>CM032059.1:15023349-15623349 GCA_018831715.1 Matsumurasca onukii
TAGGGTTTTGCGGCCGGTGTCACAGCTATAATCTAGTTCTTCCGATTCATACTGCGTCGAAACATCATAACTAGCTTGAGATATTTCGGTACCGCAGTGGGACTTCAGTCATTGAACAGCAGGTGGGGTTTTCAGCCAATCAGTGACTGAAGATGGTACTCCGGAAAATTTATTTTGCTTACTATTATGTTTTGAGGCACTGTGAACCGGATAAATAGTTTATAGTTAGTACATTTTGTATTTTTCCTTTATATGTTAAATTAATATGGAGGTCACAAACCGTAAGTTTCATTGCAAAGTGCCCCCTTGAGGAAAACTATTTAAACCTATTGTAATTATCATTTTTAAACATGTTAAACTCCCCCACTATTTTGTAAATTTACATCAATAATTGTTTCTGGTTTTTAAGCTGAAATAAAACGAAGTGAAACAACATTAATTTAAAACAATGAGTTTATAATTTTGTACAAAAGTGTCTATACAAAATATATTAATCAAGGGTGTTTTATTAATATAAATTTATTTCTTAACACTGTACCATCCCTATATCTTTCAATTTATGAAATTGTATAGTAAATTTTAAACTTTGCTGTTAGTTTTTAGTAATATCAACTACTGAAAAAATGGGTATATTCATAAAACCTTTTACTTTTAGATAGTAAAATAACTTTGACGGTCAATAGAAGATAACACATTAGTATAGAACAATTAAAAACATATGAGTATTTAAAATTTGTATCATGGTTTTTTAATTTATCTCCTTATACGTGTCCTTGTGGAAGTAACAAAAAATAAACACCGTTATTTTTCTTCAACACAATCTATTGCATATCCGCCGGTGAAACATATTGTTTGACAACTCTGAAACAATAAAAGAAATGATTACACGACGCGGTGGAATATGATATTAATCTCAGACGCCAAGAGGATGAAATACACCACTGCAACACAGAGCGAACCTCCCCCGGAGTCTCTCCACTGAGACTGCCAGGGGTTGATGCAGTGTCTTGGCAAACTGTCGGCGAGAATTGAGTAATATATTCACTGTATTGACACTTCATTTGTTTCATGTTCGTGGTTAGTTTTATATTTATGTGAGTCTATTTAATTTGTATACATTTTTCAAGGTGCTTTTAAGTCACGATTAGTTGGTCTTAGCTCTCTTAGTGTTTCTACTTACCTGTTTCTTTAATAGACACTTCATGTTCTTCTACTTTACTAGCGTTGACTGATGTTTGCAATAAAGTTTTAAAATCAGAAAGTCTCCCATTGTTAACAACAAATGTCAAAACACGTCTTGAATACAAATTACAAAAGTCTAAACACTTTTAAAAGTTAAAATTTAACCGACTATGTAAATTAACCTGTATTTTTTATTTTCCTTCATCAATAGCCTCTTATTAGGTTAAAATACTATTACGAACGTTTTCCATAGTTTTTGAGTTAGTGAACAGAGCACGATGTTTCGTGATTTGGAACAATACCTCGTCTTCAGGTGAAGGTCAAATAGGAATACAATTTATAAAAGTCCAAGCATTTTTTTTATTTATGTAAGTTTTTGGTTTTTTCAATAGCATTTGTATTAGGTTGACATATTTGTAGGACGTTTTCTACCATTTTTAAGTTGCCAAAAAAAACACAATATTTCGGGATCCGCAATCCTATCCCATCTTCAGGTGAAAGTTACCTAAAACATAACACTAGCAAATGAGTAAGTTTGAGATTGAACAGCATGGGTTTCAACACAAACAGTTGGTTTCAATTAAATACCTCCTTTAAAAGTAAGAAATTCGGCAAAATTATGACAGCTGCTTACAGACACTACAATTTCAAAAGTTCTACTTCAAGCAATTGAAGTAAAACATCCACAGATAGGATAAATGTCATTTGAAAAACAGTTGAAAGCTTGCACCGCCCAAAGGCGGGTTGCTGCTGTTTCATCAAGAGAAAGAGGATGGTCATAAAACCAATGCTCCCAATCCATTTGCCAAGACTCTTTGACAACATAAGCCAAGACTCTCTTAATCTCATCTTGCTAAACTCATTCTACTGAACTGTAATATTTTTCATCAGGATTTATTTCACAGTGTTGATGCCAGTAATAATAACCAAGCCGACATGCGGCTTAGACACTACAAAGCCGCTAAAAAAAAGCAAATTTACTTTTGAATTTGATGCTTTTTGATACGCCTAAGAACCTTTGGTGGAACATGCATGATAAATATGTTGTATTGACAAGATTAATAAAAACTTTATCGTTTTACTTTTAACGACAATTGCAAAGTTACCAGGCTACAGCTATTTTAAACCTTCAGATTTAAATTTAAATATTTTATTATTTAAAATATTACTAGGCTTTTCACTACGATCACGGCCTCATCTTTTGTGGCCTGTAGAAAAGTATTTCATAAATAAATATGCACATTACGCTTTTTTAAAGTCTCAAATTGTTAAGAAGGTCTAAATCAGGGATCATATTTTTATGGTCCTTGGTCCGAGTCTTACGGAATTCCGACGGAATAAATATTTCTCTTTCTTAAGGACATTTGCAAATAGGAATTATGCTAAAACAATCTAAGTATTGATAGAACAAAACAAAAATCAACTCCCAGGAACTTCTTAAACGCCAATGTTGGAACATGTATTTAAGGTAACTTAAAGTAATCGCTGGCATTGTAGGAGATTTTCAATCACCTCTAAATAAGAATTGCAAGTTTTAAACTTTGTTGAATACCAAAATTATAGATGAGAATTGCTTATAGAAATCCTGGAATTTGTATTTAAATCTAACCTTTGGATAGTTGCCAAGACATGTCATCATACGGACAATACTGTCTACTGGGGCTAAAATGAGGGGTTTGTATTGCTGAAGTTTTAAATCGAACAAAATGTGTTGTGATCTTTGTGATTGTTGTTGTGAAGATTATTTTTAAGGTTTTACTGATGACTAGCTTCGTAGTTAAACCTTTAAATAACTGTACGAGTATTTCGATACTTACTTTGACTAGTTCCAAAATTTCCTGCGAAGAATTTGTAATTTTAAATAAAACTATTCTTAACCTGTATAAGGCTGTTTATCAACTCGACATACTCGTAAGTAATAAATGCTTTTTATTACACTGCACTGAAATATGTATCCTTACGTACACAGACTAAATATGAAAACATCTGATTGCTGGTCATTGTTTCAAGTGTGGGGAAAAAGAAAAATTGAGTTGGAAATGAGAAAATAAGTTGACTGCGCAGAAGAAATGAAATGTTCTCATTTTTCACAATGCAGTTAAGAGCTTTATCCACTTCCAGCGCTAGTCTATTTGTAACATTACCATTTCAACATATAAAACACTTTGTTATAACTTGTCCTATAAGTGTTTGTTTGAAAGTACGTCAGGTAGTTTTCTTCATAATAATACCAATCTAAAAAAAGTAAACTTAATATTAAATTTGAATTTTAGAAAATTAAATAAACTGAATACCATACTAAAAGTCTGAAACTTATGCGTAATTTACATTAACAACATTGCAGTATTGTGTAAATTATCGTTTTTAACTCGTTTTATAAGACGTGATTTTTCCAATGCGTAACTAAATTATTCACGTAATCAGACTTGTGGTTCTCGCACTTAAATGTAGGCCAGAAAGGCACGGTAACAATTATTTCGGTTCTAGCCATAAAATATGTTACTGACTTGAAATATTGTCGATTATCTTAAAGTACTTTTTCGGTAATGGTAGGGAATTAAAAAAAAGTTATTTCATCAACTGTATGACATTTATAACGGCAATAGTTAATAACTGTTCGTGTCCAATATCAAATTTTAAATATCGAATACATTGATAAATTAATATTATAAGGTGACCTTTATTTATTGATTTAAGTTAGGGCTGAAATTCTCAAATGCTAATTTTGTTTTAATCAAAATAAAAGTCTATTTGTTTACTTTCACTTGAGCAAAGTATTAAACAATTAATGTTTTAAGCACTTGTTATAGGCATATTTACTTCCAAACAAAATTACACCTTGAAATTGTATTATTTCTTAAAACCACAGTTGTTGGGTCTCAAAGTGAAGACAGACCATTTTTAAACTCATTTGACAAAAGTCTTTTCATGTTGGCACCATTCATTCGCCACATTTATCGTTCCTTTTATATCGTCCTTTTCATCGAGTTCTTTCTTCATTTATCTTACCAAACTCTCTGGTTTGGGTGATAAATTGTAGACGCCTCCTATGTCAAAAGGAAGTTAATCTGGACACAAATTGCACGTTAGTCTAAATTTAATGCAATGAATGGGTTTCTGAAGTTGTTGTTAGTGTACTACAAAGCTCTTATCTTCAAGAAAACCCATATGTATTTATTTATTTATTAACCATTACACAACATTGCTTTGAATATAAAAAAGAAAACAACTTTGTTTTAAAATTACCGTCATTGATTTGAAATTAAATTTGGAATTCATGAAGGAGCAACTAGTAACAACACTAGAGTCCTAGAACTAAATAAAATACGCTAATTTTTTCCAGAAATCATCAATAAATTCCTTTAAGCTATAAACATTTTCAGAAGAAGAAAATATACATGTAGTTTCCTAGAAGAACTATTATTATAGTGTTTATTATCCTATTTTAAGTGCATACATGACGCTTGATTCAATTAATTTTCTGATTTGTGCAGTAAGAAGCCATCGAAATCAAGTTTTCTATGGCTTTCTTCAATGTTGTCTTGTAACCAGTTCGTTATGGGTATTTTAAGTCTTCAGTTTGTCACTACTTTAGAAATATGAGTTCTAAAAATAAAGTTTTAATGTCCAAGTGTGACATAAACTGCGTTTGATACCTAAACACAAATAGTTTTGTTTGTCTCACGAAAATTTTAGAGGTTGATTAGGGTAAAAGTTTCATTGTTTCTGGTGAATAACCCAAAAACCCTCTGTGTAATATTAAACATTTGCTTTACACCGTGTACTATTGATTTGAAGAAAACCCTATTTGATGAAGAACTGGCGTGTTTGTTGATTCAGAAAATAAGCTCACTGACAGAGTTGTTGACAAAGTGTGTAATCAGTATTGTTGTTGCTTGTGTTGTGTACAAGTCACAAAACCAACTCAACTCCAGTGTTGACTTTTGTATCTAATCAGTGATTATCAGCTTAATAACTATTTAGACATACTGAACCCGTTACACATCTCATAATGTACCAAATTTTAATATGTTACGTTAAAAATCAAATATTTAATGATATTACAGGGTTTTGAAAAAATGCTTTGCTCATTACTGCAATTTCTTGCTCAACGCCTAAAGTAATTAATGCACTTAATAAACACTATACGATTGATCTGCGGTTTATTTCGTAATGCTGTTAATGAGGAACTGATCAAAGGTGGTTGTAAGAATATCCTAGATTAAGAGTAAGAAAGGTTTGCCACTACAACAGAAACTTTATATATTTTTTGGGATTCAATTAGACCTATATTCAATTTAAATGGGTTAATTTCATTAGTATTTGTCCTTTAAATTATTCTTTTACTATAATTTACATTAAAGGAACATTAAGGAAGCATTCGTAAAACATTTAGCTGCCTTATAGCTGATGTTGTTTAAGGGGTTTGTATGTTGCCTTATAATCGACTTTCTTTAGTGCTAATTTATTTAACAAACAAAGCTTCAACGACAATACAACAGAGTGGTGAGTGATATAGTGAGGAACGGAAGTGAGAAGATACAAAACCGGAAGTTTCGCCTTCAGCTAGGAAGAGAGAGTGCTCGCGCTAAGCACTTAATTTAATGCTTTGTGTTCCTCAACTTAATATTGTTTGTATGAATAAATGTTAGTGCTAGTTTTGCAAATTTTCAGTTATCTATTTACATTATCTATATAGAGTGATCTATTGTAGATTTGTTATTTCTGTATACAGACAATATTAGATACTCGAACACGTGGTTTGAAATCTCGATCAAATATACACCCTTCATTCCAGTTTACACATTATTTAAATGTTTTAGAATGGACCTCAGCATAATATTAGAGAGATGTCAAAATATAACCATACATTATTTAGTAAAATACACATTAGCTTTGTTAGCAATAAAATCGTGGTTTGTTGCGCGAGATTAGAGTGTATGGTTTTGCTTAGCCAGCAGTTTATTAATATTACGGCAATCTTACATAACCAGTCGATACTTAAGAAATTCTTTGAAATGTATTAACTATATAATAATAAGAATAAACCTATTACACAATCGTGATATAACCAAACAATATTCATTAACGCTTTGTGAGTGGTTGTGAAATTAAAAATTTATTCAAAGGTATAGCTGATTTATTTCGACAAAACGTAAATTTATGTTCATGTTTAAGTGTTTGCGTATTTAAGTTAGGCCTATGATTATAATATTTTTTAACTATAGTTAGACAATAGTGGGAAGCTTAACTCTTCGAAAATCATTTCAACCTTAAATGAAACACCCAGTTGCACGTAATGTATCTACAATATCACTCAAACCACTAATGTTTGGGGAAAATACAAGTGATATTTAAAGAACCTGGAAATGTATTGTTATTTGAACGTCATAATGTTATATCCCCGGTGACATGGACATACAATGTTTCTCATATGAGGAACATTACTGTGTATATTTCATGGAAATATATGATGTCACGAAAAAGATAGTGACTCTTCCACTCTTGACAATCGCAACTTACATTCAAATGGTAATTTTTTATGTATTTTCAATTCTTTATTAATATTACTATTGGCTTTTGATGTGTGGTTTGTTAACTTGATATAAGCTCGTGTTAATATTCAAAACAATCAAAACAAACTCGTTGAACCAGCTGATGCCCATGCCACTAAATAAATTAAAATTATCTTTTTTTTCTCTAGGGAGAAAAACGTCATCAAACAATACTTTATTTACCTGGGTGTAAAAGTGACACTTTAGCACTGTCAATACGTGTGTCTAATCCAGCTGTTGTTTTAAAGCAGAATGACAAAAGAATTATTAACACCAGGGCTGTATCCAAAACAACTTTTAATAAGGCCAATGCCAACATTTTCTTTTATACGTGTTTGAAATTAACAGTTTTGTGTTGTCAAAGATAACACACTGATACAAGAACCATTTAGGTCATCACAGATTTTGTTAGTTTTAGTCGTTAAAATACTCGTACTAATATTGTATGCAATACTATCTTCCTGAACAACTTAATCTGAAAACAAATATTGACAAGTCCAAGTTTATACATTTTAATATTGGTCGCAAACTAACGTTGAAACCCCTTCGGTATTTTTAAATAGCATTCCCATTGAGGAAGTGGAGCACTTCAAGTTTTAAGGTATTTATTTTGATAGCAAATTTACGTGGGATTTTCAAAATTGAACATGTATGTAGTAAAGTGTCGTCTGGAGTATTTTTACTCAGACAGCTGTCTAAGTATTGCTCCAGAGACATTTTAAAAATAGCTTATTACGGTATCATCTATCCTTACTTGAAGTATAGCATTTGTTTGTGGGGGAATTGTGCCCATACTAAAGTTAAAAGGATATTTATTTTACAAAAAAATGTCATTATAATCTTATGCAATTTGAAGGCCAGAGATCCATGTCGTGATGCTTTCAAACAATTAGACATTTTAACCTTTCCATCCCTTTATATTTATGATTCTATTCTTTTCTGCCTAAAAAATGCAGTTTAACACAAGGCATTGAAATTCATAGTCATGATACTCGATCAGTAACTAGTTATAGAATTGACTATCATCGACTTGAGTTATTAAAAAAACCTGCCATCTCGGGCAGGAATCATATTGTTTCAAAATCTTCCGAACAAAGTTCAAAATATCCAAAACACAAAATTATTTCAAAAAGAGCTTAGAACTTATCTGGTCACCAGTGGGTTTTACAGTGTTCAGGAATTTATGAACCTTTCACTTGCCATTAAGAAGTCTGTTGACTAAATGTTATTATAAAAATTAAATTTTGAATTTTGATTAATTATATTTGCTGTAGTGGCTTGTAGTTTTATTTTATTATTTATTGTATTGTTAAAAAAAACACAAACAACTTTTGTAAATTGGTGATTAAATGATTAAATAAATTGAGGTAATAAACACAAAGCGGTCTGGATAGAGATCTCTAGATTTCTAAATAACGAGCTGACTCGGTTCAGCTCTGTTAGTTCATTAGCAAATACCAACTTAGCAAACTGAAATGCAGCTTTGTCGTGCCGAGATATTTGCTATTCAGACCAAAGTAGGTCAGGCCGTGAACCTCGAATAGAAGTTTATGTTATAGTCTAGGTCGAACACGAAAAGAACGAAGAATTGGCATTGCCGATTTAAAACCAGTGTATTACGGACAAAGATTATTGCATCAGAGAATTAAGTATTTTGGGTCAATAGGCCACATTTTTGTGTGTAAATGTTGAACAATAAATTTTGAATACAAGTGAAATTCGATGTTCTATGCCGATTTGCCTTTACTAAGATGTAAGGTTCCCGGTTTACACCGCGGCACAGTTGAAATATAGTTACTGCTAAACTTTGTTTTAATGAAACTTAATTTTGATAAAATTTAATGGGCCGGGTAAAAAAGTGCCAACAATAGTTGTTTGCCAAAGTAATAAACGCTCTAGCCTATCCAGAGAGTGAGAGTAGTTTGTCGAGAACTACTACTACATAAAACTTTCATATGAATACACTAGTAATTATACTCGTATTATTTACTATTATGTTTGTACCATCAAAATAATTTAATAGACTGTCCGAAGCGTAAACATCTGTGTTGTATCCTCTGACGCTAGAAAGAGACTCGTGTATCAAAGCTACACCCAGTGGTGGGTAACAATGTTGGCAACTGTCAAAGCAAACTTTGCCGCTCTCTGATTGAACTAAATAATACAAACCCCTGGTCACAATGTTGGTATTCCTGTATCCTCTGCTCAACTGACTACTATATAGTGCATCAAAGCTAACATTGTGATGACCCTGTGGTTGGTAACAATGTTGTGAACTGACAAAGCAAACTTTGCTGCTCCCTGATTGAGCTGAATAATCCAAACATCTGGTCACAATGTTGGTATTCCTGCATCCGCAGGTCAACTGACTACTACGAGTGCATCAAACCTAACATTGTGATGACCCTGTGGTTGGTAACAATGTTGCCAACTGTCAAAGCAAACTTTGCGGCTCTCTGATTGAACTGAATAATCCAAACCTTTGGTCACAAAGTTGGTATTCTTGCATCCGCGGGTCAACTGACTACTATATAGTGTATCAAAGCTAACATTGTAATGACCTGTGGTTGGTAACAATGTTGCCAACTTCAAAGCAAACTTGCCGCTCTCTGATTGAACTGAATAATCCAAACCCATCTTGTCACAATGTTGGTATTCCTGTATCCTCTGCTCAACTGACTACTATTTAGTGCATCAAAAACATTGTGATGACCCTGTGGTTGGTAACAATGTTGCCAACTGTCAAAGCAAAATTTGCCGCTCTCTGATTGAACTGAATAATCCAAACCCTGTCACAATGTCGGTATTCCTGTATCCGCTGGTCAACTGACTACTATATAGTGCATCAAAGCTAACATTGTGATGACCCTGTGGTTGGTAACAATGTTGCCAACTGTCAAAGCAAAATTTGTGCTCTCTGATTGAACTGAATAATCCAAACCTTTGGTCACAATGTTGGTATTCCTGTATCCGTGGTCAACTACTATATAGTGCATCAAAGCTAACATTGTGATGACCCTGTGGTTGTACAATGTTGCCAACTGTCAAAGCAAACTTTGCCGCTCTCTGATTGAACTGAATAATCCAAACCTCTGGTCACAATGTTGGTATTCCTGCATCCGCTGGTCAACTGACTACTATATAGTGCATCAAAGCTAACATTGTGATGACCCTGTGGTTGGTAACAATGTTGCCAACTGTCAAAGCAAAATTTGCCGCTCTCTGATTGAACTGAATAATCCAAACCTCTGGTCACAATGTTGGTATTCTGCATCCGCTGGTCAACTGACTACTATATAGTGCATCAAAGCTAACATTGTGATGACCCTGTGGTTGGTAACAATGTTGCCAACTGTCAAAGCAAATTTTGCCGCTCTCTGATTGAACTGAATAATCCAAACCTTTGGTCACAATTCGTATTCCTGTATCCGCTGGTCAACTGACTACTATATAGTGTATCAAAGCTAACATTGTGATGACCTTGTGGTTGTTAACAATGTTGCCAACTGTCAAAGCAAAATTTTCCGCTCTCTGATTGAACTGAATAATCCAAACCTTTGGTCACAATGTTGGTATTTCTCTGCATCCATGGTCAACTGACTACTATATAGTGTATCAAAGCTAACATTGTGATGACCCTGTGGTTGGTTACAATGTTGCCAACTGTCAAAGCAAACTTTGGCTCTCTGATTGAACTGAATAATCCAAACCTCTGGTCACAATGTTGGTATTCCTGCATCCCTTCAACAACTGATATATAGTGCATCAAAGCTAACATTGTGATGACCCTGTGGTTGGTTAACAATGTTGCCAACTGTCAAAGCAAAATTTGCCGCTCTCTGATTGAACTGAATAATCCAAACCTCTGGTCACAATGTTGGTATTCTGCATCCGCTGGTCAACTGACTACTATATATAGTGCATCAAAGCTGACATTGTGATGACCCTGAGGTTAGTCAATGTTGCCAACTGTCAAAACAATTTTTGCCGCTCTCTGATTGAACTGAATAATCCAAACCTTTGGTCACAATTTCGGTATTCCTGTATCCGCTGGTCAACTGACTACTATATAGTGTATCAAAGCTAACATTGTGATGACCTTGTGGTTGTTAACAATGTTGCCAACTGTCAAAGCAAAATTTTCCGCTCTCTGATTGAACTGTACAATCCAAACCTTTGGTCACAATGTTGGTATTTCTGCATCCTATGGTCAACTGACTACTATATACAGTGTATCAAAGCTAACATTGTGATGACCCTGTGGTTGGTTACAATGTTGCCAACTGACAAAGCAAACTTTGCCGCTCTCTGATTGAGCTGAATAATCCAAACCTCTGGTCACAATGTTGGTATTCCTGCATCCGTTGGTCAACTGACAAAGATTATACAACTAGCTTCTGCGCATGATAATATAATACAAAATGTCCATCTCAAAGTTGCAATACAAAAGCGGCAGAAAAGAAATTGCCAGGAAAGCTTTCAGTTTAATCCTAAGTCAAAGTGCCTTTCATTTCTTACAAGGGGTTATATGTTCTGCTACAAGGATTTACACACTGAATAATTTAGCTACAATATGGGCTTACGTTGGTGTGAGTCTTGCCAACTTTGTGTTTTCGTAAATTATCTTGTCCTTAATTTAACTACTTCCAGGATTCTCGTAAGGTAAGTAAGTCAATGTTGCAGGAAATCAAAAAGTAATAAATAGTATAAAGGTGTCTTCCATGAAAAAATATAACATTATGTATGAGATTTAGTAAATTTGGTGTCACAAAACCAAGGGTTGAAAACTATCAATCTGATTACTTCTAGGTGCTAAGTTGGATTATGGTGCACAATTTAAAGTACTTTTAACTTTTGAGAAAATTATCACAAATGTGTTGGAAATATCCCAGTCGTTTTTAATTTTGCGTAGAAACTTAAACAGAACTGTTCTTTAGAAAGCCCTAATGTCTTTTTGTTATTTTGGAATAATCAAATTTGTCTCAAGGGTTCCTACTAGCGTGTCATACATTCATATTGTCCACTTATGTTCTGATCAACCTTTTAAATTTCAAACATATAAATAAAGCATTTAAACTACACACTTAAAACAAAAGCAATAATTGTTAACGATGTTTTCATTATTATTACTTAAAAGCGATGAAAAAAAGAACATAGTTACTGTCGTATTTTATAATACTCGTACATAAGGCTTGTTAGTAGAACATTGGACAATTCCAGATTCAAACAATAATCTAAGTAACAATAATAATGAGTTTTTGAGGGTTCTGCACTTATAGTTCAAATTGTTAGCATAAATGGCACCTTAGAGAGCTACATACTAATGAGCTAGAGTAGGTTCAAGTCGAGACAGAATCGATTATCGGCAATCTTGTCTTTGACTGGTGCTGCCATCTGTCACACTCAAAGCGATTCTCAAGTTAAATGTTGCATTACACATAAAACTAAACACCGGGGTAAATCCATCCACATCTGTTATTCTAATGAAGTCTTTAAAAAATTGATAAATTGAAATATTATGTGAAGCTAATCAAATTTAGTTTTAGAGTAGTTCTATTATTCGTCTAAAACTTTTAGTACTCGTCCATGAAATTTCTCATTTAACATCAAACTGCCTTCTATTAGCGTTTCGTTCTTCTTAACCAAAACCTTTAAATAAACTTTCTCATTGACCAAAGAAACACTGTTTTTAGTTGTTACACTCTTACTATACAATAAATAACAAAAAAAAAAAAATTATATGTCATGTAAAATATAGTACTGAAATGAAAAATAGTAAATTTAGAGTGGAGTGCATACTACAGAATAGAAATGCATAATGTAGTAGACACAAAGATTACATTTAAATAACAAAGCATTTACCACTAAAATATGTATCAGATGCTACACTGTGGCCGAATCCAATCCTTTGGCAAATCCAATCTTTTTTGCTTCATTGACGAGACAATACTCACTTGAACATAATTTGAATAAAATGTGATTGAATTTTTTAACAATGATTAAGTAGAAATAAAGTTTATTTTTGATGATAAATAGCCAAAGAGTCGTTATTGTAATCACAGATTGACTGATTTGATGTTTTACTAGTTTTATTTACAAGGCTTTTATTACAAACTTTTTCTTACACAAAAATTCTGTTCTCTACACTTTGCTTATTTTGTTTAAACATTGTCCAACAACAAATCTCAAACAAGGAAGGGTTAAATTGCATAAAATACTGTAATAGAAATAAATGGTAATCTTTTAGATTTTTTGATTATTTTAACGTTACTATAGTCATAAGTATAAGAATTGCAGGCAAATAATGCATAGCCTCAAGCCTTAGAATCAACTGTCTCTAGGATATAGAAATTGAGAAGTATCTGAGATATAATGTTCAGAGTGCGTTGTCTTCCTGGTCATGTACTTCTCGTATCTCATTTTGAGGGTGATTTCCTCAATATCGTATTTTACTTTTATCTCCCCATAAAAAAAGTAGCCTCAAATCTTACGTGTTGTTTTGTTGTACTCTTCCCAGTCAAGAATATAACCTCTACAGCAGTACTAATAAACTTAGGTTTAAAAATTTTTTATCTCTGATAACAGTAAAAGTATGTTTTAAAATAATATCATGAAAAGTGTAGAGGTTTTGTTGTGACTCGGAAGGTTTCTAGCACCATGATAGTACATTTCGTATACACCATTAGGGTGGCTAAACGTTTAATAAGTCTTAAATTGTAAAAGGATATAGTAACAGGACAAAAAAAAACTGGGTTATTTGCTTCGTATTAATTGGAGATTAGGGGTGTGGAATAGGTTAAATAACAAAACAAAATATACTTTCACTTGTTTCTAAATGAAAAACAGTGTAAACATAACCAGTGAATAAACATGATTGTAATGAAGCATCTCCTTTGGCATACCATCTCGAATAACTTTGGTATATTTTAAAAACTGCATAGGACCAAAGTTTTAGTTTAATTTTTTTAAGGCTTCTTTAACGATCCAGTGTTTACATTCGAGGCATTATCCAACCCTTAACGTTCTAAGCCTTTATATAAAACAAAACTGTACTATAAGGAAAGTGATCGCCAGCGTTACAAAAACACTGTTAAACGGTTTTAGAATAATTTACCCAGGAGGAACATGACTCTTACTCAAAACTCTTTTACTCGGGGTAAATTATAACTCGCTCTGTTAGTTCAAGTATCGGGTTTAACAAACTTCTAATATTATCTTGTTTGTTAGCATTTTATTTTATGGCCTTCGCTCTTTTCCTCGTATAATTTCTTACGTTACACATCTCTCTTAGCCTATGACTTAGACTATATGTACACATTATTATTAATTGTCCATATTTCCTTTATCAAGTTTACCCTCGGTCTACATTATCAGCTATTTATCACAAGACAAACTATCGGCATATTTTAGGGAAAGTAGTTTTATCTACTATCGTGTAATGGGAGAAAGTAAAAATGACATTTCTACTAAAGTCGGACATTTTTTGCCAAACTGAATATATTTTGATGTTGTGATATTTACCGTGTAAATATGAATTACAGTTAGATTTTAATTTTTAATTTTAATTCCGTTTTACTTGCAAAGCACCAATATAACACATGAACCAGTATTAAACACATTGAGAAGGATTAACAAGGCATGAAAAGCCAGCTTGGTAGTTTCCCCGGGGGAGGTTCTGTCATTTCTTCTCACAATAACACTTGAAATAAACTCTTTCTTTATATCTTCACATCTCGTTGTATTTGGTGATTCCTGTCCAGAGAGACGTTATTGTTAGGGTTTATAGAACGTACTTTTTTTATGAAGAAGCATTATAATGTTTTGAAAGTTATCTTAATCAAACAGATTTATTTTGCGTTGTAAATCCCTGCTGTAAAATACCATTGCAATGGAAGTAGTCAGGTTTGATATTTCAGTTATGCCTCTGAATGAGTTAATGAGAAAACATATTTTACAAAATGTTACAGAAAAGTATGATTTAGATGGTGTTAAATTTATATAATAGTAGACATAGCTCTTGACAATATATTATTATTTTACTAGAAATATTCAACTTACTGCGAATATAAATTTATTTCGAGAAAAACCATTCAACTAATCTCATCGCATACTAATTACAAATCCATTTACTACTAACTATTACCTGGATATCAAGCAAGCTATAGCTTTGAATGATATTTAATGCTAATCATCCATTTAAGTTAAAAGTGACGGCTTTTCCCGATACAAAGCACAACATTTATGGTGAAAATGTTACATGATTACGAGGTAAAAGTAAAAATGAACTGTTGTACCGTTTAAAAACAATGAAAACATAAGAAATAAAGATTTAATGCAATGTTTAGATGAAAAGTAAAGATTATCAGACTGAGGTGACGTTTGGTGAAAGATTTGAGGTCTGGAATTGTCAGTGTTATTGTTATAAGGCTCTTGAAAGTCCAAACGGGAGAAACTGTACGGTCCTCTATAACAGTCTCAATTGCAATGACAAAAAGTCAGTACGTCTTTAAATTTCTCAAATAAAAAATATTGCCAAAACCCAATAGTCGCTTTAAGTAAGTGTGTAAGTTTTAAAGATGTGAACATTGTATTTAAATGATGTTAACTTTAAATGTGAGACTGAGCTGCTTAAAAATTATTTCGCTTTAGCCTATATGTGTTTTGTTTGATGTTTT
The DNA here is from genome assembly GCA_018831715.1 of Matsumurasca onukii. NCBI lineage: Eukaryota > Metazoa > Arthropoda > Insecta > Hemiptera > Cicadellidae > Matsumurasca > Matsumurasca onukii. The sequence continues at coordinate 15,038,762 of CM032059.1, forward strand.
GAAAGAGTCTTCAAATCGATTCCGTGGATATTAGCAGACTCGTAGCGGGTTGGTATCGTGCACGACTTCGGAGCTCATCACTCGGTTGACGTGGGTTCGATCCCCCCAGTCACCTCTAACAATTTGCGAATGACTATGCGGCAACGCTAGGTAAAGGTCGAAATTGAGTGGTAGATAATCAGTTGTATTTTCAATTCAACCCCTTATCTTTTTATAAAAAATGTCCCGTCGGGTTTTTTACCTTTACAAAGAACAATACACATTCCTTACAGATAACGCATGATTTTATACAGTGTTAACATCTAGATATAGATAAGAAAACTTTGTCTGACTGCTCTATTATTTTCAACCTTTCTTAATACACTGAGCTCACCTGTAAGCTGAGTACATATGATATTAGTTTCTGTCCTTTTCTTAGACTTTCGTTCAGATGATTCCTTTACAGTAATTCGTAGCTTTAACCTTGACTGTAGGATTTCTGTTAACCATTCAATATTTCTTACGAAACTAGCAAATGATTGGGAAAACAAAGATGATCTTTAAAGAGAAACCCAAATTGCTCTTGTGGAGTTTTATTTAGTTTTTTTGTATATTGCATTATTAGTTTTGACACGCTCTGAAACTAAAAGTAAATGTTGAAAATTGTTTAGTTAGAAGAAAATGTCAATAAATATCAATACAATTTATAACGAACTTCATTATAGGGCCATATTATGGAAACAAGTTTTTAGCTTTAAAGAAAAACACAAGTTATTGAACCGAGCAGAAACATAAAGTCGTTGTATGACTTACATGGAGCCAATGTCGAGAACTGGGTTACAGCTTAGTCTGTCTTATCAAGCTGCTTGCTTCACACACTGTATATGTTAACTATTGTTGCGTTGTAAAACAAACATGCGTCATAATTTAAATGACGATAACTTTTTATATGTAACATTAGTTTTTCATAACCAAGTAAAAGGAACTGTAGGCACCAATATGATTATTCATTTGGACTTTATTGATCAGCTGTAAGTTTGGGATCATGTTTAAAAGCGTGTATGCGTTTTATTTAAGACATTTCCGAAGAACATTTAATGAATTAAATGTAAAGACATGTACTACAATACACTATCACAATTAATTTAAGTTAATTACTAACTTAGTAGGATGTCATAGTGAATCAATTTCTAGGTAGTTAGAGCTTCAGTGGACAGTGGACTCTGATAATGTTAGTGGGTGTAATAAACAAGTTTCCAACGCAAAGCGGCCTGGTCTATTTTAGTTGATGCAAGCAAATTGACAATTTAGTTGAAGCAATATTACTGATCAAGTTACGCACAAATTGATAGCATACGTAAATGTATTTGGAAAGCAAGCAGGAAAGTAGAATCATTAAATCACTATTTGAGATGCCGACCACTCTCATGAGGGTATTTTAAGGCAAATATGTGGTGAAGGATGAGTGTGATGAGAAGTAGTTATGAGTTATGAGGTGTGGTCTTGTTACAAACTAAGGCTGACTCTTCCTTAGAATGGGTCATTAATTAATAGCCCAATGACCAATGGAACTACAAGGACCAACGGCTTAACGTGACTTCCAAACCACGCAGGTGAAGGTCTGATATGTCTAAACGATTGTGGGAGTTGATGCGGGTATCATAAGATCACTGAGACTATCTGAGCCACTTTAGACCTCATATTATCCTCATAACCTGACCTCCATGAAGTTGGATTACAGCACCACACCACGAATCCCTTATTAGCGTTTTAATGGCAAAATAAATTTGCTCCATAATCCACAGGTCACGACAAAATATTAAAAATTTACTAATTTTGTTATTGTGATTTTTTCATGAAAATAAAGCTACTCATTGAACTATAAATTATAAAACAAACCCAGTGTAACAAAGTGAAATAGTTTGAGCTTACCAAAACATACAAAGTCGAATAGCAAACGTACTGTACTGCTCACTAAGGTCCTACGCTACCTGCGCTGTTTTACGCTAAGTGAGTGGATAAGCGTTTGGCTCATTGTAAGCTACTTTCATAGTTGAATGGTACTTACTAAGGTAACATTCAAGCTCACATGCCAGCGTCTGGGTTTGAACAGCTATGGCCCTCAAAAACGTACTCCACTGCTCTCTAACTAAGCTACAAACGTAGGGTAAAACTATGAAACTATTATTTGTAAATCCTTAATCTAATAACTCCTCTGGACAGTCTTATTATCAACAAATTGGAAGGCTTTGTAGTAGAATGAAGCGAGGCTTCAGAAGTAAAGCAGTGAACCGACAAATTACCCTCATGTCTGGTCCTTTTACATTTACACAAGTGCCCCTTGTGAAAGAAATTATCGGAAAAATACGTTCAGCCGAGTTCTATCTTGGTACTCAAAGAATTAATGGTCTACAATTATATTTTGTCGAACAGGTAATACATATGCGGTTTTCATCTCACATATTAAGAAATAATTTTTCCTTGGCAAAACAGGACAAATTGTACCCAGGAATCATCTGAAAAAATATTGAAATAATTAAATATGATATTAATTTCAACAAACAAGGCATCATTAAACTTTCAAGAAGCTGGCAACCAGTCCTAAAGAAGTCTTTTCGATAAGGTCACAGCCAATGATAACATCGACAGTTGGCATCCCTGGACCATTGGACGGTTAGCAGTCCCTACCAAACAGCAGACAGCAAGTAGCTCAGTTTCAGCCCATCAGTGACAAAAGATGGTACTCCCCAGCGAGGCCGAAATATCTCGACCAGATTGTGAAGTTTGAACGCAGTGTGAACTGGAAGAACTAGGAAAAATTTTGTGTATAATCATATGTTCATGACGTTGTTAAGAAAATATTAAAATTCGTTTGCGTTTACATTATAACCATGTTCTCAAAACACTGCTGAAATAAAATTAATAATTTACCTCTATTTTTCATAGTCGACAATGACTTATTTCTGAACTAAAACAATATTATTGAAGGTAATAAGTGAATTGCTAAACACATGAAATGTAATCTGGCATTATGTATCCAGCGTGTAATACACCATAACCACCACTCTGCCGTAACGTTTACAAACAACACTAAGTTCAGATTTCGGTTTCAACTTTCATAGTAAACATTAACTTTGTCAACTTTGCTCAGAACATTATCAACACCCGGTTCCTACCTCTGCTCATGTAGCAAATGAAATTTTGTAATCCTAACAACATAATTTAACATAGCTTTGCAACTCAAGTCCTTTTATTGGGAAAATTTAGTTGATTTTTGGAAATTTCGTTGGAAATGTTATCTCTTTGAGTTCGTCGTTAGCAGTAGAAAAAAGTAATGAACTTTAAAAGCAAATTGACGAGGGCCAGTATTTGCTTTTAAACAAAAGTGTTTAAATAACTTTCTGATAACTTAAGTTTAACTTAAAAATTTGCCTAACGTTTATTTTACTCAGTATTTCTACATTTATGGCATCAAAGCTTCGGACACGTGTTGTTCTTAAACTTAATACTCGAATATAATTTTATATTTCCCAAAGGAACAGGCAGTTCAATGTTGGGACCAAATCGGATAAATGTCAGGTCAGTTGTCAAGTTGTGAGACAAGTCCAGTGACAAGACTAATGAACAAGTCTTGAGATTTAAGGAGATAACTCTTCCAAAAACAAGAAATAACTTTTTCCTAAGATTATAAAAAAATTAAAACAGGAATTTCGCTATTTAATCTTTTAAGTGAAGTTACACGGTTTTTATTGTAGAGATATTATAATTGATGAAGAAAAACAATGTTTGAAAGTGTTTTCAAACTTCTATTTCATCAAATGATCCAACGTCGTACATTTCGATTGATATAGTTATGGAAGTGTTATTTAAAACAATTTTCTAAAACCTTTTTCATGATAAGGATGAACCTTGGATAACTTAGATATTACAGTTTCAGTAACCTGATTGTATCCAAATAACTTGACCTTACTTAATAAATGAATGCCAAAACAACTTTTCCTTGTGATTTTAAAATGCAACTTTAGTATCAAGATCGTTGTTGATGATGATACAGTTTTGAGGTTGAAATGATATTACAGACGTTTTCATTAAAATTAAAAAAAGAAATGTATTGAGGCATCGTACATAAAACTAGCAGGTCATTCAATCAGCCAAGCTTCGGTTGAAGTAAAGCCTCTTTAGCTACATCTTATCAAAAAGAATTAACTCAAGGCTAGGGATAATCATAACTTTTCCGCAAGAAATAGGATATAAAAGACTCATAGCATGGTAATAAGGACTCAGAACAAGCTACAATAAAACCTAACTAGTGTAAGACGCTTTATTTCAAAGTTATATACACGTATGAGTTTCCAAAACACATAAACTTGACGTTTAACTGAGCCCAAAAAAATATTTTTGTGATTCGTAGAGGTTTTTCTAAAATCATGATTGGCATTTTAACTCATTGCTAGACAAACTGAATCATTCAAAACATTAAACATTTTCCTTCCATTGGCTGCGCATAAATAGGCATTGTTGTGTTTGTTGGACATAATTATCAACCTTGTTATAATACAAATAAAACAATTAAATTATCTAATGATTTGAACATATGGTTTGTTTTATATTTCTTAATAATGGACAATATGTGTTTTATGTTGTTGATGTTTGAGTAGAAGTATGCTTATGACATGGTTCCCTGTAATGTTTTCCTCTAGTTAATATTAAACTATGACTTTGATAGCTTTAAATAATTCTCTTTATTGAAGTAAAACTTTACAGTGTTCTCTGTTACAGTAGGTCAGTCTGATGCACGGCTGAGATTCGACGTACGCTGCTACAAGCCAACCTATCAGGCTGTGAGACGGCTGGCCAGACAGTGATTTATTGTACTAGCTTTCGCTGGCCGTAGATGTGCGTAAATTTATTTTTGCCTTTTAATTTCCAATCGTTTTATACGTGTTATATTGTTTTATAGACTAGCTGTTAAACAGTTTAATAAGTATACAGATAAACATGGTTATTTGAAAGTAGGTGACTGGCCAGCTTGCGCAGATTCCTTTAGAGTAGCTCATTTATTATACTTTATGTTATGTTTTAGGTTACCATCAACTGAAGACGAGGTCAGATTCTATATTGTGAAACGCCGTGTACGTTTTGTTCACGCAAAAGTGATGGAAAACCGCCTTAATAATATTTCAACCTTAAAAACATTTTTCATAAGCAAGCATTCTCAGTTTAAGTAAAAAAGTAGTGTATGCTTCAAATAAAGTTATCTTTGACTTTACATAAATCAACATAAATAAACAGGAGTCATGAAACATATTGAATTTGCTGTTCTATGAAATAACAAATAATTATTTAACCCTAGGTCTATTCATACGTTTAATGTGGGTTTGAATACAAACTACTGCTATGCTTTGACACAGGATTAGATTATCAGATAAACAGCACACAAGGTTCAATGGTTTACCCTAGAGTGATTGCTGGAGTTCAAACTCTAAAGCAATTATTTAAATTCCGTGATTAGTTTTACCTTGATCAATGAACCCGCAAATATAATGATTAAAAGCCCTCTTTGACCATACAGCCCTTCAATATCGCTGAACAGTATAAAATAGTGTGTTTTATTAGTAAGCTATTATTTGGTACTATTTATCGTACGGTTTATACGTTTTAAACTATGTTGAAAAAGGTCTCGATCGTTAAATTAAAATATTTTGATACTTGTTGTGAATTTATTATTGAAGGGTTTATTTTAACAATTGTTGTATGGCATTAATTATTATATTAAATACAAAATAATACACTTTGTGTTTGAAACATCATACACGTTGAATGTTTAGTTTTTAATCAGTTCAATTAATCGCATGTTTATTATGATTTATGTTTGATTATTATTATTATTTAACCAATCTATTACACTTGTATTTGAAACATCATACACGTTGAATGTTTAGTTTTCTAATCAGTGAATGCAGTTGCTAGAAGGTCCGCTAGATCGCTCTGTTGTTGTTTGTCTCTCTTCCTAAACTTTATGTCTCTACTCAGATGTTCTCTCGTCTTATCTTCTGCTTCTTGGCCTTCCATAAAACTGGCATAAACTGTGTCTCATACAAACGATAAACTTTGTGCGGAACCAATTTTGTTCAAACAGGACTTGGCTGGTTCGGCAATGTAGTTAGTTTTATATTTTGTTGTATTTAACGAGTATTTACTTAGGTTTTGGCATCATAACAGCAAACCTTGACCCCAAAATGTGAAAAAGGCCTGTACAGTTATTTATTTGAAAAACAGCTTTGCTGATAAGTTGGTGTTCTAACTAGTATCTTAGCTCAAACAGTACTTAAGAGACCTAGGTACCTTAAAAAGTGTACCGTTCAAGCCTTGTTTCTTTTTGATATTTGCATTTGAATTTTAATTGAATAGTGTTATTATGAAGTAATTTTATGTATTCTGCATTTTTGCTTATAAGTCGTTTTGAATTTCAATAACCCACCCAATTGGTTAATATTAAGCTAGAGTCTTACATGTGATGTTTCTGATATTGTCAGAAAGAGATAAATGTTTGTTTTTTAGTGTTCTGTTTAATGTATTTGCATCATTAACTTAAAACTGTTTTTAATCAATACATTATGACATATAACCTTACATACATAAAATGATTGCAGGGTACTTTTTGCAAACACAATTTAATTGAACCGAGCTACAGTATTTTATATGTTATTATCAAATACCGCCTAAAACACAAACATTATTGCTGTTTACATCTTTAACCACTGTGAATATGATTCCGTTTCATACGAGGTTAGTTTCATAATATGTTTAACAATAGGTTTAAAATATTAGTTATAAACTATCACTTTGGCCAATCATTATTCTAAACATTCATTTAGTTTATCAAACCTACATTCCAGTTTAACATGTAACGCAAATTAATAAATCATGCCAAGCAACGTAATAATTAATCGTAAAAGTTGAGTTCCCCAAACTTGCTACTTCAAAGTATACTTAGTTATTTACTAAATCATCAAACACATTTGTCGGTTAGTTGTTCAGCATAACAACCCTTATCACTTACAATATATACGAGGCACGTGACTGTGAACACAAGACCAAGTCACGTAGACAAGATCATGTCACGCAACAAACCACTAATTTGAGTGACGATGCCTGAAACATAGAGGTCACATTGAACACGTAATTTGAGTCGAGCTTGCTCTGTAACCGAAGAGTGTATACTCTTTTGGAGACAGTGTTTAAAGCAAGAATACAACTATAGGCCGACTCAAAAGAATGGTCTCGTTCTGAGATTCTTACGTTATTTTAATAAAAGTTCTAACTATGATACCTCCACGTTCTGTATGAACTAAGAATTATTAATAGTAAAGACATGTATACAAAATAGACCAAGAAAATAAAAGGGGATATAATAGCCAATGTTTGATATAAAACGTTTTCTAGCTAAAGGAGAGGTAACGGTTAGAGACGAAAAGTAAAAAACCCTAGTTCTTTTTAACACATATCATATTTAAAACAAAGTTCAATTACCGTTAAAAAAAAGATTCTTCTACAATCATGTTTGAGTTCATTTAAAAATTGCATTAGACAAATGAACCCACATATAATAATTTGTTTTACGACTAAAAGGGGGTTTCAATGGGCTTCAGCTAGATAGGTGAAATCGGCAAAAGTTCTGGTTTAAACCGATCTCTAACATACAAGTTTCTAAAGTGACCGAGAGATCGAGGTTGAGTGGTAGAGAGGACTTCGTAGTCCTAACTTCGCCTTGTTAAGCAAGACAGACTTTTACCATTAACATGAACATTGAAATTTATAAACAACACGGCTAACTTTTCTATTGTCTTATAGAACGAAACTTCGTATTAAGAAATGACATATCAAAAAGTTGTTATTTGTAAACACGTTGGTTCTCACTAAAAAGGATTTCTATTCTATAGAGACTGTATTTATGTCGATTTGGACTTAGTTATTTTAAACATCTATGTAAGTGTAACCAATTTGTGTACTAAAAATTATCAAAATCCATTTATATGTACCAAAATGCCATTGGAAATAGCGTGTTATCATCACCATTTTAATCTGGCTGATGGTTTATATGTTGATTACATTTATGTAAAGAATTACAGAGTTTTCTTCTAACAAAATCACAAATTTAGTTAACACATATTTTCTTTTAGTGCACCACACAAACACTATTGATCTACAACTTTACCTAACTCTTTGGCACACTTTAGTGTTTTTACCAGAAGTTTACTAGGATTAACTATGTGGCTTTGCGTCTGCTATAGTTGTGTCTATCTCCATATTACGCCTTGCCCATTAAAGGTAATACGAGCAATGCTTTAATGTCACGCCACGACAATACAAGATACTAATATGTCAAGAAAACAAAGATGTAACAAGAATATCAAGTTAGTGGTGTTGAAATAAATGAAACCCGGAAGGTGAAAAAGGAAGAAGCGGAAGAGAAAGGAATATTGTGTCTACAGCTGAGTGGTGAAGGGGTAGGAGAGAAGGGAGCTTGAGTGTGAATGAACTCCTGTACGAGATACTGTTAAATTGGTATCGCACGCAACTCCAGTGCTCATCACTTCTATGGCGCGGGTCTGATCCCCAAATCTCCCCTTTACAATTTGTAATGTGACTAAAGGGTGACGATAGGTAAAGTTAGAGATTAAGTGGTAGAGAGGACTTTGTAGTCCTTACTTCGCCTCGTTAAACAAGTCAAACTTTACCTTACATTTTACCTCTATCTTAAAGATCTAATACACAGTATATATAACATTCTTAATTCAATGACGGATTTGAATAGAATACAAAACATAAAGATGGTTATGACCATATAGGCCTAATACACCTGCCAGGTGAGTAGGCATACCATTACACTATCTGACCCAACAATTTCTTGATTTAAATTTTGACTTATTCAAATTAAGGTGGTTCGGCAGTTGCATTAGTAAGCATACGGCCTAGAAACGAGAGGTCCGGGTTCAAGTTTCGGTTGGGTTCATTCAGAAGTTATGTTTTAAAATATCAGGTGTGCACCAATGCTTTGGGGTAAATTCCAGATTCTGGTTGGAACTAAAAAGTCAACCAACCACTTGGTTCTTAGGCCCGATGTCCCTTCTGCGTTCGGTATAAATTTTTTGCTAGGTCTAAAATCAAGACCACAACATGCAATTAATGTCATTTTATCCCTAGCACAATATTTATACCGAGAGTTAAAACAGATGGAAAACCGGGCCTCACACATTATCATCACATGGTTCCTACCTCTGTTATCTTCGGACAAAACTGTGTCTTAGTGTTTTGTAAGTAAATAATTTAACAGAGTAACATCTTTCTAAGGCTAATAAAGGTATTTCCGATATGATGGCTATTTGTGGTTTTCTTGTCTTGCGTGACACACCTGTACAAATTATAAATTACAAGAAAGCTTAATTAAATTATCATACGACAGTGATGAGGAGGTATGAACTAATTATCAATAACAGTAGGATAAACATTGTACCTAAGGAACATAATAGTTTGTTATATGGCGTAAACAAATGAGCGCTTATATCTTGTGTCACTTATATTTACGTTCAATAACTCATTAAAGTGTTTTGAATGTTGTGTGAAAATGTAAACATTACAGACTGTTAAACTAGTGTTTAGTTAACCAGCTGATTAGCAGGTAACTAAAAAAACGACCCTTAACATTTGATAACTGTACAGACACCGAAGCTATAGACCAAGCTGTACTCGAGCTAGCACTTAATGTTTGTATTTTTTATAGACGTAGAGGTAGAACGCTACATAGAAAGCAAGGTTTCACTCAATGCGTAATAAGCCGTAAAACCATTACATTCACATTTATTATTTTAAATTGTTAACAAGGTGTCCCTAATGTAAAGTGCTACACTCTGGAAAAAGGTTATATGGGTCAAAATAAAGAGAAAATCAAGGATAAAGGGTTTTCCAAAACGCTTAGTTAACCAGATATTCGCCTTTTACATATGTCAGTAATTATTTATTATCTCCCACACCACTTATCAGATTTGCATCAAACTTAGCATAAATTTGTATTTGAGTAAGACTATTTATGAGAAAATTACCAGCATGATCTAACTTATAATTTTAAAACGGTGGCTATAGTATGGTATTTTAGGCATTTTTGACGTTACGCCTAAAATAGCGAATAAAAGGTGAGTTTAACGATAAAATGTATAGATTAACGTTTTATTGCGAATTTTATTACCCATCTATTGACATCAAGGTCAAATTAATCGATTAAAAATCAACAAAGTTACAGTGGAAACCATGGCAAACATCAAGATAAAGGTGGACAGTTGTCTGTTCAGCCAGAGTTTCCCTAAAGCTTCGTTGTTTCAGATTTTATGGCCTTAGTGTAAATTGATAGGTTATACAATTTGCTAAAAAACTATACTCTGTAGGCTACATTTTATCGTTAACCTCACCGTGTATTCGCTATTTAAGGTGTAACGCCAAAAATTCCCTAAAATTACCATAAAATAGCCACTAATTTAAAATGATAAGTTAGATCATCTTGGTAGTTTTTTTCCATAAGTGGTCTTACTTAGATAAAAAAATGTAATTTAAGTTTTAGTCAAATGAGTACATATAATTTACTTTTCATTACTTTACCTGGAAGTCAGGATTTGCTTTTGACTGTCAGTCATGGCTACGATCATACGGACAAGTTCAACCTGAGGAAGAACGCCATGAAGAACATGAAGAACATCATCACTGCGGATGTACCGCTTTTGAACACTCCTCCACTGGAAGAAAAGTTACTGTACATAGTATAGTAGACCTAGTTGTAGAAACTGTTAAGCAGCAAGTAAATAATACATCACTGGAGTAGTATGTACTAAACTACATCACTTTAGCAGTGCGTATTACATACATCACTTAAGTAGTATGTAGTACCTCCATCACTTTAGTAGTCGTGGTACACCACATCATTTAGTAGTATGAAGTACATATACTACATAACTTTAGAAGTATGTAGTACACACTTCATCGTTTAGTAGTATGTATTACATACAACACTGCAGTAGTGCATAGCACATACTACCTCACTTTAGTAGTATGTAGTACTTAGAAAAGAAAAAAGAGATTCAACTATAGCAATTTCTTCACAAAATCATGTTTTAGTCAGTTATTAGACTACTACATTGACTAAAAATTAATTTTGAGAGAAAAGGACAAAAATAGCTTTGAACTATTATAAATTAACTACCTAAATCAAATGTTCTAAGTACACTTCAGTTTAGAATTTCCTTTAAGAGTCTCAAAGTGTGAAAATAAAATATATGCTAATGTAAAAAATTCATATAGCAAATTTTCGTGACCTTTAGAGAAACACACGGTCTCACAGACCACCAAATGTTTTAAATACGAGTCACAGCCAAGTATGATTTTGAGACCAACTGTAAGTAATTCCAACCAATAGGTGACATGGTGGGAGGGAGGTACTGAAGTCAGTAGCTGAGATCTCTCAGAGCCAGAACATTAAGTTTAATGTAATGAGTACTTACCATCTTTGGGGATGTGTGCACTGTCATGTCCAGACTCAACGTGTATTTTCGTCATTGTAATCTTGTAGAAGATGTGAATACCAACACTTTATCTCATAGCATACATCTAAAAAAGCTACATACACTTTATAATGCATTCTTCTAATCATTAATCTGTTATAAGTAATAAATTTGAAATTATTAGAAATTTTAAGATATATTAAAGTTTAAATACTCGTTGAAGTAGATATCTTTTATCCAAGTTTCCCGACATTACACTATAAATACACAACAACAAAAATAAATAAATAAAACTTATTTCATTTTATTGCTTCCTTTCAATTAAATTATTTAAATAAAAAATAAATCAAAGTAAAAATGAGATAATACACATTAAGGAAACTAACTGTATCTTTTGTAACAAAAACTCAAGCACCATTTAAATTAAAATATCAGTTCAAAGTGGCATTAGTGGATGTATTTTAAACATTGGAAGGGAGAAACAAATTAAACCCTCTAAAGTTAATGTAACAATCTCTTAAATAACAAAAACAAATCAGCACGAAAACACAAAACGTCGTGCAAGGCGGTTTGCTGAACTGCCGAGGGTCATGTGTTCACCTCTGCTAGCAGTCTATAATTGATCAAGAACTCACTGTACAGGCGGCGATGAGCTGCGTGGGACATAAAAGCAACTCACAAAGCCCATTCATCGATCCCACGTCATTGACCCACAAGTGGCTTTTATATATAACACCGATACACTTGGTGCTTTCTGAAAGAATTAAGTTTTTCGTCTTTTGTTGTAGATGTGATGAATGAGATGGATTTTTTCTGAGGAATATTCTCGGTAGTAACCCGGTGATGATTTGTTTGTGATGATAGTTTACCTTACATTATGTAATTTTCTACAGTAATTGTCTAATGCATCAGCCGTCCGTCGGTTTTCCTGTACCCAAGTTGTTCAAGTTGTTTTGTCTCTCAATTGTATCATTATAGTATACTGTAATTTTGAAGAGAACATAATTGTTCTTATACACATTTTCTTCGGATATACTGTTTTAAAATCCACAATTCAAACACTTAGTAACAACTTTTGATTACAATTGTTTCAAAAACTACAGAACTATTGAACAGTTTACCTAGTTTAAGTCAATTTCTTTAGTACCGTATATTGCCTGTTGGGGCGGTAATAAAAACATCAATAGCTAGACAGTGTGTAATGTATTAGAACAGAAAGAGATTGTATTTCAAATATAATTATATTACCACTGGTAAACCTAATTGTTTCACTTATCAAAAAATTATTAATTTGAGCAATGTAATTGAACAGCACAAAAATTCATAAATTCATTATCCAACTAAATATAGACCACTCACTTACCAATCAGAAGTCTGGTGTTTTTTAATAAATTACTATCATAAGGATAGACGTAACATTCTTTTTATTTTATAAACTTACAAATGTGTTAATAATAGGGATGAATCTTACTGTAGTGACATTTAATTTTTCTTGTCATTTGTTTTAAACTAAAGCAATATTTGCTGTACTTGGCTCCTTACTATTTTGCAGAATTTATCAACTCCATCTAGTTAACATCTATTCAAAAATGTTATAAAATAAACTTACAGTATATATTTAAATAATATTGCCATTTTTCTAATCAGTGGTTAAAACTACCATTGTTCTTATTTATTGTTATTCATCCCATTCATTTTATAAATACTATATCATTTTCATATTCATCAATACGTCAACGCTATGTATTTTGTTTGTGACAATAAAATGTTAAAAATTTGTTTGATATACCAATACAAATTTGTTCAATGGTAAATAAAATGTTCAAATTTCATACTTACAACCAATCGTTGTTATGCAAGTTGATCTACAAGAGAACAAATTTTTTATTCATCAAGAATTCAAAATGTAAATACAACTCTCAATTTCAAATACCACAGCTAGAAACACAGATTACCACCAAGAAAGGTAAACAAGAAGCACAACAGCTGTGTTCAATAATCAGCTGTTCTGTGTTCTGTCAGCCAGGTGATGTCACTACCACTACCACTTCCACTTACATTCCACAGTTGGCCCCATTCAGTTAAGTAACAGTGGTCTCACTGGTCTGCCTTGAGTAGAAACGGCCTTGACTTTTGCTTCTTTTTACAGTTATCAATATTGTTTTTACTTCATCAATGTTTGCAACTTGTTACTTTATCAGTTTGTTTGGTTCTTACTGATTAAGTCTAAAATATTCAAACTAATCTTGAAATTTCGTTGAACTTGTTTTTTGGAATAATTTTTTTTACTAAATGGTCAACGTTTGATTGCTTGTTTTATAACAGATACGTTTGTTTGAAAATTTAACAATCAAAACTAATTTACCAAAATATAAATTCATGCAATTTATTCATTAGAGGTTATAACCAACTAGCATTATATACCATTTCTCTCACAATATTATAGATATATTTCCATGGGCTATTTTCCATGTTTTACACTTTAAAAATAATTTTTACAAAACGGTATAAATAGCTTAAGACTTTTCATGATATCGTCTAAAATGCAAGCTTGAGATGAAGGGTAAAATAAAGTGTAAAATGAAAACTATATAAAAAATACTGTAACTTATTTCAGAATTGTTGTTCAAACTTATCAATGCACCATTAGTTTTGCTTCCTGTGAGGCAAAAATGTAAAAAATTTGTATCTGAAGCATTACTCAATTGCTATTAAAATTGAGAATTTATTTTATTGTTAGAACCATTATTGAACTGTTGACTATATTTACTATTCACTATTCAGTAATATTTCATTACCTCTCTGAGATGGTCATGCAAAAAAGAGCAGTCCGCATAATTGCAGGAGTAGGTCACCTAGATCACTGTTATGAACTCTTTAAACAATTGAAAATACTTGCCTTGTTTGTTTATCTTGCAATGTTTGTTATATTTAAGAAATAATATGGACAAAATTGTTTTTAGAAATGAGATCCACTCACATAACACTAGATTTAACAAACAAATAAACTTGCCTCAGCATAGACTAAGCAAAAGTGAAAAAGACCCACTGTACGTAGCATCTAATTTTATGAATAAGATACCTCTTAGGCTAAGACAGTTGGAGTACTCTAACTTTAAGAACAAAATCAATGTATTTTTATTAAATCAAGCCTTTTATTCTGTAAATGAGTTTTTAAACAAACGATGGAAAGAAGAGGATTTCTTGTAAGTTAAATCTATGGAAACCTTATTTATCTTGACTTGCCTATGTATTTGTATGAAATATCTTGTGGCCAATAAACTATTCTATTCATACTCTTTAATTTCATACTCTCTGTATAGTCCTATATGTACCTACTGAATAGTTTGACAACCCACAAACATAGATCCACAAATAGTCAAACTATCAAGTTTCTACTGTATACTCGTATATATATACATTATTTTGAAAAAGTAGTAGGTACATTACAAGAAAAATCACTAAACAACAAAAATTTCTTTCAGGGGAGATTTTGAAGACCTGTACTTTTCATCTTGTTTATTGAAAGTTTGAAAGAACTTATTGTTAATGGTTAGTTCTTGTTATAATCCAGACGTTACATTTTAAAATAGTAGCCTTATTTAAAAAAATAAAGTTAAACTTGATATATTACCTTCGTAAAAACTTGTAAAAAAGAAGATTCGAGATTCAGACCAAAGCTCCGAATTTTGACAACTTGTTAACTTTTTTTACCATCAAGACAAAATAGGCAGATTTTGGATGTAAATAAGAATTATATATTTATTGTTTAGCTGAAAATATATGAACCAGAATCACAAATAATAAAAATATTATCTTAAACTTTCCAAATAACACTGTGTTTAATTTAATGTTTAAAAAAAATTTTTTTCCAAATTTAATGTGCTGCAATCTATTTGGGATTTTAGTCAAAGACAAAGCACTCAAGTAAATACGCACTCTTGTACAGTGTAATGATTTTCCTTGGCATAATGTACCCCGAGACCAAGTCTTCTCCGTGCTCCCGTTCACTATTCACTGCCCGAACTAAGATGGCAAGTATGTGCACTGGGATCTCTATAAGCAGCAACCAGCTTTCTCATATAAGTAGGACTTGCTGGTCCATTCTTTCTCTGCCGTTTGTGCCCTTCTATAATATTACTATAATTAAACTGAAGAAATGAACCAAGGGATGGAATTTATGTTTACTTAATTGATTTAATGTTTGTAAATGTTGACTTCTACTTATTTTTCCTGAAAATTCTATGTGTTTCTAGTTGACCTTATAAACCACTGAGGTTAAACATTTGAAAATGTTTAATTTAATGTGCTGCAATCTATCCGGGGTTTGGTCAATTACAAAGCACTCAAGTATTCAAGTAAGTAAGTATAGGCGGAGGTATATTTTGCAGTGACAGTGTTAGTGTACTAGAGACATGTAGGATCTTCAGGCACAAATACGAGGTATTTAAATTATAAAAATAAGTCCTTCAAGGGGTATATAAAAACACTTCTATTGTTCCTATCGTACTTCCTTCCCCTCTTCACTTCTAAGAACATATTTTAACAATAAAAATTTTAATCCTGTTTTATTTATTTTTTTGGATTAAAGTAAAGAAGTATCAATGTGTAAGTTATTTGACATTCTCATATATTGATAATTTATTATACTCTATTTTTTTATTTGGATGTTGATTATTGCATTTGAGAGGAACAAATAATTAACATATGTTTATCATAAAAATATTTACATAAAACAATTTTCCTTTATGAAGAGATCATTTTGTTTGTGGAAATGTTGTGATTATTTAGCAGTAATAACTAAAAAAAATTGTACATTCAGAATCTTTATTAAACACAATTTGACATCAAGTAAAACAAAATTGTTAAAATCGCTTGGAAGAAGATTTTGCCCATACGTAGTTCTTTACCAGGATGGCTACAATGCAAGCTACTGCCAAGGAAGATATGAAGCAAGGAAGAAATATAAATTGTATGTTTTCTTGAGAAGTTGCACTCTTGTATATGCTGGGATATTCCATTTTCCGAAGTAACAGATGGGAGTATCCTGTGGGATACAATATGTTTGCTAGATAAGATATTACCCATTGAAGTATGAACATAAATATCATCAAAATTAAAGTTACACTAAATATTTCTGGATAAGAGTTATTGAGAGTCTTTATTACTTGTGAAAATATTCTGGTGTTTCCATAGTTAGCCAGTCTTAAAGTCCTTACTATTGCCATGAAAAAAAGTAACCCCAGTGAATATCTTTTCAGGTGTAGGTAAAAAATCATGGTCTGAAAAAAGCCATGTTCGTCTTTTGCTTCACTTTGAAACTCATGGATAAATGTAAGGGCCACTTTAGAAAAAATTCTAAATGCCAAAAGCACAATGACCCCAACAACAATAAAGAGTAAATCGTAAACGGTCCAGAAACTTTGGAAAAACACACCAGCCCCCACAGTTTTCATCTGCATCGAGAGTTTGAATAAACATAGAAGTGCATAAATGAAGAAGAGCGCTTCTAAAAATATGTTTTCTTCATAGATCTTTGTAGACCAAGTACCTCCACCAGCAAGAACTAAAGTACCGAAGATGTTCTGTTGTAAGGACAACTGAGGAAAAATACCTTTGTTTACATTATAAGCATTGATTTCAAAAATACAATTCGTGTTCTTAAATCCAACCATTCTAAGTCCAAAAGGTTCAAAACTGCACTTTGGGATCTTCTTCTAGTTCCGTGCAGTTCAGCAACGTAACCCCCTCCATGAAATAGTTTCCTCGACTCTGAAAACATTGAAATGGAACTACTTTTCTTTGGACTCAAGTATATCCAAGGTGATTCTCTAAACAAGACATCGCTCCATGAAGCGTCTATCCACCGCTCTCCGTAATCATTGGTATCTTCAGATAATGATGCGAATGGAACACTGCAGAACATGTGCATTCCGTCTACAAAACTATCTGGAAGATTGCATTTCTTCTCCAGCTTTCTGATTTGTCGAAGTCTTGGCACTCCCATCAACCGGTTGGTTAGTGTTCCGAACCAACCTGTTTCGGGGAGTATTTCGTTCGAGTTTGTAAGAAGATTTTTATTATACCAGTGTGTACGATATATTTCTGGGAATATCCAGTCTTGTAAATAATTATAAAATTTTCTATTCCTTCTATTTCGGAGATGGAACAAAATTTTACCCAAGTTTATGTTTCTTAAAACAAGTTGGTTTATTGCGGTATTGGTTTGGTAGTAGCCGTCAAATACAACCTGTGAAATTAACGTAAACATTAAAATGCTTGAGAAAACAATATCTGCTGTATCGATCAGCACCCACCACTGTCTTACTTTACGCAATCGATCTTTAAGAATGTCTTGTCTTTCAAAAGGTATGTGTTTATAAACACTCTGTAACCTCATTTTGTGAATAAAGTTGTCACGTTTAAGTTGGGGTCTTACTTTAGATTTAGTTCTTATTTTGTATATACTGGGATCATAACTAAATACATCACAGAGTTGGGTTTGTATCATACCAAATAAGACTGCAAAAATACATATTTTAAACGGATCCGCAACAAAGAAATCTTGGCTGAAAGACATCAATATACTGGTTAACCACATATAGCTTTTTACTTTTCCTATTTTCAGACCGATCCAAACAATAAAAAAAGATGCAACAAAAATTGAAGACAGACAAATAATCCATGAGAAAACCGTAATAAAGGAATTGCACATTTTGTCTTTGGCAGTTTCTGTTTCTATTTTGACAGGATGGAACTCATGTTTTCTTAGGTTTGTCATTGATCTTTTCATAAAGTATGTACAGTTATGTTTAGATGCTTTTGACACTTTCAGTTTGTCAGCACTGTCTACTATCAGTCTTTCACTGTTCTTTTTACCAGTTTTTCTGTCGACTGTTGGCTATAAGCTAAGGCGTCTTTCTTCAATATATTGTAACTTCTAGATTCAAAACTTTTTAAAGAGAAGGTAATTAATTTCAGTAATACCAACAGATATCAACAAACTGTAAATACTTATCATAAGTTCTCTAGTGGTAACACTATAGCTAGGTAAATCTTCAACCGGGTAAACTTGCATCATAAAAAGGATACTGGCCAGTAATATTGAGATCAGACCGACCATTGCGATTGAAAGCCGTTGAGATCTGAGAATCGGACTGAGGGTGGTGCATGAAAATACTCATCCACAAGTGGAACTCTCTTAGGCGAAACGATGTTTGTTATTGTGAATTCAGTAAAATGTGCTTCTTTATCAAACTTGACCGGCCTTGCAAACGATTCAAATCTTGTGCCTAATTCAGTAATTCCAAACCATTTTCCTATAAGGAATGAGTAGTCTTTTTTAGTATTTAAGTCATGAATGTATATACTATCACAAAACCAATTTGGGTTAGGCCCTGAATGGTCAGTCCACAATTGAATCGATGAAATTATTCCCAAGGGTTTTGGAGTGAATATCAGGAACCAATCATCACCCCGTTGCAAAGTGCGCCTCAGTGTGGACAGCAAAATGTGAGACCGACTGGATGTTTCACTTCCGCATTATCACCCTATGGTTGAAGAAGTCCCAGCATAACATTTAGAACCGTAACAACTGTTAATAAATATCCAAACTGTCAGTAGATATTTATCTTCTAAAATCAATATACTTTCTTCTGGATATGTCCACCTTATCTGTCCTCACTGACCATACCAAGAGGAAAAATAAACCATTAAAAGTACAACCACAAATGAAAACACGTAGGGTTATCTGGGATGGTCAAAACAGTGTGTGTCTTGGAATGGATCGATTGTATTGGCAGGGACCATCAGGAATCGGCTATTGCTGAAAGATGGTAGCACTGACAGTGGAAATACTCTTCCGTTGATTTAGGTCCCAAATTGCAACCGCCAGTGGCCCACACATAGTCAAGCCATGTTTGGCATCGAATCCTTCCAACTCAAACTTATAATTCACTACATTCCCTACGGAACATTAGGAACCGTATTCCCGATGTAAACTGCATCTTGGTCTCCTTCAACAGCCTTGTAAGTGTAATGCGGTTTCCCGACTTTGTGATGACAACTCCTTTGTCACCAGTAGATCGTAGTCGGGTCTTGCATTTATCAATATTAATATTCTTAAAGCATCGCCATCAGTCATATTAAGAAACTTGATGGTAGTTTCACCTCTCTTTGGAAACAGTCTGGTTACTTCCACAGATTGGTCATTTTAACTGGATCACCTTTCGGATCAGTTTGTATTACACTTCCAAACATACTTGACTGAGAAACTGGTTTTTTTTAAAATATATCGGATATCTGAAATGGTTTATTGGTTAGGCATTGTATTGGCATTATGTATTCGAATGAAATTAAGGTAACTTCTGTAGTTAAGTCATCTGTTAGTGAAAACCAGAACGGATTGGTTTTGAACTTTGTTACTTGTACAGTGAGAAGATCAGTCTTAGCTTTAATGTCATTTTCCAACTCTGCCGATATTGAGATGTAACTTCCTTCGATCTCCTTTAGTGCCAAGTGTGAAGAATGAAGGATCATCAGTTTTCATCCAAGTCTCTATCAATTCTGTTTCAACTGCCCAATGTTTGGCGGGTAGATTTACTGGCTAAAGCATGGTTCACTCTTTCAAGAGACCATATTGCTTCCAAGTTTCCAAATTTGAACAAGTTGTATCTTTTATAATCAATTTGCTCGTGCCAAGTCATTTCTTCATTTGGTGACAGCAAAACCTTACATTTAACTAAACTCGAATACAACAGATTGGTTTTAAAGAGGAAACTTTGTTTGCATTAAATTCTATTTCAAATGCCAGTTTGTAGGATATTTTCTGCAGTATTTCACTCAAATAAGTGTAGCGATGTCTGTTTTAAGTGCTGCTTTACATTCATCCTTATCACATACCACACTCTGAGTAGATAATAACAATATTTCTATTTGAACCATATCCGACACTTCTTCCTTATTTATGATTTCCAGAAACGGTTCGATAACAGTTTCCTTCAAAAAAGGTTGTTGTTTAAAATATCACAAAAGAGGATAAGAAACTAATTTTTGCTCATAGCCTTCGTTTTCACTAAAAGAATTTTATCTCTTTAATATTTGCTTCAATCATCTCTTTAGTTATTGTTTGATGGGTTAACTCCACATTTTCATAAGTTTCTAAAAAATGTCCCAACATATTAACGGCGTAAATAGCAACTGTTCCTCTGGTTAAAATGATATCTTCAACAGTTTGAATGTGTGTCGTAGCCAGAAGTCTTCCTGTCAGATCCTCCTTACTGGACTTGTCATAAAAGTAGTACAATACCGATAAGCTTTCTTCATCTTCAAAGTCAGCATGAAAACAATAGATGCGAAATAGCGTTACGCCAGCTGTTCCAGATTTGGGATTTATTTCACAACGAAATTCTGTGGAATTCTGGAAGATTTGAACTTGAATCTGTGCTCTGCCAGGAATGTCACCTCCACCCACCACTTCAAAAGTATATATTTCATGACTTTTCAGAGAGTTTTCATCCACAATCAAAACAGAACTAGGAGTCACTTCTTTCTGCCTGATGTCGCTCACATCTTTAAACGTTTGGTCGTTTCCTGCATAGGTCCATGAGTAGTTGTTATTTCTATTAAACTTCAGAAGAAATCTGAGTGTGTTACTTGAAAATAAAATATTTCTCTGAAATCGGTTTGAAACCTTTTCCTCCACAGTTTTAAAACACTTGATGATAAGACTAGGAATTGGATCAGAAGTCACCACTATAACTTGTCTTGCACTTTCCACAATTGTAGAGGGATTGGTTGTTTCCATTACAAATTCATACTCTTTTCCTGGGATGAATGGAGCTTTTTGATTAGCTCAATATTTTCTGTAGTAACTTTGTCACATAACGTGTACTTTTATCATCACAAAGCCAAGTGTACTTCAGTTTAGGTTGCTGGTCTTCAGGGAAATTAGGGTTGTTTGATTTCATAGTTTTAATTTTAGATTTGATTTATAGTAGATATGTCGTGAGGAACCACCAATTATTGGCTGTAAAGGAATAGCTACAATATGAAAATAGCAATGCGATTCCTCTGTTGTATTTTCTTTCTACAAATTTTATTTCACTTTTAACTTTATATTTGCCAAAAGCAAGTGAAAATGGTTCAAACAAAAGTGTTTTCGCTAACAACTGATAGAAAGGTGCATTTTAATTTCGTCGTGATTGTTTTTAACATTCCAAACATACCAGTTGACTATAGGTTGCCCAAGTTGTTGCAGTGTGAGGTGTCATTCAATTCAACTAGATTGGTGACTGAAATGCTCTTTCTGGGGAAATGTGAAGCATTCTGCATGTTGTTGCTGAATTTTGGGATTTTCACAAAAGGAAGACAATCTTCAAATGTATTTTTCCAGAATAGATACTGAATAAACCAAATTTATCCAGATGCACTATCGTTATTTTAACGTTTGGGATTGTATTTTTACAACTACTGTGACCAATTCCATTTTGGCTGCAATATTTTTCTTTAAAAGTCTTCTTCAATCTCATCCCTATAATCCATAATAAAAGGTCTTTGTTGATGTCATCGGTTGGTCCCTGGAGAATGCTATATTAGCATTGATAACACAGGTTTCTTGTTCTCATAACGTTTTGCAATAGAAATGGGCATTTTAACAATGTTAAGCAATCAAATGTCAACACCTGATGTTCTGTCTGAATTTCCACTTGGAGGTTTGTGCCGGTATTGTAAAAGTAGAGATATGGTCGCAAAGTCATTCACATACGTGGGGTTGAAAACTACATTTCGGACATCAGCGAATGACTGCAAAGAAATTCCAGAGGGCAGTGAATACTCATTGCTGACCATACTACAACTTTACAAGTGCCGAGCATGGTCCACAGCCTCGATGATTTGATGGCATTGCGGCAGCACAGTCAAATTCTTTTTCCTCAACTGTGAAAGGTTTTATCTTTGAAGTACAATAGTTACGCAGTAAACAATGTTGATTACCACTGCTTTTATAACTGATAAAATTATGGTTTCTTTTAACACAATTTCTTGTACAAATCTGAAAACAAGAAACAGTTATTATAAGAAGAGTTGTCCGTCTCCTTTTCTTCATGCATATAGCACAGAACCCGGGGTTTGTCAACGAACCCTCTGTGTAGGAAGCTTCACACTCGTCGGTACTGTTTTCCGTTCTTGCTGAGTTTCCCTTGGGAGTATGAAGAGACAACAGCAAAGAATTTGAAACAGCTTAAAATCCATTTCCTGGTTAAGTATTTACCTAAAAATACAACATAATTTCAGGGTCAATGATTGTAATACTAATATTTATTTGGCAAAAGATATTCTTGAAAATGGTGGAATCACTAAATCACTATTTGAGATGCCGACCACTCTCATGAGGGTATTTTAAGGTAAATATGTAGTGAAAGATGAGTGGTAGTAATGAGTTGTAGTCTTGTTACAAACTAAGGCCGACTCTTCCTTAGAATGGGTCATTAATTAATAGCCCAATGACTAATAGAAAAACAAGGACCAACGGCTCAATGTGACTTCCGAACCACGCAGGTGATGGTCTGATATGTCTAAACGATGGTGGGAGTTGATGCGGTCACTGAGACTATCTGAGCCGCTTTAGACCTACATCATCCTCAAAACCTGACCACTTTTACTAGTTCAACCTTATACAAAATTTAATTACAAAAATACTCTAAAGACTTTGTAGTTTTGCTTTTGGAAAAAAAGGTGTGATTACTTTTGATTATTGAATATCCTACTCCAAGAAATATTAAAAAAGAGTTTAATTTGAGTTTTATTCATAAAAACTGAGGATGAAGTGAGTTTATATAATGAAATGAACCGTCAGCTATTAACCGTTTCCTGAAAACTGAATTTCTCCTTGGGTTTATTTAATGTTAATTTAGTCTTACCAGTGACAGTTTCTGTGTGTCCTACCTAGAGTAAATAAATAAATCTGTGTTTGTCTTGTTGCAAAACATGCACTCACAAGGTCGGTCTATAAAGATATTTTAGTCTCTGTGGGTTAAGAGATAAAAAATAAAGTTAATTCAAAATCTAGTTTTAATTAGCAATTTTAAATTAATAGAATTTCGTTATAGGACTTATTTGCTTACAGTATAATGTTTTCTGTGCTTGGTATTTATGTCACCTCTACAACCATCATTAAAAAGTTTATTATTAATATTCATAAACTCGGATATATTATAAAATGGGTTACTGATAGCCACTCATAGACATTATTGTGATAAGTCTTTATTGGATACATATATCTACTGATTTTTTCTTAATTCAAAAGTTTTTTCGACATAGTAATGTGACTCTCCTGTGTTTTACGTAGCCTACATTGTGCTACTACAACATTGTTTTACTTTTAGTATTGTAACAATGCACATCACTTAGTAGGGTTAGAGATTTAATTTTTATGAATATGAGATTGAGTCAAAATGTATAAAGGGTTACCTTATTATTGTTAGGATCTTTAGTCTGATAAAAAAGGGGTCTACAATGATCTAAATGTTCTGCTTTTGACATATTCTTATAGCTTTTTGTAATATTAATAAGCTACTTATTTTACTAACGTTTCTCAGTGTTTACAATCCATATGTAATAATCAATTGAAAGAATGCATAATAACTAACATTAGAATAAGACAAAAATTACAGGTACACATGTCATAATATGCCTAAGCAAGAAAGTTACTCTTTACAATCTGCTGCACAGGTATTCAACATGTGAACTCCAAGTAGAGATGTTATAAAAAAATTCCTAAAAATTGAATTTAGTAAAACAGTTATTTATTCTTTCATCTGGTGATCTGGAAGATTGTGTTTCAAGCTAAAGATAATGTTTTGAGTTTTAACACGACCATTGGCTCTAAACCACTTTGAGGCTTGTGCAACTGTGTTTTTAACAAGGTCTTGTAGGATGCCAAAGTTATTGTTTACATTGATAAAAGATGCACCATGGGCATATAGTAAGATTTAGGACAAATTAAATTTTGGAGGTGATTTATTTGTATAAAAAGAATGAACCCTGAAGTACTACTCCAGTCACAACTGCTTTCTCATTAGACCAAACTCTAACAACACATACTTTATGTATACGGTTTGTTAGTATGTATACGGTTTGTTAGGTTACCGTACTATTAAGAAATTGTAACAAATTATTGTGTATGCCATAATAATGAGGCTTTGATATCAATGTGCCGTGTTCCTCAAAGTGCGATGGGATTTGATCTTAACCTCCTACAGCTATGGTTTCCTGAAAGTGGTGACTGTAATAGTGTAATATTGTGATGGGGAACTTTAGTTTTCAATGTATTAATATGGGGGTGTTTTCCTAGAGAGGTTACTGCCCACATATGATTGCTTTGAAAACAACAGCTATATACACTCTTTGCAAATCAAAATATAGCATATAGTCTATCAAAGATTGAGCTCTATAATAACACTACCCCCATAAAGTCATTTTCATTTAATTTTATTTAAAAAAGAAGTACTTACATATTTGTGTTGAAACAGTTGATTAGGAAAAAATTAACATACAGTTCTTTGAATTGGAATTAACTAGTTCTCAAACAAGTAAATCAATAAAATTTACCATTTATAACATCAAAAAACACAAAATTAAATAAGCTCAATTGAATTAAAACTATTTTGAAATCGCAATAATAAAACATAAATAATGAACCCAGCTGATTTTTTCTTTAATGCAAATACTGGTTTATAAAAAAACTAGTAGTTTTAAAACGTCAGATGTAACACACTACTAAACTAGGAAAATATAATTACAGTATATTATATTGGCATTTAAGACATGAACTATATTTAAGAAATTGTCGAAAATTAAGAAACAAATAATATTATTTAATTATAAAGAAAATTTTAGTAATACAGGAGCTGCAGATCAGGTTCAATGTGGTATACGTATATTTTGGCAACCAAAAGGTGTCGTACACAAATAGCGCAGTTCAAAATCTTGGACGGAGCGCAAAGGCGCGGCTAAGGCGCGGCTATACTACACCGTGCGTCACGTCCGTCGTCGTCACGTCACTGCCGGAATTGTATGCTCCTGTGTAATCAAATGGAACCGGCTATACTACACCGTCACGTCACGTCACGTCACGTCACGCAGGAATTTAGCGTACGCATTTTGAGGCATGGAATGACGGCGGTGGACGTGACGTGACGTGACGTGACGTGACGGTTAGTATAGCCACCCTCACCGTCAAACAACGTCCAGCGTATCATAGAATTGATGAAACTCGCCAAAATCGATGCAACTAGGACTTTCCGAGAGGGGTAGGAACCGGTTTCAAGGCTTAAGGATGTGTAAAAGACATTAGTATATTTTTCCTAGTTTATTTCGTTGTAATTACTGTTAATCGTGTGATTTAATAGTTGTTGAATTCATTAGTTCATTTTCCCTAGTCTACTTCGTAGTAATTATGTAAATCGGTGTAAGTTTGATTATACTTTGTGTTATAACTCATTAGTTTGTTTAACCTAGTCTATTTTGTTATTACCTACTAAACAATTTGTCATGTTAAATAAACAAAATAAAAAATAAAAAATTGTGGGTAATTTTTTAATTGCGTTTTAATAATAAACTTTTTTAAGACGAAAATATTGTAATTATTACTATACCTTAAACAGACCGCTAGTTTTTCTTGGTAGAAATAGGTGTCCGAAAGCGGGCATGTTTTCTCTTTATTTTTTGTATATTAATATTTTGGAACAGGAAACACCAACTTTTGCCTCCGCAGATACATTAAGAATTAAATTTTTATATAATGAAAGAGAGTTCAGCTGTTAGCTGTTTATAGGCTTCACCAATTCACGGTAAATATTTTCGTAAATGAATTGCATGATTATTTGCAAAAGTAGAGAATAAACGTAGCTTTATAACTTGTTGATTCTGGGGATTTAAACGCATATATTTGATGTGCAAAAACAATGCCGATATAGATAATTATAAAATATCAATGGCTTGTCTTGGTTTAGAATCTCTAGTTAATGAACC
The DNA here is from genome assembly GCA_018831715.1 of Matsumurasca onukii. Classification (NCBI taxonomy): domain Eukaryota; kingdom Metazoa; phylum Arthropoda; class Insecta; order Hemiptera; family Cicadellidae; genus Matsumurasca; species Matsumurasca onukii. Next base: position 15,065,320 of record CM032059.1, read on the forward strand.
GACCAGAGTAACTAATTTATCTAAAACTTGCATTGATCACGTATTTGTAAGATTTTAAACAAGAATGAAATTGATTGTGTAACAGAAATGCTTCAAACGAAATTACCGACCATTATACAGTTCTAGTTAGGCTGGGTGTGGAGGTCGGTGCGGCGGGGAGGGACGGTTAAACAGCTGACAAATTTAGGATATAATTATTTATTTGTATGCTCCTGAGCTCTTTCTTTACATTTGTTTAATATTATTATGATGGAACTAATCGGACAAAATTGACCTAGGGGCCCTATTTTTCTTCTTTGTACTCATGTACGAGGAGAATTGTGAAGACAAATTGTAATGTAAGAACTTCTTGTAGACCATGAAGGTGCTATTTGCAGGCTCTTTTGTCCATTCGACTGGGTACTGGTGCAACTTGGCGGAACGTGACGTGACAACTGACGGTGTAGTATAGCCACACTCTGGAATTGACGGTGGTGGACGGAGGAGGATGGATGGGACAATGACGTGACGTGACGGTGTAGTGCCGCGCCTCGCACCTACACCGTCACGTCACGTCTCACTACCGGAATTGTATGCTCCCTGTGTAATCGAACCGGCTATACTACACCGTCACGTCACGTCACGTCACGTCACGTCTGCCGGAATTCTAGCGTACGCATTTGGAGGCATGGAATGACGGCGGTGGACGTGACGTGACGTGACGTGACGTGACGTGAATAGTATAGCCACCCTCACCGTCAAGCAACGTCCAGCGTATCATAGAATGATGAAACTCGCCAAAATCGATGCAACTAGGACTTTCCGAGAGGGTAGAACCGGTTTCAAGGCACAGGATGTGTAAAAGACATTAGTATATTTTTCCTAGTTTATTTCGTTGTAATTACTGTTAATCGTGTGATTTAATAGTTGTTTTAATTCATTAGTTCATTTTCCTAGTCTACTTCGTAGTAATTATGTAAATCGGTGTAAGTTTTGATTATACTTTGTGTTATAACTCATTAGTTTGTTTAACCTAGTCTATTTTGTTATTACCTACTAAACAATTTGTCATGTTAAATAAACAAAAATAAAAAGAAAATTAATGGGTAATTTTTTTTTAATTGCGTTTTAATAATAAACTTTTCAAGACGAAAAATATTGTAATTATTACTATACCTTAAACAGACCGCTAGTTTTCTTGTAGAAATAAGTGTCCGAAAGCGGGCATGTTTTCTCTTATTTTGTATATTAATATTTTGGAACAGGAAACACCAACTTTTGCCTCCGCAGATACATTAAGAATTTTTTATATAATGAAGAGAGTTTCAGCTGTTAGCTGTTTATACTACCAATTCACGGTAAATATTTTCGTAAATGAATTGCATGATTATTTGCAAAAGTAGAGGATATTGTAGCTTTATAACTTGTTGATTCTGGGGATTTAAACATATATTTGATGTGCAGAAAACAATGCCGATATAGATAATTATAAAATATCAATGGCTTGTCTTGGTTTAGAATCTCTAGTTAATGAACCGACCAGAGTAACTAATTTATCTAAAACTTGCATTGATCACGTATTTGTAAGATTTTAAACAAGAATGAAATTGATTGTGTAACAGAAGTGCTAAACGGAATTACCGACCATTATACAGTTCTAGTTAGGCTGGGTGTGGAGGTCGGTGCGGGCGGGGAGGGACGGTCAAACAGCTGACAGGAAATTTTAGGATATAATTAGTTTATTTGTATGCTCCTGAGCTCTTTCTTTACATTTGTTTAATATTATTATGATGGAACCCTAATCGGACAAAATTGTCCTAGGGCCCTATTTTTCTTTGTACTTTGTAACCTCTACTGAGTATTGTATCACTGTAACGGATGAAATTGTGTTTATGTATAGTGTACCATTGTAATTCACCATGTACAAATAAAATTTATTATTATTATGTGAACACTATCAAATTGTGAAGTTCACAAATGTTTCGTAGTCCATTCGGAGAATACTCGAAGAACCTTTCTTCAGTACTTGACGGGACGTGACGTGACGTGACGTGACGGTGTAGTATAGCCACACCTTACACGCTGACGACTACCCTCAGTCCTCACACTATGGTTGACTGGTCACTCTCAATAATGCGGGCATTTCCATCAGACCTAAACTTCCCCTCCTGCTGCCCTTACACTCGGGACCAGGTACACTTACAATACCCTGTGCAAGATGGTGTTGGTGTAAAAAATGCTTTTCTTTCTCAACTTTCTTAAGCTTTCGCGGCCGGTGTCATTACTAAGATCTAAGGTTTCCTGTTTTACCAGCCAGTCAAACTGAGGATGAATCTCCACAGCGAGGTCAAAACCTTTAGCAGTATTTTAATTCAACTGTGACGCGGTGTTAACCGGAAGCCTTAGTAGATCTTAGTGATGCTTTTCTAACGAGTCGTAATGTGCGAACAGTTGCTTGAGCGCCATTTGGAATATTGAAAACTAAAATATGAAATACTTATTATCCACAATTTGTTATCATTTGAACTCCACAGACCTTTCCTAATCACATTGTTAATCATTTATCTTCTGTATTAAATTATTTAATTTTCCTAGTTGTAGGGCCTTGTGTTATTACAGTTACCTTTTGGTGCCTGTAGATTCTTCTAACAGATGTACATTTCGGGACTGGGGTGTCCCATCATCGGTGTGGTGTACCTTCTATTGTAACACACTATTGTCCATTATCTTAAAATATTTACACTATATACCACACCAGCACGGTCACTAGTTTTCTCGCGGGATGTCACGCGGAACTCGCACGCCGTACACTACGTAACGCAATTCTAGTCTACGGCGGGCGGCCGCGGTGACAGGAGCGACATGGTCTGCTAGACTGTGAACACGTGACTGCGAAATTGAGGCGGCAGAGGAGTGCAGGTGTAGGGGTGCTTTGTCCTGGGGAATCCCGGTGTGAACTAGTTCGGAGTGGTGGCGTTGACGTCTGCTTCTCTAATTGTTTGAGGAAATTGTAGATGATAGAATTCTTTACGTCTTCTTTTTTTGTTCAAGAGTAAATCCGTGCCGTGTTTGTCTTGTTTCAAAATTTCGTAATTCTCGTGGGTCATTGCTAGAATTTTGTTGTTTATGATTTTAGAACATTTAGTGATTTTGGAAATTCCATGTGGTGGTCTTTATTTTTTTTTCAGATGGAGGCTACTAAAGATGAAGGTTGTTTGTGATGTCTTGAATTATGCTCTTTATTATTTATCTTCTCGAAACATTTCTGATTCACATTCTTTTCCCTCATTCCTGGTCCTTCACATTTCTTTGATTCTAATCCCTTACAAAAACAATAACTAGTCATAGATTACATAGAGCACAATTGTTTTAAGAGCTCTGTAGAACCACCATTGTTGTGTGTTCAATGTTGCAGGATTTTTTATTTTCTGGCGTGATTTTGCCTGGTTTCACCTCAAAAAACAAAGTTCATGCACCAACACCTACATCAGTTGAACCTGTACTGTAAAAAGATTAAACGTTTCGCAACATATCATCATTTAGGTATACTACTCAAAAGACTAACTCAAAGTTTCAGTTTCATCAAAACAAGTTATGTTTTTTTTTCTTTATTAAGCAACTAATGTAATCAAAAAGTATACTTACAGTGTCCGTTCATAAACAAAACCACGCGTAAAATATAATGCAATAATTAAATATTTGTGCAATTTTTTAAAGTCAACATAACTAACTTTTCTATTTTACAATAGAATGATACATCATATACTTGTACAGTACAACCATTGATTTTAAATTAATGTATATTTAAAGTCAATGGTACAACCATCTGCTGGTGATGAATTCGTTTGCAATATTAACTGTATTTAAAGATATTTTATTTGTCCAAATTTGTATATATACACAAGGTTTTATTCTTTCTTACATAAAAAGCCTATAAAATTTGCGTGACGCTAATTTATTGTCTTGTTACAATTAGTTTTCCTGGGAATTATTTACGCAGGGATGAAGCCATCAATGTTCATATAGTATCACTATACTAATTAATATAACAGTAGTTACTGTACAGTAGTTATAATGAAATAATGAAATAATGAAATAATGAATTTATTTCCAACATTATACAACAATTTCAAAATAATGAACATATTTGGAAATTTCTGTTGATAAAATCCAGTAATAGGTCAACAGGGAGAAAAAACATAAATTACAAAACATCAAATCAATTTGTCAGTCCATCATTTGAACGTCTCTGATATGCAGCAGCTCTCCACAACGCCTGCATACCTTACTATAATAACTAAAACAAACTGTGAATGACTTTACAACTTATTTACATGTGCCTTGGAATTTCTTAAACTAGTATATTATTTATAAAAAGAATATCTTTAATAGTTAATAACCAAGAGGTACAATTCTTTACTAAAAGCTTTAATACCATGCAATTCTTTCAAAACATGTGGAATTTGGTTAAAATATTTTGGACCAATGTAAGAAAAAAGGACTGTCTGTAAATCGACTTATTCACTTTAGGGTTCTAAAAAATGGTTTGTTTTCTTCTTGTAGTGTAATATAAGTTGCTTGTTCCTTGGTTACCACTTCTAACATAAAATAATCTTAAAACTTTATAAACAAACAGATGTTGAATCGGCAGTATTTAAGTTGAACAAAAAAGAAATGAACTTTCTCTAATTCTTTTACAAAATTACTCGAATAATATGATTTTGAGATGTTCTTAGTTTATCAATTAAATATTTAAACAATTTCCCAACTCAAACCACATATTATTTTTTGATTGTACCAAAGCAAAATATAGGCTACGCATTAAACTTCGTCACAAATATGTCTTAAAAGTAACTTTCTTACACTAAACTTAATTTTTCACAATGGAAATATGAGCATCCCACTTCATTTTCTCGTCCATTATTAAACCAAGATATTTAAAACTTTGCACTTTTCAATATTTTCACAATGACAACTTCCTGTACAGCCTGTTTTATGAAAAAATATTGGATGGAAAATCAAAGTTTTGGAATTAAAATACATATTTAGTTTTAGTAACATTGATTTCCATTTTATTTATTTCACACCATCTTCTAATAGCTTTTATATCCAACATGATGTTTTCATAATAATATTCGTACTTTATAATGCAATGTCGTCAGCAAAACACTAACGTCACCATTCAAATTTTGAGTTAACAATCCATTTATGAAAATCAAATAGATTTGCCGAGAGTACCGCGCCCTGAGGCACCCGACGTGATGGTGGCGGACTAAGACTGTCCCCGAAACGCACTTCGCTGACTGCGGCCAGTCAAGTAGCTGCGGAACCAGCCCAGCGCCACACCCCACACCAATCGCTTCTAACTTTTTCAACAAAATACCATGATCAACATAATCAAAAGCTTTTTTGAAATCAATAAATAAACCAGTTACTTTATTGCCTGTATTTAAATTTTTTAATAATTAAATAGGTTCTCAGATTTAAATAATGAATTACTTGAATAGCTCAGAGAGCCTGCACTAAAAGAAGTAAATCAATAATTATTGATAGAATTCTAGAATTCTAGTTAGTAGTTACTGAACTACCGATAGTATTCCTTGAACGTTTCAGATTTGGCTAAATTCACGGTCGTTCCTTTTACTAGTTCTGTAAACTGTCAATAGAGCGCAACACATGTTAGACAATCTATCTTACCACTGTATTTACTTATACGGTGATAAGATAGATTATCCTGCACTCTTCTAGTAGTTCTGCCAACTGCTAGAAGAGCGCAGCACGTGCAACAAAGTCTTCTTTACCACTGTATTGGTAATAATTACCGATACAGTGGTAAAGAGGATTTTCTCGCACGTGCTGTGCCTTTCGGCAGTTGGCAGAACTACTAGAAGAGTTGCTAACGGTAGTACAGTAACTGAATAGGTCAGAGACTCAGAGGCAGACAATATTAAATTAATCCTTTGTAAATTGTATTGAGTGATTTTGGTTTTGTAACATTAATTTTAAAACTTTGGACAATAATTGTATTGAGTGATTTGGTTTGTATAAAATTTAGTTTTAAACCTGTATACTTTAAACTTTGAAATAATTTAAAACTAAAGAGGTGTTAAGGTTGCCAAAATGAGATAAAAAATGAGGTTTTGGTACCAGGGTCACAGAAATTGCCAGGTTACCTTCGAGTTGGACTTCTTTTTGGAAGGCAAAAAAGGAATCACCAAGTTGCTTGTTGACTCAGATCACTAATCAGAATGTTGTGTCTGCCACCTTTGAAGATTTGAAACCTAGTCTAGTTTCATTAATTGCCGACAGATTAAGCTTGAACAACATTTTCATGTCTTGAAAATCCAGCTTGTTTACAACTCAAGGACATAGAAGAGACATTGCTGATTTTGTTTGTATTGAAATTGAAAATGTATCAAACATCCATACAAAATCCAATCACTCTACTAGCAGAGTGTGTGGTAGGCTTTTAATAGTTTTTATTTTTATCCGGCTAGTGAAACTGAAGTTTGTGACGCAATTTCATCTCTTAAGAACAAAACGTCTCGATATATACGATATATCCAATAAAATCTTGAAAATGTGCTCAGCATCTTTGGTTAAACCTCTAACTTCAATAATAAATCAATGTTTTGAAGCTGGTATTTTCCCTGACAGACTAAAATATGCCAAAGTGAGACCCCTTTTCAAAAAAGGTGATACATTGCTGTGTGAAAATTATAGACCAATCTCTTTGTTACCATGCCTTTCAAAGGTTTTCGAAAAGATAATTTTTAATAGACTATGCGTTTTGTACAAAATATCAAATCCTTTCTAAAAAACAATTTGGTTTCCAGAAAAATATAACCATAGGCTCAGCAACTTTTGATTTTACACAAGAAATAAGAAAAGCACTTGATTCAAAATTGAAAGCGGTTGGAATTTTTGCAGATCTATCCGAAGCCTTTGATCTAGTAGACCACACTATTTTGCTAGATAAACTAGAACACTACGGCATACGAGGCCCTGCATTTATCGAATAGAAACCAAGCAGTTTTTGTAACTGCAGGTATGAAAGAGCTTTCTTCCCAATGGAAACAAATCAATTGCGGTGTTCCTCAGGGATCGATTTAGTACCACTTCTATTTTTAATTTATATTAACGATCTTCCTAATTATCTTCAACCAATTCATTGCACTCTCTACACTTATGACATAAATCTACTAATTACTGAAAAAAACGAGGACCTTTTACTTCACAAGTCCAACCAAGCGCTTTTAAAACTTAACAATTGGTTTGTTTCCAATAAACTTGTTCTAAATCCAGATAAAACCAGTGTTGTTTAGAATAGTTTAGAATATCTGATAGTTGTAACGTAGATTTTAATTGTAGTGTTAGTCTTAACAAGTTAGTACCTTTAGTAAATAGCTGTAGGTTTTTAGGTTTATTTATTGACAGTAAACTGAGCTGGCAGGATCATGTGACAAACATTTTACCCAAACTCAGGTCAGCTGTTTTTTTGTTGAGGAATTTACGAGATATAGTAGACGATAGCATTTTAATTTCCGTTTATTTTGGCTACGTGCATTCTTTAATTAGCTTCAATGTTGCTCAATGGGGAAACTCCCCGAGAGCAGAATCGGTTTTCATAATTCAAAAATATGCAATGAAAATAATTGACAAAGCAAAATTTCTAGACTCATGTCGTCCAATTTTAAAAATATAAAATTATCTGCTTACCTTCACTATATATTTACGAAACACTGCGCTTTGTCAAGAGAAACTTACATTTATTTGAACAAAACAATGGTCATAATTTATATCACACCAGACACAATATCCTAAAGTTTCCAATACATAAAACAACTTTCTATGAAAATGGTCCCTTTTATACAGGAATTTCACTTTTTAGTTGTTTAAGTGCTGACCTGAGGGAGGAACTTAACATTTAAGACATTTGATAAGGCTGTAAAAGATTTGTGTGTCAAACATTGTTTTTATTCCATCTAAGAGTTTATTTCGTTTTTTAATTAATTTGTTTTGCTTTTAATAGTTATTCTATTTAACATTTAAGTTAATTCACCTTATCTGATTTCAAATTTTACAGTTAAAATATTAGATTGTAGTATTTTTAGTAAATGTACATAGTTTTATAGTCTTAGTTACATTCATATTTTCAATTTTGTACTTGACGAAACCTATTTCATGTATCATGACTAATGGTGAATAAAGTTTGATTTGATTTATTGAAAGATTAATGTTTTTCTCTAATGAGTTCGGAAGCAGTGTTGTGGATTTTGAAACAACCTTCCCTCAATGTATCAAAAGTTATTCTCTGGGAAGCAGTTGTAGAATGGGTAAGAAAAATATATGAAACTGATGAAAGTATCTTCTAGAACACATCAAACATATCAGGTTTGAGTCAATGAGTTGCCAAGAATTTAATGAAAATGTTGTGACTCTTGGCTCTTAAGCTTTTTCGTTTGGGCTTAAAACTTTAATTTTGTCTCCCATATACGAGTATTATATTCAAAAAAGAAAGTATTATGTATATTCAAGACAAGTTTGTTGGATTTATTTTGAAACTCCTTAAATAAATAAAAAATCTTTGTTCTAGGGGACTAAGAGCTTTTACAATGAGGTGTAATTCAATATGGGGTCTCAACAAAAAAATCTGGTTCTGAATGATATTTATTTCGTACAATGAAATCATCTTGTACTTTTTACAGCTTAGTTTTTAATTTATTTTGTATGTAAAAAATTAAAAATTATGTGGTAAAAACTACAAGAGGACTTCATTGTATAGTTTTGATTACCACAAAGTAAATGGAGAGAACATTAAGAATAATTATTATTTATCTAGTTAGACCTTGTTCTAAAGCTCTCAAACATTATATTTTTTTAATATTTTGCAAACATTTGTGCAACGAATTATACACACTTAAGGCCAAAACAATTGAGAAGGTAGTATTGAACACTTTTGTAGATAATCATTGGTATTGTATTTTTGTAGCCTTTAAATTGAGGGGAGTTTCTCACAGGGACATTTGGAAATTTTGACTTACTTTTAGATTGCCTTGGAAAATGGCAGTTAAGTAAGTTTACAGGATAATTATAAAGATACTTATTTCTGAATTTTCTGACCATTTTAAGAGAAAAAATACTCCCCAGGTGGTTTATAAGCTATTATGAACACCAATCTAAAATTTACAGGATACCTTGGTCAACATAAAATATCGGCACCCAACTCAACCAAGTGCTCTTGTTGTATAAAAGCTGCTGGTTTAAAGTTATTTTATTCAAGTAAAAATGGCGGTAATAGTTAGTATATGGTTACCATTAACAATCTAAAAAGGTTTTTTTACTTTAGAGGTTAGTATTTTTTTAATGAAACAAGTAAAATCCCAGTACCAACCAACTTGGAAAACAGGCTAAAATATACTTAGAACCTACCATTTTACCCAACATTTTTGTCATTTTCCGGGGGAGGTCACCTGTTGTGGCCAGGGGGATACCCCCTCCACCAACTTACCCAGAATGTTATGTTATGGTGAAGCACTGCCCCTGACTGCATGACAACAAGCAAACCAGTGCAACAGCTGTTTCTTCTAAACAATGTTAACTAGAATATTGTTGGCCTTGGTTATCCCCCAAAAGTTAAACTTTAACTTGCGTCACATACTATCGAAAAGGTATAGAAGAACAGGCTCACTTAGATAAAGTAGAAACACAAACTGACAGTGCTTTCTATTCTTTTTGATGCATATCCTGGGCTTCCTGGCCTAGAGCCCTATTATGTCCTAAATTTAACTTGTGTCAAAAAGCTTCGCTTGGACCAAGTGGTTAAAAAGCTTTTTGACACCACTGTAGGAAGGAAAGGAAATAAAACAAAGTTGTAATAAAATCAAGAATTTATTGATATTTTCATTGATGGTGAGAGTGAGCGACAAGACTAAGAACTTGACACAGCCTAGGACTCGACTGTACAGACGGCAACATTGAGAGACGGTTGTGCTCACGATACAGAGTGTAATGAAAGAGAGATTTCAATTGGTTTTCAAGGTAAACAGTCAAAACGGGTGAACAATTAGTTATAGAATTTGATGACAAACTGTTGAAGTCTATACTAAGCACATTGAGTCTGCACATCCACCCTAGTCTACGGCTACTGGTATCGTAATAAAAAACTCGCGGCGGTCAACGTTATTCACGGTCGTCTAGAAAAGTGAGGTGAGCTATGTACAGTCTATTTACAGGTCAGTGCAGTAGAGAATGTGACCATCCGCGCCAATGGAAGAACCGAATCATGCATTTACAAACGACGTCTACAAAGTTATAAAATTGCTCACACTAGCCGGCTCGTCTTACATACCAAAATATAACGTTCACATTTCTCTGCTTGCCAACGGTGTGCTAACGTAAATCTAATTTTTGTTGGATTTTGTGATGGTTGTATTCTCTTGATAAGTTTGGACTCGGAAACAATTCAATTGGTATCTTCGATCAAATTTCTTTCAATGTAAACAACATCACAATAAGTTGAAAACTAGAGATTGTCAAGTATATTTTCTGAAGGAAATGATTTTAACCGAGTTAGCACACTGTTGACAATAAAGACACAGACTAAAACTGACGCAGAATAACCAGTCCTGGCAAACTAACAGTTATCCTAGTCAAATCAGGGCAATTTTACGATAGAAATCGATATACACACACACTTGATATTTGCTAACAAAAATATGCCCTTTCTTTATATACAACTTAGCGTATATTTACAATGAGGTTTTCTGGTTGGATTTAGTGAGCAAAGGAAGTTTCTACAGACGAAAACTCTAAAGGTCGCAGTACTTTACCGTAGCTAAGATATCGACAAATGGTTCGTTACTCGCTAACAATTAAATTTGTACATATCAAATTCATTGTATCTAATTGGGATTTAAAGCACAATATGTATTGAGTAAAAGGCATTTGAATTTTAAGTAGACATTAAGACACCGAAACACTTATTATTTGATTAAAATCCACTTTAAACTACACTATATGGAAATTACACCGTTACGATTGACTAATGGACAAAATATTTCAAACCGACAAAATCCCTTAAAGAAATGTTTAATAAAATAGATACATTTATAGGCACTTGCTTTTGTGTGAATGTGCCTGAATTTTACATTTAAGTTCCAACAAGTCTGACAGCTTTTGACAAACAGTTTTAGTTCAGTAATCACAAACATTTTCTGATCGTTTCAAGAAATATTTACTCAAAACTTCATTCGATAAGTTTCAATCAACTCTAATTTTATTCTTACCAAATATTGTTTACATTACAACATTTTGAAATGTATTAGTTCACATAGTTGGTGTGCGACCTTTGAACATAATATTTGTTTCGAATAATCATGTTTCATTAGATTAAGACCTTACATATACATTGTTACTACATTGAGGTTCTAAATAAATACAATATGAAATGAACACATAGTAAATTAACCAAAGAAAAGTCCTTATCAAGACTTAATTATCTAAAATAGTAGCTTGGAACTTTCAAATGCAAATCTCACACTCCGAATACTAAACAAGTTCTTTGACAGAACGTAAGACAATTTCAGAATGGTGATATTAGGAATTATAATACCAACTCTTTTACAATATTTATAATACTACAAATTTTAAGAAAGACACATTAATATTTGATGAACTACGATTAACTAAAATTACACCAAATATTGCAACATACACTAACATTCTAAAAATGTACACTAAGATTGAAATATTCATTGTACAGTTTTCTTTCTACGTCCGAGTTCTGTTCAAGAGAAATAGTATTTATTCCACAAGTTTTCAGTTAAAAGAGTTGTTGATTTTGATAAAAAATTACCGAATCCTAACTTAAGTTTTCATTCTGTACTGTTTTCTGCAAATAATGCTATGATTCGAGAAAATTCTGTAACGTTATTTCTTGTTGACTTTCCGAACGAAAATTATACGGATCGCAAACAGCAGGGAATGTGGCGTTAATCTTCTACTTGGCAGTGTCTCAGATCAGTCTGACTGTCGGGGAGAAATGTCGGAACTAATGAAGAAGCGGTCATGAGTAATGCCTAAATGCGAGCGAGGAATTATAATTCTGCCACCAGAATCCTAACCTAGCCCAACCTTAGAGTTATGAGATCTTTGGAAACACAATGAACAGCAGTCTGAGAGTGCAGTGAGCCGCAAAAGGCATGGCTTCGCTATACAACCTAACCTAACCTAACCTAGGCTACAAGTCATGTTTGATCATTTATAGACGAAACAGGAGTTTCTACTGCTCGTCTTTCCACACGTAACAATCCTGTCTGTCGAGGTTTTGTGTTCCACTTATTTTCTTACTTTTGTCCTCTAGACAAGATTATTGTGGTGGAAAAGACACAGATTAGAAACTAGCCCGGGGGTAAACGGAGTTGTGGAGAAAAGATTGATCAGGCCGGCCTGACGTGGGAATATCACAGTTAAATCTGGAGTGGAATTTCTTTACAATGACGAGTTTATTTACACAGCCACTATTATTATCTATATGTTGTAATCCATATAACACAATTTACAAACACAACTGTAAGTAAGAGCAATCTGAGATTTCCGATTAAAACCGTTCACAGTACAATCATATATTATTATGTGATTAAAAAAGTTAATTTAAAACAATACAACGTAAGTAGTAGAAAATACATAAGCGCTAGGTATTTCAAACTATTTACAAAAATATCTTAACAATTAGTGTCAAAAACTATAGATAATTGTATAAAAACACTAATGAATAAAAACTACACTAAGAGTTAGTGATAATTTTAACACTAAAATTGAAATTAAACTAAAATGTAAATATGTACAAATTATTTATTGGATGAAGCCATGCCACAATTTGCAAGAAGAAACTTAACGTAAGAAGAAGCAGACTTTACTGTTATATCGATGCTAACTTTTTGTCTTTCAGTGTTCGAATCCTCTCGCTCGGTTGATGTTCAGTCTCGCATAGTCGGGCGACAAATACTACAAGTCTGTAAGAACAGTCTTATGATTCTGACGTAACCTAAAGCACGTTCCTACTATTGCTACGTTATTTACACTGCGGCGGCGTTCAACCGATGAATTTCTGGAATAAGAGCCTAGGCTTGAGGTACTGTCACTCCCATTGGTGTGGCGAGGGTGGCAACTCTGACGGGTGGGCGACGGTCGAACTACACAGACAAATCAACCTCGTCAGTACGACTACACACGCATTCTCCCCTTCCCCACACTCCTATCCAACATGACTCTTGGATGCACATGTTTGTGAAACATATTAAGCGCCCAAGTTTATGAAAACAAGATATACAATAGACTCCCTCTCGTTCGGCCATCAGATGGTCCGGCCGCCATTTGACGCCTAATCATAGGCTACATCCACACTTCTTTTTTGGTAATTTGAGCAGTTTCTTTTGAAGGTTTTGCTGAATGATATATTTTGTTTTGACCATATTAAGGCACTTACAATATGCCTAAGCTACACTATATCAGTTTTGGAGCTCTTAAAGGCTTTCAAACGTCTTTTCCCCGTACTGTATTTTCAGATACGGGGGTAAAGTGTACTGAAGTTGCCAAACAAGAGGGAATGTATTATAATTCGTTACAGTAATTTAAATTCTCAACTGCTAGCAAAACTTCATTTTTGAGGGCTCCAAACGCAGTTTTGACTAGAGTTACTTTCTTCAAAGAAGATTTCCAATTGCCGGAGTAGTTTATTTTTCACCATTATTTTCATTCACCAAATTATGGATTCAAGACGTAAAACCCAACACTGAAATGAATTCAAATAGCAGAATCAAATTGGAATAATTTCTGCATGACAAACTGATACTTTGAGAGGCATGAGCATGTCAATGTTTGAAACGGTGTCTTAATACAAGTTCAAATTTAATCAAAAGTAATGAAGAGTCATGTTAGAGAGATACGGGGAAGGTTCTTTCTTAAGAGTGAGAATAAAACATGCAAATGAAGACACAACATTAATTATCAACAAATTCACTGTTTAAAGACAAACAAATCTTTTAGTTAATGTAAAGTCATCTTCAAAAATAAAAAACTTGCCATTAAAGCTTTACACACAAAGAAAAAATATATTTGCTTAACATGAAATTGAGTGAATAGAGCTTGAAATGTTCTAAAATTTACTGTGTGCATTTATTTGAAAAGATTTACTGTACCTTTTCTCCAAGATGAGAATTTTGTACAAGCTATTTTGTAGTTTGGAGAATTAAATATTAATGTGATCAAAATTGGTATAAATCAGTACATTTAGAGCAAAAGCTTAAAAATGTTAGATGAACTTGTTAACACTACTTGACTAATTCATGCAAAAACGTTCAAACCTGAAAATTCGAGTCAAACAAAAATTGTCACCCATAATGTTTGACTGAATCATTTAAAAGAAGCAAAAACATTAAAACTTAACAGTTTAAGTATAAAAAAATTAGCATCTAATTTAAACATAAGTTATCAAAATTTTTCACACAAATGAAAAGAGGAAGTAAATAATTTTTGTGAACATGACAAAATTCAAAAATCTAGAAGTGTATAAGAGTGAAAACTAATTAAAAGTTATTGTTTGAAGTTAATATGGGTAGTTTACAAATTTTAACCCTCTCCTGGTCCATGTATGGTTTTGTCATGTATGAAAGTTTTTCTTTCCAAACTTCAAGATCCGCTGAACTCACAGTTCCGACCGGTAAGATTCTAAATTTTTAACTTCTAAAGCTATGGTTTCCTAGGAATGGGAGTGGCTGCTCCTATATGATTGCATTTAATGACAAAATTCACAGTAGTATTGCGGCCGAAACAAAGCGGCCAACACTATTCTAGGAAACCATAGTTTTAATGGTTTTAAGGTGCTTACTTACTGCGAAAGCGGCTGAGTGATCAGCTGTCGGTGTAGGAAAACCAAAGAAATTTTTACGGATAGGAAAAACAAAACCTCAACATAAACTAGTGTGAAAGTAGCTATCTACTTTTCCTTGGTAGTTTTAGTTCCACCTGTATTTTAATCTAGTTGCATTGACGTTTAAACCTTGAATAGTTAAATGGGGAAGTTGACAGGTAAACTG
The DNA here is from genome assembly GCA_018831715.1 of Matsumurasca onukii. Taxonomy (NCBI): domain Eukaryota; kingdom Metazoa; phylum Arthropoda; class Insecta; order Hemiptera; family Cicadellidae; genus Matsumurasca; species Matsumurasca onukii. The sequence continues at coordinate 15,080,397 of CM032059.1, forward strand.
TTGAAGGCTAAGACGGGAGACACCCCTTTGGCCCACCTGGTGTCAAATAGCTTCATCTGATTTAGAATGCAGCCATTTATAACGATAGTACAGTAGGGTCCTGCTTATCCAAACTTATTGAGTCTGAAGCATGTTTCGATTTAAAAAAAATGTGTATTGGATGACAGTTGACTGTATTGAAGAGTTAACTTTCAAGCTGTTTGCAAACTTCCGGTTCAGATAGTTGTTAATTGAACCAGTAACTTTAAGGTGAATAGTAAAAACTTGAAATTTAAAACTTAAACGCTCTTGCACTACTGTATATAACTAGGTGGTATTTGTGACCAAGAGAGGGTTAAGTGGTTTTAAGTTGATAGAGAAGAAGAGAACACATAATACACCACACACAAATTCATCTATAACTCAGAAAAGTCCCAAATACTACTACGAAGCAACAGATCAAGCTTCCTCCCCTAAAAGTAAAGTGTGATTTGACAAGAAATCAGATTTGTTAAATATGTTAAAAATGATTTTGTCAAACAATAAAGGGTTCAAAATAGAACTTGAACATTTCACTGTGTTTGTTCATTGATAGTAATGTAGTGAACAAAGAAACGTTACTTCTTTAAGTATTTACAATTATTTACATTAAATAAAGAACCCAAGGCCAAACTATCGTGGGGCTGTTTCAAACATATCTTTTACGCTGCTAGCTTTATTTCAAAGAAGTTTGGGATACTTGGTCCTATTTGTTTGAAAATAATGTGCATTCGTAGAAAAAGCACGTTTTAGTTTTTGGCCGATGATAGAGAAAACTCTTGACGCCATTTTTGTTATAACATTTTTTAATTCTGAAAACTAATTTGTCATTAACTTTTTTGCTGCATAATTCTCATTCCCCATGTATTCCAAGTAAAGATTGCCTATTACACTCAGACAAACCAGGCTCTCATATTTGTTGTAAATTTTTCTCTGTAAAAAAAAGAGTTAACAATAACTATACTGCGTAACAATTTTGATATAAGTATTTTAAAAGCGGGTGGCATTGACTTGTGGCCAAAAGAATTAATTCGGCAAGTTATTTATTTTGAACGTCTTCTATATATTCCAAGATCCATTATGAATAACCTAATTGGGATTTGACGAGAGTTGTTTTGCTCTGAAAGTTATATAAAGTGTGGTACTACAAATTATCTAGTTAAAATCTCGTCCAGGATACATCAAAACAATTGTTAGTAATCGTCACTTTCTTGAACCAAAATCGCAAATACAAGAAAAACAGAAATGCAACTTCCATTTCTAAAAGGCACCATTGGGGTATGCTAGTTTTCACTGGTTCACTAGAAAATTTCAATAGTAATATTAACTGAGCGTTTTCTTTTGGCTACAGTACAGTACGCCTCAATAACTCAAATCTTGAAAACTTCCTTGACAACATGTTTTTTTTAAATACCTTGATAACTCCTTAAAAAGCTTCGATAAGTCGAATTTTCCACACTGTAACCTCTAATACTTGAAGTTTTCATTCTGCGTTCGGTCTGGTCGTTTGTCAACTGCTACGTTTTCTAATCTCTACATGAATTGCGTCTTTGTCTGCATCTAGGGCAGGGATGCCATAGAGTTTAAACCTGAGTTTAAACTTCTAGATGTAGAGGTCCAAAAATAGAAGTTGCCCTAAAACTTGATTTTTTTGGTAGTTCTTAGTAGTTCTACCTTGATAACTTGAACCTTCTTTATTAGAAAACTTTGATAGGATGAATTTTCCAAATCATCACAGTTAAGTTTAGTTAATAAAGTTAAGAAGTTGAATCGAAAAATTATGTCACAAATTTTCCCACAGTTTTTATATTTAATATTTATCTCATTCACTTTACACGCTACGAGCAGCCTCGACTAGAGACAGAGATATGTTTGTGGCAGCCGCACGAGTTTGGCGCTGGGTGAGCTCATGTACCGGTTGGGGAGGAAGGCGGAGGAAGGCCGCGACTGCAGCCTTACCTGGCAAAACTCTTGAACGCTGCCGACTGCGGGTTGATGCACAGCGGCACCCGGTTCGTGTTCAGCTGCTCGCCGATAAACTTGTGCATCTCCTCTGCAACACACAACCACAAGACACATTACGAGGTGGGACTGGAAGTCATTTTCAACCATAAATTAAAAGTAGGGCGGATAAGTGGGGATTGGTATTGCGCGCGACTCCGGAGCTCATCACTCCCTCCGGTGGCGCTGGTTCGATCCCCGCAGTCACCACTTACATTTGTAATGTGACTATACGGTGACGCTAGGTAAAGGTCGAGGTTGAGTGGTAGAGAGGACTTTGAAGTCCTAACTTCACCTTGTTAAACAAGACAAACTTTACCTTTTTTTTAGGGGTCAACAAGTCCCTAAGGATTAGGAAATTCCACACACAAAAAAGTAGTCCTGAAAATTAGGGAATTGTCCGCAAATGACCCACATTTTTGCCAGAAAATGCAATTTAAAGTTAATTTTAGGCAGCATCTACGGTAGTTTGGGGAATTTAAAAATAATCTGCCATTTTTTGGTGTTTTTACTCTGATTACTGATTAGTCTTTAAAAAAAAAATTCCTATTTAAAATTTCCCGAATCACTAAAAAGATACGAACAAAATGTTTAAATTGTGTGTGTTTTAATTTTAGGCAGCATCTACAGTAGTTTGGGGAATTTTAAAATAATCTGCCATTTTTTGGTGTTTTTACTCTGATTACTGATTAGTCTTTAAAAAAAATAAATTCCTATTTAAAATTACCCGAATCACTAAAAAGATACAAACAAAATGTTTAAATTGTTTTTAGGTTTGAAAGGAAGAGCCTTATAGCTAAACTGGGTGAATTTTACACGGGGAGAGAGGATAGTAGCTAGCTTATCTAAGAAAAACCAGTTTTGGGGCCAAACAAATAGGCACACAGAAGAGTTTTGTTTTTGTGTTTAGTGTTAGGAACTCTGTGCTTTGATAAAGCCCTTAGTAGGGGCGTAATATCAGTGATTTTTGTGTGCGACTCTTCTGTGTGCCTATTTTTGTTGGCCCCTAAACTTGTTTTTCTTAGGTAGGCTAGCTACTATCCTCTCTCCTAGTAAAATTCACTTAAATTATGTTTAACATTTTATATTATTTTAAAGAGTAAATACCAGTTATTATTTCAAACGAATCTTTGATGATAATGCAGCGACATTTCCGAGCATGTCATTCTTGCACTAAGATGAAACACATTTAAGTTAACAAACAACATCTGCGATATTGGGCACCTGAACATTCTAACCAAATTCACTAAAGACTAAAGTGCCACAGGGTGTAATTGTTTGCCATGCAATAGCTGCATTTTTCATTACCCCTTAGACCACCTGACTTGAGCCCTTGTGTTTATTTATATGGGGGCACCTCAAAGCACAAGTCTAAACTCACCTATCTCCCTCGGACACTGGTTGAAATGGAGGTGGAATCAAAGAATAAATTCGAATGAAGGACTACTTCCAGGTGAAGTTTGAAAAATGCATTAAGAGGGTTGGACAGAACCTGCTGGATGCTATTTTCCACAAATGAATTTGTCTTAAAGAGCATTATATTTCCAACGTTTTTATACAATAAAAGTTGATATTTTAATCAAAAAGCTACCGTGCACTGTTCATTTGTAAAATGTCAGGTTACTGTGCGCCCTGTATTTTAAGTTTATATACTAAATCAATTTCTACAAAATTTAATCTAAAAAAGCCAACTGTGAAACCATTGTGTGCACGTGTAGCCCTAGCTTACCTTTGACTTGTTGAACGGAAGTGAGTTTGCGCTCCCAGAGGTCGTCGAAGGGGTGGGGGGTGACTGGCTCGAAGTCGCTGGTGTACTGCCGCAGCGCGTTGGGACTCGTGTAGCAACACTTGCACATGCAGGAGTGGTAGCGTAGCCGTCCCTCGTCCAGGTACGGGTGTGCAAGTGCGTCCACCACGCTGATCCTCTTGTCCTGTAACACACAATATTTCAGCTCTCCTCATCTAAGAAGTTTGATGTGGAGGTAATGATTGCATTATTTACAAGACGAAGTTTCTCTTCACTCAATCACTATCACTTATAAATTGAAATTGTCAGTACTGAATAAATTAATAAATATTTTATTGCGAGAACATTATAAAAAATGTATAGCAATCGTCAAGTTATCTATAAAGCTAAAATTTTCCATTCATTCACATCGAGAAACCTTTCAGACATACAATTTCCACTGACTACCACAGGTTGTTTCTAGTCACTTCTTCAAGAACATGATTATACTGTAAAGTTGCAGGTTGAATTCAATATGTAAAATTTATAACTGCTGTAAGATGTTATATACAACTCACTGCAAGATTCGAATAGTTTTAATATTTTCAGAGATGTTGTTTTCACACTATCAGAAATTCAACTTTGACGCAATGTAAACCGGAAGTCTTAGATCTTAAAAAAAACTTTAGTTCACTTTCACTGCAACTGACATGTTGGATATTGAAAATTGATTTATTCCCATGCAAACTGCAACGTTCCCGTAGGCACCGACACGGAGATGAAGGAATTTACCGGGTCGAAGACGAGCATCTGGCAGAGCAAGTGGACGGCCTCGTGCGTGGCTTGCGCGGACAGCGTGTACAGCGCAGAGAGTGACGGAGGCTTCACCCGTTGTCTCAGCATGTGCGAACGCGCGCCCTCACAAGCGTGCCTCATGTCCTCCAGCGACGGCGTGCCCAGCAACTCCGTGATCAGCTCCAGCTGTTGACACAAATGGTTATTATGAGTATTTCTCTCACTAGAAGTCAAATGTGGAATGGCTATTAATGAACCCCTTGGGTGATGTGTTGGGTGATGTTGGGCGAGCCATCTTCTCACCAGTTTAAACCCTTTCCCAGTATTTTTAATTATAAATTTAAAATATTAAACTGTCTAATAAAGTAAAATTTGTTTAATTCTGAGGGCTTTCAAATGTGTGGCATTCATCATCAGAGACTCTCAGCAACTGAAGGAAACAATGATTTTAAAATTAATTAACACATGTTATGAACTATAAAAGGATTAAAATTAAATAAAAGAATAATATTAGTTGTTGTTGGTCCTGATACTATATAAGAAATGGGAATGTTTAATTATTATTAGCTTTCACCTACTGGATTAGATTGAGTTACTTCCTATCTTCAGGAGTAGTCCTTGGTAATAACAACCCTCATTACAATCCAGCAAAATATAACTAGGTCTTAGAAATTTAAGAAATTTACCCCAAGCCTTCTGGATATTAGGTTGATACTCTTATGTTTATGTCACGATCACTTTGATTTCTTCACTTCTTTCATTGTTTTTATATTTTAAAGTAGGTAATGAAACATTAAAGTTGCTGTTGAACATATCAAAGCTAATCTCATGTGGGAACTTATGGGGCGAAAATCCTATCAAAATTCAAGGAAATAGGAATAGATCTTCTTTTATTTTAAAATTACCCAATTTTCTTTACGTTTCCATTCTCTTCTTCTAAAATTCCCCAAGATAATTAAACTCTCAAAAAGTAAACAACACAAAGTGGCTACTTATCAGCAGAACGTCATAATAGTATATCACAATCATAAGAGTGCACAGTACCTGTCGGCCATTTTGTTTTTTGTCCCATAAGAACAATGTAAAAACAAGCATTTTCTTGAGACACTTCATGCCTACAATTTCCATCAGATCTTTTTGAAATAAGTTTTTTTTTGGAAGTTGACAACGTAATGCAGTGACTCCGCTATAGTGTTTACAAGTAAAAACAAGAAATTCCATACAAAGTTTCTTCAATTTTGGATTTATTTCACGGTCTTATAAAAGATTTTGGGCTACCACAAACACTTATGCAAAGTTTCAACTATTTAGGCCCATTAGTTTGGGCTGTGGTCTGATTATGAGTCACTCAGGAGACTTTCTTTTATTTTATACAAAATAAAATGGAAATTCGGCATAAACAACTAGTGCACTTTAAAACAAAGTTTATTTCATAAAAATCGGATGAAAACTGTGGGCTTGAAGTGTCCTAAGAAAATGCGTGTTTCTACATTGCTCTTATGGGACGAAATTCAAGGTCACAAGCACTACTAAGCACTCTTAAGGCATAACTTAAGCAATTAATTTGTATCAACTAATTGATGGTGAACAAACAAATGATTAGAAACTCTTTATTTTTAGAACGTGCAATTAGTTTATGTTTAATCCTTTTGTGCGATCATCATGTGTGTAGGCCTACCTGAGCGACAGGACTGTGCGCCTGGAAGAGTATCCTGCGTCCGAGCAGTTCGCCGAAGATGCAGCCCACGGACCAGACGTCCACTGCTGCAGTGTAGTGGCGCGCTCCCATCAGTATCTCGGGCGCTCTGTAGTACTGCGTCACCACCTCCTGCGTCATGTTCTTCATCTGGTCCGGCTCCTCCACCCGCGCCAGCCCAAAGTCACAGATCTGCGCACACACGAAAAGAAATCAGCATTCTTTATTATAATTATCAAGACTAAAAATACAGTAGCATAAATCAATGTTTAGGAATATTCTTGATCTGTCTGTCGGCCAACCAAAATTTCACCTTCGACTTCAGCATATTCAAGCTAGGGGGGAGACAAGTTCATTTCATATTCTTGTTGAGTACTAGTTAAACGTGATAGACTTGCAAAGTGTAGCAACAGCAGATTTGAACACAAAATAAGCGTTCTTAATTCCACAGAGTCAATAGAGAGTCTCTCAAAGACCTCTTTTGGGACCCTTTTTTTTTTAATTATATCCAGTATACACATGGACATTAATGAAGTGCATCAAATTAAATACACAGACAATCAAACAATACTACAATCAACATTGTTTCCAACTCAACAGAATTATTTCAGCTGAAAGAAATTTGTGAAAATAAATTTGATCAAACAAAGTCATTAAAGAACTGTTTTTTTATTTGTTTCGTCTTTTAGCCACTAAACAATACAAAACTGTGTTGACAAAGAAGATGAAAATTAATCAAAAAGTGGTGAACCAAGTGAAAGTATAACACAATTTTGACTAATATGCTATGGATATAAACCACTAATTTTGATAATAACATAGTAACAAACGAAAAAGTGCAGTTCTTGGTAAAAGTGAACAGTTCAACATTTGTCCTAGTTCTACCACTTGCACTCAACATAACATTGTGAACCAAAAATTAGTAGGACAATTTTAAAAAAAGAAGAAAACTAACAACGTAAGAAAAAAATGAAATGTTGGATTGTTGGAGTTGAAATGATGACGAAACGCAAAGTTAAGAAGAAAGTTAATTTAGACGTAAAAGCGAGTCAGTACTAGTGGAGCTCGGCATTCATTATGGAAGAGTTAATTCCTCCGAGGAAGATTCAAGATGATGTTCACTTAACTTTGCGTTCATCGACATCAGCCTTCCCGCCAACTTTCAACATACTTACTTCAGCAAACTGCGTTCAGTATAAAACTGCAACCTTAGGAATGAGATATGTTCACTCTTGCTTAGAAACTAGCTTTCAGTTTGGCCTTACTTTCTTCGTTTAATAGCTTTAGAACTTAAACTCGCCCCCTTCCCCGACCACCATTCGGCCTATGGCCTTGTATTTTGGGGGCATTCGCTATGCTCATAATAAGACAAATTTGGTTCACCCACTGGTTTTATAGGACAAATAATTTTGAAAGATGTAGCTGTAATAACCAGAACAAAAATATTACAGAGGAGTTTATGGCATTCAATTGGGAGACCCTATGATGGGCTGACTGAATGGTTACATTCAGAAAGAGAGTGTAAAAACTGTATGTTTGAATGGGATTTAGATGTAAGAATGAAAGGAAAATCTTAGGTTACACAAACCTTTGACGATTAATATACATTTATTGTAAAGGTCTAAATGCAATAAAATATTTATTTATTAGAAAATTGATTAAAGTTCAAACTTAAGGTTCTAGATAACAACACTTTATTCAATACAGAGTTACTTTATGTACGTTTTTCCCAGATTAAAACATTTGTGTAAACATACACTTATATTTTATATGTCTGGGTGGTTGAGAAGTACCGTAACAAAGAGTCCAAACACAGCGTAAAGTTCAATTACAGACAATTTAACTTCAAATTGATCTAGCAATGAAACAGTCACAGGTGGGAAAAAAGTGTTCAATACTGAAGTTGTAGGAAATTATTTTTCATCAGATTGAAGATCCGAGCAACTGTTTTGCCGCTATGATGCAAAATATCTGCTAAGGAGGCCTGAAGGGGCAGATTTTAAGATGCCACCTTTTTTGGCGGCCAACTTGTCAGAGCCTTAAAAAAAATGTTTTTAAATTGTCCCTAAAGGTTTCACACCAAGAGCTTCAAAAAGAAAAGAGTATATATGGTTGAGGGAGGTAGCATGCCGGGAAGTGCCTAAACATTTACTCGTTCAGTCACCTGTACAACCGGCTTTCTAGTATAAAATAAATCTTTGAGGCACATCAAAGTTTCTAAGAGGAAAATGCCTTTTGAATAAGAAACCTAACAGGGAACAACAATTTAATTGTTCAAAACAATCAAACGGGTTTTAATTCGTAAAAATGTCACGTGAAAAAATTATAAATTAAATAAATGTAAAATTTACCTTTAGAACGCAATTACTGTTGACGAGGAGATTGCCTGGCTTGATGTCTCTGTGTAATATCCTAGCGGAATGAAGGTACTTCAGACCTGCAACAAAAACACAATCCGTGAAATAGCTATCAAATTTAATACATTACCTAATTCATAACAACCAGTAGAAAACAATACAATACATGATTAGAAGGTCGAAATATTTTAAACAACGACAAATAATATTGTTAAATGTATTAATATACATACAATGAAAGAACAACTTTTGTTTTAGATAATGAAACGATTGGCAACAATGGAGTGAGTAAGAAGATGATAGAACAGCTGACACCATAACCTTGAACAACAGCTGTTGAATGGCATTGGCTACTTGACAAGTGTCGTGTACTGGACACTATATCAAGTACTCTTCCGCAAACATATTTTGTGAGCAAGTCCGGAGAAGTATTCTATAATTGTATACAAAATGACATTTTATTATTGTGTACTAATGAGTGTGTACTGCAACATACAATTGTCTGGATTTGAATTTCAGATTCTGGTAGAAAGCATGACACCGAGCGGTTCTGTGAACAACAGTCCAGTCAGTGTGTGATTATCAAACCGTGGAACATTTCTGTTTCATATTAGACCACGGAGAAAGTCTTTTCAGGGCAGAAGCTACATTTTCTCTGACGAGTATTTATATTTGTAATCGTAAGATAATTCCTGCGCTCTAGAAAGCTTTATTTACTATGTAGTATGTACAATTTCTGCCAAGAGTTTTTGTAGCACATGTTTTTATAAGTATCCTTAGGGAATGCTATTACGCCAAAATAATTTCAATAGCCCTATATTTTGTTTTACTTTTCTTTATTTACATTTAAAGAAGGTCAAACACTGAAAAGACCAATGTTGAGCAAATTTTAAATGTTCAGAACAGCGTATACAAGAGTGTTACACAAATGTGTAGCTTGCTATGCAGAACCGGATTCTAGATACAAAAGGAAGTGGAAAATGTCTAGTCACATTTCTTTTATTTAGGCTTAGTTTAGCCGTTATCCACCATTTTATTTTTTTTACATATTCGACTTTTTTTTACGTGTGGAATCCGGTCCTGCATAGCGCGCTACACATCTTTGTGACACTCTGTATAAAACATTAATAAATAATTGTGTACAAAAAGTTAGAATATGCAGACGACACAGTGGTGTGATTTTATCGCGTCGACGAAGTGGAAGTTGAAGCAATATCTGAACACTGTGGAGAAGAGTACGTATTTACTATTTACTCTAGCGAAGTGATATTACAATAGACTCTGAGACAGTTCCGCTCATCAGCGAAATTACTTTATCAACTCTGAGTGGTTTTAATTCGCGACAACTTCTAAACAGAATTTGCTCGCAAACTTTACTGTTTATTCGGGCAGAGTTTCTGCTGAGCGAAAAGATGAGATGAACTCGAGTTGGTAATACACCCATTAAGAGTGCGCAGTATAATCGCTGTGACCTTGAATTTCCATTTCCTTATAAGACTGTGACGGAAATCCAAAATGTGAATACACTTTGTATTTGAATTTTATTTTTTACTAGTAAGCTAATAAAATGTTGGTCAGCGGGGAGCTATTGCAGTAGCCTACATTTTCATCTTTTAAATTGAAATTGTTTCAAAAATACTCGTATCTTATAAAAATTGTGGACGTGAAGTGTCTCAAGAAAATGTTTGTTTTTACAATGTGCTTATGGGACACAAAACAAAATGGCCGACAGGAACTGTGCACTCAATCTTCTGCACTTGAATTCAATGCACAATGTTTTAATGTTTCTGTTATATAATTCTCTGATCTGTATGTTGCTTTCAAAATACTAATTACGATTATAAAAAAATACTTATTAGCTTGGATTTTTGGTTAATCGATTTAAAGTCAAGAATTTTTTTAAGCGTACTGTACATATTTTTACATGGTAGAATTGTGTCCACACGTGTCCAAAATTGTTTTTCAACTGTATTAAAAAATGTGCAGGAACTTTCAGGAAAGTAAATCAACCAACTCAACTTGTCTGGCCAGAATTATATATAAAAAAACAGAATTTCAAAACTATTTAGTGAGCATAACCCAAAGAACAACAAAGCGATCACTTCTCAGTAACAAGACTAGTGTTGAGGCTAGTTGCCATGGCAACGGCTGCCTACCAGAGCACACCTTACTGTATAATGCATTACATTTGGATGGATTAGGACTTAGGCCTGATTCCCGCTCACTGTCTATCTCTCGAGGCCTCAGGCTTAACTGACCAACTGCAGGATATTATACCTCAGTACTTGACGGTTGGTAAACTATACTGTATCTAACAAACAGCTGTGATTTCATGAATGTTCTGATTGGGTTTTTTGTGTGCGATTTGATTATGTAAGTCCAACCATTTTCCTTTGATAGCTATAATGTATTTTATCTAAAATAGTTTTACAGCGTACGGAAATCATTGGATTAGCTATAGACAAATAATATTCTATTCTTTGGGATTACATTAAAAAAGCGACGCCATTTGGCCTAGCTGATTGGATTTTATTGGTTTTTTGATACACCTGTAAGGTACAGTGCCATTATTATCGTTTATACTAAATCCCATCGAAATTAGATCATAAATAAAGTATTTATGGCATAAATACTCATTTTTGCAACTCCCTCTACCCTACAGAGTCACGGGAAATTTTCCAAGATTCACGCTAGTTCTTGTGGCTACGTGATGACTATGTTTTAAATACCTAGAAGTAAAACTTTCCCACCAGTTTCCATACTGTTTGCCGTGTGAAGAACCACCTTGGATTCTTGAACGTGTGTACTGGTACCACTGGTACTGGTAACTCTGCGAGGCTGCAGATTTTGTCTGCTGGCAGTTGTCCAGTCTGAGTCCCTATCACCTTGGCTACATCTTGTTATATTTATGTCCATTTCTACATCAGCCTCTGATCTCCACTCTCCACAGCGGCTCTCTTTGACTCTGCTCTGACCCCCGTCCATTGGCATTTTCGGCAATGCCACCAGTGTCACTACGAAATAGGACTATTAATGTGGTTTTATAGCATCTCCCCCAAGAGAGCATTCAAATAGACCGATTTAGCTGGTTAACGAACTTAACGTAGATATTTTCACAAAAGAAACATTTGTAACTAATGTTGTGAAAATTTGACAAAGTTATGAATTGTAGAGTGGTCACATGGGTCAAAAGGGCACTTACGGTGTAATTTCCAACCCGTTATAGGAAATCCGCTATGATTCACGACAGCACTTTTAGCTAGCTACCTAGTTATTTCATTGTTTTATTGCTAGTTGATGCATACAGTAATTCACACACAAAAAACTACAAAAACCAGCTTCACCCACACATTTACTTTACGCAGCCCGATTTCAATTTACCTCGCAACCCTATCATATAACATGCCAAACAAACAGCTGTTATAGGGTCAGGTCAGGTGTACCAACTGTTGTACTGTCAGTCAAGTGCTGAGTGCTGACGCAGCTATGCAGATGTAATCAATGCTGACGCACCCGGCAGTAGCCTACACTGCCTCAACAGCTACTGTCTGTAATCATGTGCACTGGACGTAGCCCATGTTAATTGATTATACTGCTGATTGCTGATTAGACCACAGACTGATTTGATTGGCTGACATAATTAGGAATTTAGTCAGCTGGTACATGTGTTATGTTACTATGCAAAACCTATATATGTTATGTTACATATTATCGTGAACATTGGATGGGACAGTTGTGAATAGTATTAGAACGTAAACATAAATAATTACTAAATATAAAACAAAATTGAAAACATAACCGACACGCAGCCACACGCACTACTGTGAATTTTTTATAACGGAGGAATAAATTTACCCAGCAAGTGCTTTTTTTGGTAGAGCTATCCACCTGAAAATGGGAATTATACTATAAAAAATTGAATTGACGAAAAAATTGATGAATCTTGGTATATACATTGATGCTACTGTACCCAACAGCACGTGTTCCAAAAATCAACAAAATCTACGCAATTAACCAGACCAAGATGGCGGCGAAAAACTGTGTCTAATTTTTTAGTTTCTAGTTTTACCCTTTTTTGAGTACTACTGTATAAACATTCTTGGAGAAAATAACGCACCGCTTAGTTTGTTTCTCATAATTAATCATCCGTCTTTCATTTCAAATTTGGAAAATCTTTGGGCTAAGTGCAAGTAAAAACAACAAAGAAATGTGAAATATAGTTATCTAAGAGAAAATTGATGGTACTAATCTTTGTTTATGAATTTGATATTTTACCAGTGGTGTGTTAATGTAATTTAATTCAGGAGTGTACATACAATTTTTTCATTTTACTCAGGAGGTGCTCGGAAGCTCTTAACTGCAAACAGTTATTTTCTCGTTCCGTTCTCTAAAGAATTTCTATTTAGGGCATTTTACAGACAATAAAGGATGGCTAGTGCATGGCTCATGGACAACTAGTTCTAAAATATGCACCTCTGTTTTTTTTTACAACTTTGATGAATCATGTACGTGTCATTTTATCTTCCAACCCAAAAATAACCAACCGATAACACAACACAATTATTCCATCCCTAAATAGCCATCTTGGTTTTTTTTAATAATCTCTTTATAGATCAAATATTTTTATCTTGATAATATTTCTTTAAATGCACTACTGTAAAAAGGAACTTGCTGGGAATGAATCATACTTTGTATGCAGTGACTTTGCATTTCAAAAATACGACGAAAAATTAGTCTCATTCGCGCACAGTGTGTTACGAAATTCAACTGAGAAGTGTAAATAATGATGCAGCCCCGTGTTGCGTCAGAGCCCGGCGTTGCTGCAGCATTGCTGACGCAGCCTCCTTGACGCTGACGTGCTCAGTCCCACAGTGCGGCATAAACCATTCGCGTACAGTTCATTCACAAACTGATTAATTCGGCTGTTTTAACGTGTGAATATTTGTCATGTTTGGTATTTTTAGCACTGCTTTTCGCGTGCAGATTTTGGCCGAGTCTGATAATATGATGTTGTGGGAAACCTTGAGGGGTCCAGGCCAGGAATTGGACCTAGTTGGGATATAATTCTTCATACTGAAATACAGTAAGTGCAGACTCTGGCATCAGAATATAATCTAGCTTGATCTCAGGATCTAAACTTATTCTCAGAGTATGATAACAGAAAATGAAGTGGTTGATTTTGGTCTCGATGATGGTATTCTGGTGTAATTAAATCTTTGATCAGGATCTGATATGTTGAATTTCTTATTGAGATCTGATGTGATTCAATTCTTGTTCAGGATCTGATGCCTTCCAATGCCTGATCATGATCAAATGTGATTAACTCTATGATCAGGATCTCAAATCATGATCTAGTTTGATTAATTCTTTGATCAGGATCTGATGAGGTTCAACTTTTAATAAGGATCTTACGTGATTTCATTCTTAATCAGGATTAGATGTTTCAATTTCTGATCAGGTTCTTTGTTATATTCAATTTAATACATAATCAGGGTGTAATGTAATTCAAACCCCTCAGATCAATATTTGATGTGTTTCAATTCTTGAACGGGATCCCGTGGAGTGATCCACATTATGATCATAAACTGGGGTAACTGAATTTTTGGCCAGGATCTGATCCAATGTTATTCAACTCTTAATCAGGATCGTCATGACGTAATTCAATTATGATATGGTGAATTTCCATCCCTTATCTGATGTTATGTGATTCAAGTCCTTATCACGATCTGTTGTATTTAAATTCATCATTATGATTTGACGAATTTCAATTACAATCGGATCCGTGTCCTCTTGTACAAACTAGCTTCAGTAATCAAAAGAAAAGAAAACTCTAAAATATGACTTTCTATCGCACCTCTGCCTACAGGTCACACAAGACCCACTATGCGGTTAGCGGATTTGTGGCGGAATGGTATCGCGCGCGACTCCGGAGCTTATCACCCGGTGGCGTGGGTTCGATCCCCGTGACTATACGGTGACGCTAGGTAAAGGTTGAGTAGTAGAGAGGACCTCGTTAAACTAGACAAACGTCACCTTGTTATGCCTATGCCTATGACTATACACTACACATCAGTACAGTACACTGATGTCCCGTGTGTCGGTTTCTCATATCACGGTTTCTCATGATGTCATTGTATAACCGGTGATTTCTCACACCTCTTCATCAGCCTCTATTGTGGCTCGTCCGACGATAAAAACGACACATCGTTATCGTTCCGACCATCGTTACCCTTCTGTACTGACCACCGGGTGAAAGTTATTCGACAGAAAATGAATTTTGACCGCCAGCATTACGGGCGGAAATTGCCTCTTTGGCGTGTTGTTTATGTCAAAAGTTGCCTTAAAGAGAAAAGCGGACAGTAAACAAAGTTTTATTACTCAAATTAAACTGTACAATCAATTTATAATGCAGTATTCTTTAAGAAAATCTTTAACTGTAGCGTATTTCTTTTGGTTAGAGACTCATAGAATTGAAACCATGTTTGTTTTTTAAAACTGAAATAGGACATATCAGACCATCACCTGCGTGGTTTGGAAGTCACGTTAAGCCGTCGGTTCTTGTATTTCCATTGGTCATAGAGCTATTAATTAATGACCCATTCTAAGGAAGAGTCGGCCTTAGTTTGTAACACGTCTACACCTCATAACTAATTACTACCACCCATCACACTCATCCCTCACCACATATTTGCCATAAAATACCCTCATGAAAGTGGTCGGCATCTCAAATAGTGATCTAGTGATTTAGTGACAAGAGATAGTTTTGAGTTTCATTTTTCTCTGGGAGGACTTACAAATCTAAAAACCTAAGGATACATTAGTATGTTTAATACAAACATATTTATAATGAATTCTCATTAAAAAACATTAAAATGTCAAGTATAGTAGGTCATCCGCGGGAGAGTATAGGTATTATCTACTACACTACACCAATTATTAATGTATTGCTACCGTTTTGTTACTCATTATTTAGCTGCAATTGCGTAAAACATAACTTAACAATGTTGACCTCAATATATCTCTAAGTTCTTTTTCCCAGACCAAGATGGCGGCGGAAAATAGGGTTTTCGCCTCCATCTTGGTATGGCTGATTAGATTTTTTTGTACACACGTTAAATGTGGTGTCATACATGTTTATTCCAAGTTTAATCGAAATCGGTTCTTAAATCAAGTGTTTATAGCATGAAACCCTATTTTTGGGGAGAAACCCTTAAACAAGGTCATTTCCGGTGAAATTAATGCGTCGTGGTAGGAAATTCGGTATAGGATTTATGGAAAATCCAGAATCAAAAGACATCACACATTTACCAGCAGTTAACATTTTAAGAAATATATGGCAATGGCACGTTACAGTACACAGTACACAATGTTAACAGTAGCTGGTGATATTCTACTTGCACAGAAGTGTTTTGTCGTGCAAGGGAACTTGAGGAGTTTCCAGACAGACGGTGGATTGATCTATTCCTCGCCTCGGGGCAACGTTTCATCGATTCCTGCTCTCAACCCGTCGTTCTCTCGAGAGATCAAATTATTTCGCAAAATGTTCATGTTGTAATAAATGTACATAGCCGACGCGCAGCTACAAGCGCTATTGTGAATCCTAGCGAATTTCTCCTGACGGGGTATGAAATACATCGGAAGTACCCTTTGGGGTATATGCTAGCGGTGTGTGTTATAACAATTGTATTTAAGATTTTGTACCTTAAGATTTGTATTTTAAGATCCAATTTCGATTAAACTTGCAATAACCATGTATGACATCTATAGGTAACATATGTAATAAAAACCAACAAAATCCATTGAGCCAGACCGAAATAGCAGCGGAAAATGTAGAATCCGGTTCTGCATAGTGCTGCTACACATTTTTTGCCACCCTGTATATAAAGTGAATTCACTGCTAGAGAAATAGCAGCGATTTCTTTGTCGTGTTCGTCAAAACTGTTACATTCATTCGACTGTGTCATTTGTAGAGAATATATCCGGCTGACAAATAACACTTTAGAGTACAGTACTCGGCGCCGGTGTGATGCAATTAACGAATTGCGTGGGCCGGTAATTAAGACGAAAACACTTATCCGACCCACTTCGCGAAACATTAATTCTCCTAATGAAATGTACAACAAAACCTTTCACTGCATTTCATTTCCATCCCGCTGTCACGTGAAATGTAATTTACATCTGTAGCGTTGATGCACTGGATAGGCGTTGTGTTAAATTAGGACAACAGAAAATCTTTGCGCAATTTAGGAAACGACGGTAAAACAGAACTATACCCGATTTCTCATCCGCTAAGACACCGATCTCACCCAAATATATTCACAACATCTCTATCCATCTTTTCAAGCTTTCACAGTGACGTTTCGTAGCATCTATACAACGCAGGTTGTCATCAAGGTCGTGGACGCGAGGCCGCAGGTCAACTACAAGTGACATCCGGAAAGTCCTGTCCCGGAGTGGTTCTTGCATCTTCCACCCATCCCTATGTTCAAGATGTCACAGATAGTGACGTTTCGTAGCATCTATACAACGCAGGTCGTCATCATGGTCGTGGACGCGAGGCCGCAGGTCAACTACTCTGACATCCGGAATTTCCTGTCCCGCAGTGGTTTTTGCATCTTCTATCCATCCCTATGTTCAAGCTGTCACAGATGGTGACATTTCGTAGCATCTATACAACGCAGGTCGTCATCAAGGACGTGGACGCGAGGCCGCAGGTCAACTACATCTGACATCCAGAATGTCCTGTCCCGCAGTGGTTCTTTCATCTACCATCCATCCATATGTTCAAGCTGTCACAGATGGTGACGTTTCGTAGCATCTATACAACGCAGGTCGTCATCAAGGTCGTGGACGCGAGGCCGCAGGTCAACTACATCTGACATCCAGAATGTCCTGCCTTGCGTCTTCCATCTATCCATCTGTTCTGTTCTCTACTTTGATTACTACTCTTCAACACCATTCAAACGTCTCTATATGACGCCCACGGCAACTACTTCGTGCAGGTACAATGAACTCGAACCTATAATATCTTCGGGGAGTGTTTCTCCTTTTGTGTCTTGGAAGAGTGCTGTGGCATTTCCATTTTATGCATCGTGATCACAGAGGAGAAAAGGTTTGCTGAATGGAAGAGTATAGGCAAACGTAGAGAACTAACTGAATAAACAGGATGTTTAACTGGGTAATTCGCGTATTTTCGTATAATTATATAGCAGCAACATAATTATTTATACTCGTATACGTAAAACTTATCGAAAATGTATCTTAATTTGAAAATAATCTGAGTAAAGCCTAAATTTCCATAAATTATTCTGTCAGTTTAAATATTATTTAAAATGCTTATTTTCATTTTTGTTACACAAGATAGGTATTAGGTATACGTAATCTCAAAATAGGTTTTTTCAGTTTCAAAACACTAATTACAGGGTTTGACAAAGCCAAAGTACTGTATTGGAAAACATTTCACATTATTACCCGAAAGCCATCCGAGAAACCATCAAAATAAGTAAAAATGATGACAACTTCAACAAAAAGGACAGCATTAAACTTTCAAGAAGCTGGCAACCAGACCTGAAGAAGTCTTTTCGACAGTGTCACAGCCAATAACAAAATCGACAGTTGGCATCCCTGCTCCAAAGGACGGTTGGCAGCCAAGTGACCAATAGGATAGCATACTGCAATTATCTCAGTCTCAGCCAAATAGTGACTGAAAATGGTACTCTACAGCGAGACCGAAATATTTCATGCAAATTATAATGATGTTTTGACTCGGCGCTGTGAAGCTGAAGAACCAGATTATAGTTCCAAAGAATATAGCTTCAAATAACCTTATACATTAGAGTAAAATCAGTTGTTGTAAGGACCCCTACTTCCGATAGAAAGTATAGTTTATGGATTTTTCCTTTTCTGTTCAATGATAGTTTATGGATTTAAGTCTGATCATGTTAAAAATTTAGTTTGATGGATATTCTTCAAAGGTAAAAGGCAACTAGCAAAACGTATATTTACAAAAGAAAAGACAGGGCAACGAACCCCAACAGTCCACACTTGTTATTCCTCTTTGGTCCCAACTTTTATCTTGTTCTTCAGTCTCGTGTCTGCTTCCTCTATACATCTCCGCTACGTCACCGGTCTGGCACTCTCTCAACTCTACCTCGCTACTTCCTCTGTGGTGTAAATCATAACCTTACATTCACTACTCTTTGCGTAAATATTTCTTTGTTTCTTATCTTAGAAAAGTAGACGTACAGTGTTCTATACCCCTATCAACTCTACCTCGCTACTTCCTCTGTGGTGTAAATCATAACCTTACATTCACTACTCTTTGCGTAAATATTTCTTTGTTTCTTGTGGTGTAGTTTACAGTGTTCTATACCTCCTCGCTACCCTCTGTGGTGTAAATCATAACCTTACATTCACTACTAAATATTTCTTTGTTTCTTATGTAGAAAAGTAGACGTACAGTGTTCTATACCCCTATCAACTCTACCTCGCTACTTCCTCTGTGGTGTAAATCATAACCTTACATTCACTACTCTTTGCGTAAATATTTCTTTGTTTCTTATCTTAGAAAAGTAGACGTACAGTGTTCTATACCCCTATCAACTCTACCTCGCTACTTCCTCTGTGGTGTAAATCATAACCTTACATTCACTACTCTTTGCGTAAATATTTCTTTTGTTTCTTACGTACAGTGTTCTATACCCCTATCAACTCTACCTCGCTACTTCCTCTGTGGTGTAAATCATAACCTTACATTCACTACTCTTTGCGTAAATATTTCTTTGTTTCTTATATGTAGAAAAGTAGACGTACAGTGTTCTATACCCCTATCAACTCTACCTCGCTACTTCCTCTGTGGTGTAAATCATAACCTTACATTCACTACTCTTTGCGTAAATATTTCTTTGTTTCTTATATGTAGAAAAGTAGACGTACAGTGTTCTATACCCCTATCAACTCTACCTCGCTACTTCCTCTGTGGTGTAAATCATAACCTTACATTCACTACTCTTTGCGTAAATATTTCTTTTGTTTCTTATATGTAGAAAAGTAGACGTACAGTGTTCTATACCCCTATCAACTCTACCTCGCTACTTCCTCTGTGGTGTAAATCATAACCTTACATTCACTACTCTTTGCATACATATTTCTTTGTTTCTTCTATGTAGAAAAGTAGACGTACAGTGTTCTATACACCTATCAACTCTACCTCACTACTAGTTCCGTGGTGTAAATCATAACCTTACATTTACTCTTTGCGTACATCTTTCTTTGTTTCCTCAATGTAGAAAAGTAGTACTCTTTGGGTACATCTTTGAGTGTTTCCTCTTTGTAGGAACGTAGACCAACAGCTGTTTTTCCAAGCTTCTGGGTCGTTTATTCCGAACCGTTTTCTTTATGTAACATCATCAATAACAAAACGACACTTGCGAGAGAAGAAAAGCGTCGTCATCAATTAATTTAAGAAGTGGAAAACTGCTAAAAGCTGTCATAGAGAGGACAAATGAGCCGTCTGCTGAACCTTGCGAAACTGGGTCGACGTATTTATTAACACTAACCCTCCCCCTTCCCCTACAACATCCGAGCAGCCAGACTAATAAATTGTATGTTTTCCACTACTGGTTTTAAGTTTTGGGGTTGTTAAAAATATGAACAGAGGCGAAGAAACGTTTTAATTGGTGTTTGTGGATTTTAACATCTTAGTATCGATAGATTGGCAATTAAATTTTACTAAATTATTCTTGACTATTTTTTGAAACTCACTAAATTGAAGTCTGAAACTAGTCGTACAAAACACTATTTCGAAACGAGAGTCAATTTTTACGTGTAGTTATGTTGTGGGAATATTGTGAAAAATTTACCCCTTGGACATTGCTTGGGTTAGGGGAGGGGGACCAAATGTGTTGTAAATATTTCTAACACTGTGTTCAGATAGATACATGGTGATGGTATACCAGAACATACTTATGATTTATTGGTATATGTTCAGATGCTCTTATTTTGGGTATCCTGTTTCTTCATAATCAATTAAACTACCGGTAGTTCCTCATTTGAAACCATTGTTGTAAATACACATTACTCGCTAATTCTTTGTTTGAAGTTTATTGTTGACGATGAAAGAATTTCTTAAGTCGAAACATTATTACGGACGTTTCCACAGTGCGAACAAGAAGAACAAGACGTTTCGAGATCTAAAATCCAATCCCGTCTTCAGACTTTCCACCTGAAGACGAGATCAGATTCCAGACGCCGAAACGCCGTGTTCCTCTTGTGTGTCAATTGTTCAAACTCAGATTAATCGCCGTCCATTATCGGCATCTACTTTTTTATGCAGTTGCGGCGTATTTATAAAACGTCTGGACAAATTGCAGCAGCGAGTATATACCAAGTATAATGTATTCAAAGTATGAGGTTACGTCATCCCACGCCAGACTGGAGTGTTGGTGTGGGGAGTACGTCATATTTGTATGCTGATCTACTCTTTCATCTCAATTCTCCATTCATCCAACGCCGACAAGCCAACAGCATCGTAGCTGCATACATCATTCATCCCAGTGTATACCCAGTGCACAAGACAAACTTTTAATCTGGTTAGAAACAAAAAAGAACATTGTAGTCAAAATAATGGATTTTCTAGTTTTTACCGTCTAATTCTTGTGGTGTTGAAATCTTATTTTGTTAATAAGTTAATCCCAGAAATGCTTTGCCTTTGATTTAATTTAAATTCATTAATCTAGACACAAGGTAGAATTTAAACTGGAAGCAAACTAAATTAATTTCAATATCTTCATAGCCACACACCTACAGTTCCCAAATTCAGGTAGTAGACTCGTAACAATTTTAAAACAGCAAAAAGCGTGTGAACATATTTTAATTTTATTTCAGTTTGAGTATAAAGCGACCGGTTTAAGTTAAGTAAAATTAAATTAAGTTACTCATACCCAGCTTCAAGACCTGATAACCACAAACAAAGACTTTTCGAAAGAATTTTGAGATGCATGGCCTCATGGGTTCACAAGAACCCTTTTCATACATCAGCGGATTTTAATTCGTACTCAAGATCACAATATTTTGTATAAAGTAGTAGCCTAATTAGTTGTAAAAAATTGATGAACTCTTAGTTCAAACAGAGTTCTTTGATCGATTGAGCTTTTTTTTTCAAAAAACAGTACTCTTTTCTCTGCAGGTTATAAAATGTTGGAAGTGGTCAAGATCTAAAAATGAGTAAAATAAAGACGAGTTGTTGAGCTTGTTGAACTTTTTTTCCTTTTGCCTAGCTTTGAGCCCTTCACGAACCGGTTCTCATAAATTTACTTCATGGACTTCAACCTGGAATTCTCATTGCTCAACCTGTTCGTATGTCAATGTGTAGATTAAATTTATTTAGATTTTATTAACTGTAAAACTGAGTTGGTTGATTACAGAGCCACAGAAGTAAAAAGACTTCTGACCTCATACTTCTTACTGTTCAGGTCACCACAAACAAAAGTTAGAAACGCTATCAAGAGTAATTATTTCTAACGAAATCGAAACTTTCTCAGCTGATCCTGGTTCAGTCGACATAGCCAGTCCATTTTCTGCGCTCGCAACTTACGGCTTAAGTATATTTTCTGAAAATAAAACAACCAAAATCAACTTACCCCTGAGAATCTGGTAGAGGAAGACTTTGATGTGGTCTGGGAGAGGTACTGCGGCGAGACGATGATCTTGTGTAGATCACTTTGTAGTAGTTCCGTGATGACATAACTGATCAAACAGTCAAGGAAAAGCAACATATTTTGGAATTATAAAGACAATTATAATTTATTTCAGGATGTTTTAGTTTAATCAGTGGATAAGATTTTAATCAGTGCTACCTGTGTGTCATGACATCGTGAAGAATATTGGATTCCGTTCGTTTAGTAAATAAAGTCAATTGTTTAAAATTAGGGAAAGTGTTGAATCTGAGATGGGTCCTGGTTTCAATCTGTCTCGGGGGAACGGCGTCGCCATAGAGACACCTTGGTTCCCCCGGTCCCCAACATTAATGTAACCAATTTGTTGATTGCCAAGCACTCTGTACAGCAGAGGCTACAGCAGTTCAATACTCCCCAGCTTCCATCATGGAACAACCGGGGCGCTTTTTGTTTGAGAAAATACATTTGTGTGATTACTGTGTGACAAACGAGATTGGAAATCTGGCTTCCGAATTCAATTACTGAAAGTATTTAGTGGTAGACGTCCGCAAAAGTAGGCAATAACTACACAGTAGTCTATCTCTAGCTAGGGTGGTGAACTTATCGTCAACTAATTTTTTCAATTACTACACCTCCAGTATGGAAATCTCCTAGCTCTTTCACGCCTCGTGAAAATCGTACAGTCGAAATCCCTCGACAACACCTGAATACTGAGGTTGTTCTCGTGAACCCTGCACTACGTCGGCCGGGTACGGTTTCCATCCGGTACCGTGGGAGCCCATCCGACGCTCGAGGTCAAGAAACTAAACCCATACCAGGTGTAGACCTACAAATCTACACTACGCTCACACCTCGCGTCGTATCACATCGTTATGTCAACAGCCGTCATTCCGCTTATCAGTTAGAAGTTTGCACTCCTAGGACGTATAACGTCCGCGGCAACTTGTAAAGTGTCAAATTTTAAGTTTGTTTGACAAAGGTAAACTTGCCAACAAATTCTGTAATACATCCGCATTTACGAGCGCGTTAAATCGAGTGGAAATCAAAAGGTTGGGGAAATAATATCGCCAATTGATCTGTGCGATGAAATTAATATTTAATGCATATACTTTTGAAATCCAAGAAAAGGTCTGGTACAGAACATAGCAGGACTATAGGAAGGGTTTTTACTAAGGGGGGACTTCGAATGCCTGATATTTATAGAATTACTACCAGAAACCAGTTGAGTAATTAAAAGAAAATTTAAAAACTTAAACTTGATAAACTCGTATTTAGTTCAGGAGTGATCCATTTTCTTACATATTTTTGAATAATGCCAGGCATTCAAAGTTCTCCTTCGGTGGAAAATTTCCAAATAATTTTTGAACTTTCACAGTTTTTTAACACAACGCACAAAGGACAATCCCAGGTCTTCAAGGACCACCACAGAAACAATAATATTTTGCAGGACGTACACAACCCTGAATTGTTCGGGTTCATGACCTCAAAGGTACATAAGTCATAAAGGTTTGTATTGTTTAACGAGAACTCTGAAGTCCTCTCTACCTTTCAACCTCGACCTTTACCTAGCGTCACCGAATACAAACTGATCACGGAAATCGAACCCGTGCCACCAGAGCGATGAGCCACGTCCGATACCAAACCGCCACGGACCTACCTACCGATCCTGCCTCAAATTTAATCGCACAAATAGTTCCATGAGTCGTTTTCACTTTTCTCCCACGAAATTGCAGCTCGACTAGATCAGCAGGTACTGCAGAAGACCCTGAACCCACTGACACCCCGATAGCTCCCGCGGGGGTACGTGGACATGCGCATCTCCCGGTGGCAATGCACTACTCCACTGGACGACCTTCAGCCGCGGTTGTTGCCCTACACACCGCCTGGCCTTGTCCCCGGTCACCACCTGAACCCATCCAGCTCTTTGTTCCACCACCACCACACACACATACACATGTACGTCAACAGTTCTCAACAATTTAAGGTCACCTTTAAGAGATATCCGATAACTGCCTATTGTCATGGTTAAAGTCATGAAAATTCTTGTTTAAAGAAGAAGGTTTGACACAAACCGAACCATATACATAGGCTACCGTAGTTAGGAAAGCACGTTACGCCGTAGGAGCAGTCCATTGGAGTTGGGGAACATAATCGGGGGAGTCGGCCCTAGTTTGCAGCAAGTCTACACCTCATAATCCATAAAAACACTAATCCAAACCATATTCACCTTAAAACCCTCTAGGAGTGGTCAGTGTCTCAAATCAAAGTATCAGAGTATGATAACGTGTGTGTTTTTTTTAACAATTACTCCAGACTCTTATAACCTACACACCGTTAAAACTAATCTACTAAAATCTGACTACGTATTTTTATATGTATTGGACATTATTGAACCTGAATAGACCGAACAAAGAGAAAAGGTCCTAATATTGCATTATTTAAGATTTTTTTTTAAATTCTATACAATAAACGTTTTAAGCCGTAAACTCATGAGAATTCAAACCATATTATGTCGGAAGTCATGTTAAGTCGTTGGTCCAATCCATCGTCATTGGTCTATTAATCAATGACCTTTCTGGGGAACAGTCGGCCCTAGTTAGTATCAAGACTACACCTCATCACCCATAAAAACACTCATCACTCATTCATCCCGTATTCACCCTTAAATACCCTCTAGGAGTGGTCGGCGTCTCAAATTAAAGCGTGTAAATTTGACACTAGTGTTGATAATTGCAAACTTTGGCACGCAGAAGTTTTAATACGCAAACCAACATTCAACAATGCGAGACCAAAATCAATTAAAACCCATCACATCCCAGCTACAATAATACCCATCAAAGATTCGTCGCCGGGTATATTTAATCCATCGAAATCAATTACACTTGCGTACAAAGGGACAAATTGGATAATGGAGCTCCGGCCAGGTATTGGGGGGGCTTTGAGTGCGTATATATGCGGCGAGGGCGACATGCCGAATTACATATAGTAGGGGGGAGGGTTTGGCCCCCCGAATATGCCCCCCTCCCCGAGGGTCGATATACAAGTGACGTTTGCCCATCACCCACCAACCACTCGCTAATGTGATTATCGCACATTATTTACAGTCGAGTCAGCTGTTTGATTGTTTTTATTGAGATAAACTTTGATGGCCATCGACGATTGCGGTTTTTAAACGGTCCTTCATACAAACAGTGTTTGGTGATTTATATATTATTATGATTTTTTTTACAAATAGGCCAATTTTTTCATCTTTTAAGCGGAAAGGTTAAAACGAACGCGGCAGTTACTTCATTTTATAGGAAGTGGGGCTTTTAATAAATTTGACACCTGAAGCTAGTAAGGTAGGAAGATCATGTTCTTACCATAAATAAGAACGTATGGCTTAACGAACATGTACAATAAGTTAAAGATTTTATTTTGATTTCAAATTTCAATATTGAAAGCTAAATGACTTCACACCTTATTTTTTTAACAAAAATTGAACTATTTTTAATTTGAAATTATATTTTGGTCTCTATGACAGAACCCCTCTTTTGGTTACAATAAAAATATTGGATTAGAACTTGAGCTAGAAGAAATAGAGTTGATACGTCTAAAAGGTGAACAAAAGACGATATCAAAGAAACCCCTATAAATAGCTGGGAAAAATATGACTACCATTGGCATTGTTGAATCATATGAATCATGGAAAAGAGTAGTTACGAGATGTCTATAGGAGATTCACTTGAAGAGACTTTATTCTATGCTGTGTGAAGAGTCCTAAAATCACTGCCAAAGAATGGACACCTTGATGGGAAATAATCATTAGGACACATTTACCTTTTTCATTGTGCTAAGGAGGCAAACTATGAATTTTGAAATATAGAAATCAGGAATCTGTACACTTGCCTAATTCATTTCATGAGAAAAACATACATACAGATGGGCCTTAAGAGTTCTTTGGCCTACCTTTACTTGATCCATAAACGACGATAAAGTAAAACCACTGTACAAAAACGACAATCTAGCCAAAACATTTATGAAGGGTTCGCAATAATAAAGCGATTACACAGCAATAATTCATGGCAACCGGACAAAACCAGTAAACTCTTGTTTTGACCGGAAAGTTCTAGTTTATGTCGGTATCATCAGCAAACAAGTTAATGCACCCTTGTTGAAAACTTTATATCAGGATTTTATTACATTACTTTTATTGCTTGGTTTTATAACAGTGTTTTATTGGATTCTAGATGAAAGGAGAGTTTAATATAATATGTAATCTTGGCTCTGTCAGCAATATTAGTTAATCTTTGCAATGTGAAAAAAGAACCAGAATAAATACGAGTAAATGAAGTTAGCCACTTTTATTAGTATAGAATCACGCTTAATGTTTTATCTAAAAGGTAGTTTTAATTTTTGTTAACAACTTGTTCAAAATAATACTGACTTAAATAACTTATTTAAACCAATGCTGACTGTGGTAGTTTTGTTAGTTTGTACGACGTCTTCGCAATGCCTTCTGTATAGTCGATTCTTATTCAGTTACAATATTATAACTTTCTGTACCTTATTTCTTCGTTCATTCATTTAATGCATTTTACAGCTAGAATGGTTCTAATGATGCCTGGGACCCTTCTTTTTTAATATTTTAGCACCCATTGAGTTGGTGGTTTTAACTTTGAATAAAACATGTGACTTCTAGAATATTTGACATCGATTATTGCAAAAACAAAGACTAATCGACATTTTCGAATACGAAACACTAAACACGTGTGAATTCTAGTATAATATCTAAAGATTGGTTATTGCAGATCGAAGTTTAGGTGGTAATCGAAATTTACGACGGCAAAACACGTGAATAACACAATATTGAACAAACGATTATTGCAGAAACAAATCGTCTGAAATCGAAACTTCTAAACGTACACATTTTTAAAAACACGTAAAAGTTAATATATTTGACAATCGGTTATTAGAGAAACAAATTGATCAAAATCGACTACAAAACACTCTAAAATCACATATATGTTAAAGTATTTGACAATCGATAACATAAATCGATTGCATAAATTAATTGACTGAAATCGACATTGTCGCCAACAAAACACTAAAAACATAAGGGTTCAAATATTTGACAATCGGTTATTGCAGAAACTAATCGACTGTAATCAACATAATCGACTACAAACACTAGAAGTACTTACTGTATGTGAATGTTAGAATATTTGAATCGACAGAGACTTGAGCTATGCCGACTGCTGAGAGCTGGAAGCCCGCATTTATGCCGCGTAGATTAAGCCCGTATTGTTGTCTCAGTTAATTAATTAGTAGAATAATTGGTTCGCTTCCTCTATTGTAGCTGAGCGGCTGTTCTCCACCCTGCCTTTCCACTCTATACTACTTCTGCTTCCGCTTTAGAACTGCTGGATTTCATTTTAACGATATGTTAATGTCGAAGAATATAACTCAAGTGTATATATGTGACCTTGGGAGAAAACAACGTTTGCCTTAATTAAAGTTAATTCTTTAGATAGGAAGCTACAGCTTTAATTTATATATTTTGAGCCAACAGCAAAACTACTACTGTAGGCTATAGGTAAGCACGCATAACATCATAATTATTACTATGCGACATAAATTATGATGTACTTCAATAACGACTTTGTCATTATCTATACACGAAAATTCAGCGTCCAGCCAATAAAACATCTGCACATGATCAACAGCGGCATAAAACTTTATTTCTTCATCAAACATATAATAATTTTCTGTCGGTGGGACATTATTATCAGGCACAGCACAGACAATGGGCCTACCTGAACGGCTTAGTTTGGTCTGATTGAAATCAATAAATTATTCAGAGCACCCCATCCACTACCCATTGTCAATCTCAGCTGATCCCAAAGGGGTGGTACATGGGGGTTCACAGCCACTGCTAACTCGATTCAATCTTATCTGAACAATTTCTGAACAAAGCTCGTGTTTGCTTATATAATTCCGTAAAGTTAGTGCTTTTGTTTCGTCAATGGAAAAAGTTGAAGTTAGTTTAAAAATATTAGGTATCGTGTGAAAAATATAACTTATGATCAAAAGGAAACGCAAATATACTTTTACCTCAATTCCAAACGCCTACATACATAAACCATACTAAACATCTTGCAGTTAAAAATCAAGAACTTTATGGACACAATTATTTAATTAATTACAGAACGATTATCCCCGTGGTGTACAAAGGGTGCCGGTTGCCGGTTCTGTGAAGAGTTTGAGGTTAGGATTAGATTTGCATTGTAAGGTAGCGGGGAGGGGGGAGCATCTGCGTTGCCATGGCGACGGCATCTGATAGGCGGGGTCAGCTAGGCCACGCCCCCCACGTGTTACCATCGCACAGCTGATTACCGTCCTAGCTATGACGTCACGCCACTGTCACTGCCTGCTCGACCAAGCCAGTAGCGCCTCGGTATAGTCAGAACGTGCTCATCATCCGACATCCATCATTCGTATATAATAATAATTAAATTGTCGTAAAATAAAGATGAGCTATAAGGTACATTTACCGAAAATGGCCGGTGATAAGTCAACCCAAATTAAGAAGTGCCAACTTACAAAATTACTACCAACTCGAACAGAACATAATTTAACAACTGTAGCTTCTAGCAAATCAAAAGTATTTTGAATAAAAAAAAACAACGTTCATCTTTACTCGCAAATTTTCTCTCTAACCCACAAAAACTACCACACTAGCTAGCATCAATTTCACATGATGTCATTAAAACATTGTGTCAGTACATCAAAACAGCGTTTCGCCTTGTCATACCCTTTGTCCTTTTTATCCTAAGAACTTGTGGTATACGTGCTGGTTACTTATGTATTTATACTATTGCTGTACAACAAAAACGATAGGTCGACATAGAGTCCGCGATAAAAACATTAAAAAGTATTGGCCCCAACTGGATGCCTTGTGGAACACTATAAATTCTTCGTAGGCGTAGAAGACTTTTATGGCAAATGTTATTAGTCTATGTATTCAAATATAATTTAAAAGTATGCATGTGAAGATATTTTCCAGTTAACTGCAAGGCCAGGCAGTTTATATAGCAAAAATAACAATGCAACCAACACACTACAACAGCAGGAATACACTACAGCAATGTTTGTTGTTTGAAGACTCTAACTCTACACGTGACGTCACCACTTACTCTCTTGTGGTGACTTGGATGAAAGAAAAACTCATTTTGCTGTCCGCAATTAAAACTTAGCCGCCGCTAATGCATTTCGTGTCCCAACTTTACTTTCCATCTCCTGCTTGCTAGCTAACCTTATCACCACCCGTGAGCTTTCCTTTCTTGATGAAATCACAAACTATTATAGTAGTGCAGTACACGTGTATTATACCACATACACCGTGTTTAAACTTTTATATAATAAAAGTTTCAAAAATAATTTTGAATGGCCTACTGCACTGTGTGTATTATGACTTAAAATCAAGTAAATTCCTTGGTCAAACAGTTCAAATTTGGTGGTTAACCTCTTTTTACTGCACGTTTCGCCATATAAGAAAAGGGTCGAATCCAAAACAATGCCACATTTCGTGCACATACATTTTATTTGGAATTCGTGTAATATTAAATTGGCATAACAAAAAAGAGTCGAATTAAACATTTTTCTTTGTCTAGTTGAATTTGTGTTAAAATGTCTCTTTATTTTGAGGGACCACAAGGGGTTTGTAGTTTAAAAATGGGGCCCCTTAATTTTGGGTGTGGGTGGGTGACGCAGAGTACGACAAACAAACTCCAAAACCATATAAAACATTCCCCAAAAGTTTAAAAATATTTCATTTTCAGGAAACTCACCCTCTATAAATGCTTGATCTTTAAGCCAGTTTTGATACTTTTGATCACATTTCGTGCGTGAGCAGAAGATCGTGGCATTCTTCTTCTCACTTCCGCCCTCACCTAACCTCAAAGCGTCAACTTACGTCACTGCCACTGTAATATTGTCGCGTGACTTTCCCTCCATAATTAAATTGCGTTCGACAGAAGCGTGCAAATCGGCAAATGGAAGAGATTGCCTCCTCTCTTCTCTCGCTTCTCGCCCGATGAACAATTTACTCGCGAAGTTACAGATTCACTTCATTTCCCGCGCTTTCTTTCTACCGTCATTCCGGAGTTTCTATACTGTATATAGGGTTTATTATTGATTTTTTGTATATCCTAATTTTAAGGGATGAATGGTAGTACGTAGTGTTAATTTCTGTGACTCCGGTAGATCTCGTGAGCTAACATTCAAATGCAGAATTAAACAACTCAGATACTGAGGTTGAAATATTTATGCCGACCTTTTCCATAGCTTTTTAGTAAACAAGAAGAACACAACGTTTCGGGATCTGGAATCTGATACCGTCATCTGGTGAAAAGCAACCTAAAACATTAGAAAATGAGCTGGTCTAAAGTTATCAGCGTAAGGTGACCAAGCGGCTAACGCTGATAACATTGTCCAATTTTGTGTGTTATATTCTGAATTACTTTACCTGAAGACGAGATCAGATTCCAGATCCCGAAACGTCGTGTTGTTTAGCTCACTAAAAAACCATGAGAACATCCGCAATAGTATTTTAACCTTTGCAAATTCTACCATCGTCAACAGAAAACTTTGCTCTTTAAACAGAAAGTCAGTTATAACTCAGCAAATCCAATAAAACCCTAGGCGATTTCAAAATATCCTTGAATTATATTCGAAAGAGAACTTAGAAACCACTTCAGTTGACTCCTTACAAGAGTTTTGTATCTACTTTTTAAAGCTCAGAGCATGGTGTAGCCAACCAATTGAATACAAGTGAAGTTACAGTTGCACTATAAATAATCGGTTGTGAATTTATAAAAATAAATTTTAATAAAAACATCTGAAAGCAAAAGTAAAAACATTGACGACAAAAATACGAAACCTGATGCCCGACGTAAAAAGTCAAACAGAAAAACCGACAGTAAACAAAGAATACAAACACGACAGATAGCGCCCCTGTGATTAAAAACTGGGCAGGAGGTGGGTGGGGAAGGGGTGATAACAGTGGTGAGGGGAGGGGCGAGGGGATGTAGCAGCTGTCAGTATGAATCATCGCACGTGGCGCTTACATGTACAATAGTACATCTCGTACAAACTATAATATATACTGCTGTACATTGTACAGTCTGTGTAGGTGGATAGTAGACCTCCTATAGTATAAGGGGGTTTGAAAACGCAATGAGAAAATTCGGAACAACTGTATTTTCCTACTTTTGGCATAAAATCACGTAGAATTTTCATTCGGAAAAATTTATGAGATAGTTAATTGTTCAACAGACCTTGTAAAACAGATCGAACGCAGTTTTGAGCTTTCCTTTGAATTCTTATCACGTCGTAAACACTTATTTTCATCTTCAGTACGGTACCGGCGAAAATTTAAACGTTTTTTGTGGCATAACAATCGTGAGTAGAATAAAAGAAGTAGAATAAAAGTAGAATAAGTAGAAATAAAAGACACACATTCTTTGAACCGAGTAGTCTGAGTGGGCTATTCTTTGACTGAACACCATTTAAAACACCTAAAGATACAAAATAATAAGGTCAAATGTTGCATTAATATTTCAAATTTTGAGTCCTTGAACTTACGTACGGTTTTATATATTCCAATGCATAAAATTTGCAAAACCTTCTAATAGTTTTTATAATAATTACCAGACGAATTTGAAACTGTTCAATTATACGACTGTTAGTAAATTATTACAGACACAATACCATTGTCCAGACCATGCTATCTGTATTCTTGACAGAACACCTATAGTGTTGCTATATTTTTGGCAGGAAACCAAAAAGAATTGCAAACTGAAAACAGTACGAAAAGTTCAACTGTTGAAAAGTGAAAACCTTGGAGTTACGCACGGTTCTACAATCCAATGCACATCAACGCAAAGGTCAAGTCAGCTCTTTACATTTTATATAGTACGGAAGACACAATGACTGCAATATTCAGGAGCCCTTGGCGTAATTGCCGTTTCCGCCGCTACGCGCGCCACTGCGCCCTCATTACGCGTTTAATTAAATACCCCTCCACCCCCCCTTCAGGTTAATAAACCGAGATCGTCGCGTTCGCTTTTTGTCCAATTGAAAATTTGATTGGCCGCGCTATTTAATCCGATTTTCAAAATGTATTCTATTGCGTTGAGTGTAGTCGAAATGTGATTCTCACTCGTATAGTATGTAATATTTGATTCAAATATGTACACGAGTTACTCAATTTGTGATGTAACCTGTACAGAGAAAACAAAAAAAACTTGTTAATGCACGGCCAATGGAGGTGAAAAGATATTTAGAGTGTAGGAAATGTTCTAAAATTTTCTTAGTTGTTTATATTTTTTCCTAGAAAAACTGACCATTCAAAACTCATCAAGAATTACTTCCCCTAAACAAATTACTTGCTAAACAAAAAGGGTTCTTGTGGTCTCTGTTACAATTGGTCAGTCTCAACTATAATCCAGTTCTTCCGGTTCACACAGCGTCAAAACATCATAATAATTAGAGAGAAATATATCGGTCTCGCTGTGTAGTAGGCCTACCATATTTGGCCACAGCGAGACTGCAATATTTCAGAGAGTTGAATTGGTAAGTCTGATACACGTCTGTGATTGGTCGTCCACTGCTCCCAGTCTGCTAGTTAGTCAGTCCGTCGGCTGCAGGTCACGCTGGTTACTATTAGGCCAGCTCATTTCCTAATGTTTTATGTTATGTCACTCTTCATCTGAAGACGGGATCAGATTCAGATCCCGAAACTTCGTGTTCAAAACGAGGAAAACGAAAACCTCCATAATAATATTTTCACCTAATTTATTAAACAAGACAGAACATTTATTAAGACAGAATTTTCTTCTTTTTTTCTTATCCCACACTAAATATGCTAAAATTCAAACCCCTGTAAAAAATGTGTAATATTTATTACCACTGTTGATGTCCTACCCTTGAAAACTCACCCCTTCGTAAAAGGCGGCACACGACCGTTACAGGGGGGAAGGGGGACAAGCGAGACTGATTTCCATACTCTGGATTAATGAAGGGGTGGGGGGTTATGGGGGGTGAGAAAGGGGTTCTCCTACTCAATGGACAATAACTAAGTACTTCGAGTGGGGAGTAGTGTTGTATACAACTGTTGTAGCTTTGCAGTACAACTTCGATTTACAATTATTGATATCCGAGTTTGAAATGATTATTGACAACGTTTTCTATAGCTTTTTAGTTCACAAACTAAATACACAACGTTTCGTAATCTGAAATCCGATCCCGTCTTCAGATGACAGGTAACCTCACTTGAAAAGGCCTCTTGAAAAAAGGAATCTTAACTAGGAGATAACTCCATTATAAAATCCTACACCCCAAAATTCGTATAAACCTACACAGTTCACGACGTTTTGTAATCTGAAATCCGATCCCGTCTTCAGATGACATGTAACCTCACTTGAAAAAGCCTCTTGAAAAAAGGAAATCTTAACTAGGAGAAAACTTAATTATAAACCTCTACACCCCGAAATTCGTATAAACCTAAAGTTACGCTTAGGCATATACAACAATCAGTTATCGTAATTCACTGTGTAAGGAGCTGTCTAAATTCTTGTTTGTAATTTCTTAGGAATATTTTAGGAAAAACTGACTCATTTATCAAATGATGTCTGTGTTCAAACATATATTTTCCTCTCTTATGTTAAAGTTGGTACAGAGTGGTCTGTGATTGGTCGTCCGCTGCTCCCAGCCAGTGGCAACTTAAACAAAGTGGACTTTTTTTATTGTATTATGGATTCATAGATAGATTGGACTGAAGCAATACCTTACCTTATTTATATCGATCCCTTATCTAATTCCTAATTTTAGTATTGTTTGAAAGGATACATTTCTTGGAAGAAGTCGATGTGAGGTGGTTGTAAAATATCCAGAGCAGAGAGAACCTGCAACAGAAAACAATATTTTTTCAGGAAACAACATTTTGATAGAATTTTAGTTGTGTCCTGGCAAGTCCGATGGGTATGTTAAAACTTCAACTTTCAAGACAGAGCAAGACAAATTAAATGTAAGATTAAATGTGTTAGATGTGATTAAACTGATGAAATATAACTAAGGATTTTACCTTACATTCATTTTGCTAGATGGATCATTCAAATGTCTCCACACCTTTTTAGCATAACGTTTTTTGCTCAAGGCCCCTTAAAGCTGAAATGGGGTGTTGCCTTAATTTTTAAGCCAAATTTCCTTGACTATCTAGATTTTCCACACCGTTTTCGAAACTTAACTGCACATTGGGTCGCATCCAATGTGCATGTTGTGCGTATTTTTGTGAAAAGTCACAGGAAGAAATTACGCACCATGACTGAAAAAGTCAAATGTACGGTTTGGATTATTTTCTGTCCAGTACTTTTATAACTGTTGGCTAAACTAAAAATAAAACTGGATGGTTCCTACAAGAAATTGCTGCATTGAACATTTTTCCTGGAAAATTTAGATTTCCCGAAGTTTCCTAACTTTTTTTGTTTATCAGGTGTTCCCAAACCGTAGAACCCTGAAATTGCATCACAAGTAAATAACCCAACACAATAATTATCTCGAAGAACAAGAACAATTTTGTATGTTTAGCGATCATATAAATAATTTATATGATTAAATTATATGGTAAATATTTCTTTATTTGAAATGTATTTATGTTATTGTTAAGTAGGCTTTGAATAAGCTTGAAAAAGCGAAATATAAGACAATTTAAAGATTTGCACTTTGTTTTTCAATGTACTGAAGATCATATAAATTCATATAAAAAATATAGAAGATAAATAACACAAAACAACAAAAAAACACACACAAATAAAAAATATATTTAATTATGCAAAAATAACAAGGTTATTTAAAGTGCCAGGTATAAAGTTTGTAAAATAATAGGAAATAATTAATAAATGTAGAAAGATGCAAGTATATGTATAAGTACAGTAGAAGTAGGTGTATAAATTAAGATTGAAATAAAGTGTGATTTTCTTCTCGGCGAATTAAACAATATTCTGCTAAGCTATATATTGTAGAGTTGAAAGTCACTTCATGAGTCTTTCTTCCCCTTACGAGCCACCCTGTACGTACAGATTGCCCACTTGACTCTGCAAGTGAGTGTGTAGTGAACTATGGGACAGCCAAGTGGAGCGAAGTGCACTATAGGCCACGGGACTTTGTTATGCACTATTAACTGCGTTTATGGAGAACGCACGTGCAGAGGCGTTGAACTCACGGATACACAGAGTTCAGACCATCCGTCTCGATTCTGCTCGTAAACTGGCGACTATAAACACAGTAGGTGTAAAGAGCGCTTTAAACTGACCACTTTGAAGGCACGAGTATTACATAACGTTTTACACCTGGGAACCAAAACCTGACAACGAATAAATACGAGTAAATTTCCTAAATCAAAATTTAACTTCAACGTACTAAAGGAATTAAATAGAAAACTTATCGTTGGGATGAAAGGGAGACAGAGAGTTGGTCCACAGACAATAGAAGCTCTCCACAGAAGTCCATATATTCGTTAGATAAACAAGATATCACTCATTATGTTGTCTAGTCTCCTAGGAAGGGAGGGGAGGCGTTTATCCACAAAATGGGGGGGTTTATGCTAAAACACTGTGGCACCGTACTTTATATGTCAACCAAAAATCAAGAAAATCCTATCAGCAAAACAAAGATGGGGCAAGAACCAATTTTCTGATTTATTAAGTGTTGACATTTGACTATGGAGGTGTTGAGAAGCTCAAAACTGCAAACCTTTTTGTTCTATGACGTTTCCTTCTCTCCGTCGATAAAAATTATAAGTTCTATTTCCTATGAAATTAACTGAAATATTCCACTCATGCTGTGGAAATTAAAATGAAATTTACCATCCTACAGTAACGCACATATAGGGCATTTTAAATACATAATAAACAGCAAAAATACAATTTTACGTGGCAAACTGAACAGGAAATACACTGTAGGATACAGTACTGTAAGTACTAAAGTGATCACAGGGTCGCCACTATGGCACTTCTCCAAGGTTGTGTCGTGTTATCTTTGTCTAGCTGATAGTGAGTAATCTCTAGTTTTACATATGCCACTTCCGGATAGATATATGTGGTTCTTCCGGGGCTTATGTCTATCATCCGTGAAATACTGACTTGAAAACGTCTTTAGTTGTGTCGTAATGCAGTTTAAGGCTGATTGGATAGGTTAATTAGGTTTTACCAGCAGGTCACAAATTGTTTTGTTTATGGAAACAAATAAAGTTAGTCTTGTTAGTAGAAGTTAAGACTACAAGGTCCTCTCTACCGCTCAACCTCGTCCTCTGCCTAGCGTTACCGCGTGTGTATGTTGGCGGCCTTTGTAGCTAAAAGTATCACAACCAGATTGTTTGAAAATTTTACATAATCGAAACAGTAAATACCCTTCATTACTTTTTAACAAAAGGAAAACACTACTTTTTGAGAGGGGCGGACGCAATAATTTGTAAGTATTGACTGATGACTGATAGCCTGTGTCTATAGTATAAAGTAATAATGTTATTAATTTTACTATTTTCAGCTAGAATATAGAAGTGTCATTACCTAAAAACGCAACTAATATGTGTTTACAAAGGTTTTTAAAAGTAGAGGTCCCAACACTGAACCTTGAGGAACGCCAAAACGCTTCTATACAGAGTACCTACAAACATGTTATCTTCCTTACTGTATTACTATTAAATCAAGAAGAAACGTAACAGACCCTAGGGAGGACGAGGAACCAAGTAACCATTAAATACACGTTACACTAGAATTCCTACCAAACGTCGTGCGTTTGTGAACCACACACCACGTTTGTCCCCAACGGGTTTTAAAAGTAGAGGTCCTAACACTGAACCTTGGAGAACACCGATAAGACGTAACCTCTAAAAGCATCACCTTTCTTACCGTATTACTGTTGATTCAAGTAGAAACGTAACTGGCTCTAAGGAGATACCAGGTAACTATGGACAATGGCATGGCGAGTTTAGCCAAGCTACATTGACGCCACTATACTGTATGCGCTATAGGTGTAGGCAAGCTAGAGGATAACCAGGTAATATAACCCAGCAGGAACCTGTCTGTCTGGCAGCGAGATGCGTGGGAAGCTGTGGCTTTACCCACCACATTTCCACCACGGTTTTCCATGGTGTGGAAAACGTCTGGTGTCAACATTTTACTTTGTTCGAGAACCACTAAAATCTAACTTTCCCGATGGTTTAGTTTCGTAAAAACATAATAATTTAGTTTTTCTTTTTAAAAGCTTCTCAGCTAATCTATAGTTTGATTAAAAATAATAATAGAAGCAGCTGATTAACTTACGTTTTCGTGTTTGAAGAAGCACAGCATTTTAGTTCCCGGAAAACCCTTTTCGACGACACTAAACTTTGGAAGACGTTGGGCAATTTTTGAGCGCTACCCTCCGTCCATCTCGAGGGTCCGTTACCGCCCTGAAACAAAAGAAACAATATATTAGTCATTGCAAAACATACTTTACCAAAACAATTTTAATATCTTTCACCAATACATAGTGCGATAAAACAACCAAATTCTCGTAGCGTGAAAGAGAAACCCTGTCATCCAGAAAATGGGGAAATATTGGGATGATTGAGCGAGAAACATGTAATAGAAAGAGAGAAGACAGGCTGACGAACGACGTCATATGTGTGACGTCACCCGACATCGATCAGCTGATCGATGTTTTCAACACGACACCGCGCAAACAGCTGATTTCTGTAAACACAAACCTAACCTCAATGCGGTTTTGAGGTTATGTTACGTCTGCTCCTTGATTCTGGCAAAGAAAACGTATAAAACACGCGTTTATGTAATATTGGTCAGCAAATTCTATGATTATAACAGTAGCGTATTGAATACAGGACAAAGTTATGACAAAACTGCAGTGGAGCGTTATTGGTGTAGTGCGGAAGGAGGAAAAGATTAATGAATCCCGTAAGGAGTTTCAGTAAATTCTTCATCATGTGATACTCGCCTTTTCCCATAGGAGGTATTTTAATGAAGGACTTGGTTTTGCATCGGTTCAGTCTGTGTTTCAAGCATTTCTCATCTCAGCTCATGACTATTTCTCTATTTCGTTGTCTTTGTTTTAACAATCAGTTTGTAACAACCAACTATTCGTAAATGAATTCAGCAAAACGACACTGAAAACGGTTCCAAAACGTTTTAACAGGAAACATTTTGTTCATATTCCTGAAGAAAACAACTACTTCGACGTCGGGTATTTTTGAAAAATGGTTTTGAAATGTCTTCGGACAGGTTAAACACTGATTGTACAATGTTTTATAGTGTGTGTTTAAATGATTTTTAGTATCTAATACTGAGTAATCTTTCTAAAATGCTCGTTACTACGCCTCTCATAGGTGAATATGACAATAGTGGAATACAATAATTTAACTTATATATCAAACTAGGCTGTCTACTACAGACTACCAGCATGGTCTGTCTGACTACATGCAGATAACCCAAGCCATTTTACGATGAATGGGTGAAGTAGTCAAAACCTCTAAGAAACTAAATAGAAAAATGAAAACCCAATAAATTAGCGCTGCAAATACTTCAAAGAATGATACAAATACTCGATTAAAAACAAAATCTGAACGTCAGCAATCGTCCGTTATATTCCATATTTATGAAGTCCGCTGATAAAAAGGAAACGGATTGTGAGGAACCTCTCCAGTATTAAAAGAGTTATCACCGACGCGATCTACGCAGAATCATTTATCTCTGTGCGCGTGCCGTCACGAACTCGTCGTCAGCTGACGTTGTTCCCGCCAAAAGTCACGACGCGCGGAAAAACTGGCGCGCTTTTCTATCAGCTGATCCACACCCCGGACTATTAAATATTTTCCCAACTATCCTGACGCAGATCACCCACAATTGAGCCAATTTATAATGAAACAAAATTACTAAACAAAACTGGAAAATTGATAATTAGTACATACTGTTATTGAATCGAGACGTTAGTAAATAAATAAATACTAAGGACTCTCAGGCTTTCGCGACCGGTGTCACAGCTGTAATATAGCTCTCCCAGTTCATACCACGTCAAAACATCAAAATAATTAGTTTGAAATATTTCGGTCTCGCGGTGGAGTACAATATTCAACCACTTCAGTTTCAGCCACTCAGTGACTGAAGATGGTAGCCTACTCTTCAGCCGTGAGTACACCCACAACTACTGTATTCGGAGGCTAGAACAAACATCAAGAAGATCTCTCCGAGTTTAATCAGATATTGGATCTTTAATTTAGATTAGGGATTCCACCAAAAACCTCTTCAATTTGATTTTTTTAACTCCCAGTATTCTGTATTTACTCCCAATCACTTAAACTTGCCTCTGGGAAACACAGGTCGCGCTAAGGTACAACCTGGAAAATCCAATGTCACTTTTCGAGGAAAAATTTTGTATAACCAAACCAATCTCCAGGAGTAGTAATTGCCAAATGAAATCAACTGTCATGGTAACTGTCTAAATTACCTCATCACAGTGAATAGATTCTCCTCCAAATAGTCCCACTAACCACCCGGAACCACCCTGCCTCCCCTCACCTCCCACACGTATATCGGTTGACTAACACGTGTTTACGTTGTCTACAACCAGGTCGACTGCAGTCAGGTCGACCGTGCTGAGATCTAGATAACAGCGCGTGAGCCTGTGGACCATGCAGTCCGTGAGAGACTTGCACGATCCGTCCCGACGGTGTTGGCGTTCAAAGATTCGTAGAGAGAATGTACGGTAAGTAACTTGAAGAGTGAAAAGGCTGTGCAAAGTTGAGGTTTGGGGTCGTTGTACAGGAGGGTTTGATCATGCTGAAAGTGGCAGACTTCAATTTCACTACCATCCAACAATACGGCTGTTGACAGTTGAGATTCAAAGTCGAAGCGGTAATTGACGAAGATTGCTTTTGTTGGATTTGTCCTGAGGTTAAGCGCATTGAAATGTTGAATCACAATTGTTGAGCTCATTTTCCTTTGGAACGTCTCTTCAAGACTTTTGTTACACGTTACTTTGAAATTGAGAGTCCTATCTTACGCGTACTGCACACAGTTTAACGTGTGAGGTACGAATGAGCCAACATCATTGGCGTAGATCATGAAAAGCAAAGGACTCAGTATGGATCCTTGAGGGACTCCATAGATGAACTTCACCTCGCCCGATCTCGCTTCTACAATCCCTACAAATTGAGTTCTATTACCGAGATCAGTGATTCGGTACTAGGAAGTGGTGGTAAGGATTACGGGTTCCTCATTGGAAGTGTTGGGCGATGTATATTTCGATGATAACAAACTATGTCTTTACTTAAAATTCCGAAATTATTTATTTTAGAGAATATATAAAAACCTCAACGAACCTGGACCCCCTAAACATTGCAAAAATATATTAATATTAATAACGATGAAAATTACTTAAATAAGAGGGCGTATAATACAGCAGTACTGTATTTAGACAAATACAAGCGTACAAAAAAACATAAAACCTTCCTTTTTTTATGTTTTTGTCGACGATGATAGAATCTCTGAGTATGAAATATTACTACAGACGTTTTTTCTCATACTTTGGTTAACAAAAAGAACACGACGTTTCGGGATCTGAAATCTGATACCGTCATCAGGTGAAGAAAAAACCTAAAACGTAACATAAGAACATGAGCTCGTGTAAAGTTATCAACGCAAGCTGACCGGGAACCAAGCGGCTAACGCTGATAACTTTGGGTTAGCTCATTTCCTAATGTTTTGCGTTAAGTTTTAGGTTACGGTACCTAATTTTCACCTGAAGATGGAATCAAAATCCTGATCCCGAAACGTCGTGTTCACTAAAAAACTATCGAAAACATCCGTAACAACAGTTAAACCACATGAAACCCTTACATTTTCTCAAAACCCCAGACAACTCCACAGAAGAATCATTATGTAACATATTTTGGTGGACGGTCAGTAGAAAAGCTGTACATTGTGAACTCTCAACTCCGTGAATGTGGACGAGTAGAGAGGTTCACAACTACAATTAACTCCGGTGTCGGTTAGAAGGAAAGGATCATGAACAACTTTCCCTGTGAAGCGGGCCACAACGCCACGCCGCGCTGCTATTGTTTCTGTACAGTTCACAGTTCTACAGTAACTCTCCACACTCTGGTGTACACGCTTTGTGCGTGGCTAATTCATTCTACGCCGTCTCTACATTAGTAGACTGGTCTGGTGTGATGAACAAGTTGGTACAGAATTTCTGAGGTTGAAATATTATTACGGACGATTTACACAGGCTTTTAGTGAACAAGAGAACACGACGTTTCGAGATCTAGAATCTAATCACGTCTTCAGGTGAAAAGTAACCTAAAATTCAGAAAAACACATTGAGAAATGAGTGCGCCGGAAATAAAACAGCGTTAAGCTTACCTTCAGCCAAACAACATGAGTTTTCTCTCTTGATTTTGTTTCTTCTTTTTTCCCGCTAAACTTATTTTTATTTTCAAACAACTAACTTAAAAAAAAAAAGAAGAATTTAATACGAATTTATAGAAAACAAGTTACTCGTACCAAGCACGTCCAGTTACTGCTGCCCATCGACTGACTGGCTAATTGGCAGCAGCGGACGACCAATCACAGACGGGTATCAAACTGACTAACTGTAGACGTTTCCCCAACACTCTTGGACGATATTTTAAGGTGAATATGGGAGTGCGACGAGTATTTATATGGATGGTGAGGTGTAGTTTTACAAACTACGGCCGACTGTTCCCCACATTGAGGCATTAATTAAAAGTTGTGTTTGTTGTGCCCTAGGCAACACATCAATATGTCACCGTTCGATGAAAAACGTCTCTTAGAATGTCTTCCTAAGAAATATGAAGTGACAAGACAGAACAGGAAACCAACAACGCCCCAAATGTCACTCCGATCGATATCCATTATTTAAGCTCACCAAGAAAATTTTTCTGTGGTAAAACACAAAAAGAGCGCGGAAAGTTGAAGAAACTGAATGAATCACGGTGTTGTTTGTCGCTGGGATCGGATTAAACAATGGGAGAGTAAAGTTTCAGTGAGTCAGCGAAATGGAAAACTGCAGAGACGAATCCAAAGTAACCTGACGCAGCGAGTCTACCCGAGACTTTAGTTGCGAGACCGGAGAAGTGGATTCGAGTTATGGGTTTGGGTTTGATTATTAGCAATGATTACTAATCTACTCAATGGCGTAGATTAGTAATCATTGTTATCAGTGAATTTCCGCAAGGATTAGTGTAAATATTTAGATTAAGAGTGCGCAGTAGTGACCGTGACCTTGAATTTCGTTCCGCATAAGACGCATTTTCTTAGGAACACTTCACGCCTACACTTTTCATCAGATTTTTATGAAATAAACTTTGTTTTAAAGTGTAGTATTGTTAATTGTTATAGTGACTCCACTGAGCCGAATTTCCATGTTAATCTTTATAAAACAGTGACATAAATCCAAAAT
Organism: Matsumurasca onukii; assembly: GCA_018831715.1. Lineage (NCBI taxonomy): Eukaryota > Metazoa > Arthropoda > Insecta > Hemiptera > Cicadellidae > Matsumurasca > Matsumurasca onukii. Next base: position 15,123,180 of record CM032059.1, read on the forward strand.
TTGAAGAAACTTTGTGAAATTGAATTTTGTGTTTTTGCTCGTAAATTAGTACAATTTTCAAAAAAAAAATGTGGTCAGCGGAATCACTGCATTACATTGTTATCAATCAAATAAAACTGATTTCAAAAAGATCTGGTGGAAATTGTAGGCGTGAAGTGTCTCACAAAATGCTTGTTTTACATTGCTCTTTTGGGACAAAAACAAAATGGCCAACATGTACTATGCACTCTTATAATTTCTATCGCCAGAGACAACGAACAGTTTTAGAACAAAACCTTTTGCAGTTTTGAGCTTCCCAACACATTTCGAGTCAAATGACTTTTTTATAATTATCTAAATTTTAAAATTTGAATCAAGGGTTCGGATTCCTTGTAGGGGAGAAGGAAAAGTTCTTTGTCAATCCAGAACCCAATTTTCGTACTTAACACACATTTTTCAATTTTGTATCCAAAACCTTTCCAAATTTCAAAATTGCTTTGCATAAAAGCTCAAATTACACAGAAATTATAACACCAGTTGGAAAGGAAGTGCATAAGGCGGTTGCAGCTAATGCGGAGTACAGTTTCCATCAAAGTGATGAACACGCAGTTGTAAATAAATAAACTATAAATATCCAGAGACCAGGAAGTGCTGGAAATATCCAGTGCTGGAGACTCACTGGAGGGTGGCGCTTCCAGACTGAACACTGGATCCCGAATTCCTGGAGGAACCACGTGACCATCAGCTGAAATCCGCGTCTGGTTTCGACCAAGAAAGGCTTAAAAACATTTATATATCTAAAAACGGTTCATTTTAACTGATTTTAATAAGGAATTTTGAAATAAATATGTATTTTAATGTCTTTTTCGATTAACAAACAACAATAAAAACCAGTTAATTTGTTTCAAAATGGCGGCCAAATAGTAATTTTTCGATATGACGGCGGCATGAGTAGTCCGATACCCATGAAATTGGAGATGAGTTTTTACTTCATGACACGTTTTCAAACTAAACGTAAACGATGTACTAAAGAGAGAAAATACGGAAATAGGAATACCTTTAATACGTAACGAAAATATGTATTAAGAGTGCGCAGTAGTAAACGTGACCTTGAATTTCGTCTCAAGAGCAATGTGAAAACATAAATTTTCTTGGGACACCTCACGCCTACAATTTTCATAGGATTTTTATCAAATAAACTTTGTTTTAGTGGCTCCGCTGAGTAGAATTTACATTTTCTCGTGTATCAAACCGTGACATAAATCCAAAAATAAAGAAATGTTGTTTTGAATTTCTTGTTTTAACGTTTAAACTAATAAATTTTTCAAAAAAAACTTATTTCAAAAATATTTGATAAAAATTGTGGGCGTGAGGTTTTCTAAGAAAATACTTGCTTTTACAATGTTCTTATGAGACAAAATACAAAATGGCCGCCAGGTACTGTGCACTCTTAAGAGTAAACGATCACGCAACTCTGAGGCCGAAAATCGAAGTGAGGCTGTGGGCATAGATAACAGTTTGGCTGTGAGCATGAAAATCTAAGGCCGAAGGCCGAAGCGAGGCGAATTCAGAGTAGCAAATGGCACATTAAATTCGCTTCACTCACGTCAGCGGCGCTTTAGTGCTCGGCTGCGTGTCGGCCTGGTTTTCCTTTCTCGCTAAATTTACTTGACCCCCTGTAGAATATTTGTTTACTTGCATGTTTGTTCCAACGGCAGAAGCCCAAGAACAGTGCCGAACAACACACATGTAAGATGAACAAGCGAAGAAGCCCTAGCCCGTAAGTACAACTACATATAGCCCTTGTCTAACGCGGCCGCTGACGCAACCGTATCAGCTGATGCATTCTCACCTGACAAGTCAGCACTAGTCAGCAGGTGCTGAGCATATATGCAATACACTACACGTTGAGTAAATAAACAACGGTAGCAAGTAGGTCATGAGGTTACGAAAGGTTGATCTGGGAAAATCGTAAAAGATCTGACTGATGATCATTGGGAGATTACGTGTTATTCGAGGTCTTGTTTTGTCTCGTCGACAGGAATAATTGTCCAAAAAATAATACCTTCCTAATTAATAAACTAGAAAACCCCCACAACAGTTGGAAAAAAGGACAACATAACCAGCGCGTAGCCCCAAACGCTACAATGAATCCTAGAGAATTTCCCATAAATATTTTCGAACAATGCCCCTTTTTGGGGGTTGTATCCCTCCAAAAATGATTATGTTTTGTTGTTTTTCGGTACAGCTACGTGATAGGGTACTTACTATACATGTCTTATACCAAGTTTTCCACCTTTGGGGAAAACGCCCCCAAAAAAGAACATTTCCAGCGGGCCGGTTTTGTCGGTTAACAAACTTAATTTGATATTTACAAATGGTCCATACGCAGAAATAAAATAAAAAAACGTTACCTGTAGAGCGGTTACAGGTGTCAACAAGGACACTTGTACCCGGTTATAAGAAATTCGCCAGGAGTCACAGTAGCACATGCTGAATCCTACCTTTTCAATTACAACACTTAGGCTATATTTTCAATTACATTTTCGAAATGTAATATTGAAAAATATTACACCTTCCAATTTAAACCATTTCAAAAAAAACTTCCCTTAGTATAAAATTGTCACTACTTTTCCTGAAGCAACTAACTACTATATACACAGAGCAAGTCTGGCGGTACAATATAAAGTTGGTTTATTAGCATACACTGGATTCTGAAGCAGGTCAGGGTTTATAAAGCACAGCGCTGTGCACTGAATGTTGCTTTGGCATGGCAACTAATAACTCTTCAACTTTTCCCTACATTTTAAACTGTTACGTTTTATGTTGCTACGGAATATTTTTCTGCTTCGGGTTGAAATAATTTTCAAAAATTAATATTTTCAGCGTGAATTCGTCTCATTTTAAATCGCGATATTATTCTTATCGCCCCTTTTGTTAATACAAAAATCCGTTGAACTTTTGAATGAGAATAGTCTAATGAGTCGAATAAGTCGAATGTGAATAGCCCCTACGCATCAAACTTGCTTCCCATTGTAGGCAAACTGACTTGGATGCAATTCCAACATGCATTTTGATCAATATCACAAAGGAAACACCTGTCAATCTAGAGTCACCGTGCAGATTTCCTGCACACGGATGACATTTAGCAGTACTAAATGCTCGGTTAGGAATGGTTTGACCGAGTTGAAGATTAGTATTGAAGAAACTGTGTCAAGGACCGACTGTACTTTGCAAACAATCGCCAGCGTTTCCCACTTCACTGGCTTTCTACAGTAGAACTCTGCAGTAGACTCTGTGCAGTATATTACCAAAGACAATGTTACTAAGTAAATTGCGCATTGATGGCTGTGGCAGGGCAATCAACACAGTTGCGGCAGCCCAAGCACAGAAGTAGAGCAACTGACGCGCATCAGCACAAGTTCGTTCCTTCGTTCTCGAAAATCGCACGACAAGTCGTTAACATCGGACAAACTCGAGCATGTAGAAGAGCCTAGGGGAGGAGAAAGACGGCGAGAGGTGGCAGCGCTATATGAGCTCGGGCTGCCGCAACTGTGTTGATTTGCTGTCATGTGCCATCTATGCGCAATCTATTTATTAACATTATCTTTGGTATTACATTGTAGGCGTCCAGCTATAAAACATAGCCGACTACCGTGCTGCCGTGAATCGTAGCGAATTCCCTATAACGGGGTATAAACTAAACCAGAAGTGCTCTTTCCTACAACTTCTGACCACTCTACAGGTCGCATTTTCGTCCGATTTCCATGAAATGTAGTATAAATGTTTTTTTTCCGTATATATCTAGGTTGAGTTTGTTAATCAACTAAATTGAGCATTCAGAAGTGTTTTTTTTGGGGGGGGATTTCCTCCCAAAAATGGGGGCTTGTGCTATAAACACGGTATTTATTGCATAAGGCTATTGAGCGAACCCGTGTTGGTTGGAATCGTGTGAGACTACGGAGCTCATCATTGCGCTGGTGCGGGTTCGATCCCCGCAGTCACCACTTACATTTGTAATGTGACTATACGGTAACGCTAGATAAATAGATCGAGGTTGATTGGTAGAAAGGACTTTGTAGTCCTAACTTCACCTCGTTAAACAAGACAAACCTTACCTTTTATTTATGTTCCGATTTGGATTAAAATTGGTACATACATTTATGCCACCTAAGCCAATAGGTGTACCAAAAATAAACAAAAAACGTTTAGCTAAACCAACAAACTAAAAGTACTTTTTCCACCGACTTGATCTTGCTGGACGGTAAAATAGGAAACGTTACGCATAAAAATATATATTGAGAATCTATATACATATACGAGATATGTATATAAAGTTTGACCATTTGACTCTGCTGTAGGGAATTTTAAAACTGCAAACCCCATCTTTCTACGACGTTTCCTTCTCTTTGCCGAGAGAAATAAGTAATTCTATTTCTATGGAAATTTGCAAAAGAAAATTAATAACTGTCCTATATTGCAAAAAGTTCTTACTTGTGTATAATGAAAGATATTGCGGGCGTAAAAGCACTTTGCGTCTGTGGGTGGGAATCCAGCCCCAGGGCGAAAGATACTTATCCAGTCATCTACCCCAAACCACCCTCCCTACCCAGCACCCTCACCCTACTTCTCCCACCACGTCCTGCACCGCCAGTGGCTGAGCCCATAGCTTCTTTGTTGTCTAAGGCACGGCACTTGAGCCGCTGACTCAATGTCTTGGAGCTTGAAATGTACGAGGGCTGTTTTAAAGTCAAACTGTTTTTTAATAAGTCAATAACAAAACACCGTGTATTTGTATAACTTTTAGGCTATTTTCCTACGTGACTGCCATTTTTGTTAAGACATTTATCATACATTGTAACCAAGTTTTCAAACCTCTCTTCACAGAAGTCAGCCGCCTGCTCTGACAGCCTCTTTTCTCACGTTCTAGCTCTTTTTCTGGTGAATCAGTGAGAAGCTTTAAAACCTAACGTTGAAAGCCACAGTTTACAAAAATTTAAATGATCTGTAACAATTTTGTGGTTGACTAATCTGGTTAATTAGAGGGAAATTCAATGAAGCAGATGTTATTGTGAATCTTTTGTCCTTTTAAAGATCGCAGCTACCGTATCTTGAGAGACATCAGACGGACGTTTCGAACATGATTCGCGTTTTCACGGCCTGCCTTGGACTTACAAACGCTTTCCGCACTTTACTTTCACCATTCTATGCCTTCACGCACAACATTTTCACTATAAATCTCATACTTTAGTTTGCGGCTTCTTGGAATGATGTAACATTAATTTTATTAATAACGAGACATATTTCCCTTCTTTTATTGTAAAGCGTTTATGTTGTGAGTAAAACCCTCACAAAAGAGAATATGACACACAAAATCCACCTCTGAGAATTTTCTTTTGTGAGAAAGGGAATGCCCCTCTCATTTTTGACTCTTAATATTAAGACATCTATAATTTAATTTCGTTGAGTACTTCATGAAATCTATTTGGATGTAAACAACAAATCATTTTTAGGGCGAATAATACTGCTCCATTTTTACTGTATAACCTGTAACTGATGATGTTTAACTCGCAAAAGCTCTCTTTATATAATAAATTACATTCAAGACATTTTAATTTATTTAAATATATAAATTAGTCAACTTAAAACCCCTTAAAATGGAAATAAAAACAAAATAAATTAACAACACCTACAGGTTAGTTAGGCTAAAAGTGACTGGGACTCGTGGCGTGGTCCTGTAATCCAGCTTCATGAAGGTCAGGTTTTGAGGATGATATAGTTCTAAAGCGGCTCAGATAGTCTCAGTGATCATCTGATGATACCCGCATCAACTTCCACCATCTTTGGACATATCAGACCATCACATGTGTGGTTCGAAAGTCACGTTAAGCCGTTGGTCCTTGTATTTCCATTGGTCATTGGGCTATTAATTAATAATCCATTCTAAGGAAGAGTAGGCCTTAGTTTGTAACAAGACTAGACCTCATAGCTCATTACTACCACTCATCACACTCATCCTTCACCCCATATTTGCGTTGAAATACCCTCATGAGAGTGGTCGGCATCTCAAATAGTGATTTAATGATGTACATTTTAAAATATGATACATAGCTTTGCGTATTTCCACTAAAGATGTAACTTTAAACACGTTAACACCGTAAAAAACTTTCATAAAACACATATTAGAAACTTATTTTGTAAAAAAACAAAACACGCATAAGGAATCACATTACAATTAAAACAAAGAAAGCATTTCCAGAATCCAAAGAGAAAAGCACAAAGAGCATCAACCAAACAAAGCACGCAAAACCAAAGCAACCCCAAATGAGCCAACACAAAGCAACCAACAGCCCGGGAGAAATGAGCAGAAAGCGTCGTGGCGTGTGAGAAAGGGATATGAAACAACGTGCGAAACCTCGCGTCTTGTCTAGACTCGGCAGACAGACAGACAGACACTTATAACGATGAGTGGGGGCAGGGGGTCTGGGTTTTGGGGTCATTATCAAATCTTGGCCCGCTTCTGAGTCCCGAGGCCGCCGGGTGTACTAGCAATACTATAGATGGGTAAACGACACATAGACGGTGTAGACATACATAACTGGTTCGGAAGTCACGTTAAGCCGATGGAATATTCTATTGGCCGTTGGGTTAATAATTAATGAACCAATGTGGGGAACAGTCGGCTCAAGTGTGTAACAAGACTATACACCTCACGATCCATTAAAACACTCATCTGAATCACCATTATTCCCATATTCACCACTACGAGTTTCGAAGGTGGTTTATTGGTAGTTTAACCAATTTTCGCAAAAATACAAACCCCTTTAGTCAAAAATTCCGTGCCTACGCTTATTGTCTTTGATTATGAAAAATCATAGCATCAAAGCATACCCATCAGCCTTATTTGGTTTTTTGAGAATTCAAAAATTCCCAATATATAGCACGATTTGTTATAAAAATATCAAAATTCAATTATTACAAATGCTACAGTTTAATACAATTTACATGTACAGCGACCGATAGTTCATTTTGAAGTTATTTAGCACTTCCAATTAGTTAAATAGGTTATCCGTAGGCCAATTCAGGTTATCTGTAAGCCTAGTGTACTGATAAGAATTCTAATTACTAGGTAAAGGTCGCCTCAGAGAGCATTTGAACATAAATGTTAAGTCAATTCTGTATTGGCAATTCTGTACAGTATTGTATCTTTCAAATACAACCTATTTCAAACAGATTTGATGGAAATTGTAGGCGTGAGTGTCTCGAGAAAATGACTGTTTTACATTGTTCTTATGGGACAAAAAACAAAATGGCCGACAGGCACTCTACTGGCTACTAACCTATTTATACACGAAAATATAAATATGCACAAATTCTTTTCAACACGTTAAATTTTAAAATGATTAAAAGTCAAAATTTAAAAATAATTTTGTTTAGCGGCGATCTTAACGTAAACATTTTTAAAAATATTATTTTTCAAATACACGATACGGCTCCTAGGGTGCTTGGCCACCCTGGCGAGGGATGCCGATGTAAGGGTTGAGGGCCTCGGTGAGATCGATCTAGGCGTGCGCGCGCAACGGCTTTATATGCCTCCGTAAACCTCCGCTAATTTTATTACGCTCTTCTTTTGTACTAAAGAGTAGGCCTACAGGACCAGCTGATGTGGGGGCTGGATAATAACCAAGCTGTGCGCAAGGGAGATTAAATGGAAAGTCATTTTATCCAATATTTGCTAATAAGAAATATTCGGCCTCAAGTGAATTGGTCTTAAATATGTTTAACATATAAGTTGATCGAATTAAATATTAGTTTAACATTTATTCATGAAAAATTAAGATTTTGTTAAGAAAAATAGCTTGAATTAGTCATTTAAAGTTATGAAACTGTGTAAACATCTACAAGAAATGATGTCAAGGCTAAACTGAAGTTTGTGTTGTAAACATCCCTGCTGCATTTCCGTCTATTTTATGCGGCCAAATGTTTGGAATAAACATGATATTTGTAATAATATTACAAAAATTGTAATAATATTACAGTTTTAATGCAAATATGTATTTTTTATTGAAGATTAGTTTTTATTTACTAGTTCAAGTTAAAATCCTTTCTGTAGTTTAGTTTGAAACAACAGACATTTTGCAGGTGGTATGGAAAACCAGGAGATACATCCAAAGACAATGTTAGGGTAGGTAGATAACGCATAGATGCCGCAAGACTCAGACAGGAAACTGAACATAGTTGAGGCAGCCCACGCACAGGATGCGCTGCGAGAGCTGCCGTCTTTCTCTCCCCTCAGCTCCACATGCTCGAGTTTGTCCGATGACGATGATAAAAAATGTGACCAAATCGAGCTATTTCCAAGAATGACCGAACTTTTTTGCGTCAGTGGCTCTACTTGAGACTCCCTAAAAGCGCATTCCGTGTGTGGGCTTCCTCAACTATGTTGAGTTTCCTGCCTCAGCCAATCGGCATCTACGCGCTATCCACCTACCATTACACTGTCTTTGCCACACCAGAAGAGTAATATCTTATTCTTCACTGTTACATTTAGTCAGCAAAGTAATTAGATTTACAAAAACCCATAACATTACCAATAATTGACATTAAAACTCACGAAATGGTATTACACGTGGTAAGCATGTAAGCAGAAATTGCGTAAGCCTGTACACACGTCAGTATTGTGTTCACTGTTTGCTGATAGTGATTGCAGGTAATGAGGATAGATCGCAGCAGCAGCGCGTGCAATACTCGCGTACACTTGTCCCGCATTAGGCCATTACAGTACTTCGTTAACTCGTTGTCATTCTGTTCAAATTGACGCTGTGATTGATTTTGAACCTCGTGAGAGCGATTTGCCTCGTGTCTGTTATTTCAACGTGTTTGTAAATAGTCAAAATAAAATGAGATACGGGTTAATATTGCGCAGAAGTGGCCTGTGACCTTGAATTTCGTCCCATACGAACAATGTAAAAACATGCATTTTTTGGGGCACCTCACGCCTACAAACAGTTTTCATCGGATTTTTATGAAACAAAAATGTTTTAGTGACCCCGCTGGGTCGAATTTCTATTTTATTATTTATAAAGACGTGACAAAATTCCTAAAACGAAAGAAATTGTTTATGTGAATTTCTAGTTTTCACTTTTTAAAAAGATCTATACATGTACTTAAAGTATTGTTAATTTCTTTCTTTAATTATGGTCCTTCCATTTGACAATGACATTAATTTTGTCGAAACATGTTGTGGTTAATACACAGTTTTGAAGTTATCATTTGAAATTAGTATTATTAAAAGATTTCAAAAAAGTGGTCAGCGGAGACACTGCGATACATTGTCATCTTTGGAACAAAACATATTTCAAAAAGATCTGATACAAATTGTCGGCCTGAAGTGTCTCAATAAAATGTATTTTTTAAACATTGATGTTATAAGACGAAAAACAAAACGGTCGACAGGTACTGTGCACTCTTAAAGGAAAAGTTTGTATTGTGAACTACTGACCTCTCTACCATTCAACCTCACAACTTTACTCAGCGTTACCTCGGTGTCACGTTACAAATGTAAGTGGTGACTGCGGGGATCGAACCCGCGCCAGCGGAGTGATCAGCTCCGGAGTCGCGCACGATTCCAACCCACCACGGATCCGATGGGAGTTTCCACGGGTTATTTGGAGAACAGCCTCCCAAGGGAGTAAGGTGGGTATCCTGTGAAACTTGTTTGCAACTTGTTTTGTTCAATTGCCTATTTTAATATGCAATGCTTTATGGAATAGTATAGCCTACTTATAAAATTATTGTATACCTCTTTTTGGGATAGGGAGTACATTTTTTAACTTTTAGGAAAATATATTCTGTATATTTTGTAATCCACCTTGAAATTATCTTTCATAAAATAGCTAAATTAGAACAACTAAAATGAGTCAAACCTACACATTTTTCTAAACAAAAAATCGTTTAAACTAACGTATACAAAAGTTGACATCCGTTTCAATGTCTGTGGCTTAACCTTCTCGTGCAGACAAAACATAAAACTGGTGAAAACGCAACCAAAGCAGACGAATCATAGAAAAATTGTGTATTTTAAAGTCATGAATGTGGTAGCTGTGGCGTTTGAGGCAAGTATTGACATTTGCTGTCAATATCGAAGTTGCCCGGGACACGGGACAAAGTTGTAAATAAATCAGGAACGTTTGACAACCCTATAAAATCGTAATACCTTTTGGAGCACTCTCTTTTTGTGTTTTTTTGTAAAACTAATATTACTAAATATTTTTTAAAGCTTAAATTTTCTAAAATCAAATTTGGTTGCAGAAGTTTTTTCAGTACAAACGAGTTTATGGCAAACAATTGGGAGACTTGGGAAACAAACATACTGACAGGGTGGACTGGGAAGATTCGAGCTAATGGGAATAGTACGAATGTAAGTTATGTATGTTTGAAAAGTATGTTCTATAAGTGACCAATGCAAAATTGTACCTTAAATAATTGACGATTGAGTCACATTTTTGTAAACATGTATATTCAATAAAATATTACTTATTTTTTTAAATAGTAATAATTTGTTATGAGACGTTTTTGGCCTATTTGCTAACCAACACCCCAACCTAAGACGATTTAAAGTTTTTTTTTAAATTTTATTGTGGAGTCCTAAAATACACACCTATATGTCATGTTCAGTTTTCTTAAAATTCAAATGTTATGTTTATTATTTAATTGTTATGAAGTTGGCACTACTGCCCGTACTGTTGATGCCTCAGTACTCAGTACACAGTACAGTGTAGGCCGGGCGAGTTAGCAGTTAGGGTGGCACCCCTGAATCAATATCTCCCCTCTGTACACTGTAAACTGACGAGCCTATAGCCCTATACCGACACTCGTATATACTGTACTGGCTGTAATAATGTACAGTTACGTGCACTTTGTAACGTGATAACATATCAGGATGTAGGTTAGCTTTAGAGGAAAAAATAATTAGTTAATTTTTTATTTAAATCAGAAACTCCGAAAAAGCTAAGTTTAAACCGCATGGAGAAATTCTAGACAAACCCTAAATAACAAGGTACCGCTGTTTACCTATAGCTGAATTTAAAATATAATTAACCTAAATGTTCGTAGTTCGTTAGTTTTCTCATTCGCAAACTAGGTTCTAAATTTAAATTATAAGAATTTATTTGCAGCGCCTGAAAGTTTATAAGAAAACTAAAGATGTAAAACGTGATTCCAGCTCAATTTCGAGGATGTCCCACATAACTTGGTCTTTGACCATTTTTAAAATAGCATTGATAAACTAAATCCGCATCTTCGTTTTGATTTTTCTCTCACGACATATAAGATGTACCGAAGACAACACATATACACCAGTCCTATACATGATTGTTTTGGATCTACCCACAGAATGCCCATTAAGTAACAATTTCGTTTAATTTAATTTACTATAGCGTGAAAAACATCCGAAAATATTTACATTATTTTGTTATCATCAGTGGATTTATATTCTAGATTTCCCTCACATTGAAGGATGCTGCGATGAGCAAAAGATGAGCGAGTGATGAGCAAATGATTGACGAAATTGAGACGTTTACCAGACAGTGACAAACTGTTCAGCGTGGCGTACTTCACTACAGAGGGAGAAAGTGTACCAAGAGAGAGAGAGAGAGAGAGAGGACATCCTCTTCACAGCTCCTGCGCTCTACCAGGAGCGAGGCCAGGAGATGGGTTCCAGGATCAGAGGGTCCTTTCTAAGCGTGAACTACAGGGGAGCTGAGAGTACCAGAGGGTCTAGCACGAAAAATGTGCCAAGTTTTGATGCGAAACGTGGAGTTTTGAGGCGTTTTCGGGGACACTTTGTCCAAAAGCCAAAAGATTCAATACACTGACATCATAACATCTTAGTGGTAGTGTTCTCATCAAACGTTTGAAAGCAAGGACTTCAAATGGGGCGGGGTCCAGGATCAGAGGGTCCTTCTAAGCGTGAACTACAGGGGCCTGAGAGAACCAGAGGGTCTAGCACGAAACATTTACTAAGTTTTGACGCGAAACGTTGAGTTTTGAGGCGTTTTGGGGATACTTTTGTCCAAAAGCCAAAAGATTCAAGACGCTGACATCATAACATCCCGTGGTAGTGTTCTCATCAAGCGTTTGAAAGAACTCGCACACTCAGCACTCTTTGGTATAGACTTTATCTTTAGTAAGTCATTTATAGGGAAGGTGGACAACATCTTAATTTCCCAGGATACCAAAAAAGATCAAGGGCAAAACATAAACCCCCATGATCGTCTCTCATGAAAATATAGCACAGACAAGGAGTCTTAAACTGAAAATTCCATTTTTTCAGGGTAAAATACAGGCAAAAAACGACCTCAATAAGGTCCTGTATTTTCAAAAGCAGGACTTGGGTCAGAATTTGTGGAACCACAAGTCCGATGGACCCCTTGCATCACCGACTGCGGCTGTACAGTGGCTCTGCGTAGCGGGGAGTCAGTGCACTAGATAACTAATTCATATCAGCCCGTGTGTGCATTGCATTTGAATATCTTATCATCATGAATGGTTGCCTGGCTAGGCCTACAAACAACCAGCCACCAGGCGAGCCCGTTCTAGCAACAACTCGTGGCGTAGTTAAACTGTACTCAGAGAAACTGTTGCGTTTGTATAATACATTCGGTGTATTTTTTATTTTTAGGTCCTTCGAGCCGGATGAAGAAGACAGAGAAATAGTTCAGAGCATTTCAAAAGTCTCCATCTTCATTGGCTAAGCCCAATATTTGCTCCAAATTCACTCCAGTTCTTCCTGAACACGAAACCCCGTCATGGTTCTGTGAACAGTAGACCTGGCGTGCTAAATACACGATTTATGTTTACTTGAATGCGAAATAAAGAAGACAAATTTTCCAGTTAATTTTGGCACAGTGTGGCAATGCGCAGGCCAGCTATCGTATAACCTCGACGTCACACGCAACCTAATATTATCTCACCAATCTTTGGGTTTACGCAAAAGCGTCAAGAGATCATAAGTGAATAAAAATTACATGGTCCATCCACAAATACTTTGATTTGAGACACCGTCCACTCCTAGAGGGTATTTTAAGGTGAATATGGGGTTAAGGGTGAGTGTGATGAGTGTTTTGATGGATGATGAGGTGAAGTCTTGTCATAAACTAGGGCCGACTGTTCCCCAGGTTGGGTAATTAATTAATACCCCATCGATCAATGAAACGGACCAACGGCTTAACGTGACTTCCGAACCACGGAAAGAGGAGGGGTTTACATAGAAATCGAATGAAAATCCTTCAATTCCAATGAAATATTACCAAAACGCGCTCGAAACTGCGCAAGTACCAAACGGTCCAGTTGAAACCGAGACCTCGCTCACGCTCCTGCAAACTCTACATGCCACCACAGTAGCGCTTTCCATTTCACCGGTGGATGAGGACGGCGTGATTTTCCAGTCATGCAGTGTGACCGTGGCCAATGTGCCACAATACACCGCCGCCATACCGGCCCCGGGCCGCCATCTTGGTTCCCAGGCCCTACGCAGTAGTACCTGATTGATGACGTCAGGAAGTCATCAGCAGGCACCCTCTGCCCCGGGCAAGCTGTATACGCCGGAGTATCGGACACTGGAGGAAAGTGACAAGGACGTAAAAAGTGCCAAGGTGTAGATCGCAACCATTTAAAAAAACACACAAAAATTGCACGTGACAATTTTTTTGATAAATGTTGCATCAAGCAAACTTCCAAAGGAAAAGTTCTTTTCAAAACCACACGCACTCTGAAGCTATCGTATAAAAGCATCCAAACGACCAAAGGGTTTTGGAATTATGTCAAAGGCAACTGGGCCCTTGATAAGGCGGGTCTACTGGTGTGTTACAAATTAAACCATTTATGACCACCTTAGAGTGCGATTCCCGTGGGAGAGCGGGCAAAATTGCTGACAAATCTATAAACACCAAAAGTATACGATGAACGAATGAAATCAACATAAATCAATCAAAATCATATAATTATCTAAAGAAGAATCCACGTAAATATACATAAAATAAACTATGAGTAAAAGTAAATTCTAGTTAAGTACAGTGGTTTCTTTCTGCTTGTATCGGTGTGTAAATTTCCAAATCCGCTATAAAATATTTAAAAGTAGATCTTACCACCCAGCAGAACACACCAGACCAAAAACACAACGTACCTAAAACAAAATCAAAATCTTTAAAACACATAGAAAATAAACCAATATTACAGCCTCCATTGAAAGCTAAAACTGTATACACATTGCAACACAAACAAAACCACTAATGAATCTAATTTAGTTGGTCATTTCAAATAGGATTTAATTATAACTAATTGAATTGAATGATGAAAATAGATACTAACACCAACGCCGACGGGACAATGTTTATGTCAAGAGCTCCACCGTGTCAATGATTTCTAGTGTATATTCATACAGAGATTATGTAATTAAATTTACCCATACATGTACTGTAATTAATGTGCATTGATATACGGATCAAAACTGGTTGTGAAATCGTAAGAATTGGTTCAAACCATTAAAATCTACGACACAATGTAAGCTGCTATACATGCAGACATGTAGAGTGTCAATTCAATATTTTAAACTTTTTGCATTTTAGATTTTTTTACATAAATTCAACAGATTCTGTTTTAGTGTGTTTCATTATAATTCTTTTTAAAGCACATTCTGTTTTTAAGTAGACAGGGAAATAATAACACTTAGTTTTTTTTTACAAACTGGATCCCTAAAAAGATTACAAATAATTTTTTGAAAAATTGAAATTCCCGAAATATTTCTTACAGTGTTTCCTGTTATCTAGGTTTCTCTGGAAACTCTGGATTTATAACATTTAGGTTTGAACCACCATTTGTGCATCTACATACCATAAAAATAGTAGACGGAAATAATAACACAGTCAATACTAGTTTGAAAGATTTCTGACGGATCATAATACACGCGGTCTTAGTTTTTTACAAACTGGATCCCTAAAAAGATTACAAATAATTTTTTGAAAAAATTGAAATTCACGAAATATTTCTTACAGTGTTTCCTGTTATCTAAAAACTCTGGAATTATAACATTTAGGTTTGATACCACCATTTGTGCACCTACATACCATAAAACCCCACAATAAATTTACACTTACTAGTAGTATCATCTGCATAGTGCTATGAACCGTAGTTTACAAATAATTTTTGAAAACATTGAAATTCCCGAAATATTTCTTACAGTGTTTCCTGTTATCTAGGTTTCTCTGAAAACTCTGGATTTATAACATTTAGGTTTGATACCACCATTTGTGCACCTACAGACCATAAAAACCCCACAATAAATTTTTACACTTACTATACCAAAAGTGCAGTATCATCTGCATAGTGCTATGAACCGTAGTGGATTTCCATTTCCCAGTAGTCTGTAGTCAAGGACAGATGAGGGGTGAGATAACACAGACCGGTTCAAAGTGAGGACCTCGCTTCGCTCGCTTGCCTCAGATCCTTATCAGCTTCCGGTTCTAAAGCGTGACCCCCGCTGACACCCCCAACCTAACCACTAGAGCGCCACCGACGGACGTCATCTTTTAAATTTATCAGGGATAATATTTATAGCTTTCTCAAGGTAACCTTTGAATTGCATGGTTGATAAATCCATTATTTTGGCAATAGTAGCGATTTACGTAGGTCATACAGATTTGAGAAAATATATCGATCGACTATTATGTAATCTTCAAAATATATGTAGTCGTAAAAATAAGTCGCAAAATAAACCCCAGCTGGTCAAAGTATACATTACACAATGCCACACATGTCATGTTTAAATAAGTCTGTCTCATTTAGTCCCAACTACAGTTAGTAATTGTTCTCTGCGAGCACAATTTGTAACGTACAATGATTCAGCCCAACCACTCATGGAAAGAAAATTCTGTGTTCGTAATAGTTACGCTAGTTCTATGGTTCACGTCATTTAATTGGCCAAGGATCTGTCTTAATTTTTACAATAACTGTAATAATTACAACGTCCATAAAGATTCTCCTAATTAGCTGACATATTTTGCAGACTACATATACACAGAGGAAAACTAAAATTGACAAAGTATATAGAGAAGAAAGAAAGTACGCTGTTGGCTAGACGAAGACGAGACTGGAGAAGGTGTTGAATACTAATTCAGACCAACCAGACAGACCCTGGACTGGGACCGACTGGGAATATTAAATTATAGGGCAACACAACAATGGAAGTCGGGCGATGATCCCTACCAGTCCTACCACTACCATTCCAGAATCACATATTGTTTGTTGCACTTTAGACAACAGTTTTAAAACTCACTGCTGGTATTATAGCGTTTCTCTAGTCTGTGAGTAAAGGAGGTTTTTTGATATAGTATTTCGAAATCGTCGATTATGTCTTCAGGTGAAAGTTCTATAGACGGAATTTGATCTAAGATTCTGAAATGACCAAGTGCTTATTGTGCTCAAAGCCAAGATGATAAAAAGGCTCGTCATGGTGAATTTCAGCTTAGCTAAGCCTCCGTAAATGACTACTTGGGTTGTCGAAATACCCAAAGAGAAAAAGTGTCTTCTTACTGGAAAGTTTGAACAAGTTTCATTAATTTAATAATTAGTTCCAGTAAGAAGAGGTTAAAGAAATTAACCAAACGCTAGATTAAAATCACATCTTTGATACTTTTATTTTTTAGACATCGTCCACTTCTAGAGGTTATTTTAAGATTCACGGGATAAATAGTGGGAGTGTTGGTCAATTGATGATGAGGTGTAGTCATGTAACAAACTTGGGCCGACTGTTCCCCGGATTAATGAATAGTCCAACGACCAATGGAATGGACAAACTGCTTAACGTGACTTCCGAACCTATTTTTAAAAATATCTATAGGCTAAGTTCAAACCCTAAGAAAGAGGACTGAGGTTCAAATTTCGATGGCCAATTTACCCTTAACGAAGACTAATAGAGATTAAACTCCAAACGATAATGATGATACGGACAATGTGCTATGAGTAATAGTCGGTACTCGCGCGGATGAGTCGATTACCGCATCTCGATCATCGATTATTCCAGACCATGGACCACTCCGGGTATGCGGGGAATGTCCGCCGACGAGTCCTGGTATGCGGACCGGGTGACTCATGTCCTGACCTGACAAAGGACCGAAGGAGCGGGCGTGCGAAAGGCCTTGGAGTTGCGCCGCGTGGAATACCAGGGCTTCCGGAGCACTCGTGGAGGAGTCGCTGGAGAAATTTTCATCCTGAAGTCTGCAGGACGTGGGCAGTGATGCAGGGTTGAATCATCGGCAAAGTTCAAGGCTTCTGTAGTACGAGTGATTCACCATCGGTTTGCAAGGGTTACTATACAATCATGCTGGATGAATCATGGGAACTTCGCCGAAGTTTGACGTCAATCTGTTGATAGTTTCGTGGATAGTGTAAACAGTATAAAACAGATTACAGAACAACCACGAAATAATCCTAGTGTACTAGTGAATCTATACAGAATTTTCAACTTTATTATCAGTTATTTAGCTATTTAATTACCTATTTAGTGCCGTATATTTTAGTACGAACCGCCATTTCTGTGACTTTCACAGTCCCTTCGAGAGGCTCACATTAGTAAACAATACACACAAAGAACTGAAAGAACTGATCGCCGCCCGCCGCAGCAGCGTTGATAAATTTGATCTAAAATTTGAAATTTATATTACATATTTTTCAATTTTCTATGATCTAATAAAAACAACCAACCACTTTAAAAGACCTGGTAGAGGAGCTCTGACAAAATGTGCCATACATTATATCTCCAAAAGCCCATTAGATTTTGAGTGAACGTAAATGTTTACGAATGACTGAATATCCTCTACAGTTTCTGCTCGAACTATTTACAACACCCGAACAAAACCATTCCGTAAAATCCCCACCACACCTGCTTAGCACAAAAGCCCGCAGTATTTACCCTAGAGAGTATCGCCGAGCCATGACAGGTACCAGGTAACACAGGTAGATCCTCCATGGACCTAGCATGCACCCTGAGGCGATATCTCTGTGAACGGAGGGGCGTTCCTTTGTCAGACTGGTGAGGGAGGACGAACAGGTCGGGTTTTGAGCTCTTGGCTCAATTCAGCGCTTCACCAGAGGCCATCTTTGTTGGCGACCTTGAGGTCTCTACCTGATAGGATGCAGGTGTTGTGCTGCCACCTGCCCGACACGTTGTGGCCAAAAACTGGAAGCTCCGGTGAAACTCGTCGGGCTAAGGCTACTTTGTATTCAGAATGTGACATAAATCTTCTACAACTTGAATTGTCTTTGATGCTTAAATTTAGTAGGACATGATTTTAAAACACCATACCCACTCTCTATTTCAGAGTTTCCAGCTGCGTATCATGATTCACGAGATCCATTTCTTATCTAAAAACACTTCGTTTCACAATATTTTTGTTTGATAAGACATATTCAACCGAGAGGAGAATTCACCACCAGCTTTTCACTGAATGATAAATGTCCCCACTTGAGTGCGGAGTGAATGCCCTCTTCACTAATCAAGCCGGACTGGAGTTATTAATCTACACAAGACAGCGAAGCGGGGTCTCATTTTCTACTCCACTGACGCAATTGTTTCTACAATGTTGGATATACTGCTCAGAACGAACGGCCATACGATAAAGGATGCGGTACAGTAGGTTTTGTTTAAAGAGGTTTATTACTTTAATTAGGTTAGGCTTTAGTACGAATGAGAAATAGACGTCATTCGGGAAATAGCTACATTTTAAATTTTATCAAAATTGACCAAACTGGCTTTGATTTGGTTCGTTTTATTTTTTAGTTTAGCCCAATTCCATAGACAATAATTTATTTTGTCTCCGTTTCTAGAATACCCAAGAACAACTGAAAATTCCTTTCAACTCGATCTTAAAACAATTGTCGACCCCCTGGTCGAAACCCAAAAGAAAGAACTAGATATCCAACTGGAAATTCAAGCGTTTTATTCGTAATTAACGAACCAGGAATTCCTCTCTCAATTCTACCTGGATTCTTTAGCAGGGTTACGAAGCCACAAAACCAATCCCTAAATAGCTTTTGAATCTCGCAATCGCTTGCAAAATATCGCGAGTTTCAGCTGTTCGCCAGCTGTTTGATATAACGACTGCAATATTTCAGCGATCAGCTGTTTTCCGCAGATCCGGGCGGCAGGTGGGACGGAGGAACGGTGGAACAGATGTTTTCTGGACCAGAACTGGAACCGAGAAACTGGAACACCATTACCAGCTTGCTAAACGCTCCCTGCCTCAGATTTCTGTTATTGAAGATATGGTTAGTGTAGGAAAATTAGGACCGAAATTAGTTCAAACGTTAGATTTACAGGTAAAAGTAAATTGAAATGGGACGTCCGTCGAGGTTGACCCGCACTTTCGGTATCAAGCCCAGAAGCTTTTGTAAATAGAGGACCAGCTGTCAAAAGTAAACAAGTAGCGCTCCTACTGGCACCAATAAGAACTACGCTAAATCTGCAAACAAGTATAAACATTCATTTGAACTTCTGTTAATAAGGTGTTGGTTAAAGTACAGTACGTAGATTATTTAAATAATATATTCTAAGTATTTGATGGATCTTCAGTCGAATCCACATGGCATGAGCACAGATATATTCAAGCCCACAGAAATACCTCGCCAAAAGGAAGGCAGAGCTCACTGACAACACTTGGGGGTCGACAAGTTTCTCAATTTGCTACATTGTAAACCCACACGTAACGACGACGTTTAATTGTATCTCTTGTTTAACCATTGTTTTCTGATTTGCTAAGTTTAATTTTTAATAATTTTGTATTTGTGTGTGTTATTTTATAGATAAAAAATGCTAAACGATTATTGTAAAAATTAGAAACAATGGTCGATGTAAATTTGACGATTTGGGTAGCTGAAAATTGGAAGTAGGCCTACGCATAAAGATTAAACGGACGGCAGAGACTTGGACTATTTTTGACTTGAGGGTCGTCGACTTGACCGAAATATACCAATGCAGTTTTAAGAATCTCATAGATAGGTGCATGGCAGTAAAAAGAAACTATTCCAGACCGCTAAAAACTCTGAAAATTGTACAACAAAATAATGGACAGACATTCTTTAAACTCAGCGCAAGCTATGTACTACAGCGTTCTTTCAGACGAGAAAAATTAATTCAGTGAAAAGAATTACTCCAAATCATCTGACAAAGATGCATTAAGCCAATAAAAGGACGGCCATAAAGCATGCAAGCCATAAGTAGCGGATTAACAGCTGATCAAATCAGCAATGAGATATGAGGAAGTAATGAATTAATCTGTGGTATATATTAGTCCGAGAATCAGCTGTGCATGAGCTAAAGTGGGTCGGAGTGGTTGGTTGTGACCGGTTGGTTACGACGCACGAGTACCAGTTACCTGGTTCCAAGTAAGGCTCGAGTTTAGGTTAGGGTCAGGGTGAAGTGTCCATATGTATACCACTGCTGTTTGTAGGTTACGTTGGGCTAGGTTAGGATTCCCGCGCTTTTCCACGCTATGGTCCTTCGAGCCGAATTTTATGTTACCTGGTTACAAAAAATATATACGTTGGATTTGATAAAAGATATTGCAATTTACTTTTTTTGTTGCGCATATAGAACAAAAACGTGCGCAGCAGACGGAACTACGTTGCAAAGGCGGCATTCAGGTCGGGGCTCGGTTCTAATGACCCGAAAGGGGGATTTGTCACTGATAACGCGGCTCGCTGGTATCAGCAGTGATAAGGCGTAATACGAGGTCATCGGCCGTCCCACCCAACAAGCGACGCGTCCTAACCTGACTGAGCTACCTACGAGTATACTACTTGAAGAGAGAGTAAATATTATGTAAAAGTAAAAAAAACCTGTGAATTTACTATACTCGTACTTTTGTACTAAACGCACGGGTTTTCCAGACTCTAATTCCTATTGTAACTACTTTGTCAAATTTACGACTTCGGTTTCTAATGTGTAAAATGTTGTTAAAAGGGTCAATAAACTGATAACGTGGTGGAGTGCACTTTATTTTATGCAACGAAATTACACCTGCAAGGACGGAATTTAATGCCACAATGCCGTGGCAGTGGCGCGTTCAACACTAGGGTCTATCGTGTACGGTGAAATTGTTGCACGGCTGTGAATTATTGATGTACATTGCTCATAGCAAACACGCAAACTGCGTTATCGGCTGTAATCACAGATCATTTATCAATATTGTGTACAAAACCAAACATCGTTTCTGAAAGGCCTCACCCAGCAAATAAAAAAGTTTATTGGATTGTTTGAGTTCAATTTTGAATTAATTATGAATTCCAATAAGAAGCTGTCTACATATAAATAAATATGTACTTAAACCCTTTGGAGTGGTTTGCAAAATTTCCCTAGCAAAAAATATTTGACATTTCACGATTAAAAATATGACATTGGATCTCGCCCAAAATAGTTATGGGTTTCAAAAAATAATCGGGCCTGCGTCAACACCATGTGGGTTGTGTTCCAAATTGTAAATAGAGGGTCGCTTTATGATCCAAAAACGGCGCCGGAGGGGCTCAACCATAAACCTTCTCTGTAGAGGGACAAGATGGGAGAGGAATTAACAGGAAGCTAGGATCATTTTGGATTTATAGCCCCAAATGGCTTTTATCAAAAGAGCTCCGAACTATAGTTCGAACTACAAAGCAACTATAGTCAAGAATGTTTATAGGTTTGAATTAAACACTAATCATGGCCTCGATTATATCATCCATTCAACTGTTATCTTTTAAATGTCGCTCAAAGTACTCTATGTATCTTCAACACCATCACAGTTATATGATCAACAATGTGTAGGTCAGTATAGTGTTTGGGCAGCGTGCTTCAATACTTTTAAATGTTGGCGAGTAACATTTCAGCGTGTTCCTACCTGGTTTTATGCAATTTTAGAGACATTAGAGTTAACACGTGTAAAAGCTGAATCTGCAGCAGTTTTCTAGAAGAACAATCTAACAAATCTCAATTCCGGCAAATCCCGCTTGACACATTGCCCGCGGCCGACTGCAATACCGACCCCTCCCTTTCATCCCTTATGTCACCCCCACCCACCACCCTTAACATACGGTGACGAGCACGTTGACTCATCCCAACTGAACTTTGGTTGTAGAGGTGAAAAAAATTCTTGACTTTTCTAAACATTCGGCCTATTTGACTACTTCCTTAGTCTTTTGCCTTATTTTTACCTTACCTTCTCCAAGATTCCTTAACTTTCCCTGACTTTTCTATAGTATTTTCAAACCTAGCCAGTGCCACCCGGATGCTTCTAAAAGTCTATTGTCTTTTCTATAAACGTTGGACCTATTATGACTATTTACCTGACGTTTCCCCAAATATTTCCCTGTTTTTACTCCACTTTCTCCAAAAGTTTTTTTTTCACATTTTCATTAGCTATTTAAAATTTTCCATCAGCAGATTCAGCACTCCATGACTACGGTTTACGCGTTCACTCACCCAGTCTAGAGTTCAAAAGAGCCATCAAATGCGTTGTTCAGTCATTTCTAATTATTGCCCGCCATTACGTTTATACCGCGGCTCTCTACAACGAACGGAAGGCGCCACAGTAAATTGCCCTTACAGTTGTCTCGTTACTGTGAGAATACCATTGTCTTTTTCATCATTAATGCGTAAATTTATAATAATCTTGAACGCATTGGTTGTTTCTTTCACGAAGTCTATGTAAATATTAACGAGGAATTTTCCGTACTTAATGAAATACAACTGTTTTAATAATGGATACATTTTGATACAAATGTTCTTAGAAGTACGAGAAAAATGGATCATGGTTTTCGTTTTGACCGCTATGCGACGAAGTTTTACTTTTTTATTATTAGCGAATTTCCATAGGAAAGAGAGCTATTATTCGTTTCTATCGCAGGAGAGAACGAAACGTCATAGAAAAAAAACTGTCTGCAGTCTTCAGCTCTCCGACACTATATATTGAGTTCTACCGCCACATAATTATTATAAGCGGAATTTTAGTACGCATGTTAGGTGCGGTAAGATAAATGTTTGTAAGGTGAACCAAAACCGGATTATAAATACAGATTTATAGCGTAAAAATAAATTTTGGTGTAAACGCCCCCTCCTCCCTCATAGAAGAGACACTTACTTCCTGTGTATTTTTAAGCCTGATTAGTGATGACAATAACAACATTAGAGATAAGGATACACAAAGTAAATTATTTAATAAATAATGAAAAACAAACAATTTACTTTATTTTGAAAATAAAAAATTGGACTTTAACCAATTGAACAATACAAAAACACACTTATTAATTAGGTCGTACAATGTTGCAGCACCGTTAGCGACTGTTTGAAGTTATCGGTAGTAGCTAATGTCAACATAGGAAATCCAGCGACGAAGAAAATACACGCAACACGACGAAGTAATAATTTAACATACACATATCATTCGTGGTCAGACCTGCTGAAGAAAGCCTAGCTTTTAAAAGATCTTGTCGACCGAATGAAAGTATAATATTGGCTATATACAGTTTTTTTTTTTTTAATTTATTGCATACGTTCCAATATAACCTCTCATACACACATCAATTTTACAAACGTTAACACACAATTTTAAAAGCTTGGTTCCAAAACACCAACTTAAAAATCCACAAGGAACTATCAGATACCGCAGCACAAACCCACAAATTGACCCCGCGGAATCAAAATAGAGAAAGACCACAACCCAATTCCAACTGTCACGTCCCCGGCTAGCCTGACGGACAAAGGTTACATCTCGGACTCTCGGGGCCAAAATTGACAATTAGCGTCCCTCCCGCCAACCAGCACCGAACCACGTGAGCAGGAATAGAAAATGAGCACCAGCGGCCGGGCAGGAGCGGAGGAGGGTTTTGGAAATGACAGGGCGCCGGACACGGGAGCCGGGCGCGGCAACACAACGCTCAAATTTGATTTCAAGAAGCCCCCAAATGACTTGTTCCCCGGCAATGCAGTTAGCGGCCGGGATTCTTTCATTATTGGAGCTCCCAGCTGATTGGGTCTCCCGTGCGCTACGTGGTTTTACGTAACAGACCTGTAGTTACAGTTTACTGGTTTGAAAAATTATGGGACAATAAACAAATCAATGGTTGTGGACGGAGAAAATATCGACCTATAGATACAAATATTTAATTTTTAACAACTATAATCTAGTTATTCCGGTGCACACCATGCCAAAACATCAAAATTAGCTTGAGATACTTCGGTCTAGCTAACATTAATTTCAGCCAACCAGTGACTGAAGATGGTACTCCACAGCGAGGCCGAAATGTCTAAAGCTAATTATTACGTAACAGACAAATCTACATGTAGTTACAGATTACTGGTTTGAAAAATTATGGGACTTATAAACAAATTAATGGTTGTGGACGGAGAAAAGTCGACCTATAGACACAAATATTTAATTTTTAACCTCAAAGTATTAACGATAAGCTAGTTATTCCGGCGCAAACCGCGTCAAAACATCATAATTAGCTTGAGATACTTCGGTCTCGCTGTGGAGTACCATTAATTTTAGCCAATCAATGACTGAGGATGGTACTACACAGCGATACCGAAATGTCTCAAGCTAATTATGATGTTTTGAAGCAGTATGAAGAACTGGATTAGAGTTGTGAGACCGGCCGCGAAAGCCTGGGAAGAGTTAAAAGCTCAGAGTAACAATTTAAAGTATGTAGTTGGATTATGTTTTTTAAAATATCATTTACCGTCTGGTACTATGTAGATGAGTAGATCCTTGTTTTTACCAAAGAATTGTTTTTTTAAAGCATTTTACCACAGGAAGAACATAAAAGTCAATCATGAACGGTCATTGATTTTTTTTCAATGAACGTAGCCCTGGGATAATAAATGACCTCAAAACGAATGTTTCATTACGTCTAAGGTGAAGTCTGCGTGGGCTCTATAGAATAAGTGAGATCGTAAAAGGTTAATATTTAAAAACTTGTTTGAATTTTCTGTCGGTTTTGTGATTCAACCAGGGTTTTGCGAGGTACGGAAACTCCTCTCGTCATCAAGTGAACCTAACCAAGACCATATCTAACTGCTGGTATAGTTAGGATTGGAATATTACTTATAAGGTTTACTTGATAACGAGAATGTTTCCTTTATCAAAGGAACCTGAATCATATTATGATCCTAATTACTAGTTAGGATATGATTTGGGTTAGGTTCACTTGATGACGAGAGGAGTTACCGTGCCTCTCGAAACGTTGTGTAGATGTCATTTTTCAAACAAATTATCGGAAAAAAGTCCATAGATTGTTGTATTTTATATTAACACCGACGTAATAAATTTCCAACATTTAGTGGAAAGTTTGGTAAACATTTTCCAATTTGTGAATCCAGCATACAAGACTAGATCATTCAGACTTCATTGTTATATAGGCCATATAACACTCATTCCGGCAGTCAAGTCTAGACTGTATAATTGAGCAGAAAATTGTCTCGGTGAGAGACGAGCAATAAATCACCCACGAGACGTAAAATGGAACTTAACACCGCGTTCAGAATTGAATTTGACACAGAGAACATAGAGTAATTGTCTCACCGAAGAGCCCCAGACAGGTCCTAAAACAGGTCCTTGGCGGGCCATTAGCATTTGTATAGGTGTGGGTGGAGAGGGGGGGCAGGTGAGGCCGAATTTGGGCCCAGGTGCCCCCCGGGGTTACCTGACCTAGGCCTACAGTTGGCCGCGAGCTTGGTTGGCCAGGGTGAAAAGTTGAGAGAAACCAGAGGAAATCCCGCAAAATAGAACATAGAAGAAAATAGTGACATTTTCAAACTGGAAACTGGAAAGGGTTGAATTTATCATCTATCTAGATTTGACTGTTTGAAGAGAAAAGACGACTAAAGTGGTCAACTTATACCCTAATTTATCAATTTTACGAAATGTCTTGGAACGTTACATTTTTTAGCTTTGTAATGTTATAAATGCGGGTTTACATGATAGGGCAGGAGTGGATCTGTTTCTTATACACGAAAAAGACTAAAACTGCTTGTGAACAAATTATAATACACTTTTAAAATAGCCTGTTTTGGGCCAACTTGAACATTTTTGCTAACTTTGGCGTAAGATTAAAAAAAAAACAGGTTATACAAACCTGAGACAACTTTTGAGAATATGGAAAACAACTTTTCTAACCTCTATACCAAAACATAGCGTCCTAAACGGGGGACTACGAGAGCATGTTTTGAGCAACTTTACTGGGGTGCTCAATCCTCTAAACATGCCAAAGTGAAGTTCCTTATGGATCCAAACACATGGATTTTTATTTAAATAATGTTAGTATTTTTTTAGTTGTGTCATGCATCTCCACAGGGATGGTTTCGATAGCCAATCAAGTGCGTCCAATCATAAAAAAGTCAATTTGACAACTTTGAACTTTAGGCCTAACAAACACTTATGGAAAGGACCCTTTTATAAGTTGTCCTTTTATGTTCATCAAGACAGTACTAAACAAATTTAAGTATTCTTTTTATTTAAAACTACAGTAATAGGAAATATCTTTCTTCTGCAGCCTAGGCTAGGTGAGACCAATGGAAATAAGATCAACCAAATTGAAAGCGAGTACAATGCGGACAGAGAGGACTAGCGACAAAGGCCTTCAGCTGTCGAGAGGAATTTGAGAATTGGAGAAACTGCTGAACACTGCACAGAGATCTTTTGTTCGCTTTTTCTTCTCCTTTTCTTCTTCTTCTTCTTCAGGAGAGAATCCTTGAATTTGTCTACTCAAGTTAGGGTTTCACTGCACAAACCTAATACAAGCTCCTCTTCGACTGAAGTTTTAAAGCTGCTTTACTTACTTTTAAGATATTTTTTCCACGAGTTCGTGAACTTACCTGAAAAGAAAAGACAGAATTAGATATTTAACACTCAAAATATTAACGCTTTTAATAATTAACGACGTAGTTGGCATCGACGTGAAATGGGCTACTGAAAAACTAAATTTTTAAAAACACAAAAACTGTACCACAGAGCAGGTTTCTATTTATCCTCCTTGAACTGTACCTACTAATATAAAAAATTCAAGTTTTAAAAATCAAAAAGCTAGTTATTCTATAATAGATTCTCCGTTTCATAAAATTGGATAAATATTTTCAAAATACAACAAGTCTGAAATTAATATGCAGACGACATCACACTAAATTACTAGACAATCGTAGAACTAATGAAGCATTCTTTCATTCCTGTGCCTTAAAAGTTTCGATCCAACATCATCAACATCACATATCCAAGATAAACAAATCCTTATTGTACATCAACTAGTGGACCGTGGAGTTTTAATTGTACTCTATTCATGTAACACCTGTGTACTTCCATCAATGTCCTGAAATGGACTTTCTTTTGAATGAGTTTTGTTTGAATAAAGAATAGTAAATGAAAAATGTTCAGAAAGAATATAAACAAAAGGAACTCTAAAGGTGCGGATAGTGAACTTGTGGCATCCTCGATATTATCTTGTGTCTTGAAACCATATCATCGATATTATCTTGTGTCTTGGCTTTCCTTTGGTAATACAGGTGGTCAATATACGTGTAGGTGTACTGATGATATATCATTGCCAAAAAAAGGGGTTGCCGTCATTTAAATACCTATACTATATACGTCTCGTCCTAAGAAATACGTTTGAATAGCACTTTCTCCTATGGAAATACGCCAAGGAATACCTTAGTATACATTAAACAGTACCTGTAGTATAAATAAATAACAATACTTAAATTTGAAATTTTGTTTGAATGCAACACTTCATATAATTTTTGCAAAATATTATGAAATGTGCTTTTAACCCAAAAGGATGAGATTAACACAAATCTAACTCCCTTATCGTGTATAGCGTAAAAATGATAACATTCAAGTGATAAAACTGTTTGGTTTCACAATGTTATTAACTGCATTTCTATTTTCATTTCCTATTGAATCACTTGGTACAGAGATGTCTGATTACACAGTAACAATAAAACACACCATGATTTAATGTAATTTAAAAGAAGTAAGTCGAATAGCTTGTGTAATGTTTAGAGCATTTCTATAGTAAATACAGGTATTCATTTCTATGGCCAGAGAGAATGAATAGCTTTCTCGCCGCCATCTTGGTCTGGCTGAACAGATGTGATTGACGTATGGTTCTCGTGATGGGTGAGGTGTGAAAATGTTTGTACCCAGTTTAATCAATATCCGAACTACTGTTCGAAAACTGAATCCAAAATACAAAAATTATAGCATAAAACCCCATTTTGGGGAAATGTCCCACCAAATGGGCACTTCCGGTGGACATAGTTAATCTAAATATTTATAAATAAATATTTGTCCCAAATTTCGTGAAAATCTTACAAAAATGCGACCTGTACGGTGTGCAGTGGTCACAAGGATACAAAACGGGGGGAAGGACCTCCCGATGTGTTTTTACCATGTTATAAGGAACTTAAATCTTTAGGCTTTCGCGGCCGGTGTCACAATAATCTAGTTCTTCCGGTTCACACCGCGTCTAAACTTCATAATATAATCCTTATGAAATATTCCGGTCTCGCTGTGGAGTACCATCTTCAGTCACTGATTGGCTGAGAGTTTTTAGATAATGTTATAAGAAATTTGTTAGGATTAACAGTAGCGCTTGTGGTGACCGATATAATTTCATATTTTTTATATTCAGAAGACAAAATATATTTAAAATTCTGCCAGGACGGATAGGGAATATGATCTGAAACGAAACACCCCGAGATGTTTGAAACGGGCAAATATTTGTTACGCCAGTTATTTACCGACTGTTTACCTGTTAACAACAAGGAAGGGAAGGACAAAGCTTGACGCTGGTTTTGCAAGTGACTCTGACTCAGCTAACGACGGTGTTTTTCCAGAGCACAATAAACGGAACAAGATCAAGTGTCGAGTTCGACGACCCGGGGGGAAAACAACCGACTTTACACACCGGCCGATACAACAACATTGTCGGAAAACATCAGTGAAATCAAAGATAAGGTTACGGTAAGTAGATTGCAAATCGATGCCGAATGGCTGAGGCAGGAAAGTCAATACAGTTGCGGTGGCCCAAGCACAGATAGCGCTGCGAGGGAATTCTTTTAAGAGTCTCAAGTCGAAAATCCCACGATTTGGCCACATTTAAGTAATTGACATCGGGCAAGCTCGAACCAAGGGGGGAGAAAGACGACAAGAGTAGCGCTATCTGTACTTGGGCTGCCGTAACTATGTTGATTTTCCTGTCTCTGCCATGTGAAATCTATGCCAAATCTACCTACCATAACATTATTTTTGGTGAAACCAATAAGTGTATAAGAACCTTATTTTATGAAAGAATATTTAGTCACGAAATTCCGGTATGCTTCTGACTAACGGAACCGTGGCGGGTTGGAATCGTGCGCGAGTCCGGAGCTCGACATCATTCCGCTTGCGCGGGTTCGATTCCCCGCAGTCACCATTTAGATTTGTGAAGTTACTTTGCGGTAAAGCTAGGTAAAGGTCAAGGTTGAGAGGTAGAGAGGTGTTTGTAGTCCTAACTTCGCATAATTAAACAAAACAAACTTAACCTTTACTTCTCGGAAAACCAGTTTTGCATTGAACTTAACAGTTTTACGGCGAGGGGTTGCGAAATATTCTACCAGAATTTCCAAGTCATGTCAAAAGAAAAGACAGAACTAAATAGTGTTTGACCAAATAAAAACAACTGTATCCTACGTTAAACTATTAATAATACAGAAACGATGCCACGAATCTCGTTCTGATTTTTTCGTTGTCTTCAAACTAATTTTATTCCTTTAAATTCCATTAAATCAATTAAATATTAACCTAATAAGAAAACTACTTTAATCCATTGAAATTGTTATTTCAAGTGGAGATTTCATTGCTTTCCAACTACCACAAACGTATTCAAACTAAATTCGCGCCGAAAGCCCTTGAAAAATCATGAAAACATTTTGAACTCTCAACTGAGAACATTCCAAGCTGGAAATCCCGCACGAAAGACAAAACTCGCCAGATTCAAGCGCAAGAGAATGTTCGTTAGTACTTGGCAGACCTTGGATGGAGAGAAACATCAG
Organism: Matsumurasca onukii; assembly: GCA_018831715.1. Classification (NCBI taxonomy): domain Eukaryota; kingdom Metazoa; phylum Arthropoda; class Insecta; order Hemiptera; family Cicadellidae; genus Matsumurasca; species Matsumurasca onukii. The sequence continues at coordinate 15,153,274 of CM032059.1, forward strand.
CTGATTATGTAAACTTTTGTAAATGAGCTCCAAAATAAACAACTCAGAACAAAACCTTCTCGCGACACTTTACAGGATTCCCTCTTTGCTTTGTTAATTCTCTAACGCCCTTTTCTTGTAACATGCTTTTTAGTAAATTTACATAGGAGTTTTCCATATACAGGGTTTCCACAAGTAAAGTGCCAGACTCTGGGAAAAGGTTATATGGGTCAAAATAAAGAGAAAACCAAGAATACAATTTTTTCAAAAAACGCTTAGTTGACCAGATATTTGCTATTTTTTATGTTTCACTAATTATTTCACTATTAATGATCTCCCACACCATTTATCGGATTTGACTCAAACTTAACATAATGTTGTGTCTAAGTAAGGCCATTTATGGAAAAAATTACCAGCATGATCTAACTTATCATTTTAAAACGATATTTATTTTATAAACTACGGTTTATAATAACGGTAGTAATTTTAGGGTATTTTTGACGTTACACCTTAAATAGCGAATAAACTGTGATTTAACGACAAAATGTAGAGAATAACGTTTTGTAGTGAATTTTAACCTATGTATTGACATCAAGATCATAAAATCTATTGGGGAAAAACGAAGCTTTAGACTTTAGAGGAAACTCTGGTTGAAAACAGACAACTTTCCACCTTATTATCTTGATGTTTGTCACGGTTTCCACTGTACCTTTGTTGATTCTTAATTGATCTTTTTGACGTTATGTCAATAGATAGATAACATAATTACAATAAAACTGTACAAAACGCATAACAAAACGATATTCTTTACATTTTATCGTTAAACTCAGGATAAAATGCCCTAAAAATACCATAAAATAGCCACCATTTTAAAATGATACGTTAGATGAGGCTGGTAATTTTTCCCATAAACAACTTAGACACAAATGTATACCAAGTTTGAGTCAAATCCGATAAGTGGTGTGGGCGATAATAAATAATTAGTGAAAAATATAAAATGGCGAATATCTGGTTAACTAAGCGTTTTTGGAAACATTTTTATTATTTTTTTAATTTGACCCATATAATTGTTTCCTAGAGTCTGGCACTTTACTTATGGGACACCCTGTATATCGCCAGAGAGAACGTTACGTCGTAGAACAAAACAGTTCGCAGTGTTGAGCTTCCCAACACCTCCTGGGTGAAATGGCATAACTTTATATGCAACTTTACACGCTGTTTTCAGCCACCATCTTGGTCTGCCTAAAATAATTTTATTCATATTTGGAACAAATGCTAGTTGGTTAGGTGTCGTAAAGGTTTACACAAAGTTCACTCGAAATTTGAACGAAAATACAGTTTTACCGCACAAAACCCCATTTCTCGGGAGCAAGGCCCGCTACAAGAGGCATTTCTGATAAATTGACTTTGATGGTTAACGAACTCAATTTAGATATTTAAAAAGGAACATTTGTAACAAGTTTCATGAATATCGAACAAAAATGCGACTTGTAGAGTGGTCACAAGGTCCACAAGAGGGTCAAAAAGGGCACTTCCGGTATAATTCTTACCTAACCGGCTAAACGTCGGCAACGTTTGATTTTAAAACCAGGTTTCGGGTTGAATCTTTTTTTGGGTACCTTACATGCTTCAATCACTGGTTTTCAATCGATCAGCTTCTTTAAATGCTGAAAAGACAGTAATTCTTTTAACAATTTTAGCGAAGCGTTATGAAAAGGTCAGCAAATACGACTAAACATCCACCAATGTCACAATGTTGTTCACAAAGCCTGTTCTCCAACGGATTCCATTCCATGACCAGAACTCCAGAAGGCTAGAATTTAGTCATGCCGGTGTCGATTTGTCCTCATCCTCGCGCCCCGTCCTTCCTTATACATCTCCTGTGACAATCCGAGGACGATTCCATTTTTGATTTCGTCCTTATCAGAGGAATTTCCTCATGTCTAGCGGATCCGTGGCGGGTTGGAATCGCGAGCGATCCTCGCAGTCACCACTTACATTTGCAACGTGACTATTCGGTAACGCTAGGTAAAGGTCGAGGTTGAGTGGTAGAGAGGACTTTGTTGAGACCACGGATCACATTTTTGTGTGATTTTTACGAAATTCGGTACAACTATTCTATGCAATTTTCCAGGATCGTCATCAGGAAAATCGGTCATTGGAAGTACCCTTTCCCCCAAAAATGGTGTTTATAGGCTATAAAAACTGTACCAATAATGCGGAAAACACCCCAATGTTCACTTAATATCCTGCCTTACTGCAAATTTACTAAGGTTCATCGGCTGTTTAAATTTTAGTTTTTTTCGAAACAAGAATATATTTGTCTTTTTCCAACTAACAATTAACTTTCACGTGAAGCACGAAACCATTATTATGACTGTTCAAATAGGTTCCTCAAGGGTCAATATGAGGTCCAATACTAGTTCTATTCGTCCTAAAAAAAATTAATCTACGTCAATTTATTATAATCGATTGGTAAATATTAAATTTTACATCTCACTCAAGCAACACACTCAATGGAGATCACTAAGTAAAGAAGTATTACAAAGAAACATTTTTAAAAAATTGCGCGGAAAGCCTTTTTTATGAGGTTTGTACTACTATGTTATTTCACACGGGCGATGACGTATACTCGTACGTTATCCAAACAGTAATTATTGATACTGTTGTCAATTTTGAGAAGAAAGAAAGTGGAATAAACTCGACAAGAGAGAGTAGATGTTGAAAAGAGTTTTATGAAGAAAGAAGCTCGGTGCTTTGTGGACTCTTGGCGTTTAAAACCTTTACAAAGTAGCTTTCGCGTCAAGAGGGCCTATCGACAATTCATTCATGCCGTTTCTTTAATATTGGCGATTTAAAGTTTAATATTCATTGGTAAATTTTTCTCCAACCCAATCGCGTTGAGGTTCAAATATTGTTACACAAGTTGTCCATCTGTTTCCATCTAGTTACAGTTGGTCAGTCTTGCTTCACGGCTGTGATTGGTCGTTCGCTGCGCCAAGCCAGCCAATGGGGCTGTCTGGCCAGGCAATCAATCAACAAAGGGCAGTGATACACTCATCTATGACTGTGCAAGTCAATTTTAAAGCCTCCAATGACCCGTTATAAAATACTTTAAAAGATCTAAACAATGAACCACCAGCAAATCCTTAAATTCCATGACGTTGTAAACACTCAGTACATTACATAAGGTCACGTAAGGGCTGGCGAGTTATTAACCACAGTTAGGCCGAGACACGGTACAATTAAGCCATTAAAGTGATAAGTGTTATCAGCTAGTTTGTGGAGTGCGTGGTGGACCGCGGTGGTAATGCGTCATGTAGTGCCGCGGCGCTATCTTGGCCTGATTGTGGCCGAGATATTCCGCGCGTGTAGATCTTCGTGTAGAATTCGTAATAATGCGGAAAACATCCTGATACAATTCTCTACATGCTAAAGGTAAATGTAAAATGTAAAGTTTGTCTTGTTTAACGAAGTTAGGACTACAAAGTCCTCTCTACCACTCAACATCAACCTTTACCTAGCGTTACCGTACAGGTAAAGGAATTAAACCCGCCGAAGGGAGTGATGAGCTCCAGAGTCGCGCAGGATTCCAACCCGCCACGGGTCCGCTAATTCTAATATAAAATTTAAAGTATGTTTTAACTACGTTTTTCATTGATTTCGATAAATATATTCTTCTATATAATCAAACGTATAAGGATTACAACTTATTTTTGTTGTGTCAAGGTTTGAACAAAATTACGTGGCCGGGCTACTAATAAAAACATTTTATATTCTTCTTTAAAAATAAAAATTATGTTGTAGCTTAAAAATTGTTGCCAAAAATTATTTGTAATTTTATCAATAAATAAATTTAGTGCTATTAAAATATACCGTTTTATAGCTAGCGTAATTCCAACACTAAAATCGGTTCGGTGAAATACCTAGTCCTAAGTTAAAATACTATTAAAAAATAAATTTTTAATAAATTGAAATTTTTGTAGAATTAAAAAACTAAAAAAATATTGTGAGGAGAGCGTGAGGTGTCCGTGACTTTACGTTTTGTCCGTAAGAACAAGGTAAAACATGAATTTTCTTGAGACACCTCACTACTACAATTTTCATTGGATATTTATGAAATAAACCTTTTTATTTTAAATAGGTTACATGTAGGTACTTGTGTCTCTTTTGAGCCGAATTTCCATTTTCTTCTTTACAAAACCATAACATACGGATAACTTTTTTGGAAATTTCATTTTTTAATGGTGTATTATTAAATCAGGAGAATTTCCGAGAAAGTAGTCAGCAGAGTAGCTGCGGTACCTACATAGTACATTGTCATATTTATAACAACTTAGTTGAAAAAAGGTCTTGTAAACATTGTAAGCGGGATGAGGTTTCCCAAGAGAATGCTTGTTCATCATTCTTATAAAACAAGACACAAAATAACCTATCCAGTACTGCCAGACATTTTCAACCTAATAACTATACAATTTTTTACAATTCAGTCACCTGCACATATATCACCCCAGACATTTCGATGGTAAATTTAAAATTAGTATTAATACCATTGAAACCAATTCAACACAGATAATTTTCCACGAGCAAGTGTTACGAAAAGCCCCACACTGTATACTCGTATATCTGCAACAATACAATACACTTGGCCTTGAAGAACACAGTGTTAGCAACATGCAGTGCAGTGTACAGCTAGCTGCTACACAAAGGCAGCAAGACTCGTGTAAAATGTGACATGAAACTTTGCCAAGGCCGTTGTGGCGTTAACACGTGTACCGCCGTTCTTGCCAACAGTAGGCCGCGCGCTGAGACAATAGGCGAAAGTGTGTTGTTCTCAGACCAGTTTGTGAGGATTGAAAATATCTTAACTTTGGCACGACAGTAGAGATACGTACATAACCGACAAGCGCTATACGGCGAATCTTGGCGAATTTTCAATAAAACCGGACACGTTTTCATTTGTCTATTTTAAATTAGACGAAATTCCTTTATACAGGACGCTTGAGGAACCAATATGCTTCCAAGCCAGTGTTTCTGAATCCGAAAGACACTGCATTCTAGAAACATGAAATAAAATCAAAAGTACAGGGTGTTTTTTTTAAACACAACCCAAATTTCAAACTTTAGTAAGTCATTCTTTACGAGCGTTATAAGGTCATAAATTGTATCATTGGTTTGTTCACTTCAATATCCATCAGATATGGTAGCCTATGTATTGTTGCAGTAATAGAGTGGTTTTGATTTGCTAATATGATGTTATTGTAAAATAAACGCAATAATGGTTTTTAACAAAGATCAAAGCGTGTTTATTGTTGAAGAACACTTAAGAAGAAGATAATTTCTTTTTGTCAAGAGGAATTTGGGGTCAAGTTTACAGGTGTTAATATTCCAAACAAGTCTAAAATTCACAGATTTGTAAAAAGTTTAACAAAATACTGTAGGTTCTATAGGGAACGGAAAACATAACAGAAGGTGGACTGTACTGAATAAAGAAGTGACGGACAATGTCAGGGTTGGATTAGAAAAATCTCATAAAAAATCGTTCCAAATTTTGAAACAACAAAAGCAGATAGCCTAATAACGCCTGGATACTTGATCTTAAACGCTTCTCGACAAAAAAATATTATCTTGATCTTATTGTTATTGAGGTGAACAAAACCAAAGATACAATTTACGACCTTATAGCGCTCGTAAATAATGACTTACTAAAGTTGTAAAGTTGGGCTGCGTAAAAAAAACACCCTGTATAATCTAGTTCTATACCGATTCACACCGCGTCAAATCATCATTGTAATTAACTTGAAATATTTCGGCTTCGCTGTGGAGTACCATATTCAGTCGCCGATTGGCTGAAACTGAGGTACTTTGCTAACCTATTGGTCACAGGGCTGCCAACCGTCCATTGGGGCAGGGACGCCAACTGTTGATGTTGTCATTTGCTGTGACACTGACTAAAAGACTACTTCAGGACCGGTGTGAACCGGAAGAACTAGATTATAGTTGTGACACCGGCCTTTGAATCAAAATGAAAAGTCTTTATTTACGTGGCGTTACTAAATACTTTATTTAAGTGGCGTACTAAATATAAACATGCATTTTTTATTTAGTAAAAACATGATCACTTATGACCAGTACCATCTACTTTTGCAACTAGACACAGGGAAACTACTGGACTGAGAGACACAGAACAGTAGTTACCGAGCGTTTACCATCGCAGGCTCAATATGTCTACTCCAAATTCAGCAACCGAAAGTCTGAAATAACAATTCCCAAAAGATCGGTTTTGAAAAAAACATTAAACATTTAATTTTAATCTCCACGGTACAAGCTATTATATTCTGCTGATGCTGAAGTCATGAATGGCTGATAGGCCTTCTATTCGCGAGAGCTACTTTATAAAAGTTTCAGCCGCCGCGAGTCCAGCGCAAAGTTTCAACTTTCTTTCTCCCTCTTTTCCCTAAACTTCTCCTCTCCAGTTTTTCGCAGTTCTATCTCAATAAAACATAGCCGACACGTAGCCAGAAGCGCTACGGTATGAATCTTAGCGATTTCCAACAAGCTTCCTTATATTACACACTATCCCCGCAGTCACCACTTACATTTGTAATGTGACTAAACAGTAACGCTAGACAAAGGTCGAGATTGAGTGGACACCACTTTACCGTTTTACTTTCTGTATCCAAGGAAACATAGGCTAGTAAATTACAAAACAGCTTAATTTATGCCCAATTTACTTTTAAACGGTAGGGAATTGGTTTGATGGACTGAGCGAGTAAAACTCTACTATACAGAGTGTGTTCGTTTATGGCATCGCTAAAATTTTATAGGGAAAGCAAAACTTTGAATAACCACCATTTTGAAACGGACTGTCCGACCTAGCTGGTTAACGAACATAAGTAAATCGTGCGCAATATTACACCGAAACGTTCTTTAGAAGATGAAAATTTTCGCAAACAAGCAAGAGCTAGCAGCGACGAGAATTAATTTCTCGGGAAACTTTTTGCCAGAGGATGCTTGTGATTGACTTGATTCCCCGCTCACGATCCAATATGACGCGTAATGATATTCGACTCGTCTGCGCGTCTTTATTGAAAACTGACGTTAACGCTTTTATTGCTTCTAGCGTCACACGAGAGCTGATGTGCTGTGATAAAAACAGTGACTTCTTTGATTGACGCCAATCACAATCGGTGATGTAATCGTCGTAAACCCTCATGGGAGTGAAGATTTTATTAAATAGTGGTAGTAAAAAGTAAACGTAAGATCAAGGTCTGCCCTCTAATGAAATATCGGGGAATATTGAGATACATTGCGTTTCGGTTGTTAATTTTTCTCCAAATAATCAGTTATTATTCAACTCCTCAGTGGTCACCTCAGGAAAGGCTGAATTACTCAGTTAAAGAACATACTACACTGCGCACGTAACAACGGGTCTAACTACAGCGCTTGCAAAGGTTTATGGAGGCACGTGTTTCACATTTCAAAATAATTTTTACATTAATGCACATGCTATAATTGGAAACTAGAGGAGTTTTTCTACACGTGTATAGAGCCCGATTTCTCCTACGATGTTCAACAGTTTCACAAATAAATTTTTTAACTGTCCGAGTTTGAGTGCTGTTCAACTCTATTTTGTACACGTAAAACTCACAACTTAAAAAAAAGAAGAAAAACACGCTCTATGCGCGTGTCAGAAAACTTCTCTAGTTTCTAAATATATTATATTTGTTGTAAACCCCTTTTTGAAAGGTTAAAAACGGATCACCGTAAACCCTTGCACTGAAGCGAACCATTAAAATAAACTTCGTTTTGGGCCTAACATTGTTTCTAAATAATTAGTTATTATTGGAACACCTTAAAATGTTCGCTAGGTACTCTTAACCCTTCCTATATCTCCTTACCAAGTTCCATCTAGTCGACCGGGCCTGAACGTTCTGTTGCAGTTGGAGGTGAAAACATATATTTAGACATTTTTGGATTTTAGTTGAGACCCGAAACTCGACCTTCATAGCACCCGGTATAAAACTCCAACCAACCCACCATTGCTTGCAACAATTTACAAATTAACCTCCCAGGCAAGAAGAGGGGGCGTCCCTCCTAATGAAGAAAGTTGAGAGAAATATGTCCAAATATTTCACCCCCTCCCCAAGGGTGCCGCCACTCAGGGGACTTCTTGTGCCCTAACGAGAAGAGACGCTCCAGTAAAATTAATTTGAAGCGCTCGCCGGGCGCGCAGCGAGAATAAATTGCGGAGAAACGTCATTCATTACCCCGTCGCGTCCGGGGCCCCAACAACGTGTTCCTGGTGTAATTCGTGTCGTTGAATTTCATACTCATTCAATTCATTGGTTGGAAGAACGCAAATTTCAATATTTATGGAATAGAATACACGCAGAGAAAAGTACCGAACTGGGAAACACAGAAAGGTGTTGCTGGCAGGAGTCCAAATCGTCAACAGGTTGTCTAATTCGATCTAAAAAGCCCCAATCCCCAGGGCATACAAAGCTCACCAGAATGAAAAATCTTTGATCGCATAAGCATTTTATAGCAGAGAAAACTACCGAACTGGGAAACACAGAAAGATAGTTGGCAGGTGTCGAACTCGACAAAAGGTTGTCTAGTTAGATCTAAAGAGCCCCAATACCCAGGCATACAAAGCTCACCAGAAAAAAATCTGTGATCGCATAAGCATTTTATAGCAGAGAAAACTACCGAACTGGGAAACACAGAAAGGTAGTTCATGTTGCTGGCAGGAGTCCAACTTGTCAACAGGTTGTCTGATTCGGTCTAAAGTGCCCCAATACCCAAGACATACAAAGCTCACCAGAAAAAAACACTTTGACCGTATTGTATAGCACACGAATAACGACTGGGAGAACAGGCTAAAAGACGACGACTGAACATGGGGAGGGGAAGTGAGAAAATTCGACTGGATAAATCGTTTGATTGAAAGTTCTGTACGTTTGAAAGAGATGTTTGCGAGTGGAAAACTTTTCCTGCGAATTGCGACGCATGTAAAATTCTTGTATGTAATGATTGGTTGATTTATTTATTTACCGTATTCAGCCAACTTGTCTAAAAACGTTTTCATCAGCTGAGCGACCTTTCGGTCTGGACCATGCTGGTTGAAACGTTCTACTTCCCCTGAGAAAGGAATATCCATCTACAGACAAAAATGGATCCACTTGGGATGGTCAATTAGGTCGAAATTTGCGCGCGGCTTGAGTGACAGTAGTCAACTGAAGACAGATCAGCTGATATAGACAGCTGCTCAGCCACTTATGCAGCAGGTGTCGTGAAATCAGCTGTTTCTGACACCTGCTAGGAGACGACAGCACTGTCACCGATCTGTCGTAAGCTCCAGCTGATCGGTTAGAGGGCAGGTTCTTCTTTGTTTCCCCCAAAAAAGCATAAATTTTAACCGTATATAAATTAAATATTGGCATAATATTTGTTTATAGTTGTCAAATCAACCAAGTCTTCCTCAAATCTTTCACTCTGCTGACGTGTACCAAGACAAGCTCAGATGCAAAGGCTTGCAACACGCTAAAGTAGTTCCCTGAGGGACCCCATAACTCATATCAAGACTTTCCCCATGATCTAGCCTACGCAATGTTGATGAATCACTTCTATTATTTCCATTACGTTGATACTGCTAGTGGATTGAAGGTCTATTGTATTGCATCCTTATAGACATTGTTGCTATAAGATTAATGTTGAAATAATTTTTGTATTTTTGTAGATTCCTCTTTTGTGGATTGGCTAGGATTTCTCAATTTTCCTGGTCAGATTCCCATAAAAACTTCATAATGTGGCTAAAAATGTCTTTTTAACTTTCCAAGAAGGATAGTTGCCAAAGTTCTTGCCACCCCATGACTCGAGTATGATCACATGACGAGAGCTGCACTTATGACGTGACGGAGGCTATACAGCAGACCGGAAATCAGCACTAATCACTCACTCACTCACGCACAATGAGTACTTCCGGTCTGCTCCCACCACCACGCAAGCATCCATGCAGTGTCCGAGTCCTGTCGGTCGATCTATGGCGGCCTTCCACGGAGACGGAGTAGATTATCAAGCGGCTAATTTCCCATTCCTTATGTGGCCAATTTGCACGCGAATTGTAGTGGTGGTGTTTTTACGCATCCTTCCGTCTGAGCTAATTGGGGTTGAAACGGAAAACTCATGAGACTGGAGGTATCTTTAGGTTTCATGGGCAGAGATACTTTTGATATCTTTGATTTGAGACACCGACCACTGCTAGAGGGTGAATGTGGGATGAAGGGTGAGTGTGTTGAGTGTTTTTGATGGATGATGAGGAGTAGTCTTGTTACAAACTATGGCCGACTGTTCCACAGATTGGGTCACTAATTAATAGCCCAACGACCAATGGAAAAGACCAACGGCAATTAATTAATAGCCGAACCACGGAATTTAAACATCCCTTACTATCTCAAATTCTATAAAATATGATGGTAAGAGTGCGATATGAGTCGAAAAATCATAAAAACGATCAAAAATCCTAATGAAGACTAAAAGTTTGAAATTAGAAAAGTCAGGAGGACCTTTCTCGGAAATAAGCTTTTAGTAGGTCGGTGCATCCTATCAGAAAAAAAACTATTTGATACAATCCTTTTTCCCAGCACATTACAAGTACCTGTTGCTCATTGCAAACGGCAATATTCTCAATCAACTAACTTTCTTAACGACTTCCACGTGGACGTTACCAGAGATAATAAGTTTTCCACTGACCTACTCACGGAATGAATGGGATCAGAGGAAGAAAAGAGCACAGATATCTGGGTCAACTAGAGAGGGTGTCAGCAGCAAACAGTTCTTTCAGCTTCTTTAAGTCAGTTCTCTTCACAACTTTGGTATGAAAGTAAGTATAATATGAAAGTACGTACAAGATAATACGTGTTTAAAGTTTGTTGTTGACAATGTGAGAGTTTCAGAGTTTAAACTATTATTGCGGACATTTTCCATCGTTAGTGAGCAAGATGATCACGACGTTTCGGTATCTGCAATCTGATACCGTCTTCAGGTGGAAAGTAACCTAAAACATAACACAGAACATGAGAAAACGAGCAAGAAATTGATTACTTTAGGATAGCTCGTTTTCCATTTATGCCATGGATTAAATCTTTCTTTCTTCTTCTTCTTATGTTCTGTGTTTTAGGTTACTTTCAACCTGAAGACGGGATCAGATTGCTGATCCCGAAACGTCGTGATCATCTTGCTCACTAACGGTGGAAAATGTCCGCTATAATAGTTCAAACTCTGAAAATAATACGTCTTGTAACACACTATATGCGGTAAAATTACAACCTAAAGTATCTCATCTCACACGGGTGTTTGTATTTGCAGACGATTTAATAGACAAAAATGCAGCGCAGGTAACGAAACTAATTATATCAACAGCTTACTAGACGGTTTTGCCCAAGAAACACTTACAACACAGTCTAGTCAGATCTGTACAATTGATTACAAAGAAGAGTAACTAATAAATCAATGTCAACCCGTCTGTAATGGCCGAGTCGATCAACAAGGAAATTTTACCAGACAAATATATCGATTATGGCTAAACTTCTGCAAGATAAACACGATAATTAACAATCAAAGAAGGAACACATTATGGACAGTCTAAACACAAATTTTCATTTGTCCAAAGAATTTCATCTCACTGAATACAACTTTTAGATTGTGCTTTTACGTAAAACATTGAACTCATCAACGCCCAAAGCGTTTTTTTTTCATGCGCAAACACAGTTTTTTGTTTAGTTTTTCCACATTGTAAGGGAACGAGCGACATAAAAGGCACGGTATATATCAGGATAAAGGCCTTCATCCAGAGATATACCTCACGCGGCAGTAAAGGCGAAATGTGCGGTCGCCATGGCAACGCCTTTTACTGCCTCTACCTCTTGTATTAGGCTTTTAGTATTTGTATGTTTTAATCCACTGCCAGCACCAGAGGGAATAGGTTCGTTCTTTGCTAGGACTTTATTGGTACGAGGTGTTTTATTTGTTTTCTTTAAATCAGGTAAAACAATAGTTGGATTTTTAAGTTGATCGGATAACTCTTGTGCACGATGACATTATCTATAGTACATTTGTTCCACACATTTCCGGAAATATCGGGTTTTTAGTTATTTACAGAACAAACAAATTATCAAAAACCCTTCTACTATTTTTGCCGCTTGGAGTTGATTCAACGACTCGAAGATTTATTTTGCCTGAAATAATTATTAATCGATTTTCTCTTAGGGTTCAAGCACCCATTTAGATAATTTATTCAAAACATTTTGTTTTTTCATGGATCATCCATTTTGAAGCTGGCAGATGGGTGAAGTCTTGAGTTATGTGCTGAAAGGCCAAGTCACTCGAAGACAAGTCAATCTATTTCCCCTTAGGGTTCAAGCACCCACTTTTTGTCCAAAATTTAGAACTTTTTGTAACTTCCTTTTTGGATCCTTTGCTTTGAAGTTGGCGGATGTCTAAAATCTTAAGCTATGTTCCGAAAAGCCAAGCCACTCTGGGGCAGGTCGACATGAATTTCCTAAGGTTCAAGCACTGACTTAGAAAATATTTCCAAAATCCAGAATGTTGTTCACGGATCTTCCGCTTTGAAGCTGGCGGACGACTAAACTCTAGAGTTATGTTCCACAAAGTCAAGGCAAGTTAGGTCAGTAAATCCTGGCCGCCGACAGCGAGGATGTGTTTGTGTTCAGAGTTCAGTTTTGAACTTTGCGGCGGCGCGGCAGACAGACCGACCTTGGGAGTGAGATACAAGTCTGCCTCAGAGAAGTGGAAGGTCGCCGACCCAGCGCGCGCTCCAGTCTTCGGACACAAGAATCGTAAGCATTTTTGTGATAAAACATAGCCGGCACAAGCGCTGTCGTGAATCTTAGCGAATTTACTGTGAATGGAGGATAGTTTACATCGGGTGCCCTTTGGAACGGGGGAGGGGCGTCCCTTTAAACATAGATTTTGCATTTTCTGACGCAAAGCAGGAAACGGGGAGAGTAACAATAACTCGCGCGTCTGGTTTGCTTATGTAATGGGTATTGGTTGATTCTGCAGACCATTGATTTAATTCTCGGTTGTGCAGGTTCAAAAGGAAAGAAAGCACAATATCAAATGTTTAAACTGTCTCAAATTTAAGTCGACTGTTTCCCCTTAACTCCATAACTTATTTCAACAATCAACCCATGTACTAAAGAATCTAACAATATTAATATGATCTAGTCCTAATGTATTTAGGTTCAGAGTGCTCATAAAACGCCTTGTCACAAAACTACTACGGGTTTGTTGCGAAATCAACGTTTTAAATCTTTTGGTGTAAAGAAAAGAATTTTCCACTTTTTCTGGGGGAAGGATACCAGATCCCCCTTCCACCTGCGGGTTATTATCTCCTCCCTGGGCCCCTGATAGTTCACATTATGAAAGGACCTCTTGATTTTGGTTTTAAATCTTTTGGTGTAAAGAAAAGAATTTTCTACTTTTTCCGGAGGAAGGCTACCAGATCCTCCTTCTAGCTGTGGGTTATTACCTTCTCCCTGGGCCCCCGATAGTTCACACTATGAAAGGACCTCTTAATCCTGGACCCCCCTTCCCAATTCCAAAATCCCGAAATCAACGTTTTAAATCTTTTGGTGTTAAGAAAAGAATTTTCCACTTTTCCGGAGGAAGGCTGCCGATCCCCCTTCCAGCTGTGGGTTATTTATTACCTTCTTCCTGGGCCCCTGATAGTTCACACTATGAAAGGACCTCTTGATCCTGGACCCCCTTCCCAATTCCAAAATCCTGGCCACACGTGACAGTCAAAACAGTACTTTTCCCTCTGAACACTGAAATATCCCCACCCTTTGCTTTTAATGTCGTTTCAATCTAAAAATGAAGGAGTGAAGGCTACTTAGAAAGAGTGAAATTTCGCTCTATAGGGTGTTGAAACCCAGCCACTCTCGGTAAAGAGTGACTCGATTTTCACTCTTTGGGAGTGGTTTTCATGCTTTCACATTTAGTGTTAACTTTCATAAACAAACCAACCAATGTAATCCTCACCTAAACGCTTACAGACGACAATACCGGTAAAAAACGAAAATTCCCAGTTTTAATACTGTACGTCATTTTCCCCACTTAACTAAATTTCTACTTACTAACTCTCCCAACTATCCAGCAGCAAACGTACCTGGAAAGAAACAACTCATTAGAACTGAACCAGTTAGATAATCATTCTCGTTACAACAAGCACGGTAAAACATAGACGACACGTAGCCACAAGCTACAGTGAATCTTAGAGAATTTCCAATAAAACAGAACAAGTTGTCATTTATATATTTTAAACTTGACAAAATTCCTTTATACACTCTCCCCGCAGTCACCACTTACATTTGTAATGTGACTATACTGTAACGTTAGGTTAAAGGTCGAAATTGAGTGGTTGAGAGGACTTTGTAGTCCTAGCTTCGCTAAAAACAAGACAAACTTTACCTTTTTTATTTTCTGTATCCAAGAAATCATAGGCTAGTAAGCTACATAAAAGCTGAATTTAGGCCCAGTGCTCTAAATGTCAAAGTGCAGAAATTTGGATTAAATAATTAAACAGAAATTACTTTAAAGCGGTATACTCGTATTCTGGAGCAACGCAAGTTGTTTTGATCGATTAAGATAGTAAAGTTTTACTATACAGGGTGAACGTTGTGTTCATTTATGGCATTGCTACAATTTTATAACGAAAAGAAAACTTGTAATGGCCACCATTTTGAATGGACTGTCCGATACAGCTGGTTAACGGACTTAACCTAGAGATTTGCAAAAGGAACATTTGGTTGAAATTTCGTGAAAATCGGACTAAAAATGCGACTTGTAGAGAGAGGTCACACACATATATATAAAGTTTTGCCATTCGACTCAGGAGGTTCTGGGAAGCAAAAACTGCAAACCGCACCTTTCTACGACGTTTCGTTCTCGTTGGCGAGAGAAATAAATAGCTATATTTTCAACGAAAATTCGCTAACAAGAAGCAAGGTAAATAACAACTGTTTGCCAACCAATCTCTGAACGCACTGTAGGGCTGGTTCTACCTCCAGCGGTCGCTCTGTTTTTGCTCTCAATCTCACAGCCTCCTCAAACAGACCCGGCGAGACATCTTTGTCTACAACTTCCACTGGTAGGATGGCTGAGCAAGATGGAAACTACATGGATGGTTGTAAAACCTGGCTCGCCGAAAAAGCAATTAGCAACGAATTTAAGTAATTTTGAGCTAGGAGGAGATCAACCAGGCCCAACACCGAGTAGAAAACCGATAGAAATTATTAATTAATAATTTTTTCTATAATTGATTTTAAAGCGTTATATTATTAAGGGAAATATTTGATCGGTACGAACGTACTGTGTATCGTTCCAGTTAACCATCATACCAAGGAATAGTAGCCTACAGTGCGAGTCGTCTTGTCTAAACCCTTCTGTTTTGAGTAATTATAGTTTTTTGGTGGCAAAATGGAAAACCCCCTCAATTAACAATCTAAGTGACTAGGGGCATTTACTTTTAACTCTAAGAATATATTGCAATCTCTTGGAACCACAAGGTCGGTAAAAAACCTGTGAAAAAACCTTTAAAAAATTTATCGTTAGTGTTTTTTTCTTTTTTAAATGTGCGAAGTAGTAGCGGTGTATATGTATAATAATATTTATTTATTTATTCATATGTAGTCATTTGAACAGAAGAATTTGCTAGGATAAGGTTAGTGAGTTCTTCGAGCTCAACAATACCTGTTAGGCTGAGGACGCAGGACGAAACAACTAAATCAACATCCAGAAGGAATATATTTTGTTTACTCCCCCTAAGGACAATGGTGGCATATAATAAGCATAACAGTATGCTTATAAGTAGTGTTATGCTAATTCTATGGTGGCGAACAGGAACAACTAACAAGTACATGTAGGTCTGTACAAATCGAAATATTACACTAATATTAAACCTCCTACATTCTTTCCCGTCGTTTTTACTCTCCTAGAGCATTGAAAGGTCAGTATCGGGTATAGTTCTACATATCTCCGCAACACAAAAACACAGCGCGTCAATCGCATCCACCCCCACCACCACTTCAGTGTTCAAGAGAAGTGCTAAAAGCAGTTCCAATAGAAGCTGTATTGAAAGTACAAATGAAGCTGTTCTTTGGATGTATTATCGAGTCATTAAGACACGAACATCAAAATGCTATGGGCAGGGTTTTTTTAATGGATGGATATTCTATAAATTAATGTGCAACTTCAAGATAACAGTACAATGACAGATTGCAAGTAGAAAATCATAATTGTTTGAGAAAGAATCGATTAAAATGCTCTGGTAGGCTAGTATCTTTCTTCAGTTCTTATGACAGACAACGGATCTTCAAATCGATTATAACAGCTTGGCTCCTATGGGTCGTAAATTGTAGTTATACAGCATCAACTAGGACGGTCTGTCCGTCCGTCTTGGGTAATAAAACGGCCAATCATAATCATGTGTACGCTCGATGAATTGCCGACAGATGTCCTATATACTGATGATCTAGTGGCATTTTTACGATTAGCTATTACTGTACAACAACTCTTAGGCTAAATTCAAATGTTCAATAGAACGAGTCGTAGCCAATACTGCAAATGATGGAAATACAGTATTAATTTGCTTGGGTATAGGTTCCCGGTTCGCATAATTTATACGAATTTTCCTTGCTAATATTTAAAATTGTACATCCAGGATTTCCCATGGCCAGGGAAAGTTAGAAAATATATGTGTCTAGAAAATTCAGGGAGTTTCAGGTGAATATTCATGTCTTAAATTATGTTTCATTTTGGAATTTCTTTTAGAAAACCAGTAAACTTTGTCCAGTAAACTAAAGTTGTATACTAGTTCCGAAAAAGAAAATCCCTAAAACTAAAATTGACCTGAAATGTCAATCGGTCTACCAGTCTCGGTGTGGTACCTACTTTTTTAATCTACCATCAAGATACAATCAGGATATAGGCTGGGAAATAATGACTGAAAAGTTTAGAAAAGCTGGTCAGCTAATTTTGCCATGATAAAAAATATCTTGGTGACCTGTCTTGTCACGATGGATCATGGAAATACAGTTATAAAGTTTTCTTTTAAATTTTGTGTAGTTTTAAATTCTTTATTGACTATAAAAGAACGCTGTCTATGAACTCGCGCTGTTCCAAACCTTACACTATTCTATTGGAAATTACAATGCAAGCATACTTCTAGCTATTTAAGACACTTTGCTTTGAGACTACGACCACTCCTAGAGGCCCGTAGAGGGTATTTTTACTATTTTAAGGTGACTATTGACTACTAGTAAGGAATGGTGGTGATTGTGATGCGTGTTTTGATGGATGACGAGATGTAGTCTTGGTACAAACTGAGACCGACTGTTCCCCATATTGGGTCGTGAATTCAAGCCCAACGACCAACGAAATGGACCAACGGCTTGCAACTGGCTGTAACTACTTGCACTCCTATCTGTAAGTAAGCGCTATAGTGGTGCTTCACTCACCTGGTTGTAACCGGCGTGAAATGAACTCACTACGGCCGGAGATTCATGGCCGGCAGTAAATCCAGTTCTCATGCGAGCCTCGTAACTTTTACTGCGTTTTGATTTCAAACTGTCTCATGTAACCGAGGCCAAGTGTGGCAGTTTAAACTTTATTGGCGGCCGGATCAGAATGACAACGTTGCGTACAGAGGGAATATTCGGTTCTACCGCTGGAGCGAAAAGGAATATTTTCAGTGAATTTTCATCGCAAATCGATCTATTAACTTTTAACTGTAAAGAGAAAAAAATGTCGTAGAACAAAGGTTTTGCAGTTTGAGCCAAAACACGACTACATCATTCATCAAAACAATCATCACACTCCCCATCATTCCATACCATATTCACCCTATAAGAGTGGTCGGTGTTTCAAAGTAATGTAATGTATCAAGTGAAAGTCACAAATTATTAGTAGGAAAGATCCTACTAGTTGTAAATAAGCTTAAGTAGGTTCAGTTTACACTGCGACAACAGTTTCATGTCAGCCGGGATTACATGGGATGAGTCGGAGGCGGTAATCACGACCGGATGACGCAGAGGCAGAGAACTCGCTCTACTGGCTCTGCCCAGTGAATATACATCTGTACAAGAAGAGTAGTGTCAATTCAAAACTGTCGCTAGCTACTTCAGGAAACTGGGTTCAGTATTCAGTACTCCAAAGAATCGTCCTTTCCTACCTCAATATTTTTTGTTGGAAAACGAGCAAAACAATATTTGGATCTTTATATTAATGTGTGTGAAAAATATGATTTTAATTTGTACATTATGAATATTTATATCCTTTATTATTATTTGAAGAATCAACCTCCTTGTTTAAAGTTTGTTGTTGACGATGGTAAAGTTTTTAGGTTGAATTAAACATTATTACAGAAATGTCCCATAGTTTTTGATTGAACAAGAAGAACACGAAGTTTCCAGATCCCGACTTCAGGCGAAAAGTAACTTAATCACAATATATTACTTCTCCTGGAACGCTGAAACCTGGTCCAATACGTACAAGAGACATCAAAATCAAACTCTGAATAAATTCCCAATATATATATTTATATATATTTAAAAATATCAGAAACAACAAGAAGAAAGCCTGATTAAAGGGCATAGACCCCTGAGGGACGGGATGCTGGGACGTGGTGGGAAGCGAGGACCGCTGCTGCGGGGGAGGGTCTGGAGTACCGCGAGGGGTGCATGACAAACAGCCCCCCCAATCAACCCCCTTAGTAGGGGGGAGGGAGGGACTCCCCACATAGGGAAGCAGTGGGAGCCCGACTCGCAAACGTGTAACTTTGAGATCAGTGCGAAATCAGTTATGAACTTCGTTGATCATTTGTTTGGATTCGTTGAAACTGGTTCATATTAATTTGTATCACATTATAGTGAACAATTCCAATCCAAGTGTCTGCCAAATTTACAATTAAAATTATAGGATTTTTAAACCTGTTAGAGTTTTTGACGTCTCATCTCGTAATATCCCAAATAAAGGTTTGATAACCAAGGATTTAGTTTAAATCGAACATGCATAGTAACATTTTTTTGATTTCGGCTTAATTTAGCCGTAATTTGTTATTTGGCAATGTTTTGAAAATAATTCATAATTCAAAAACTCTTTGGGATATTTTTATGAAACTTGGTATAAACCATATTAATTGTTTTCCTAATAAAGTTTTACAAAAATATCTTGTAGGTACCTAACTTACCAAATTTTAAATTGGTGGTAAATTAAAAATTCAATAAGTTAGATAAAAATATTTTTAAACAGTATTAAAAATACCAAGTTTCAAAAAATATCTCAAAAGGCTTTTTAATTAAGTTTGCAAAATGCCCAAACTAAGCCTAAATAAAAAAAATGTCACCGAGCACTTTCGACTTACTTTTGTATGTAGAATCCAGTTCTGTATAGCGCATTACACATTTTTCTGACACCCTGTATAGATTACAATACGCGACGTTTAACACTTAAAAGTTTCACTACACAGAGATCGTAAGAATCAAAACGAAAATGCTAAAAAAGGAGAACAAATGTCGACGCTGAGGTGTAGGTAATTAGCCAGTGAGAAATCAACTACTAGTATCACCCTCACTGAGCTAGACTCAGCTAGTTTAATCATTTACAGGTCAAGAACTTGGGTCTTGTTCGACACCTAGAGTCTCCGGTCCTCCCGACAGAGCGCAGCAGTGACGCGGTATATATCCTGCAACTGTACGCACACTTACCACCGAGAACTAAACTTTCTGCACGTCGATAAAACCTTTTCAACTGTTTCTACTTATTCTGTAAATCGTGTTTATGTGTTTTAAATGCAAGAACTGGTGACGAATGGGGTTATAAATGTAAAAATTGATGATTCAGTCGATTAGAAAAGTGGAATTAATGATTATTTTTAGCTCATTCTAAAAGCTTCGATTTAATAAATCGATAACACCGACGTTGTGACCCATTTTGTAACTCATTTACCGTTACTATCTTTTGTTAAAAAGTTTTCCTTTTAAAAAGGTGAGAAGAAAATAAAAGCGGTCTGTTTAAAAGAAAATCTTCAACAAAAGGAGAACAAATATCGACACTAAGGTGTAGGTGGCCAGCCAGTGAGGGATGACTGTAATATCATTCTCAATGACTGGGTCGCAAAATTCCATTTCTATTTACATGTCAAGAACTTGGGTCTTGTCCGACACCTAGAGTCTCCGGTCCTCCCGACAGAGCGCAGCAGTGACGCGGTATATATCCCGCAACTGTACGCACACTTACCACCGAGAACTAAACTTTCTACACGTCGATAAAACCTTTTTAACTGTTTCTATTTGTTCTGAACATCGTGTTTATTTGTTTTTGAATGCAAGAACTAATGACGTATGCGGTTATAAATGTAAGAATTAATGATTCAGTCAATTAGAAAAGGCGAGTTAATTTAATAATTTGTTTGAGCTTATTCCATAAACTACGCTGTGATAAATCAATAGAACCCACATTGTGATTAGTTTTGTAACTCATTTACCGTTACATATCTTTTGTTACAAAGTTTTTGTTTTAAAAACTTGAGAAGAAAAGGAAACCAGTCTTCAACAAAAGGAGAACAAATTTCGACACTAAGGTGTAGGTGTTCAGCCAGTGAGAGATCAACTTGTAATATCACTCTCAATTACTGAGCTAGACGTGGAGCAAGTTTATTTACAGGTCAAGAACTTGGGTCTTGTTCGACACCTAGAGTCTCCGGTCCTCCCGACAGAGCGCAGCAGTGACGCGGTATATAAGTCGCAACTGTACGCACACTTACCACCGAGAACTAAACTTTCTACACGTCGATAAAACCTCTCCAACGGATGTCGTAAGTTCTGAAAATTGTGGAAATGTTTTATTGGACTCAAGAATTGACCACTTATGAGGTTTTAAGTGAAAATATTGATGTTTTTGGCATTAAAAAGGTGGAGTCAATTAAATGATTATTTTCTCTCATTACGTAGACTACGCTAAGCCAACTTGCTGTTTTAGATGATAACTCCTAGCGATAACAGGGAACGGATAGATTGAATCAATTTCCACAACAACTTTAGAAACCGGCGAGCCGTGCCATCATGTTACACTATGCGCAATGCATCTTCTACCTCAGACCAGTTTAGTTCACACCGTGGCCGCTGCACACTGTACAGCGCTGACTACTTTATCGCTTCCCGTGTGGATGAACGATTTATAGACTTTAGTTAAGTAAGTAGTTGGATTAATTCTACACACAGCTGGCAGCAAACAAGGGTCAGGGTCGACGACCTGACTCCGCGTTGGAGGCTAAATAGGGAAATTTGCGAGCGGAAATAAATTACGTGTCGGTAAAGTTAGAAGGAGAATGAATAAATAAATATTCTATTGAGTAGACATGTTAACAAGCATGTTTCTCAATCGTATATTTGATCTAAAACTTTTCCTTTCACTTAAATTTTGATCTCAATAAACATACATACATAACATTCGTACTATTCCCATTGTCTTGAACCTTCTCAATCTACCCCTGTCAGTCCGTTTTATAGTTTCCCAATTGTGTGCCAAAAGCTCGTTTAAACTGTAAAAAAGCTTCTCCGACCAAAATTGATTTAAGGCGAGCTTTGAACGCCTTTTGGTAAAATTTGGAAGTGCGTTGCCGAACTGAACCCCTGCCTGTGATGGTAAACGATCAAAATCCACCGTACTGCGTCTCCCAGTTGAGTAGTTCTCCATCTCTGGTTTCATAAGAGTGTACATCTATACCTCCTAAGAGGTCGCATTCACATTTAAGAAAAGACATGTTTTTAAAATGTAGAGACAGGGTAATGTCAACAGTTTCAACTTTTTGAAAGCTGGTCTGCATGCTGATTTTCTCCATTGCAGTTTTGAGATTGTTTTTGCACTGCTTGTTTTTGAAGAATCAACACTCTAGAAAGGTTTGAGCAACCATCCCACAACGTTAGCCCGAAGGCCAGGTGTCGGTAGATTAGTCCATAATAAGTCGTCATCAGTACTTGAGTGGGCAATATTTGGACAATTACCACGAAGCATAAATGCCTGAAGTTAGTTTTGAGCAAACACTGTCTAAGCGACAATACCAAGTTGACTAGGACCATTGACTTTCCATCCTACCCGGATGGAAAGTCAATGCTAGGACTCGTGGCGTGGCCCTGAAATCCAGCTTCATGGAGGTCAGGTTTTGAGGATGATATAGGTCTAAAGCGGCTGAGATGGTCTCAGTGATCATCTGATGATACCCGCATCAGCTCCCACCATCGTTTAGACATATCAGACCATCACCTGCGTGGTTCGGAAGTCACGTTAAGCCGTTGGTCCTTGTATTTCCATTGGTCATTGGGCTATTAATTAATGACCCATTCTAACGAAGAGTCGGTCTTAGTTTGTAACAAGACTTCACCTCATAACTACCACTAATCCTTCGCCACATATTTGCATTAAAATACCCTAATGAGAGTGGTCGGCATCTCAAATAGTGATTTAGTGATAATCCTCGATTAAGTAACTTTGTCGAGTAGACATCTTCGAACAAGAAAATTATGACACGTGACCCGACCGATAGCGCTAAATCGTCCAAGCAACAGTCTTTGGAAAACAAATCGCGCATCGGCAGCAGTTGTCCTGCATGCAGTAAATTTGATACAGTAGTTGGCAGCGGGTTTGGGTTGAGAAGGTAATCTGTGTGTTGCAGACAAGTGGTCGAGACAGCGGACAATTCATCACTCACTCACAGCTGATCATCAACAATGGTAACGATATATCAGCTGATTTACTCCCCACTCCCCCCCTTCCACACACACACACACACTCACTCTTTCGACCGTATTGTTCCTGATTCACGATTTGTTTTGTATAAGGCATCGGACATTACGGAATTGATATTGTAATTTCTTTGTCGCTGCTATGTGTTGATTTAGCCTTCAGAAATAAATCAATAAAACATTTGAATTTGTATTGTCGTAGAAGAGAATAAAACGATCCCTGATAAAGAATTTTTATGTGCTGGGTCAGAAACACACAATTTTTTGTGTCAGGACGGTTGAAAGGGCTGAATAATATTTTTCGAGGCTTTGTAACGACATTTTTATTTTTAATTTGTCATCTTTGAAATAAACTGAAGCAAAGCTAAAAAGGTAAAGTTTGTCTTATTTAACGAGGCGAGGTTAGGACTACAAAGTCCTTTCTAACACTCAACTCGACCTTTACCTAGCGTCACCGTGGAGTAAGTGGTGAGCTACTCACTATATACTTTAGAACTACTGTATTCATTAGGGGATGACCGAATTAATCCACCATCTAAATACCTATGTAAAGTACTTAAAACACTGTAAATCTTTCTACACAATGTGGAAAAGGCAATCGCGTTGAATTCAAAAGGGGCAGAGAAAACATTGTGCAATCGTGTAGCTGCGTGTTGGCCTGCGTCTGCAAACCAGACAGGGGCGGGCGGTGGTGATATTTCAGAAACCCGAACCCCCACAAAAACCCACTCGCCCGGGGAAGGAAAGGAAAAACTCAAAATACTGCCATCCCGGCTGTTGGACCATTTGCACAAGGGAGGCTGAGATGCTGGAGATCTGGTTCTGGGCCCGTCCCGGGGCACAAAACCGCCCGCGGGGCCGGGACCCATCTGTCGTCTGGGCCCTTCCTCGCTTATCTCGAATTTGAGAGGGCGGAGCTCCTCCGTCGTAAGGTCAGGTCAGACCGGGTCTCGGGTCGGGGTTGGGGGAAGAATTATCGGTTCGAGGTCCAGGAGACCCTCTATGCCACGTCTGACGATTCTCAAGAAAATTTAAGTTTTTAAACCTACGCTTTTGAAAGAGGTTCGTTTTGTGTAAAGAAACTGGACTACATAATTCGAATTATTTTCAAAGATATTCCATAGTACTTTTTGGGATTCAAATAATTGCATCCTCTTAATTCTCTTAAAAATCACTAATCACTATTTGAGATGCCGATCACTCTCATGAGAATATTTTAAGGCAAATATGTGGTGAAAAAAGGTACAGTTTGTCTTTAATGAGGCAAAGTTAGAACTACTACTCAACCTTGAACTTTACCTAGCGTAAGCGTAAATAAACTCAACAAATTTTGAAACAGTACATCCAGTTTTATAAAAACCAGAAAATATAAAGTTTTAAAAAAAATCTCAAAACGTGTTCGGGAGTTAGGATGCTTATTTCATAGTCTGGGGTCTGGGTCTTGCCATGCTGACGGCATGAAAATTCCATTTTTAAAAGAAAATTCATCCAAAGAATCACAGTCATAACTCATAAATAACCGTTTATGAGGTGTATATTTCAGTTGTTCTGGTGTAATTACTCAAAATATCTTGTTGTAAATAAAACGCTGTATTTACTGATAAAACCACGTATTTACACTCACAGACTGGTGTTGATAAAACATAACGATGAAATTGCACTGATAAGAAAATTAACCTGATATGCAACTAGAATGTTCCCTTTCATTCGCCGAGAGCGTATAGTTTCTTTGTGCTGTATTGCACTCTATAACAAAAACTTTGCAGATATATTATTTATAATCCGCATTTTGAAGAAACCAATTAGTACGAGTATAGTTATTTTAATGCTGATTAAATTGAAGGAAATCGTATGGCTAATTGATCATTTGAACAAACTAAATTTTCACGACTCAATATTAACTGTCCCATTTAAAAATTACTCAATATTGGTTTTATTGCTCTGAGGCCTTTCAAATTAAAAAAAAGAGCTTCATTTCTCCATTAATTGTACCGCCCAAATCAAAGGATTTTATATAAATTTTGAATGTTTACGAAACGAATTCCAAATATAATATATGTAAGTTTATTTTCCTACTCTACAGTATTAAGTATAAGTATAGGGTACCAAATATGTACTTTTGCTTTGTAGCAGTTTGATTGTGTTAACTAAAACACAGTTTCAAATTTATTTATAAATACAAACATTTGCTCTCACTAAAAGGCGTTAGATTGAGAAACCGATCGAAACGGGTCACCATTGTCTCTTTTTGCCATTGCGTTTTTTGTACGGATCAGACGATAAATGCATTGCCTTTAAAAGGCCTCGTCCTAAATAATTTTTTACAATACTGGTTTTTTATATTTAAAGTTAATTTTTATTCTGATATAAACTGTTACACAAATTGTTTACTTAGGTGAAAATGAGTACTCTTGATATTTTGATTTTAAACAATGCTATCATATTTCACTTATCGGTAGGCACGCCAAACAAACATTGTCATATTTGAATATTTTATTCTTGACCTATGTCAATCGATGCAAGGGAAACTATAAAGACAACGCTATTTGGAGCTGTATATCAACAAACTATGTAATTACTTGGTCAAAACAGATTTGTTTAGACTCGTTCATCCTTCATAATTATAACTGTGTACCTATAGCGGACCCGTGGCGGGTTGGTATCGCGCGCGACTCCAGAACCTACTCCGGTTGGTTCGATCCCCGCAGTCACCGTTAACAATCTATTGAGAGATTTAGTGATTGAGAGTACTTTGTAGTCCTAACTTCGCCTCGTTAAACATGACAAGCTTGATATGTTTTACCTTTTTTATTGCGTATAATTGTATATGTATAGAAAAAAGTAAACAAAAGCCAATAGATTGACACAATAAAAACTGAAAGGGAATAAAGGTAACTTTAAAAACTAAAAAACATATATTTCGGTTTGAACCGTCTTCAGTAAAAAACATAGCATAAATGAACAAACAATAATAATTGAGGTGATTACAAAAAAATATTATATATAATATATATACATATCCCATTAAATATAGATAACAAAATAACTAGTCAGACAGGACTATAAAGTACCATTATACAAGGAAAATAAACTACTCATGAATATAGAAAATCCCGATTCTTTGTTACACGGCTTTGAAAATGGCATTATAATTTTGAATGAATACAATTACAAAATAAGCTGACCTGACAATAGAAAGCGGTCTATTTATAGCTTAAGTACACTACTCTGTAGATTCAATTTCAGAAGAGCTTGTCTCTCGTTAAGAAAAAGCTCTGGAGACTTAGGTCTCGAAGAAAGGCTTCGTTGAATGTAATTGAAGATTAGTGCTTTCTCTTTGAAGTATTATGTTTCTTCTCCTTCGTAAATTGTTTTCCGTTTTAAGTGAGCCATTTTGAACGGTCTCATTTCATCGCATTTATTAGGGTTTCATAGAGGCTATATGAATGAGGTATTGGAAATTTGAATATACTCGTACTCTTCATTTATCAAGAAGAGTCGTTTTGGAAGGAAAATCAACTCATACTTCGAAACTCTAAAGAATTTATTTCCATAGATTGGCTTTGCATAAACATGCATTTTTGTGTTCTCTGTTACAGTTGGTTAGTCTGATGCCCGTCTGTGATTGGTCGTCCGCTGCCTCCAGCCACCAGGTGGACAGCTATCACTGGCCGTTGACGTGCTTGGTTTCTCTTATCGTGTTTTAAGTTTTTAACTCCCCAACGTTTTTGTGCATGTTGTATTTTTTTCTAAGCTAGTTTTGTATAAGAAATAAATAACAAAAGTTAAATTTAAATAAGTTTAAAAGGAAAAACAAAGAAGAAAACTTATTTGAATGTTCAGTTTTTTCCCTGATAATACAATTCTCACACATATTAATGAAAGTATAACGAAGGGTACAGAGAGAAGGGGGGGAAAGTTAGACAGAGAGGGAAGATCAATAGAGGAGGCACTGGATATGATGGGCGGGGGGACCACGTGCTGAGCTGCCACTGCCATTACAATCACTCACACTGTCGTTCCCGAGTACTATATGAAGTGCATGTGCAACGTTAATCATGTTACCGACTACCTAGCTGCGGATTAGGGACAATAGAGCGCGGTACAAGAAAAGAACGAACGTAGAGAATTGTGAATAGTGCTTCAATGCGGGATAAACACGTTGTACACAATGAGTATCTAACAGTGTACAGTTATTATCCAGCACAATAAGAGATCAATTAGAGAATTTAAAAAAAACATACGAAATATTTCAAATTAAGATATTGCTAGTCCAGCAAAACATTTTTTCTCAAGGAGGAGGTTTTGTAAAAAGTGAAATCTCGAAAAATGAGTTCTTAATCAGTACTTACGAGTATGAGGAAATTGAAAGACCAAATGGTACTGGTTGTATGATGATAGGCCAGTTCAGGAATATGACAAAACCTGCATCCTCCCTCCCTTAAAAACCCCTAAAATTTAAAATTACAAGACCTAGCTCTTGTGGTACAAAGTCTTTTATAAAGTACGGATATAACATTATTTGAATCTAACCTGGAAGGTAGAAGCAAAGATAATATCCTCTGGATTTTCTGTGGTAGAAGTTATATGTTCGTACAAACCTCTTTAGTCTTTGTAGGAAATTCCAAATTTTTTTAAGGAAACTGATCTATTTTATGCATTTGTTTGAACCTTTTAAGTAACAGACACCTTGTGATTCACCTTTTCTCATCAAGAGAGATTTGAATTCCACAGCCTCTTGATTCTAGTACGAAACAAGACGAGATTCCATAAAGTAATACAGTAATTCCAAAACTTACGTTTACAAACGAATTTGTCAAGTTTGAATCCGTTAGTTCTTACCTGAAACAGACAAAACAAGAATTTAATCAAAATGCCGTAAAACCCGAATATATTAAAAATATTTAATAAACAAATCCATTTTAAGATCGTCGAATCACGATGACGATGCAGACATTTTAATCGACAAACATCAACTAAACCGCAAATGAGTCATGATTGTCGCAAAACCTCCTCTCTCTCTCTCTCTGGCGTGGATTACGGGTGTTATTCGCCGACTACAGGGTGAGATGTAATGGGAAAGCTGTTGTGACCTTGGCAAAGCCAGCAGCGCCTTGGCTATCTGTGTCAGGGCCCTTTATCAGCCCGTTCCACTACTGATAACAGCTCGCTACCGTGCTCTACCACGCTAACACAAGGGGTTAACCAGTGTTAAGTGCCCGAACATTATTTTAACATCATAAAATACAGTATTATCTTAGTGCTTACTTTTTGCTAAAAACTGTAAATTCGTCAAAGATTTTCAACATTGCATATTGAATGCTATGTTGGATGGTCTATACTCCACATCGTTCAGAAAGATTCAGTAAGTTTTGACCAAGATATTACCGCAATTACAGTTTAAGTTGGTCAAGCCGGGTTTAGGGTTTTGACACAAGAAGGACACAATAGCAGGTCCGGTCAAGCCCTGGAATATTCTGTTTCAGTAAAAGGGTCTCAAATACAAAACTTTTGCTGGATCTTGGCAAACCTCTAAAAAAATAAATTGAAAGACCCAAAAGGAAGCAAATTAGCAATGTCTTGGCAATACTTGAAAAAATATTGAAAGACCCAAAAGGAAGAGTTGGCCAATTCGTCCCATAACTAAAAACTGTACAATAAAAAAATACTTTTCTTCTTCCCATTTTTTGTTTTAGAAAAAAACTAGTGAATTTATAGAGCACCTTGATGCAACTCCACTCTGCAATAACACTTGTAGCTGTAACTTACAGTTTTCCTTGAGTTCTTTGTTTGATGTTTTTTGTTGACGATGGGAGGATTTCAGAAGTTGAACTATTATTGCGGACATTTTCCATCGTTAGTGAACAAAAAAGAACACGACGTTTCGGTGTGAATTTTGAAGCTTTTTCCTAGAAACTTCGTATTCGCAATGTTACCCTTGCGCATAGTTTAGATCTACCGTCCTGAGTCCTCAAGTTAGGTAGTTACCACATGTCCCTCAGCCAAAACAATGGATTCCGAAGCCAGTGACGAAGAGTTTGAGCTTGATTTCCGCATACTACAACTCCTACGTTCCGTGCATCACGAAGACAGTTAACAAGTACAAACGACTGTTCACCTCGAGAGCTCTTCTCGTGATCTGTCGACTGTACACCGGGTTTGCGTGTCCCACCGCTTTGAATCGGTTCTAATTCCAAACGCTGACTCCGCTTCAGGGTCGAATTAGCGCTTCGCAAATGAAAAAGTGAACGTTCTTCCTTCTTGCGTTCCTATTTCATGTCTCAGGCTGCATCATTGGAAGAAACCTTTTAGAATATTTCCAAGAAATGTCGGAAGAATATCACTAACAGGGTTGGCATGAACTACCAAACGATCATCTAAGATTTCGTAAGAGTAGTCAAAACAAAATAGAAAAGATCCTTCTGATTAAAAGTTGGAAGGCCATTGAGGTTTCTCCGTGTAGGGCGTACTCAAAAATATTACTTGTCTTCCTATATTGTATCCTCTTGTATCATTGGCAGAAGACATTTATATTGTTCAAAGAAATATTCCAAAAGAAGATCACATGTCGTAAGAGAGTAGTCAAAATGGAATAGAAAGGATTTTGTTGATTAGAGACTGGAATGCCACTGATGATTTCTTCGTGCTTTCTTATCTTGTCTCTTTTTCCAAGAAATATGTCAAAAGAAGATCAAAAAACCTCGCATGTGCCCAGGACCTAATATACATTGTATATTTGGTCCTGGTCCTGCATGTGCCTGCCACCTAACGATAATCCAAAAATAGAATCGATAAGATCCTACTGATTGAAGATTGGATAGGCCATGATGATTTCTCCGTGTAGGGCGTACTCAACATCAAGATTTGAAACGTGAAATGGTTAATACACAGGGGCGAGAGGTAAATGTGTGTAATTGGAAACAGGATATTCAAATAATGGTGAGCAAGCCTCGGCTGACCCGTCACTTGACCTTTGCATTCAACTCGGCTAATTGAAGAATCTTCCGGACCTACTGGAGGCAAACTGCTGGAACAGTCTTCTGCCTGTTCTGCTTCCAGTAGACACTGTACAACTCCTCTTAAATGATTCTACCATTAGTATTGGCGCAGAAGAGAGAATAGAAATTGTCTTTTGATAATGCTAAGTACAAGACAGCCACTTTGTCTTTGAACAATGTAAAACATGAATTTCATTGAGACACCCCAACTGTTTTGAGCGCACTCTTAATTTCAAGAATTTAGGAGAGGGATAATTCTTTTTATGAGATTGGGCAATTTGGGTTAGAATAACAGTGTTTTTTTTTACAAAAAGTTGTTTGATGGCTTAGATTTTGCAGAAGAGCGGGGTTTCAATTAAAACGAGGATGTACGTGGTTTCTACGACAAAACTTTAGGTCGAGAAACCATCACTTCTACTTTTACGCCAGTTACCCTGGTTCTTGTCGTGAACAGCCGATTATAGACTGTCGAGGGAGATGAACCCTGGCGCCGTCATGTCGAGGAGAACTCTCCTCCGCTAACCACTCGCCACGGAGTTGATGAAATGAAGCGAAATTACCCACTGCAGGCGGGTGTCGGCCAAATGGAAAAACTCTGTCCAGGTTTTCTTTTTTTGTTACGTGCAGTCAAGGATAATGTGACGGTGTCATTTCTTATTGTGTATTTTATTTCTTCCTTTTCATTTTTGTCGGAGTTATCTCCAAATACAAAAAACTGTTCATACTCGTCCGCATTTTTTTCCTTTAGTAATTTAATTCACTTTTATTTTAATTTTACAATCTTTTACTAGGAGAGTTGATGAAATCAAAAAATTTACAAATTCTTTTCATGTGGAAGCTATTATGGTTTTACACACTAGGGAGGTTTTTTCCCGAATCCTTTGGGCAAAAATAGAATTTTCAGTAGGGTTTCGAACAAAGCCACATCGCCGTTGTACAGAAGAGTGTGTGGGACCTCGGTTAAATGGCTCGGAAGGGCTTTGTTGGCTTAGGTCTGCCTTGAGGCGCCCAGGGACAAACAAAGCAGGGCTTTACAGTCTGACCTGCTGAGTAAAAGTGGTAGTGGTGTACAATCCAGATGTGTGGAGCAACTTCCAAGAATATGGTGGAAAACATTTTTAAAACGCTATCCTTAAATTTTTATCTCGCAAGTCTCATATTAAAGCTAATGGCATACTTTAGTTGTAAACTTGTTAAATAAAGGTGACGTGTTGCTACAGTGAAATTTCTGTGACGGGGAGTGAAATTTATACGAGGCGGTCTTGGACAAACCAGGGCCGACTGTTCCCTAGATTGGGTCATTATTTAACAGCCCAACAGCTTAACGTGACTTCCGAACCGAGTTGGAACTTCAGTGCGCAAGTGAAGGAGAGAAGAGTGGCACTTCTCATTGTCGGAAAACTGTCGACTTTCACGCGCATGCTCGGTTTCACGCGTGTGCGCAACTTTCTTAGTGCGCATGCGTAGTGTCCTTCCTTTCCCGTCGCAGCGCTCTTCCGTAGTGAACATTATGATACTGACGTACTGAAAATGTTAGGTCACACTCGTAGTCTTGGAATATCTATTCGAAATAATTTTCCGTCTTCTGTGGTAGGCCTACTACAAGGCTATTCACAAGTCTTTCATGTGGTATTTACACCTTTGTTGGGTTGAAAATGTCAAATTCCGTTCAGGTTATTTTGATTCCTTCCGTCAACGATGGGATCTCGCTTTGCGTGCACTTGTTTCCCGCCAAACCCAACCTCTATTGTCGTCCTGATGACCGCAACAGTACCAAAAATCCCTTTAAACCTCGACCAAACATTGGACGTTGTAAGGTTGAAATTTATTCAATCGTTCAAATACAAAATTAAAAATTTTTACTGGGAGATTTTTGGTAGAACGTTGCGTTCAACGACGACTTTCAAAGTGGTATTGGAGCAGTTTTGGAACATCATATTTTATCATTGAATTGACAACAAAAATCTTATCTTGACAATCCACTGTCCGGGGGAGCCAGGGAGGAACATTTCCCACGGAATGTTTATAACGGGGGGATTCAAAGTAAGTTTTAAATTTTTTGTAAATCCCGATTTTCTGAAGAAACTCACTAGACAGCGGATCATACAGTAGTTACTTGTATTTGATACTATTTTTTTTAGAGGTTAATTTACTGTATGCTCATAAGATACATACATTGATAAGAAGCATTATAAGCGGAACAAGTGTTAAACTGAGTTAACAGTCTTGAAAAGCGGTTAAGGATATCAATCCCGTGCTCGAAGCAGCCAGGATGTATCGCAATCCTCCTCGATCCCTGCCTTATATAAGACACGGGATTGAATCTGACTCTTATTTTACGCTCTGTTCAGACGACGTTGCTGCAATCGTGTTGGATTTCACTGTCGGTTTGCGGTCTAGTTGTCGTCTTGATTTTGGGTTTTTGCGTTGGAAATCCAACTGTAAAGGTTTGTTTGTCAAAGTAATTATCTAGATGTGTTTGCCAAGTGAGGGTGAAAAACTGGAGTGTGGAAATTGCAAAACTGTGAGTACTTTTTTGTTTTTATCAGTGCTTGGCAGCACGAAAGGAAAAAGTGACGATGCAGAAGTTCGTATAGTCGAGAAACGCCGCCGTTGCAAATAGAGTTGTTGTGACTTCAAAAATTTCAAATAACAACAATTTATCATTTAGGGTAGATTGGACGCTGACAGAATTTCTAATGCACTAAAACCCTATTTTCAAGAGGAGTATCAGAACAATTTGGTTCCAATGCGCCCTACACAATGCTTTTACATGATGTAAACATTATGATACATACAGCAAATCATCACACCAGAGCAATTTCCCTAACCTTTGTGAAGTTACTAAGGAGCGTGTACGACTGGGACTCGTGGCGTGATCCTGTAATCCAGCTTCATGAAGGTCAAGTTTTGAGGATGATATAGGTCTAAAGCGGCTCAGATAGTCTCAGTGATCATCTGATGATACCCGCATCAACTCCCACCATCGTTTAGACATATCAGACCATCACCTGCGTGGTTCGGAAGTAACGTTAAGCCGTTGGTCCTTGTATTTCCATTGGTAATTGGGGCTATTAATTAATGACCCATTCTAAGGAAGAGTAGGCCTTAGTTTGTAACAAGACTACACCTCATATCTAATTACTACCACTCATCAAACTCATCCTTAATCACAAATTTGCCTTAAAACCCCTCATGAGAGTGGTCGGCATCTCAAATAGTGATACTGTATATGCTGCAGGAATTGTTCCCTGTAGAACGTGTTACAAATGGGTGGTATTTATAGGCTGTAAAACGCAGGGTGTAAAGGGGAGCCCCCTTCCCCCCGGTCATGTGATCAGTGGGGTAAACATCTGAAATAGGCTAAAGTAGTAAATTCTGTAACCAACCCTTGCAAATGCTATTGAAGCGGTACTTATACGCGGAAGCGTGGCGGGTTGAT
The DNA here is from genome assembly GCA_018831715.1 of Matsumurasca onukii. Classification (NCBI taxonomy): domain Eukaryota; kingdom Metazoa; phylum Arthropoda; class Insecta; order Hemiptera; family Cicadellidae; genus Matsumurasca; species Matsumurasca onukii. Next base: position 15,186,519 of record CM032059.1, read on the forward strand.
ATCACGCGCGACCCTGGTGGCGCGAGTTCGATTCCCGCAGTCACCACAGAAGAGAGAATTTGTAGCCCACCGACCAATGGAATGGACCAACGAGTTAACGTGACTTCCGAACCGCGAATAGTGGCCATCTCGAAAAGTTATCACTGCGCCCGGGAATCGAGCCCGGGCTGATTTGGTGCGAAGCACGCACTATACCACTGAGCTTACGTAGGCTCCGGCTATGACAACCCCCGAAAATTACAAAATTATATCATGGCCTACCATAGAGTTTAATGCCTTCGCTAAACTCTTCCTAAGGTTACTTTCCTACTAAATTATGTTTCGTAAACTAATACTAAATACATACTGTCCTACTTTTTTCGTTACTACTGCAAAATTGTTTGTCCGTATAATTTCTAGACTAAATTGCGGACGTTTTCCATCGATTTTAGTGAACAAGAAGACGTTTCGGAATCTGCAATCTGATCTCGTCATCAGGTGTAGTACAATGTATTGTTTACCGATTCTATCAACTAACAACGAAGCATTTCAATCGCATACGAGCCGAAACGGCTCGCAGGTGACGAACCAAACGCCTCTGGCGGCCAAGGAAGGAACTGACGGACCGTTGCCAACATAACAAATCACCGGTGACGGCCAAGAAGTTGACACATAGTATAATGAGTAAGCCTGACCTTTGTAGTAAGTACTCGTTATGTTGGCAACAATGAACATAGTTCTTCTCGTACATTCTGACTCGCGTGCCAGCACGTGCTGTGAGTTACAGCGGTTTGAGTAGACCTTGGCCAGTTGGGAATTGACAGACACGATCTGTGTACAGTCAAAAGATACTTCTAAACTAAAACCACTTACCAATTATTTCGGTGTGAACATGTGAGAAATTAGAGAAGTAAACAAGCCACGTAAGTGCTGCTTCCTATCGGGCTGAAATCGCAACTAATTCTGAACGGTTTTCCTTAAAATTCTCAATATTATTGATGGATGTTCAGATAAATTGTGGCTTCCGTTAGACGCTTCTGACTGAAAATGTGTGAAATATTTGAGATAATAATTATTAAAAAGCGCCAGAAAAGACGATCTTTAAACCAACACGTCCAATAGTAGGACCCGTGGCGGATCAGTATCGCGCGCGGCTACTCCAGTGCGTGAGTTCGATCCCATCACCACCATCAGTTAACATCACTATCAATTTGTTAAGTAACTTTACGGAAACGCTAGGTATAGGTCGAGGTTAAGTGGTCGAAAGGGCTGTTTGTAGTCCTAACTTCGCGTCGTTAAACAAGACCTTACCTTCTCTTCCCTGATACCAATACTTTTGTGTGATATACTCGTAACTCTAGTTATTATTTTATCTGTAAGTATTTGCCAGTACCTTATATCTGTGAACAATTTTCACTTAGGTGAAGAATTTTACTCACATGCGGACCTACAACAACGATCTTTCAGTTATTCAGACAAATTATAAGACAAAACTAGACCAAGAATAAAATTTCACTTTCTTTTCTACTAACCCGGCGTAAAAATACCTCCAAGCAACCGTAAATACCCCGTAATCTAACCTAAAAACGTCCGCCAACGTGTGGAACACTGTTGTTGGTTAGTTAACCTGTCAGTGGTATCAGCACAGCTGTGATCTAGGCTACAGCTGTTTTGTAACCACCGTGACAAAGAGTAGTGTACAACATTGTCTACTCTACTCTGTGTTACATAGAGGTGTAGCGTTTCCGTCCTCACTTCACGCGTAGCTAGGTCTGGCCTAGATCGTTTTGTCACTTAGATCACTGATAAACTGGCTATAAGTGAGTCTTGCAGAGGACTTCGGTGTCTAGCTTCTTAAATGTGGCTGAACGATTGCGTAGATGATATTTTTTAAATATCAGTGGGTTAAAATCACAGTCAAAATGTGAATCCAGATGTTGTATCTGAGTTATTTGTCTTTAATTACTTTGTAAAGCACATCAACTGGTAGTTTTACTCTTTAGTTAGTCTACCGTCAATAAACCGTGACTTTTTCGTCAAAACTGAGTTTTAATTGCAATTTAACGTTCAATCGGACACAATCGAATGCTTCATCAGGAACAAAGACTTCTTCTGAGGGTAAAATAATTTATAAGATATTATTACGTACGTTTTCCATAGTTTTTAGCGAACTAAAAAAAGTACAACACGTTTCGTGATCTGAAATCTGACCCCGTCTTCAGGTAAACGTAACAAAAAATTACTTGTACGTGTATTTTAACCTCAGAAATTCATCGTCAAAAACAAACTTCACTTATTTTTTAATAACTTAACCAAAACAAACCAATCCATTGATTGAATGTCAAAATTATATCGAAACTTTCCATTAATTTTGCAAGTTTTCAAACTGTCACTCGCCGCGGAGGCCTAGACGCCAAGCATTTACGAGTCGGATATGCGTTCCACCCTCCCCTGTCCACCCTGCCAACCCACCCTCATCACCCTTCTCCCACCCACACCCTCCAGATCGACAACAGCCCTCGCCTCGCCCCCGGCTTCCCTTGTTGCCCTAGTAACGCCACGAGGGCTGCTGTGTAATAATCAGGGGAATGAGTTTCGTTAAAGTCATTAACTCACGCTTACAACAGCTATGGGCGGGCGGATGAATGTGAAATGAGTATGTTTAAATTGACTAATATATTTTTAACCATGGTTTAGTGTGCTATAATGGATAGAATATCAACAAAACTACTAGATATTTCGTAATATTGTCAAAAGTTTAGAGTCCCAGGCACGAAGTTTATTTTCAGAACCAGCACAATACAAATAAACAAATAAATTCTTGAATGCCGAAGACATATAACATTGTATGGCAGTCGTCCTTTCCCTAATATTCACACACATTCAAACATAGAGGTTCTGTAACATTCACTCATCATTAGCACATCTAAACTCATTGAAGTTAAGATTTTGTTTTTATGACCAGCTATCAAATACCCTTAACAGAGTAGTAAGAATTTATCACAAGGAAGTGTTTTAAGCGAATTTTGAATAGGCCAAAGTTATCCAATAGTTTTAAATCATATGGGAGATAATTAATTAACCTATCTAACACCAACCTGTTCCGGCAGATGGTTTGTTAATTTTAATCGGTGTTGTTGGACTACATAATTCACCCTCCCTCCTGTTTTGCATTGGTGAACATTTCTTCCATGCACCAAGTCACATTTTGATTTGCAATAAATAACTACAGTAGTATTATCTCGTAGACATATAGGCAAGGTAGCGTTAGTAATCCAAGCCCCCCCAAAACAGGTTTACATTACTCTCTAGATTTTAGTCTTTTAATAATCCAAATTACTTTCTTCTGGAGAATAAATACACGTTGTAGTCTTATGTTTGAACAACCCCAACGGACGGGCTGGAGGGTGGGCGATCCCAGTTCGGGTTGGGCGTGCCTGACTACGGTTTTCCTTCTTTTGAAGGGCAAATTGGTGGATTTAAAGCCCTTTTCACTTCTGACATGGGAATGAGGCTTTTGACTGACAGCATTGTTCGTGGATGGTTTGGTCGACTAGGCAGCACGGTGGTTTGGCGTCTTTCGAATTATTTGGTGCACTAGTTTAAGTTCTTCAGAAAACTATACGAGTTTTAAACGTGTTTGTATAATTTTGACATTTATTGGGTGTTGGATTGTTTTTTATTTCAGTTAAGTTATCCAAAAGGAGTCTTTGTTCCTGATAAAGCATTGGAATGGTTTCAATTAAACTTTTAACCGCTATTGAATCGCCTCAATTTTCTCATCAGAAGGCTTTGGTAAAACTAATAGTTGTGAACTATCAACAACAAACTTCTACCAGACAACAACCAAAAGTAATTAAATTAAATCCGCAGCTTGACGTAAATAAACGTTAAAACCATTCGTTATACATCGACACCTTCTTGCAATTTTCTCATATTGATTGCCTGAAAGTCAAGAGATTCATTTTTGACATAGCACTATATTTTAAAATTATTTTGACCCTGACAGCTTTCAGCTGTAACGCTAATTATTCGATGGGAAGCAAAAAGTGACTAAATCGACGAACAAATAACTGAAATCTGTGTTTGGACAGAGATGTGGAGCCAATTTAGGAAATGCGCGCAGATTCTGTAATCTCTGATTGACCAATTATCGTGATTGTTTGAGTAATCACTTCGTTACAAAGGTTGGGTTTGATTCTGCGTCGACAAAAGTATGCTCGGAGATCTATGTAGAACGTTATGTTGGATTACTAATAGTTATCGTTATAATTCATAAGGGGAAAAAGATTTCAAAAATGTTTACTTTCTTTGTTTGAAGTTTGTTGTTGACCACTGTAGAACATTTGAGGTTAAAATATTATTACGGGCATTTTTTATAATTTTTAGTGAACAAAACTAACACGAACGTTTTGGCTTCTGAGATCCGATCCCGCCTTCAGGCGCAAAGTACATTACACGAAACATTAGGGAATGAGCGATCTTAAAAGTTATCAGCGCAAGCTGACCAGTCACCCACCACCGAGCAATACTAAAATGATTTTGTAATTTTTCCCATGTTTTTCTCTATTTCCATGAACTTGTTTAATTTTATAACAACTAGCCTGGAAAACAATACAACAATAATGGACAAATTAAGCGCGTCCACGGCCAGTGACAGCTGGCCATTGGTCCAACCGTCTTATTGATGTTTGGTTAAAGGTCACTTTTCACCTGAAGACGGGATCAGATTTTAGATCCTGAAACGTCGTGTTCTTCAAATAACTACGGAAAACATCCTAATAAAATTTCAACCTCGGATATTTGTACTTTGTGTGTAAACGTGGCTGTAGCTCATAAAATGCGTTTATTTCGGTTCTTTCTCGTTGTTTAGTCTGTAATTTGAAAGCAGGGTCGACTTTCAAACAAAAGATAGACTCCTCGAGAATATTCTGTTCTCTTTGTTAAACTCTCTTCGGGAAACTTGGAAAGTTTGAGAACGTAGAGTTTCTGATTCATTTAAAGTTGAGCAGCGTGAATGGGGCGATAAATCGACCAAGATAAATAAGGAGAGTTGTTGAATAAATTACGTAGTGTAAAAAACTAGGTGTTTTACTGCAAAATACATTAGTCAATCTTTTCTTTAAAAAGCTTTTCGGTCGAATAAAATGTTTTGATAGTACATATATTTTAATTGTCTTCAAAATATGTAAGGCAGGTTATTTTTGATTAGTCTAGGTACATTATTTCAAGCTCCGACTGTATTTGGAAGAGATTCAAATAATTTCGTGTCATGTTGAGTGTTCCTTTAGTTCAGCAGGTGGTATCTGGTGTTATGGCCGTGAATATAAGAACCCGAAAGGTTGGGAATTAATAATACTGTGTAAAAGTAAATTTAACCCATATTTAGACTTGAATTTCAGGGAAAACCCGCAACTTCTAGCGAACTGAAGTGACTGCAAAATATGCGATTCTCTAAATAAGGGTTCTCTGGAACGTATTCCTCCAACTATTAAACACAAAGCAAACCCTAGTTTACTTACAATAGGCGACGTGTGTTGAAAATAATGGCCTTGCTATGTTAAGCAAATGATTGGCCAACGGTGACGCGCTGAAGGCAAGCTTAGTTTAGAAACAGCTGATTAAATGATGAAGCTTAGCCATTGTTGTCTAATCAGCTGATCCGGTATGACTTAATTCACAGCTGACTGACGAACCAATCAGCTGTTTTATAACCATTACCTTCCCTTCTGACCCTGAGTCGCAATTACTTTGGCAATTTTAGTAGTTTTAGGAACTTGAAAATGTAACTTGGATTTGTCCTTTTATTTATTAAATCATAAAAGCTACATGTAAAGATGCAAACATGCACCAATAAAAATTAAATGTTTGATAACTTAAACAGGAAATGTTACATTTTATATTGACAACCCTACAGTATTATACAAATAACAAGTAGATATACACATAGACAAAACAACTTGAATAATGTGAGCTCCAACTCTTATGTCAAAATCAACATAAAATTGAAGTAGAACAATTCTAGTTCTAGAAGACAAAAGTAAAACGTATACAATAAAAAAAAGCTGGAAAAGCCAGAACTAAAACAGAAATATAACAAGGAAAATGATGCCATAAAAGAGAAAACGCAAATTTCCAAGTCACATTGACTGAACCCGACACAAAGGACACACCCTGTAGATTTTTCCGGTTTGCTCGATACTTTGCGACAAATGTTCACAATCGAAATCTATTAGTATTCCAAAATAGCTCACAACGCAACTACAATAATACGTACGCTTAACTACTTTGTAAAAATGTACCCAATAGTCATGACTAAAATAATAACTTACTACTTTTGGTTTACAGCTTTTAGTCCCAAAGAAGAAAACTCACCTGAAAAAAGAAAACTAACATTAACAATTGCGTTATCATGGATTCTAGATAACATAGCAGTAAACTTTCACTCATCGCACAAAATAAGTTTAGAACATAATTAGGCATGGTACAATCCCTATTATTACGTAGTTTCCATCGTGACCTGTGAACACGGCTATAGTCAGTTTTCGTTATTCTTTGTGTATTTATGTGTTATCTGTTTACAGTTGGTAAGTATGATTCACGTCTATGATTGGTCGTCCGCGGCGCTGAGCCAGCCAATGAAGTTGTCTGGTGGCTAGGCAGTCAGTCGGTATGTAGCTGTCACTGACCGTGGACGTACTCAATTTCTCTTTTTTTCTAATTATGTAAAGTTTTTGTACATGCAATTTAATAAGTTTAAAGAAAAACATAAGGTTTGGTGGTGGGTAACTGGTCATCTTACGTCTGATTACGCTTAGGCTATCTCTTTTTCTAATGTTTTATGTTTTACGTGACTTTTCACCTGAATACGGGGTCACATTACAGACCTCGTACTTTTTCACTCAAAAACGATGGAAAACGATTGTAACAATATTTTCAACCACAGATACTTATTACAATATTTAAGCCACCAAAACAAGAACAAAATCGTTCCCATTTCCGAAATACAAAGGGAAAGCGAGTTACGGGACTCCCCGTTCCCCAAAGGGCCCAAGTTCTTGGGAGGGTTCGTCGCTCCTGGGGGGGATGATAATATCCTGTACTCCCTCCCCAACATTGTACCTTACCAGATCCCACTGTAGTGAGGGAGAGGGGTTGGGGAGAAAGGGGGAGTCGTCTTCGAAACTTTCCCAAGACTGTTCTGTGTTCATCCAGAACGTTAATTTCGCAGGGGTGTTTTTAATATCACGCAAACCACCCCGGTGTTTTATCTTTCTTTACGCGTAAGTGAACATTATCAATAACAAGTTGAGCTTTGGGAATCAGAATATTTTATTTGCAAAACACGTTACATGTATTGCAAATGTCAGATTGGCTAATTTAATGAACCAGTTTTGGCATGCCTACTACACTTTAGATCCCATTTAAACATAGAAATCAAACACTCATAACTCTCATTCATCGTCAATTTCTCTACTAAAGAGAACAAAAAAATATATACATATGTGTGTAAATGTATATAAATAAAAGTAGTTATATGAGCAAACTATTACCAAACAAATTTAAACACAAGGAAACCACAAGAACCTTTCATCACTCAAAGCTTTTGACTCTAAAGTATGCCTTACGTAAAAATCCTTTTATAACTAAACTTGAATTTATGGAGGTCTGCCTCTAATTTTATACTCAAAAGAAGATGATTGAACTTAGTTATTCCAGAATAAACAGTGTTTTTTGGAAAGAATGATCTAGATTCTAAAATATGGAGGGGTATTTAAAGACAAAGAATTTTGTGTTGTTGGAGTGGTTTGAAAGGAATTGATGAAGAAGTGTCAACCATTTAAATATAAACTGAAAACCGAGTCCACAGTTTTCACGCCTAGGAACCACTTCATGATTCGGATCGCCCTTCATTGGAGTTTAAAAATGGTAATGGCCCTTGTGCACTTGACATGGAGGTTCGGAGGTCACATAAGGTAGATCGAACACTCGTTTTATGGTCAAGAACTCATTCGAAAAATTAACTTAATTAGCTCAAGACAGCTATTTTGGATTAAACATATTTTTAGCCTCAACGTTTCGTCTAATAACCACGCATGATACTACATATGATTTTATCTCAACGACAGCTTGCAAGTTCGAGGGTGTTATGCCAGCAGGGGTGTTAAATGAATCTGTAATTGATCCTTACAACATATTACTCCACCCCTATACAACGCGTTCTGGGGGCTACGCATATGAGGGCACATTCAACACACGGCGGCCCTGAAGACGCGAAGAAAAAGTTTATAACACGACGCATAGAAACTCATTAAAATTACTTTTAAATATTTATTATCGAATTTACTTTGGAAAAATGAGATATTCATGTCGTCAGCACGGACCCAGACCAGGTACCGTGAAATGAGCACCGATAATGACCCTTTGAACACGTTTTGAGCATTTTTACATGACTTTATATACGTATGTATGTGTGTACTCTATTACAGGTCGCATTTTTTGTCAAATTTTCACGAAATTTGGTACAAATATTCCTTTTGTAAATATCCCGGACTTTTGGTACACACGTTGGCTACAGCGACATTGATGTTTATATCTGATATATACTGTATTAAATCATACCAAAATGTCATATATGCAATTTTTATAGCATAAAATCCCACTTTAGGAGGAAAACGCCCCGTCCTAATAAGCCCATTATGTGTATAAATACTCTCCCGTACCCGGAAATTCTCTAGATTCACGTTAGCGCTTGTGGCTACATTTTCCATAAATTTCTTCCCGAACATATGAACTCAGTTCAAGTGACTTTCAACGTGAGTGGTGTACTAGAGCTGGAGGCAAATGGTTTTAATCTTTAAGCAGTTCATTCACCCTTCAAGTGCTTTGCTTTCCCTCCCTCAGTGGAGTGACGTTTTTAACGTACCACATAGCAAACGGTAAATCCTTTCACGTAGCTGAAATTACCAATTTCATGTAACTAAGGTTTATACAGTTCTACTCTTGAGGTACTCATCATAGTTTGGTTTTCATCCCGCTGGGAATATTTGGGAAATTCAAAATTCATAACTTAACAAGCCTAATCTAAAATTGTGGGTACAAAATCAACAAGTATAGCTTTTAAAATATCTGGAACTATATGTTTTGGTTGCAAAACTGTTCATTCAATTGGAGTTTTAACTCAGGATTGTAAAACTTTTGCTCAAAATGAAGTTCCGTAACTTTTTCGGATTTTCCTGTCACTATACGTTAAAGTTTTTTTTATAATTATATTTAACGTTTGAGGTGTTTTTGGGGACGAGAATAAGAGAGGACGCTTTAGGTTCTTCTCAAGAACTATCTGAAAAACAGTTTTCCAAACGTGTCCTGGCAAAAAAACTGGACCCATACAAAAATTTCAAAATTTAGCGTACACATTAAATTCAGATGTTTCTAAAGTTCCCGTTTCCAAGCACATGAAATTGCCTGGCCAATTCAGATTTTCCAAATATCCCCGATTAGCATACTCCCTAACTTTTCAAGCCCATAAAATTCCCACGCTTTACCCAGTTTCCTAGATATCTCTGACCGCGGCAACCCAGTCATTTTGTGTTGTTTCCACACACACTTTTACTGGCGCTAATTTATTTTGTAGTTGATGGAAAAAACACAAATAATACAACAACACTTTTGTAGTTGGCATATAAAAAATAACATTCTCATCCACAGATCATATCAACAAGTTTGATGAACAATTTGATGTGGTCTATCGATGAGAAGATTATTCTCGAAAGGCCTACCCAACCATAACAAAGTTGTTTTGGATGTTTTGTGTTTTCAATAAACTATTTTGCCATTAAATTTTCTAAATCCAATACGGAGTTCTGTTGGATGCGCTCATTTAGTTTTTTACAAGCAATCCGGATAATTTAAAGTAATAATTTTGAAAATTATCTCAAAATTAAAATGATCTCAGCTGATACAACACCAGACGAAAACAAAGCCCTAACTCACTCAAAATGCTACTAACTTGCACCCTCTCTCAGCCTTGCTTCTCCCTCAGACCACGACCCAGGGCGGTATTGACGACTTCACCCCTCAGGGACCCTCTCGTCCCTTCGCCGTCTATCCGTCCTCCCCTCGTCTCGCCATATTCGTCAGCATATAATTGTGAAGTTTTCATCATTCACGCGCAGAGCGGCGACAGGTTGTGTTTCTCACGTTTGGAAAATTAATTCTTGGGTGGGGAAAATCGTTTAAACGTTCAAATCTTAGGACGTCCGCATTAAGGGTGCGCTTCAGTGGTCACCTCAGAGAAAGCCTAAATTAGTCCGCACAAGTAACACACGAGACCGAGCACGTACCAACTGGCTAAACAACGGGTCTTCTTTCAACTGGTGCCGCCTAAACCAAGCGCTTGTACAAGTTTACTGCGGCCCGTTTATCATCTTTCGAAATAATGTTTAAATGCATAAACCTGATATGTTTGAAAAGTAGAGGAGATTTATACGACACGTATATGCAACCCGACTTTAAAAACATGGTTTTATAGTTTCACAAATAAACTTTAAAATTGTCCAATATTTAGTACTTTTAAACTTTTTTATAAAAAAAAACGCTCTATATACGCGTGTGGGTGGGAAAAACCTTTAAAAAATATATATATACCTTTTATATTTTTGGGTTATTTCAGAGCGTCGCCATTTGGTTGTTGTTTAGTTAAGTACATTAGAAAGGACCCGTGGCGAGTTGGAATCGTACGCGACTCCGGAGCTGACCACTCCGCTGGCGCGTGTTCGATCCCCGCAGACACCATTAACAAATTAATGTGACTACACGGTAACGTTAGGTAAAGGTCGAGGATGAGTGGCAAAGAGGACTTTGTAGTCCTAACTTCGCCTCGTTAAACCAGACAAACTTTAACCTTTTTTACAACACGACTATAAAAACTCAAAAGACCAAAGAGTCTAAAATAAACAAATTAAACACTAATTAATCTTACTAAACAAGCGTATTATGAACACTGTATGAAGGAAACCATAGCACAGAAGTGATACGATGACAAACACAAGATAATATGTGTACATTCTTGCGGGGAGTTCGCGAAAACGTACGTTACCACGTCGTCTACGTCGAGCACAGGAGTTGCACAATGCGACAATTTGCGTGGAATACAACAGGTTGATATTAAAAGTGATTCACAGCTCGAAATGTATTGTAATGCTGGGCTGTGATAATGTTACAACAAGGTTATCAACAAGCACTACCGTGAATCGTAGCGAATTTACTAAAAGGGCGTATGAATTGCAGTAAAAGTACCCTATTTGAGGAGTGGGGCACTTTCCCCAAAATTGGGGGTTTATGCGATTAAAATGTATTTATGATTCTATTTTCGATATATACTTTTATGGAACCGAACCTAATATGTGCACCAAAGTTAGCAAAATCAGTTCAGCCCAACCAACATGACAGCGAAAAAAGGATTTTCAGCCCCCTTTTAGGTAGACTTCCGGTAGATCGATTTGCTGGTTAAAAAGCTTAACCTAGAGTTTTACAAAATGAACATTTGCACAACATTTCGTGAAATCGATCAATTAATTCGACCTGTACAGTGGCCGAAAAAAAAGCACCTGTGGCAGTGGCCCGTGGTGATATAAATAAATACCAGTTTCTTTCTTTCTTAGTCATGGTGTACCTCAGGGGTCCATTTTAGGACCAATTTTTTTAAATATATACAGTTATACAGTTTTGCCATTTGACTGAGGAGGTGTTAGGAAGCTCAAAACTGCAAACCGCTTAATGTTCTACGACGTTTCGTTTTCTCAGCTGGCGAGAGAAATTTATATAGCCAGCATTATTTACCATGGAAATTTGCCTATAATATATAGCTGAACAATCAGACTCACACGCATTTTTGCCTCAATATTATGTTGTTAGTGGACGCAAGTTTTGTCTTCGGCTCTAGGGGGTGAACTCTGCACTCTAGTTACAAACCAAGGGCGAAGCCGAGTGCCGAACCGTTCTTCAGTTCCAGACCGGTGACGTCACGGCCTCGCCAGTGTTCAACGAGTTGACTTCCTCCCATTAGCATACTATGTCCGACCAACAGGTCACCTCCCCGGGCATACCACGGGTCTCCTGGACACGTGACACCGAGGATGTGGGATGTGGTAGGTGCAGTTTCCGCCGTCAGGGCGACCTTCCGGTATATCACCATCACCCGGCCGGGGAATTTCGGCCGCTCCGTGAGAGTACCGTGTGATATGTGCAGAAACCTTGGTCTTGCGAGAAATTCCACAAGTATATTCTTCACTTCGACGACTCTTCGTAGACATAAAGAAGAAAAAAACCATAACCGACACAAGCGCTACCAAAAATCCTGGCAATTTCCCTAAATCGGGGTAAAAATTACACTGGAAGGGCCCTTTTTGACTCATGTGACCACTCTTCAGGTCATTTTGTACGCCTTTTAAATTGTGAATTATTTATAACGACATTGAATTATAAACCTCAAAAATGCTATGAAAATGCCGTTATTTCTAAACGAGAAATATTATCAAAATGGTGTATTCCTGTTAGCCTATGGGGAGCGTCATAAAGGAAAGGGGATGGAGTAGAAAGGATGTTTTCTCCCCTTGAGGTACCACTGCGGTAGGTGTCTGAACTAGAGAAAGGTAGAGGGTTTGAAATAGCGAGTTCAGTGTCGATTGTAGACAAAGATGCAAAGATTGTAATTTCACCCCCGACACGCCTACGAAAGCGAATAAAATCCCCCTGATAATTTAATAAACTCTACTATCTGAAGTGCTATAGATCTATACCAACAGCTGGGTACAGAAAGACACAACTACACTAACTACAGTACAGCTGACATCTGTGACCAGTCTACTCACTTCTCTGTGGAGCTAATGAGAAACAGCTGATAGCCTTTCCTTGTCACCTGTTTCCCCCTCCACCACCACTCCGCGTCACGTCATAAACCTAACCTCTTTCTCTGTCTATTTAAAGTGCGTGCCTATCGTTGATAACTTTGTGGTGTTCTAAATACCAGTATTGATAACTTTCGTTGAAATTCGTTGACGATGTATAATGTCTATGTGGAATGCGTGTTTTCCCTTCGACATTTTTGATCTAAGAGTGCGTATTTAGTCCTGTAAGAACAATGTTAAAACATACATATTCCTTGGACACCTCTTTACTAAGATTTATATGTAATTTTATGGAATAAACTTTGTTTTAAAGTTGATGCAATGTGACTCCACTGAGCCGAATTTCCATTTTATCGTTCTTGAAACAGTGGCATAAGCCCTAAGTTTAAAGAAATATTGTATTTGTTTTCCTTGTCTATACAGTATTATTAAACTAATGCGCGTTTCATAAATGTTTTCAGCGAAGTCATTGCAATACATTGGTCTCTTTCAAATAAAACTTGCTTCTAAAAGACCTGACGGAAATTCTTGTGAGAAGTGTCTCAATAAAATGAGTTATGGGTAATAAAAAATGACTGAGCAGTACTGAGCGCTCTTAAATTGAGCTGCATATACTCATTTTCTTATAGGCTACTCAAGAAAAAACCTGCGAAGTCGAACTTTTTTTATTAAATGTAACCTATTATAAAAGTAAACCTTGGATAGATTTAGTAGATTCTTAATTAAGAACTTTCACAACGTCATCCGTTCCAAAAATACATTCTACAGTCCCATCGTCCAAGAATAGGCAGGCAGACAGCAATGACGTAGACTCAAGAGTCAAGACATTGATAAGAGATAAGGTCGTCTGCCAGTCGGGTGAGGGCGAGGGGGTGGGGGTAGTGACGTCACTGGTCGATGTGACGCCCCCGGTTGTGTTCGGGGGTCCTGGGCAAGGGTGTGAGGGAGGACAGCCTAAAATATCGGCTCGCTTTATCTAGTATCAGAAAGATAGAACGTTGCTGTCACTAGCTACGGGGAGAGGTTTTATACAATTATAGTACATATACTCGGGGAGAAGAATTACTCTCGGTTGCTCATACATTGGCGTTGACCATAGATAACATTAAGATAAACTCTACGTATTCTGTGGTGTGACCAGCTAACAAGTCATTGGATGGTGTGAACACATAGATTTATCAGAATCGTGAGTTTTTAAAAACCTAAACTCGGACATATATATCCACAACTCGAAATGTGAAGACGGTCACTAATTTTTACTTTTATCCTTTTTCAGCAGAGCGCATCAAGTTAACGAGGTGAAGTTAGGACTACAAAGTCCTCTCTACCACTCAACCTGGGCCTTTACCTAGCGTCAACGTATTAGTCACATTACAAATTGCAAGTGGTGACTGGGGGGATCGAACCGCGCGATACCAATCCGCCACGGATCCGTTCTGATTTTACCAACTTAGCTTCCTGCAATTATAACTCAATAAACCGTCCCACAGGCGTCCAGTACATGAAGGGTTCTCAAAGTGACCTTTTGAGAGGGAGGAGGGCGTCCCCCCAAAATCGTGTAACAACTATTTTCGCCGCCATCTTGGTATGGGCGAACGGATCTTTTATTCTTAGTATACATGTTAAGTGCAATGTCTAACATGTTCATGCCAAGTTTAATTGAAATCATATCGCAAAATAGTATTTATAGCATCAAACCCTATTTTTGAGAGGAAACGCACCCCCAAACAAGGGCACTTCCGGTGTAACGTTCACCCCGTTACAGGAAATTCGCTAAGTATTCCACAGCAGCGGATGTGGCTATTTTGACTTGAAAACTGATGAACATGCATCCAGATTCCAGACTTTAATCCACACCACTGATTGCCTTATCACAGCCAAGGCGAAAGGCCACTCATTGCTAAGGCCGCCTGCCACTGCCATGTATAGGCTATCCATGATCTTCTATCCTCTCTAGCACAGAATGTACCTTGACATTATGTATTGAACTTGACATATCACACGGAAATGGCCGAGGCCGTTGTTTCTACTATTGTTAGTAGTACATACAGTAGGTACTTTACTCTAGTTCCTGCCTTGCTTGCTTCATTTTGACCCAGTAGCGTAGCCAGGATTTTGGAATGGGGGGAGGGGTTTCCAGAATCATGAGATCCTGTCTAAGCGGGAACTACCCGGGGGCCCATACTTCCAACAAAAGGGGAGGGTTCAAGGGACCGCCCCCCGGGAAATTTGAAAATTTGCTAAATTAATAAATTTTGATGCAAAATGGTGAGTTTTGTGGCGTTTTGGAAGAAATTTTAATTTTAAAATCAAAAGATATAGCCTATTACGTTGATTTTGTAACAACGCTCTCGTGTTTTATAAGCTGTCTACAAAACCTACAGACCATTCGTCGGTTGGCAGCAGGACCATTTGGTCCTGGGTTGGCAGCCCTGTCACCAATAGGAGATAAGAAGGCCCAGCAGACAGCAAGTACAGTAGCTCAGTTTCAAACAATCAGTGACTGAACATGGTACTCCACAGCGAGACCGAAATATTTCACCTTGATTATTATGATGTTTTGACGCGGTGTGAACCGGAAGAACTAGATTATAGTTGTGTCACCAGCCGCGAAAGCCTAAGAGTTAAAAAAAACCTACAGAGTACATAACATTTAGATTAGATAAACCAAGTTTGGTAATGACAATACTTGTGCTGAAGTGTAATATCGTGTTGTCAACTAATGGCCACCAAATTTTCATCAACATACCAAATCGGTGTTTTTAACTAACTGACTACTTTGCAAGTCATAGTTACTCCCACCATTCTGAGCTTCGAGCGGGATTTTTATATTGATGTTAGGCTTTATCAAAGCGTATGGGGGCGCGTTTTGACCAACAAAGTTTCGAATCCTACCAAAACAGAACGTCAAACTAACCTCAAAAGAATGCAAACCGATTCTAAATCACGCAAATTGTCAAAAGCATTATTCCCTCAATTCCAATAGCTACCAAAGGATCAATTAGTCTTACAAATAGGAATGTGTCATCTTCTTTCACGTGTTTGCGTCAAAAGGCTTTTCCCAGAAGCCTAGAAATCTGTTTTGCAAATCACCAGATCGGAATGAGTGCTCATTGACTATCAAAGAGATTTAAATCTTCCAACCAAATCACTCAACAGGCTCCACAGTGTTCACGCCTGTTTTGAATGCACATCTTTTGATCGAATCTCGATCTCTTCTTTCATGCCTAACTTTAGTGTGTGCGAGTATTGATTTAAACACTCTACAATAAAACATCTTTGTGTTTTCTCTTGAACCCCATGGGTTTTCAAGTCTCCAGCGGATAATTTTGGTACATGGTCTTAAATAACCATTGTCCATCGTTAATCCCCTCCAATCTTCCCAGAGTAATTTATAACGCAAAATCGGCTTCAAGTTACCAACAGAGAAATTCTTAAGGTACATGCTCTAAACCTTTTATACTCCAATATTCACAAAGAAATTTCCAACGCAAAATCGGCTTCAAGTTACCAGCACAGAATTTCTTATATGGTACATAGCCTAAATCTTGTACCCTCCAATCTTCACAAAGAAATTTCCAACGCAAAATCGGCTTAAAGTTACCAGCAGAAACATTCTTAAGGTATATAGTCTAAATCTGTTATCCTTCAATCTTCCCATAGTCTAGACTCTAGAGTGCTACAACAAAGTAGCATCATGCAGCAACACCACAGGGCACAGCTGTTCCACCTCCACAAAGAAGTCTCACAGCTCTTATCAGCTGTCTCCCGAGCTTCAGATACCCGTGTGTGAGATACGATAGCTTATCACTCTTATCACTACACAGACAACAAGTGACCCTGTCTAGATACCAGTATCATCTTCAGATAGTGACCCCTCTATCTCTACACTTGCCTCTGCCATGACTCGCGTCCGAGATGTTCCCGTGTCTGATCGTTGTCGAGAGGAAGAGTTGAACGTTGTTACAGTGATGTAGAATTCTCTGACTTTTCCACAAACAATAAATTCCCTTAATGCGGCAACCCTGTTTCGTTGAAGTTTTCAATGGGGAAAACTTTGTAACAATGCAAATTATTTAAGACTAACGACTAACTAACGAATAAAAAAATCGTTCCAAACTAACAAAACTAGAACGGTTTTTTTGCGAACTTGGGCTGAAATTTAAATATCTGACGCTGTTAGTTTTTCATTCCCGCCGAATCTAGGTCGTTAACTTCGTTACTCTCTTTGTTACTTACAAAGAGCAATGGATTCCTTTGATCAACTGCAAGTGTATACAACTGAGCTAGAGAAAAATGTAAATTGATATTAAATTGGTTGACTTTCTGATGAATGTCATGTAAATCACATGCTATTTTTGTTGGCATTGAACAGGCAATAAAAACATTATTGCTCTGTATTTCAAAAATTAACGATGCCAAACCCAAAATCGCGCACAGTTTTCAAACTCATCACTACATAGAAGCCCAACTCCTACTTAAAACCGCCGCCGAGACGTAAAACGCGCGCGTTATACGCCCATACGCGCTGGAAAACGGCAAAACCCCCGGCGCGTAAAACGCCAATAAAACAGCACGGCAACAGCCAATTAAACAGGGAATAAAAATAGCATTCGCAGTTCGCGAAACCACCCAAGGAGAGGTTTTTGCAACGAGTCTGCTACGGACTGAACGTCAATTAATTGAAAAGGTGGAAGCGGAAACTGTGGGCGAGACACGGTTTCACACTCGTGGCCGCGGTGATACAAAGCGATTCTGCAATTTATACATAACCTTACAATACTCTGTATACAGGTTGTTCGTAAACTTTGGGATCAGGTTTATTGGATCAAAATGGAACAAAAATCAAGACTGACATTTTATTTAAAACACGTTTAATTTACCAGAAACCACCATTTTGTTTTTTCCTACACCACTTATCGGATTTCGCTTGAACATAAACTTGTATCTAAGTTGAACCGTTTATAGAAAAAACCACCAGCATAATCAGATTTTAAAATGGTGGCTATTTTATGGTATTTTTGGCGTTGCACCTTAATTAGCGAATAAACTGTCAGGTTTACCATGAAATGTAAATAATAACGTTTTGTAGCATGTTTTATTACCTATCTATTGGCACCAACATGATAAAAATGTATCGAGAAAGAGTAAAGTTACAGTGGAAACCGTGACAAAAAGCAAGGTAATAAATTCTTACGATCCGATTTAGAATTAAACTTGGTAAAATCATTAATGACATGCGTACGAAAAATAAATAAAATCCGTTCAGCTAGACTAAGATGGCGGCGGAAAATCGTGGAGTGGATCTAGAAAAAGAAGAATTTTCAGAGGCCTTTTGCCGTGTCCGACATCACTTGGGTGGCGCTGATCACCTGCCCGGAGAAAAGCGGCGGGTGTTTTTAGGTTATGTTCATCTGTGGTCTCAGCATCAGCTGGAGCAGGTGTTCTTCTTCTCACTTCCTCCAGCTGTTCGTCTGCCTACCACCTGTTCCTCACCGTCTTCGAGACAAGATCACGAGCTTCTTGGCGGCAACAGTTACGTTTTGAGGTTATAATATTCTCTTGTGCTATGAATACATACAAATTATGATTTTATACGAGGCGATTTTAAGTCAAAACAGCCGATGCATAGCCACAAGCGCTAACGTGAATTCTTGCGAATCTCTTAAAATCGGTCAATTGAGAGCACGGAGCACCCTTGAGGGGAGGGGTGTTTCCCCTCCAAAAGTGGGTTTTAATGGAGGGTTTATTTTCTTGGTTGAACTTGGTATAAACATTTATGAACCCTTCTTCGTTAAATGATTGATGAAACCTGAATGAATTTAAATAATTACTCATTTAAAAAGCAAAACAAATCAAAATTTAATAATGAGTAATTAAATTAATTAACCTTTAACTGAACACGTGTACTGAATAAAAATCAACGAATTCCGATCAGCCAGACCAAGATGTCAGCTGAAAATCGCCAAGAAATGAACTAAAAATCGTATGTTTTGGTGGCGAGGACTTCAAAGTTCGTAATTTTTTCGCCACAATCTTGGTCTGGCAGAACGAATTTTGTCGATTTTTGACACACGTGTTCAATAAGGTATCGTTATGTTAAGTTTTATCAAAATCTGAACTTAAATACAATTTTTATAGCCTAAACCCTAATTTTTCATTATTTATGGAAAATTTCCAACAATACTGAACACATTTTCGATCATAGCATAGCGCACAGGGTCGATTATCAGCAAACGCTAGCGGTGAAACTCGCTCGACGAAATTGAACCGAGTCCAAACAACTTTGGAGAGGAGTTTCTGCAAATAAGTGATATCAAGAACGTAAACATGAAGAGGGGAGAGAAACTGAACCGGCGCTGAAAATCAACATGGAGTACTCGGGACCGATAAGACATAGAGATAAACATGTGTGGTGTGCTTGTAGTCGAAAATCTGTGTTAGAGTTATGGAACTTGGTAAACTGGCGCCAAATCCTGCCGTATTAGCCTACCTTAAGAGTGCGCAGTAGTGGCTGTGACCTTGAATTTCGTCCCATAAGAGAAATGTAAAAACATGCATTTTCTTGGGACACTTTACACCTACTGTTTTCATCGGATTTCTATAAAATAAACTTTGTTTTAAAGTGCATTAAATATTTCAGTGACTGCTGCTCCGAATGTTTATTTTCTCATTTATAAAACCGTGACTTATAATCTAAATTATGAAGAAACTGTGTATTGAATTTCCATTTTTTACTAGTAAACTAAAAAAATTGTCAAAAAAAGTGGTCAGCGGAAACAACATCGCAGTACATTATTATCGTTCATATTAAACTTATTTCAAAAAGATATATTCCACTTTCGCGCAGGGAAGCCGATCTTTTACAGTAGTTTTTGTTCTTTAAAATTCGATGCACTTAAATTTATAATTAGAATTTTTTTAAATCATGATCGGTGGTAAACTTTGTTTGGTTTAAATAGTTGTTTTTATTCGTCATTTATTTTATTTTGTTTCTTTTTTCAGCTTTATCAATGCAAACGTTTTTATACAGGGCAAATAAAATGACTTTATACCCAATTTCATCGAGAACAATATTCGAATTTTGAATTCGAAAATCAATAGCCTTACATTCTTTACATAACCTACCTTTATAAAAATTTGTAGTCAACCATACATGAAATTATAGAATCTCCCTCCAAAAACATCGACAATAATGCAAAACACTCTACCTACATCAATTACAACAATTCTTTGTTTGAAGTTTGTTGTTGACGATGGGAGGATTTCAGAAGTTGAACTATTATTGCAAACATTTTCCATCTTTAGGTGATCCTTTTTTGTTCACTAACGATGGAAAATGTCCGCAATAATAGTTCAATTTCTGAATTACAACAACTTACACAACCTAAGCTAGATAGAATAATTACAAAGCTATCAGCTGTATCGTCACAATAAACCAAGATAACCCTTACTAGAGCCAAGCTAGAGTACCGGTTGGTACGGCACGGCCGCCATTTTGAACCGGAAGTGACAGTTAAGCCTCGCAGCTGAGTCCTAGATCTAAACAGCGTGACGCGTCTAACGCCTACTCACTGTCAACATATATCACATACTATACAAAGTGTACGAGCGGTCAACATTGGGCGTTTGGGACCGGCGGGAATAATATAAGTATCGAAATGTTTTCTGGGTTAATTTAAACTTGAAATAAATAAATAGTGTTTCGTTGCCATAAACAAAAGAATTTTGCATAGACTATAATATAAAAATAATCTTTGAAATAGTCTTTAAAAAATAATTTTCGAAATTGTAATACACGATTAATTGTAACGTGGCGGTTAATTGTTTCTTGTTTACTTGGGAATTTATTTATATTTTGTTCTTCTATAATGAAATTTGGAAATTTGTTATGTTGTTCAATCATATTATAAATGTCTTAAAATAACGAATTTCAATGATTACAAATCCATTTCGATCCGAAAAGCATTTAAAATTTGTGTTGTAAGTAAAATTTTTGTAGTAAATTTTCAAAGTAGTTTTTTTATAAACTAACATAGAAGTTACATTGTGGTTTTATAAAAAATAGCTCTAAAAGCTGACTTCTAAAATATTGTTTTACTAATGGTGATCTTCCCAAAATTGTTATTCTATATGTTTAATTGGGGAAGATTAGTTCATAGTAAATAGTCATAAGAGCTTAAAAACAACAATAGGAAAACATTTTCTTTGTAGATCGCACTTGACATTTTGTTAATACAGTTATTATGTTGTTGTAAGTTTTAGTCTTAGGGGTTTTCTAAAAGTGTTTCCTTTACTAAATCCTTCTATTAGATTGTCTTCTATAAATATTTTAATTCTGAGTGTGGTTTGGGTGAAACAGTTAATATTTTCCGTCAACTTCCTCACAAATATGATGACGAAATGCACCGGGAACTTTCTGATAATAAAGTTCGTCGAACTGACGACCGAGCCGTGTTATCTATCCTCGTGGTTTAGTATTTTCCACGGAATATTTTCAATATCTTGATTACCTCCAAGTCGTCCAGCTCCAAATTCACAAAAAATAAACAATCTAAATTAAAAAAAAACCTCAACTTCAAACTTCACAAATCAAATTTCACATTCAGCTTATAACCACTAGTAGGCAAACACTCGCCCATGATTTCACACGATTATCGCCTCTATCGACCGCAGCCAGTAAAGGTTACGGCCGTTACAGCATAATTCGCCATAAAGGCTATTTCAGCATGTGCTAACTGTGGTTTCCGCTAAGCCGCAATGCCATCAAACTCTTCCAATTATCATTGTTTGCATTGTTTCCTGCAACCGCCGCATCTCCGCGAGAGCGCTGTTGTTGCTGCTTCCTTGTTTGCGAAATATCGCCGATATCTGTGCAGCGTTTAATTAGAGAGTTCGTAGTTTCCGACACAACAGGGAAGCTGGAGTTGACTATGCATTATAACTGAAGAGATATATTACTATTTTGCAAAATTCGACGAAAGTTCTTGACAGAAAAAGAAAAGGCGTATTTGAGGAAAAACTAATTTCTTCAAGATAATGTTTCTGCTAGTAGGCCCGATTAATTTTTTACAGCGGTTTAAGGGCTCGCCTCAGAGAAAGCTTAAACTCGTCCGCAAAAGGAACACACGACACCGCGAACGTAACAATTGGCTGAACAACGTTCCTTCTTTCAACTGATGCAGTCTATCTGTCAAACCGTCCGCTTGCAAGGTGCTACACGCGTATGTTTTTCACCTTTCGAAATAATTTTCACATTAAGATTTCGCCTCAGTGGTAACTTTGGAGAAAGTCTAAATTCGTCCGCACAGGAAACACACGACACCGTGCACGTATAACAGCTGGCTAAACAACGAGCCTTCTTTCAACTGATCTTCTCTATCTGTCAAACCGACCGCTTGCAAAGTTTTACGCGGATACGTGTTTAAAAATAGGTTTTACATAATCAAACATGATATGTTTGGAAACAAGAGGAGTTTTTCGACACGTGTATGGATCCTGATTTCTTAAAAGAAACACCCGTGAAGGTAAGCTTCTTAGCTTTAACCAACGTAAAATACGTTAATCTTACACTCGCCTTTACAGTGTCGGCGTAATTTCGATTATTGCAGACCCTTGCTTTAGACGTCACCACCCTTATACTTATATTAATTATATTTTCGCAACTGAAAACTACAGTTATTTTCGCTACCAGAGAAAAATTCCCTCTTACATCGGTAACAGCGTTTCCGCCGTATTTGCAAACCGCAAGTATGCTCGCAGTCAAGAGTACAACTTTACAAGAAAGGAAGAACAAGGAAATCATCGACGGCCTCAAGGTCCCCAAGCCGGGAATGAAATACTCGACTCCGAATACGGCAAGTTGCATCTACAAAGGTCGCAGCAACGCTCACCACCACAGCAACAGCTGACAAGAACAAACACAATTGCAGACGACACGACCGCCACATATAAAACAAACAGATTTTATGACTTATTTGACATTTTATTTGAAAATGTGGAGTTCCTCAAGGGTTCATTTTAGGTCATATTCTTTTTATCGATCAATAAAAGTTTACGTGTGTGATATGATTGTCGCGACGTTCACCACCCCAGCAACAGCTGACAAGAAACAACACAATTGCAGACGACACAACCGCCACAGATAAAACCACAGATTTTATGACTTATTTGACATTTTATTTGAAAATGTGGAGTTCCTCAAGGGTTCATTTTAGGTCCTATTCTTTTTATCGACCAATAAAAGTTCTACGTGTGTGATATGATTGTCGCGACGTTCACCACCCCAGCAACAGCTGACAAGAAACAACACAATTGCAGACAACACGACCGCCACTGATAAAAACCACAGATTTTCTGACTTATTTGACATTTTATTTGAAAATGTGGAGTTCCTCAAGGGTTTATTTAAGGCCCTATTCCTTTTTACGATCAATTTAAATTCTGTGCGTATGAACTTATTGTTGCGACGTTCACCACCACAGCAACAGTTGACAACTAACAACACAAATGCAGACGACACAACCACCATTGATGGAAAAAATAGATTTACTGGCATAACGTTCCACAAGGGTTCGTTTAGGGTCCTATTCTTTTTATCGGTCAGCAAAAATTACATAAATGATAGTCGCAACATTCACCAACACAAAAACAGCTAACAGCAAATTGCAGACAACATAACCACTACTGATAAAAAAACAGATTTTCTGACGTAACTTATTCTTTGAACAAGTTTAGTTCCTCAAGGGTTCATTTTAGGTCCTATTTTTTATCGATCAATAAAAGTTTTACGTAAATGATACGGGTTTCGCGATGTTCACCACCACAGCAACAGCTGACAAGAAAAACATAACAGTAATAATTATTGCAGACGACATAGCCACCGCAGATAAAAACACAGATAACACAGATTTCCTCAAGGGGTTGTTTCGTATGCTATTATTTTTTCGACCAACACAAGCTCTATATAATATGATTAACTAGCGATTGGACACGTTGTTGATGCGTAATTTATCTACGTATTTATGTACAAAACCTTGACCAATTACTATTCAAAGCATGCGGTGTGAGTTTTGTTCGGTGAATCATTGTCGGTATGACTCACTCCGAACCCGTATACTGTCGATATTTCTGGACACGAAGCTCATCAATTGCAGCTATATCGCACATGGGTTATTTATTTCACGAACGTACCGGTACATCGTAAGAATTAATCCAATCACCGTGGAAATACTGTAGTGCCTGATGTCGGCCGGTAAAAATAAAACACATATTTTTTAGTACACTGTTGATTTTATACTTGATTTTTTTAGGAGGCACAGAAGTCTAATTGCACGGTAGTCGGTAAGCACTCCTCCCGTAGCGAAGCACGGGTACCGTGTTCTTGAACTGCCCGGCCTGTATGATGCCTCCTAGTAAGCATTGTCCAAGGTTCTTAACCTCCCGCACTTCCCGGAGCTGCGTCACGCGCTTTGACTTTAGCCAGTCGAGTATGTCGCCACCACAACCGTCCACAATGCTGAGCTGAGCTGGGTAGTACAGTGCGATGATAGATAAAATTTCAAGTGCTACCGTGAATTTTGGCGAATTTCCAGTAGCTGAGGCAAGGGCCATTCACTTAAAAAGTAGGATTTTTATGCTATAGAACTCCCATTTATGATCAGATTTCAATAATGCTTGATGAACAGACTGAGTCACCGAAAGCATCATGCATCATCAACAATCAACAACTAATAATCCAAATAAGATAGTGGTACCTAAATCCCATACGAATTCCGTTGGTAATAAATATTCTCCAGCCGATACCTTGATTTTGGTTGTGTTTATTAATTTTATTAATTTTCGGAGCACATGTAGGTTAACGGTATCATACAAGTTTATTTATCATAAACGTCATAAAAATTTACTAATATCATATAAACCCATTTCTGAAACAAACTACTTTGATATACGGTCGAAGTAACTACAAATATTCAGTTATTGCTCATCCTGATACGGTAATATAGCGTATTCCCAATAATTAACAAAAGTTCTAGTAAACGCATGTCACTGTAGTTAAAAAATAAATAAATAACTACCTCTCCCGCCAACATATAGCACTAAAAAGCAAGGTCAGCAAGGCTGAAAACACATGACCACTACACGGAACTGTAAGTATTTTTTACTTTTTTTACAGACAATTTAGTCCGACCAAAAAGATATTTAAATGAGACCACTATAGCCAAGAACTTTCAATCGACGCAAACTGTGTGTAAAAAGTAGGTTTTCACGTGAAACCTTTCTGGGTGGAGAGCCATTCACTCGAATAACGATTACAACAGATCAACTTGATCATTGACTCTCCATTTCTTAAACATTGTCAGTGTTTAGCAAAGCGCCGTTTGTTGCAGCATTCTACAATGAGGCCATCCAGTCTGCGGCTCTTCCTACACTAGTCTACTCGGACCGGAATAGCGTCTAGAAGTCTAGATCACATTCACATTCTTGCCTTGCTTGTGGGAATCTAGATTCTAGACTCTGGACGTGCTTCAAGGTCGCTATTCCAAGCTGTATGTTGGACTTTAGTTCAGATTTTGTCCTCAACTTGGAACAAAACGTTCCAAAAATAGCTTAGTTTTCAGCAGTCCTCCAAATTGCACCTTCTAAAATCGACTGGAAAAAGCTGCCCGATTAGGATAAAAGATAACTTTGTTAATAAACGACCTAATTGACCCATACGAAAGCCTCTTGAATAGCCTAATTATAATTAACAAGTTGGAACAAATACCTGTACGACAATACATTAAATTAATACAGAACTTTCGATAATTATTTGAAATTTACAATTTGACAAATATTTTATAAGCGGAGTTGCTGAACTTTGCGACTAATTTTACTTTCTACCGAATCTTAAATTTATTCCAAATACAACACAAGAAGTAAACGCGACATCTTACCAAATAGTTCCATATCTCCCGTATCCAATTTGTATTTCTAGAGACGACATATTTTGCTTTTAAAAGTTTATTTTAATTTACAACAACGAAACTGAAACACCACAACATACGGGACAAACTACAGATTACGCTTGTAAATATTGAGAGAAACAGAACAGCTGGGGGAAAAATAACAATGCAGCTATCAGGTTGGCAAACCCAAACATTAGTATCAGTTACATAATTAAATTATTACAGCACACAATACTCTGTAATAATTACTACAGCATAATAACTATTATTATATTATGACTTAACTTAGAACACCACGCTAAACTTATTATAAAGTTACCAACATTTAGTATGATGCTAATTCACGTAGTAAACAATATAGTAAAAGAAAACACACATTTTAGGTTAGCAACCAAATAAATACAGTATAGCTGGAAAAATAAAATTGGATGCCGTTGGTCGAGTTAAGTTACACAAATCATACGACATTCTAGACAAGAAAAATAAACTGTATAAATCCAAGAACTAAGTAACTACTATTCCGGTAGAACAGCTAAACTTGATATTGAATTAACGCTGTTAGACCTTAGATTTTGTACATTGCCACCCTTGTGCCCAGACAATATCGTTCTAGGCGAATCTCGTCCATGGGCACGATTTTTAACTTTGTTAAACTAATAATTTCTTGAAGTGGAGATTATTGGCAATACTTACAGAATACTATTTAAATTACAAGAAGGCCAATAAAGAAATACGACAATATTGCCCTTCTTGTAATTTAAATTGTATTCTGTTTTGATAAACTGAACAAAATTTTCACAAAAAATATAAAAACTACATTTCTACTAACAAATTTAAACATTGTTACAATAAAATACAGTAGGATGTCGTTAAAATCTAGTAAAAGCAGTTCGGAACTATTATACAATTTTAAAGTCAACTACCGTCATTAAAAGACATGCAGGTTATAATATCAAAATACCTATAACAAAATCGTGTCATGGCCGCTGGGCTACACAGGGTTTACATCAGATTACTCAATGGATACTATTTACTTTGTCTATTTTGTAATTTACGCCTTGAATTTATTGGACTTGGCTGTAGTCTGTACCATGTCCCGCTCATCCTCTATTTCATGGTTGATGGCACAACCCGAAAATTTCTGTGTACAAAATATTTTTTACCAAGGGTGTTTTCTGTTATATATTTATATTACTTTAAAATTATAACATCACTTTAATTTTCAAATTATCGCTTGTCATCATGATAAATGTATCATCTTCTAAATTTGTTAGATATTTACAGACTTACCATACGACTCCAAAAGCTCCGTATCCGATGGGTCTGTCCGGCTGGACTTCCTGGGTAAGCGTTGCCGGGGTGGCGGGTGTCTGGGGATGGTAGTAGGGTTGAGCAGCAGCGAGGATCGCCTGTTGATGGCCAGCAGCCCCGGTACCTGGCATGACTGACATGGGCACGGTCAACCTAGAGTGTCGAGTAGGGCCCACTACTGCCATCTCAGAGAAGCATGGGGCAGAAAGAGTGTGGAGGGTGGACACGCTATGGGGAAGTCACGTTGTTAGATTCTTCAGGTAGAAAGTGGTTGGGCTCAAGGAGGTTGACAGTTGAAACTTGTGTTTATAGGTTAGAAATTTGTTTTGGGAAAAATTATTGAGGGTGAAATTTCTATTCGAATTGATAATTAACCGCTAAGAGACTGGAGGTTGAAAACTGTATGGAAGCGAAACAAAGATGATTAGAAATAAAATCCGTTTTACACTACTGAATGGGATAAATAAAACTACACAAAGCGCAGTAATAAATTCGGAGGGGTAAAAATAGACGGATCGGAAGCTACCCTGACATCAGCTACTGTGGGTCGATTTGACGAATCCTCCTGGCACCATCACGGTTTGGGAACAGAGTCACTTACTTTTCGTGAAAGAAACTTAACATTGTGTTGTGATTAAACTAATAATTCCCAGCAAACACCACACAAAAACGTTCACACTGCACTGACGCGTACGGAGGCGAGCGGGCCTCTCGACGGCACAAAGGAAACTGAGCGATTCAATTCCCAGCATGCAATCTGTGGGTTCGTAGTTGCAGCTAGCGCCGCCAGCTGCGCCACTCGTCGGGTTTGTTTTGTTCTGTTCACCCTGCACAGCTGTTTGTCCAGGTAGACTCGGGTCTGCTGGCAGACAATGACCAATGACCGGATCCGGTCGTTTCAAAGGAAGGTGCAAACTGGTTTTGGTCTGAAGAAACGAAAAGAAGTTCTTTCTTGCGAGCTGTGGACTGCACTCCTGGAGCTTGAGGCAGAGGGTTTCCTATAAACATATTCTGGGTGCATTAAATGAATGGATCTCCTAGCATGATATAAGAAATAAAAAAATACATTTTATAATGAGCATGAACCATTTAAGGAGTTAGTTCGAATACAAAATGAAATGCCAGTAGTTAATATGGTTTTGAGTTTTAATTCCCTGCCATGTTGAATTATGGCATTCAATACGTTCGATTCATTTGCAACATGGACATTCTAAATAATACTCTGAAGTAAATACCAAACGCAAGGTAGCTCCAAGTGTTTATTATCTTTAAATCGGTGTTAGTCTTTATTATAATGTGGAAGAAGTATTTGCCATTGTAGATTCCCACTACTGGGCACTGGTAAACTAACTACAAACCTTGTTGGAAATGTCAAAGCAACCAGTTTATTACCTATTTATACATAAATACAAGGGCACAAGCCTGTACCATACTCGATTTACTATCAATAGGCCAGTGAACATAACTAAAAACTCCTTTATGGGCCGTTTTTTCAATTGCCTGGTTAGCAGCTGGTTAACTAACCGCCGGTTAAGTTGTTTACAGTCTGCAATGTTTACATTTTAACGCAACGTTCAAAGTATTTAAATGAATTATCTGAAGGTCTTTCCTGCAATAAAGATATAGTTTTACCATTTTTACATAATTTAACATGTACACATTATGCTAATATAGCTAAATACAAACTGTAACACCAAAATACAAAATCATAACAGACAAAGTAAAACTTAACCTAAAAAATATCCAGTTTTCCTATTGGTTGGATGGGTGTAGGAGTTCCTGCCACGGATTATTACGGTTTACTGAGTTGAACATAATCACACCCGGGTTGTGGCACTGCTGCCATCAGGAGAAATGTAGTAGGGTCCTCGAGACCCGTCGAGCATGCAGGAAACGTGAAACAAACAAATAGGTTCAAACCAAGGAGGATAAATATACCTGCTCTGTGGTTCAAACTGACCAGGCAGATGCGTCCAGCATTGCTTTTCCAGCATGCGTATAGCCCAAACCCTTTACATACCACGCTCAAGAAACCCCGTTATTCTTTATTTAAAGACATTCAGCCCTACTATTGCTGAATAGGCCTACATAACCTTTAGTTAACAGTACATGTTAACTTTGCAATAAGTTTCAATAATGTACAACAAAACCACTCAGAGTCAGAGCCAAACAAATATAACTTCGCAAGTGTTTTCCCTTGATTTCTAGATTTTATTTCAACAAAATGTTCAGTATGTTCAGTAGCATTTCGGGTTTGTTAATTGAACTTACAAAAAACGTGTACAATAAAATCACACTTAATTTGTTTTAGTAGCTTATAACTTACTAAAATTGACGGCGAGGCAGGGCTATTAACGTAAATGTGGTAAACATATTAGCTAAAATTTGCCGACTTTATAAACAATGCTTGCACCGTTATTTATTAACTGTGTTCATCAAACTGGGATGTCTTTAAATTTGAGTTGTAAAGACATTTTAAACAGTTAAGAGTATCTGCGATATGTCACAAATTTAATTTAATTATTTGTCTTCAGATTGTTTTTTGTTTCCGACGGTTTTTTTTTGCTAAGAGCGGAAAGCTCGTATCAATGCAAATTATGCTGTACAAAAGCGTGTTGTACTTTATTACCATGTTTTAATAATCACTATATAGAGATCACTATCAATGAGCAAACGGACTCTTAAGTCTGTACCGGTGCACCCAGTGCGGAATATACCAACAATATTTTGGAAACAAAAGGGGCCAAATCCACTCTCGGTGACGGGTGTGCCGGTGGTCAATTTGCAGCGGTGTCTTCACCCCCACCAATTCCACCCTTCGAGGCAGAAAACCCACTTCCACCGAGATTTGGACGGTCGTTGCATTTTCAGGTATATAATTTGTTGTCCGAGAAATCAGCGTGGCAGGCGCTCCGTCTCCTGGTTGATGCCTGTCCTAATCCTAACCGCCGGTTAAGGCTGAATTGAAAAACGGCCTAAAAGTTTAGACTGTACATAACAAAAGTTGGAAAGGTCTCATATGTGACAAAGCTACAATAACAAAATATACAATTCTTCCTTGTCACAACAAATATTATCCGCGATTTGAACAACTTTTGATTGTAACCTCCAAATAAAACATGGTACGATTGATTAGAAGCGAGGTAGCAATATTCTCTGTAATTAACACAAGAAATAGTCAATAAATAACTTTATACACTTGTAAAACGAACTATTTGATTTTTTTTGTACAAAAGCATATCACTTGAGTGAGACAGTATAATGTGTAGTCCCTGCAAAAGTGTCGCTGCATTACACTACTAATACGCTTATATATTACCGCGTAAATATAACAGGCGCTCCGAAACTCTACCTCTGTTTATTGAAAGCCCTGTATACTGTACTATCTATTATCTCCCATACCGATGCGCCATGGAGAGGTGTCCCCGACTTGTTCGGAAGTACTTTGATACTTTCATTTGAGACACCGACCACTCCTAGAGGGTATCTTAAGGTGAATATGGGATGAAGGGTGAGTGTGTTGGGCGTTTTCGATGGATGATGAGGTAAACGTAAAGTTTGTCTTGTTTAACGAGGCGAAGTTAGGACTACAAAGTCCGCTATACAACTCAACCTCGACCTTTACCTAGCGTCACCGTATTAGTCACATTACAAATTGTAAGTGGTGACTGCGGGGATCGAGTGATGAGATCCGGAGTCGCCCGCGATACCAATCCGCCACGGATCCGCTGAGGTGTAGTCTTGTTACAAACTAGGACCGACTGTTCCCCAGATTGGGTCATTGATTAATAGCCCAACGACCAATGAAATGGACCAACGGCTTAACGTGACTTTCGAAGCACAAAGCTCTCTATATATTATTTAAATACCCTTTGATATTTTGATTGTGGTTTTGTTCACATGGAATGATTTCCGATTTGCAATTATATTATAATCCAATATTTTCAATAGTGTATTATTAGCACACCCCTTACTGAACTAAAACAGGCTCTATACGTGGAGGCTGACAAAGAGTTTTCGTCGACGGACTTACAAATTACGGGTTTATAAGGCAAAACAAAAACTAGCACAAACTGTATGAACATTGCAACATTTCCGAGCCAAAAATATTTGTATTTATCAAACCTAAATGGGTTATATTTATTTGGTTATTATTGATAACAATTAACAAGATGATTACGGTTCAGTAAAGGTTTTGGTTTTAAATTTGTTATATTTCATTGTTTCGAATATTTAAGTTAGGATTTGGTATTATTATGATTTTTTATTCAACTAGATGAATACATCAAAAACCTAAAATAGTGGCAGTGGCCTTGAATAGTCCCATAAGAACAATGAAAACATGCATTTTCTTGGGACACCTCACGCCTCCAGTTCGCATCAGATCTGCTGAGCCGAATTTCTATTTCCCCATTTACAAAACCGTGACATAAATCCCAAAAATTCAAGAAAATTTGTATTTAATTTTCTTGTTTTAACACAAACTAAACTTTCAAAAAAGTGATCAACGGAGCCACTGCAATACATTGCCATCTTTCAAATAAAACATATTTCAAAAAGATCTGATGAAAATTGTAGGCGTGAGGTGTTTCAAGAAAATTTGTGTTCTTCCATTGCTTTTACGGGACAAAAAAATGGCCGACAGGTACTGTGCACTCTAAAGCACTCACAGCACCAATCCCGTAAGCAAACCAGAAGTGTAATTTTCTGTGTTTGGCTACTTTACTAGAAACATAGTTACTCCCGCCGGTCCGAGTAATGCGTTGACATTTTGTACATTTATTGTGTTTATTATTACAAAATAATATTAATAGTTTAGTTTTTGTGATTTGGGCTAAGTCAAACAAAACTTCCATGAAAATAAATTTACTGTAAATACATTACTATATAAATTAAGGGACATTTTGGGGCCTACATCAAGGGTCACAGAGAAAGGAGGGTCATGACCAGAACACTTTCCCTTCACCCCTTGCTTGTGCTTATAATTATTACATGTTTTAAAAGCTTGTTGATTTGTTTGTAACAATTCTTTGGTCTTTACAGGCAAAAATCATCATATTGATTAATTACTACCTTCTTACCTTATGGAGACATACAGAAAACTTCATACAACAAAGTAGATCACAAGGAATATTAATAAAATTAAATTTTTTTACTTATGTACTTAGTGTATTTACAACAATTATCACAGACAAACAATCACTACTCACTAGATTTTGGTGGAAATTTGAAAAAGTGTATGAATTATATTTATTCTATAATATGAGTAAAAATAACACCATTGACACTGTATGCATTTAATCTATCAGTCGCAATATTCTAGTCTTCCAATAATTTGTAGGTTTTAGATATAAATCTTTATATAAAATAATTTTCAAAATTTAAACCTAATTTTTTATTACAGTTACTCTTGGTTGTGGTATAGATCCTACCGTGCAGCCTAGACGCACGATCATCATTACAAGCCACAAACGCGTGTCTATCCACCGTTTAACTGGTGCAACTGGTAGAAATTAATTTATTTTGTTTTTCAAAATATTTTAAAATTATTTTTATTTGACTAGAAATTGTGAAGGCTTGTTCAAAATATGTCAGGTTTGAAAACAAGCTACAATAACTTCTAGAAAAGTGGTGAACTTTTTACAGACGTATATTATGGTGAATTTTGTTTTAATGGAATCACAAGGAAAGGGCCATAGGAAAACACCAGGCGACACGTCGGCACGTAAGCTAAGAGCTAAAGCGCTTGAATGAATATTTCTTTTGCACATTAGCTCCGCCACAGCCTCACAGCCTGCTTTGGCCTTAGACACTGAAAGTTTTATTACATATCAAGAAGGCAAAACATTTTCAAATTTTACTGGAATCGGACTACTTTAAGTTCACTTTTTGGCGCCACCGCCATTTAAAAACAATGTTTTACAACTTTAAATATGATGGATATGTATATTTTCCAAATTTCATTGAAGTTGGATGAAGTTTACTTTGTTTAAATCATTAAAACCACTTTTGTGGGTACTTTGTAATCCGATTTTGCTGGCTAACGAACTTGACCCAAATGTTTACATTACTGAATTCAACACACATAAATACATGCAAGTCTTGTAAATATGCTCATAACGTGTCTTACAGGATCGATGGTCACGAGTCTAGATCTTATCACGGCATCTCACCAAAGTAATTTCAATAAAAGTTGCAACATTTCCAGGGTTTCCAGGATTTATAATGCAATACACTCAGATGGTGAATGAAACATTACATTGGAACTGAAGTTTTCTCACTGATTAAGAAGATAGCTTTATAAGATTCCACTGCATTTAATAGTTTTAACATTTTTCATAAATCCAATCAACAATAATCAAGAAGCAACTCAAAATTACAGTAACTGACACTATCCAGATTTTTAATAATTGTTATTAAAATCAGAAAGAGAGGCAATGAAAAAGACTGAATGAATAGATGTTGGAATCTTCAAAAATTACCGGGAAACATAAGCAAATATAAGTACAATATAACAAGAAGAATATTTAGACAAGTAAGTCAGATTACAGTATAGAGAACATAGTAGTGAGTTAAGGACTTAGTGTGTGGCTGGAAATAAAACTGAAACTGAAGCAATCTAGAACAAGTAAGCGTTTAATAGTAGCTGAGGTGAGATGGTAAGTGTTATAAGTTACAGAATAGTTTTGGTTCAATTTTGTTAGTATACAAATAACAGTTTTAAAATATATTTATTACTTGTATACACACTTGATAATGTGCTAGCCTGAAACTATAGTAGTGTACTAATACACAGCGTTGTTTATCTTTTTATTTGAAATCTGGGAGCGTGCGTGCAGAATGACGTATTCAAGGTCAGAAGGCAAGACTGGTTTAGTCACTGTTCTAGTTCATTTCTAAAGATATAAAAGTAAGCCTTATTCATTATTTAAATGTTAGTTTTAGCTGTTATTTTTAAACTATTAATTTTAGTGTCAGTCCGTTATTGAAGCCAATATTCAACACGATTTGCTTGCAACTTTTGATGCTGAAATAGTTAAAAATTAAACTTAAGTGCTGCTCAGGATATAGGAAACAATGGTGAAATCACGCCAATCTTAACAAGTCCTAACTATATTCTAGGCTTCATCACACCTCGTCATAAAACCAACATTAAGGTTGTCAGTGACCATTCTGTGCTGTGTTACTGAGGATGCCACATGAATGGATCTGCAAAACACTACGAGTGTGATGTAACTTTCAAAGATAACAAGCCATTCAGAAATCAGCTCATAACCAGTTCTAGCTATTTTTTAGTAGTTTTAATTTAGCTAGCTACTTTTGTCAGAAATCAGTTTAAGTTTTAGCAAGCTAACTTTATAGAAAAAGCTCTAAATTTGACAAAAGAATGAACTTTTAATTGCTAGAAGGTGTGAATATCGTTGAAACCTCTTCTTCAACATGCTTCATTCTCCTAAAACCAAACTTTCTCTCTACCTCTTTGTAAACTCACTCCAAAACCAATAATTTAAAATCTACAAAATATTTGCCAACAACAATACAAATATACAGATCACCTAAATAAGCTTAAACTATCAACAACATCAATGATAATAATATATATACATTATACACGCACTATTAACAGTAAATCCTTTTCAGATGGTGTTTTTAATGTCCTAAATATACTTAAAACTGTCCTTTATTTCAACCACTACATCAGTCTTTCAGAAAATACTTTTGCTTTTAAGTAAATGTTTGTTTTATTGTTTAAAATTTGGATAAAAGAAATGATTCAACAAAAATAACACATCACTGCTGACTCACCTTCCACTGCCACCTGTGGTCATAGGCGTAACGAGGGGGGGTTTTGGGGGTTGTAACCCCCCCATTGTAAAAAATTATTTTAACATTTATTTTAAATAGACTTTATGAGTGATTACAGAAATAATATTTCTTTAACTTACATTACTAGGTAGGGGCCTACATGCCAAACTGATATTGGGATTGAGTAGTAAACATTTATTTTATTTTGTAGCTTACACAATACATTCCTGGAGCTCTGCCGTACCAAACCCTCTAGTACCGTATGAATCGGTCTTAGACCCAGCGTCCCGGAGTGTATCCGTGGGGCGGGGAAGTCGTGACAAGTTGTCTTGACAATATTTCTAACCTTACAAATAAAATTATAATATACAGCAAAAGTACATTTCGATACCAGCTAAAGTGTTTTTTGAAGCCTAAAACCCATGATTTGGTATCTAGACTATGGTGGAGAGGAAGTTACTACGAGTGACGTGACTAAAGTCTCGGTTAAATCTGAAAACAAGTTAATAAGGTTTATAATAAAAAGCCTAATTTCACATTTCGATTTCAGCTGAAAGTGCTTTTAAAAGCCTAAAACCCATTATTTGATATAAAATTTGTATACATTTTCCGGGGGAGGGAGGCTTGGACACTCTTTGGTTAGGGGTAACACCCCCCCCCCGGTTATTGAACCCCCCCACCCATTTGATCATCCTGGCTACGCCTATGCCTGTGGTAAACCAGTTGCTAGCTAACTGTCTTGAGGTGTAGTTAAGTTAGGTGTTTTAAAGTGGTTTTAATATATTACATTAGATTTTAAAGTGATTTAAAGTTTTCAATTAGGGTTTTAGTTTTTTAAAGGGTTTTAATAGAAGTTTTAAAGTATTTTAATAATACTTTTACAGTGGTTTTAACACATTTTATCAATAGTCATGAATGTTTGTGTGATGTGTCAACATGATGAATCTGCAAGTTTATCAGAGAATAATGAAAACCACTGGATGAATAATTTTTTACATGATGACTAAAGTTGACATCCTGACACAGAACTGAGGATGGATTTACGAATCCAAAATCTAGATATTCTTTAAAGAAGAATTATTTGATTGCTAAGGCAAGTTAACTTAATAATATTAATCATATCATATAACACATTTTTTATTTTTAAATTTAAGATCCTCAAGATATCAACTTCCCCACATAAAATCACGCTTTATGAAAGAAAACCATTATATTTTGGCTGAAAGCTCCACAAACCTTTTCCAGAAGAAGTGAGAAGACTCAGTAGAGCTGCCCCTTTCTACAGCGTAGATGAATACTTTCACCATGGAGAATAACTAATTAAAATATTTCTTAAAGAAGAACAAATTACATATTCTCATTACAATTATTGACACTTTGTAAATGAAGAAATAAGACTATCAAGTATAACTATGTTAAGTATTAAGTAATAAGAAGTACATTTAATTTTAGGTTAAGATTATCTGCGGCTGCTCTGCATTTATTTCATTGAAAACATATGTTTTCATTGTTTATTCATTTTCATAACAACATTGTATTTTTTTCACTTCATTGTTTATGTTTGTATCAACTGTTCATGTTACCCCTGCCTTTTGTAAACCTGCCTTTACTATAACAATTAATAATAACAATAACAATTAGTTTAATGTCAATTTTTTACAATAGACGTATTGTTTTTTTTGACAATATACTAAAGTACCACAATGTAAGACTTTAGCCTAATTATACAATTAAATTATGGAACTTTACCTATCTATAAACTCTCTAATTGTATAAAACGAATTTTGGGCAAGATAATTTATGAGTTTGGATTTGAATTGGTTTGAAAAATAACTTTTAATGTTGTCTGGAAGTTTATTGTATAGAATTCTACCGGCTTCAATAGGAAGTTTATCACATAACTGAAGTCTATGGTAGTTCGGTGGAATATAATTTTGATTTCGTGTGTTGTACCGATTATTTTGATTCACATCAATAGAACACTTAGCCCTAAAGAACAACAAGGTTTCTAAAATGTACTGAGAGCATAAAGGCAATATGGATAAGGATTTAAAATGTTCCCTGCAGGACTCTCTAAACTTTAGCTACCAATTATTCTAATTGCTCTTTTGTAGAACAAAAATCCTGCAATTTTGTTTCAGAGCAATTACCCCATAGGCATAATCCGTAAGATAAATGGGGATGAACTAATCCATAATATGCCAATTTTAAAACGTCTTGGCTGCAATGAAATGACAGTTTTCTTAATAAAATAAACCTTTGGATACTTTGCTACAGACAAAGTCAATATGGTGATCCCAAGACAGTTTTTATCTATAAAAAGGCCTAAGAACTTTACGTGGTCAGTCTCTTGAAGAGAAGTGCCATTAATTGTTATATTATGATTACTATCGTCTTGCACATGACTGCCAGTCCTAAAACCGAAGTTGATATAACATGTTTTGGACAAATTTGTACTCAAATCAAGCTGCCTAAAATATTCTACACAACTGTTGGTTTTTTCAATAGCAAGCTCTCTAAGCTCAGTATAGCTATTGCCATTAAAACTATATTTTATAATTGCTGCACAACTCTTTTTAATTCTATTTGTAA
The DNA here is from genome assembly GCA_018831715.1 of Matsumurasca onukii. Classification (NCBI taxonomy): domain Eukaryota; kingdom Metazoa; phylum Arthropoda; class Insecta; order Hemiptera; family Cicadellidae; genus Matsumurasca; species Matsumurasca onukii. The sequence continues at coordinate 15,224,062 of CM032059.1, forward strand.
ACCCTCAAACCACTAAATTATTAATTCAATCCCTTTGTAAATAAGGTAAGTTTTTTAACCCATTTGCTGCTAGCAACACGGAACCATGCCAAGGTCATAACATTGAATCAAACACAAATTTTCATGTTAAAACATGTCTGTAGCAGTGAATGTGTTAATATTAAATTTTGTTTTGTTACCCTGTACACCAAGTGTCTTATTACAAGCTGATATCTTTTTCTCCATACAAATATACTTAACAATGTTATAGTTACTTTTACAATTATATTTGTTTAATGGGTGTAACTGTCATACCCCTCTTCAGGTTTTTTAATAACATAGTTTTTGTTTTCAGATTTTAGATTAAAAAATAAGTTCAAAACGTCCCTGCAAATACCAGAAATATCTCCAAACCATATAAATGAGAAGTTTTCTACAGTTTAAACTATCTACCCTGTTTTATGAACATAAGACCCATAATCATTTACCTAAATTAGCCTATCATTTAATTTATAATATGAGAGTTTTGGTCCTTGACTGATTTTATTTTAAGCTTAACATAAAAACAAACAATGTTTTATGGTAGGTATAATTTATTTACAGAGAAAACTACTGTAGAAATATGTAGACACAAGTGTTATCTGGTTGTCAAGTATTAACTGTACAGAATAAAATAAAAATGTAAAAATTAATTCTTTTTAAAATGTAGTAATGTGATAATGAAGTTTGAACTATAATTAATTTATAATATTTAATGAGGGTAAATAAATTCTTAAAAAAAAACAGCTTGAGTAAGTAAAAATTAACAGGACTCTTTCAAATTCTAGGAAAAATACTAAATAACAAAAGAATTTATTAGACTAAGACAAATACATACACACATTAACTTGACAAGCTTTTTATAAACACAGCATTAGAATTACAAAACCTATGTCCTTAAATTTCAACAATAAAACAATCACAAGTAAAGAAAAATATTTTGGTTTTGTTTTATATGCAACTATTTATGTAATTAAAACTTAGCGATTTAGCTATGAAAGACACAGAGATAAATATTGTATTTCATGTTTAAAAAGTAGGAAAAATTCTTTGTTTGGATAATATGATTCGTTAACAAATTTAGAGTTTCACACAACACAATGACAATTCATTTCCTAACTTAAACTAATATCAGTTCTAACTAACAACTAGGGCACAATTAAAACACCTTGAACATAACTAATAAATAAGGTAACTATTCTAAAATCTACTACTGAACTAATCAATGGTAGCACTGACTGGAGTGAACGTGGCAGAATTGTTAAATTATGACATTCAAGTACTGTACATAATAAATATCTTTCCAGCCTAGGTTGTTTTCTAACAATAATTTTAATTTGAACCCTCACCCGGTCACATTGCCGTGATCGCACACAAAGTTACTAGACTCAATCTGTCACCCAAAGAACCATCACAGACTCTAATCATAGGGAATCTTACCATAAAAAGTATTTAGAGCAGAATGTCAAATTTAAATAAAAAAAACTCTGCAGGGAGTAATCACTAAAAAACCAAAAAGGAAATCTGCCAAAAGCAGCAATAACAAATATCACAAAAGAAAAGTAATATCTTGATATTTCAAAGCAAAATCAGCGAAGAAGTTCTAGAAATAGCCATCTTGCAGCAGCAATTTACTGGGCAAACGTTCAGCGCTATGGGAAACTGCCGCTCGGGTGGTTTAAGGGTTAGGGTTCGGAGAGAGTCAACCAAGCCTAGCTGGTGTACCCAGTACAAAATTTGGAACTAAAATACAACAAAATACAAATGAAAAATTAAAACGGTGACAAAAAACCCGAAGTCACTACCAGGCGGCCCAGTTGACTTACAAATACCATCACAGTTCAGAAATTAACACTTCACAGCTTAGGACAGTTCAAAGCCCGTGTTGCTAGAGATTGCGTAACGCAGTTTTTCACGCAGCGTGCTTTTGCGCTGGTAGTTAGGGAGTTTCAGCAGGTTGAAGCATGTTGACGACGTTGGAAGTCGGTGCTGCGGGTCTTTCTTCCGGATTGTGAAAAACCCTCGGATAACACTACCTGGAAGTCAAAATGAGATGATTAATACAAGTCAGAGGGAGTTTTTAGTGGGACTTTTGGCGAGAAGGTTATTCCGGAGTATCCTTTGTCAGTCTTAATGTTTTCAGCAGAAGGCTTTGAATTTAGCTCAGTGAATAATGTGTTTTTAATTTTTTGATTCATGACGCCAGTGATAGACTGAAATAAAGTTTTTCTTTATTGACTCCCTAACGATAGTGCATATTGTGCATTTTAGTTTAATAATATACTGTAAAGCCGGTTGTACAGGTGACTGAACGAGTAAATGTTCAGGCACTTCTTGGCATGGTACCCCTCTCAACCGTATACTATTTTTGGAGCTCTTGGTGTGAAACCTTCGGGAACAATCTGAAAACATTCTTTTTTTAAGGGTTTGACAAGTTGGCTTAAAATTAAAAATATTTCTAGCCCTCGGCTAGCTGGGGGCTTTGCCCCAGGACCCCACTTTGGCCTGCGGCCTCAATTCCTTTCACTTCGCTCACGGTTCTGCTTTGGCCTCTCGGTTTGGGTATTCACTTTGCTAATGACTATACTTTTTCAGTTAGGGTATTTCCTTAAGAGTTGAAACTTAAAAACTGTTATTGTTATCATTTGTCGGTGTTTACATTTATAGCAGCTGGGCATTTTTAATACTTTGCCCATATGTTCTATCTCAAGCAAATTTAAATTCTTAACAGTGCAAAAAGAATTGTTTGTCCACGCATAACTCCTCTTAGATGAAATAGTTGTTAAACATCTTTTTTTGTATGACAAATATTATTTTTACCAGTGGCTTCAATAATTTTTCACTTTTTGTTATTCATCCATCCATTTTATACTAATACATCATATTCATTTAATTTAAATACTAGTCAACACAATTTCCAATTGTAATCTGACTTTGTGAGATAAAATAAAAAAAATATGTCAAATGATATCTCTAATATAAGAGCATGATTCACTGAGTGTTCATAGACCAAAACAAACAATATATCTCAATTAGAACCTGAGATATGAAATGAAACAAATGAAATGAAACATATTTATTTTCCAAAATAGTTACAAAATTATTACAATTTGTTTGTTAGGAAATTTCAAACCACCTTCTCCTGTACTGGTGGTAGATACACTGAAATTGCCCTTCAATTAGTCGCTACACTTCACTTTCACTATTTTGTACGCAAACAAACTGTGGTTGACTAAAATCAACTAAACATATTGTTTTACATAAATATTAATACAGATTTAATCATAAACATGGACTTAAACTAAAATAGATAACACAAAAAAGATAATAATGTATAAATAGAAAAGTACATAGCCTATAATTGTACAATGGAAAGCTTCAAGAATATTATTCACGCCAGAATAGTTGATAACCTATACGGGTCATCCAAAGCTAATAGCCAAATTTTTAAGAGCTTGTTTGGAAACATAGTTTGTTTATTTTTGGCCTTCTGAATAGATTTGTTACCGCACTCCTTGTTTGGTAGCCATGCTCGTATAATTCAGTCATTTCACTGTTACCACACCTTTTATAGAACATCCTTAAAACTTTGTAAATGAATAAGTACTCGATTGGGAGTAAATTAATTTGTCTATAAAGTGGAAGTGAGGACTCACGTTGACTGGGACTCGTGGCGTGGTCCTGTAATCCAGCTTCATGGTTGTCAGGTTTTGAGGATGCTATAGGTCTAAAGCGGCTCAGATAGTCTCAGTGATCATCTGATGATACCCGCATCAACTCCCACCATCGTTTAGACATATCAGACCATCACCTGTGTGGTTCGGAAGTCACGTTAAGCCGTTGGTCCTTGTACTTCCATTGGTCATTGGGCTATTAATTAATGACCCATTCCAAGGAAGAGTCGGCCTTAGTTTGTAACAAGACTACACCACATAACTCATGTTTTGATTGTCGCATTATCGTATCAAAACAGTACCATAATGTTTTATTTTCCCACACCACAGCCCAAGTACTACACGAGTCAAATTGCTGAATCCGTTCTGTCACACTCAGTATGTACATTAAACTAAATTAGCTCTCTTGATGTTGTTTCCAGAATGTGTCCAGCTAAGCTACTCTCTATTCCTGTCGAGCTGCTTCACTACCTTTGCTGGTTCCAGTCCGAGCTGGACATCACTTCCTTGTAAAATACACGAAAACTAATACTGTAACTAGATTCCAGACTTGGGAAGTACAGACAGTAACTGATTACAGTTACAGTTACCCTTTATAAAATGTAACTGATTACAGTTACAAGTTACAGAAAACCAATGTAACTGATTACAGTTACAGTTACTCCGAAATGTAACTGGTCAGTTACAAGTTACATCGGGCTCAATTACCAACTGGCTTCCGCGGTCAAATTAAATAATAATATTTCCATCCAAAAATTTGTTTAGAAAGAGATTTCTATTATGTTTTTTTTATTTTAATTAAAGATTACATTGATTGATATACTAGGAACAATTTAGAAAAATAAAGATATACTAATAATCAGTGTGTTATAAATTATAAAACAATATGTATTTGCTTTGGTTTCAAGTACAAAATTAACAGTGATCATTAAAAATACTATATCAAAAAATGATGACATACAAAACATTAATAGACGGAGAGAAGATCCAGTATGATGAAATTGACGCAAATTATTATTTAAAGTAAAGTGTTAAAACCTAAGTTAGAACAACTCCCTTCTTCCAAAACCTCCCAGGTTTTCTTTGAGGGCAATAAGTATATTATACCCCTATTGGCTAGTGACTGTCTGGACTTTGAGTTCCCTAAAGATTGGCCTGCAGTGGTCTAAGTGTCCAGCGTTAGATATAGGCCTAGTTCTTATAACCCTCTTTTGCAGAAGCAATATATCCTGCATAGCTGTAGAGTGTCCCCAGACGATGATTAGTCTATTACTGTGTGAAAATCAGTATAAGGCAGGTTAACTTAAACGTATTTAGTCAAGTAGTTATTGTCTATTGCAGTTTTGGAATTTGGAAAAGCCGGAAAAAGGTTAACACTTAATTCAAACTGTTAGTGATTACCCCCCATTGGTATTTGTCCAGAACAGTGACTTTTAATATCATGCGCTAAAACTGATTTAACACGATGTGGAAGAGGCCCCTAAACATATAAAAATTGGTTTTGGGGTGCGGAACTTATTTAAAAGTGGCTTTAAAGTTGGGCCAATTTTACGATCGGGAGACGCGCGGACGCGGTGCGCGCAGCACTCTGTGGCAGACGACAGTCTTTGTAACCCACTTCAAATTAACTTAAAGGCGAATAACTTATTATCGTGATGTTAGGTTAGTTTATTTTTTAAGTTGAACATATTTTAAAAGTGGCATTAAAGTTGGGTAAAGTGGCTTAAAAGTATTTTACGAGCGGAAGACGCGCGGACGCACTCTGTAGCAGACGACAGTCTCTGTCACCCACTTCAAATTAACCTTATTATCGTGAAGTTAGGTTAGCTTAAGTTAAGTTAGTTTATTTATTTTTGTAAAAACCATAGTTTTTAATGGTTTCCTCAACTTTCCCAAAGTTAAAACATCCTTTTTTTGCCTCTTTGGAAGGCGCCTAAGCGGGTTGCGAGTTCTACCAAATTACTGAAATGAGTACACATCTACTCAAACTGAAACAACTAGCAAAACAAAACATCACATCTAACAATTACCATAAATTATAATTATAAATATTGAATTTAATATTAATTTTATATTATTACAATGCAGACAGAATGTAAACAGCATCCGACTAGTCAACTACATTCAAACATTGCCGTTTAGGGTTATGATGATGTTCACCTTTTGTTTTCTTTGCTTTTTAATAACTTGACAGATACAATCCAGATAGCATTTTAGATATTGTATAACTGTACAAAATCACTTAATAGCACATATAAGTGAAATTCATATTAAAATACTTGTTTGAAACGTGCGTATTTTACGATTCCAAGCTGAAAAATAACTAGTTACATGTAATCGTTACCGGCAGTTTGTAACGATTACCCGTTATTCGTTACAGCGTTTCGAATGTAACGGTTGCGTTACAAAGTTACAGGAAAATGTAACGATTACAAGTAACGATTACAAATTGTAATCGTTACCTCTCTTAGATTCCACACACTGCTCACTGGAATCTGTTATCCTCATTTTTAGTTGTTTAGGATTTATATACTTATTGTACAATAATTTTGGTTTTGCATTAACCCAACTTTTGCTTATCCAGGAAGCCTCAGCCGACTTTATCGCGGTTAATCGGGAGTTGACTGTAGCTTTGATGTTGTTTCCAGAATGAGTGAATTACTACTCTCTATTCCTGTCGAGCTGCTTCACTACCTTTGCTGGTACCTGTCCGAGCTGGACATCACTTCCTTGTCTCAGACATGCGTCCAGCTACGTTGGGCTCTGAATAACAACACCGTGTGGAAGAGATTTGTCTCACAGAAGGCCAGGAACTTGGAGTCTAAAGACCAGCTGTTATACCCCCACACCCGACCTAATCTGTGTGAAACCGACAACACATCCTCAGGAGGAACCAGATGATGATATCAAACTGGACAAGGAAGATGCCGGCAGTATTCTGCACAACCTGCAGAGCCAATGGACATCGAGCAAGTGCATTTCTACAAAGAGAACTTGTGTTTGTAAGGAATGACCATGGAATTCAGTATTGTGACGAACAAACCCCTGGAGTTCCATTTATTCCAGAATTTATGCACAGACAACGTTATTATGTGCAGTTCTTCCTGATTGAAGACAACTTAGTGGTTGTTAAAGATTGTTTGGTGATTGTGCATGGCATAAGAATTGAAGAGAATGATTTCCTTCCTGTATTCGTTTCATACAAAAGATGATCGAACTACAGAGGATAGGAGTTTGAATTGTCGACGAGGATGTGGAAGTGTTCCTCATTGGATGTTTGATACAGGGCAGAGAAAAGTTTCTCTTAACATTGATGACAAGATTCGTATGCGCACTTTCTTCCGCTTGGGATATTGTATCTTCCGCTAAAGTTGGAAGTTTCGAAGTTTCCTGTAACAAGTTACTTCTCTAATTTTGTAACCTTTTCAAACAACAACTTGATTATGCGTGCAGAGGAATCACAGATAAGCATGACTACTTAAGGAACGACAACGTACACAGCTACAATACAAGAAATGCTAGCAATTTTCATCTCCCCACCCATAGATTGACACTATTTGAAAAGAAGCCATCTTACATTGGGTGTAAACTGTTTAACGTTCTCCCACAAGAATTGAAAGCAGATGGGTTTACACGAAATAAATTAAAGAATTGGCTAAAAGATAAACCTCTTTATAAAGTTGAAGAGCTATTTAACTATCTTTGACAAAACAATTTATCTATCTTTATACAACCTATATATATAACCGGTGTTCCACTAAGACGGATCGATGTTCAATGTGAATAAAAAACTACATATATGCAAAACAGAGATTTTTTTTAGTGAAACAGTTTATATGCTACATTACAATTATGTGTGAAAGATGATATCTTCCAAATGTCCACCACGGCTCAGAAGCGCAATTCTTGTTGGTCCTTAGCGTTGAAATTGCTATAACCTCAATGCAGGTGAATGATGAGTTTTGAACAAAATCTTTTTCAGCGCCCATTTTCATATGAACGCTATGTTAACAAGCAGAACTGTAGGGTATGGGCAGAAGAAAATCCAGAATTTGTTGAATCAAGTTGTACAGAAAAGTGACTGTTTGGTGTGCACTCTTTGTCGGAGGGGATCATTGGCCCATTCTTTTGAAAGTGCTGCCGGGAATCCAGTTAAATGGTGAGCACCGCCAAGCAATGTTAAACGACTTTTGTGGCCAATACTGCGGAACTATGACATCAGTGACATGTGGTTTCAACAGGGCTTGCCACATGCCATACAGCCCACGCAACAGTTGACCTCCTTGAAACTAAGTTTCAGGGGCATCAGCACTCATAACGGTGCAGTCAAATGGCGCCAAGATCGTGGTGACTTGACTCCTGGACTTTTTTCTTTGGGGCTATCCCAAAGAGTAGAGGTAATGGAACAGACCCACCACCATTCAACAAATAAAACTGATAAAGTCGTTGTATTGATGGAATTGATGGGGACCAATGTCAAAAGGTTATGTTTAATTTCAACGCAAGGATCAACCAGTGTCGCCTGAGCCGTGGACATTCATCTTTCACACATAATGTAATGTAGCATATAAACTGTTTCAGCAAAAATCTCTGTTTTGCATATATGTAGTTTTAACGCTTAACATCGATCCGTCTTAGTGGAACACCATATATATTTTTAAACCTCCATTTTTATACAACACTTTTATTTATCTATTTTAGACCATTATTTTTTTACTGTTTAATTTATTATTTTTGTCATTTTTTATTTTATTATTTTTAATTTTTTTTAATTTTTACATTTATTATTTATTTATTGTTATTTATTCTATACTTGAAGTATTTTGAATAAAAATTGTTCTTCTTCTTCTTTGAAATTCAATATTGAAACCAAAACATTCTGTATATTTAGGATTCCAGAAACATCACCTTCAACATCAAATTACAGACAAATTTCTTTGTTTCATAACGATCATTGCATAAAGTTACAGTGGGAGGACTCTGATCAAAAAATTAGGTTCGATTGTTCAGTTTTCAATTTTAATACTTCGGCTAAGATAACAGAGGGATGCTTTCCAAACATGCTCGACCGAAACCTACCACACGAACACTTCAAGACAGCTCGAGCGATTGTCGACGGCAAGTTCGTGCTTCCCAGACCAGATAGTTTCCTTGTGGTGGATGCTCTAAGCTTGGAGACAGTGGCTGAGATTCCACAAGCGTCAAGCGTGCGGTACAACAGTGTCAGTCTCATGTCTGCATGTGGGTTTACGTTTCTCCTGGTGCTTCTAGAAGACCACACCGTGAAAGTTTGGGATGTAGAAAGCGGCAAGTGCACACTGACCAGTACTGTGAATCCGTGTCTTGATTCGAGGAAGCTCACCCAGCTTTTCGGAACAGGATATGTTTGCAGGACTGACAAAGCAACGGATACTAAGTTTGTTGTGTTCAGGAAACACGAAATCGTTGTCACCCATTTCTGGTAACAATTGAGGAAAGTATTGTTAGCTCACCTAAATGTGCCGGAAGAAATAATGGCCTATGCTGAAGCATAACCTCAACAGCGATCAAACAATATCATATTGAAATTTTTTATCCTCCCGATACCTTACCTTCTTCTCCAATGCTGACCAGTCAAACTGGAAAGACTTTGTCAGTTTTAAAATAAACTAAGGGTGGACGCAATTAAAGCTTATGTTTAATCACTTTAACATTCACATTTTAACTGTATTGTACACCCTCATCAGACTAAAAATTCCTTCTTACCTTTCCAACCAATTCACTTTTATGTCAGAAATAAGTTCCTATAACACTCAAAGAGGAGCTCTTCTTTTGTCAATTTGTTTGCATACATCGTCAGTTATTGGTAAATCATTTATTTTGGCATCATGTCGCCTATAAAGCGCCCTTCCTGAAAATGTTAAATCAATCGAAACTCAGACTCGCTTTGGGGTGGTGGTCAGAGACGGAATGCTGCGAGGGCTGTGATAGCGGTGGTCGGGATTGTTGATGTGCGTTTATGGGAGTGGATATATTCAATCAATTCATTTGTTATTATTTAGACGCTTTAGCTAAGTTATCTTATCTTGCAATTAAAATATCTAATTTTCAATAATCTATGAAATGTATTTGTAATCAGTTTGATTTCATTGTATATATTTAACATAGTTAAGTTGTAGATAGACTATAAAGTCGAAAACCTCACCACATAAATGAAGACTTTTTTCATTTAATTTCATTTAATAAGTTTGTAATAAATTAGAAAGTTTGACAATTGATTGTATTAAATAGCAGTTAGTTCCTAAAGTGAAACTTTAATTTCTCTCATACAAAAAATTATATTGTATCATTAAGCTTATATATATGTTTAAGCATTTTGTATGTTAAATTTAATTAATTAAATTGTAATGTTCAATTGAATAAATAATTGATAAAAAACCTTATTATAGTTATTTTGTCTTTATTAATTAATCCATTGAACTGTAAGAACCTAAACTAAAGGAAGAAATTTGAAATCCAATAAACCAATATTTAAATTTTCAATGCATCAGGCCTTTTGATCAGCAACGCTGTCTTATTGTACTAAGAAAAGCTTCTGCTACAATTCTTCATAGTCCTCGGCGCTTTCTATCTATTTTGGTGAAAGCGTATAAAAATGCAATAAAAAAGTGCCGCTGTTTAAAAAAATGAAGATGGATTATATTTGGGTAAAGTTCTCTGTTAAGACTTAGACAAAATACAATAACTCACAAATATAAAAAAAATTAGTTAAGCAAAACAGTAGAAAAAAATGTGAAAACAAAATAGCGACTAAAAGGTAAACAAAGCGTTTGTAAAAACAAAGTACTGTAATATCTGATTTAATTTTTATTATGACGTACAAAATCATTTCCCAAAGTTTAACACTTTACTTATAGGCTATAGCACACCCTTTATAGTAGGGCTACCAAAACACCTGCAAGTTACATCCAAAACCTTACTTAGTTTAGTTAGTACATTGATGCTGTCTACCATTGAAGACAATGGTTATGTAATGTTCAGTGGTGACTGTAAAAGCTTATCTATTTGTGTGAAATGTACAACTGTAATGATTGCACGAATCGGTGCAACATCGGCTAAAGTCAGTGATGCAACTAGCCAATATTCAGTCAGGGTCTATCTATCACTGCAGTCTGGTACACCACTGGCACGAGTGTTGAGATTCTTTATACAAGTAAGTATTTATAAATAAATAAAATATAAATAAATAAATAATCCATTTATTTACCATGTCAATGTTGAACACATCAACAAAGTCACATCTTACCCTAAACAAATTACAGTATTAATTATACTATGTCATACTTTATTTTAACATTTAAAAATTACGTTAACTACAGATTTTTGGTTATTATGTAAAACAAAAAACTGCGAGATTAATCCATAGATGAACAAAATAAAAACAACTCTCTGTGGTAAACACACAAGATTAAGTTAATACAGTTAGGTTTAAAACTTTAAATTTACAGCTTTCAAATCGAGCTTGGCTTTGATACTTTGCTTTGAGACACCGACCCCCCTTAGAGGGTATTTTAAGGTGAATATGGGATGATGGTGAATGTGAAGAGTGTTTTGATGGATGATGAGGTAGGGCCGACTGTTTGCCAGATTGGGTCATTAATTAAAAGCCCAGCGACCAAAAGAATGAACCAAAGGCTTAATGTGACTTTTGATCCACAGGGAGTGAAAATACCACAAATTGAACTGGGCCGATTTGATGCGAAGCACACACCACACCACTGACTTGACTCATTTTCTCTGACTCCCCTCACAATCTTAGTCCAAAAATAGCAATTCTTCCCACCTACCAGAATTACCATCCGCCTCACCGATAAATCTGACTAATTAGGCCTAATAAATCAGACATTATTTAGACTTTTCACAAATTTAATTTTATAAAGAGCTAGCTTTCGCCGGCCAAGGCATCTAGCATAAAGCTAGCTCTTTATAAAATTAAATTTGTGAAAAGTCTAAACAATGTCTGATTCATTAACACCTTCTACTTTTCATCAAGTATTTACCGAAGAAATAATTAGGCCTAGTCAAGTTTTGACAGTGGTATAAGAGAACATATAATTTTCTGAATTGCGGTTGCTGGAGTTTTTTTTTCTATCGGAATGGTTATTAGTGATTTCGAAATGATGTCAACTAAACGCAAACGAGTCGTATTGACAATACAGCATAACTCGACATAGTGCAAAACATTTATCGTAGTTTAACAGTAAACAAATGCGCAACCATCATAACATTGCGCATTGGTGATACAACAGTGTCACAGTGATATAAGAAAGTAAGATAACAATAACAGCATAAACACTAACAATACTCCGTCCCCATCTTGACGCAATTTTCTGGTTACTGTGGAAACCTAATCACGTGACCTATCAAGAGTTCGACTCTAGGGCTCCTGATCACTCAGCTCAGTAGCTAACTAAAACCGAGGAAGCAAGGCTACCATAACTTGTGTTTGACCGTGCGGTGCTAAAATACACGAAAACTAATACTGTATCTAGATTCAACATGCACTGCTCACTGAAATCTGTTATCCTCATTTTTAGTTCTTTACGTCTTTATATACCTTATTGTACAGGGTCATCCAGTGAACTTTGATGTTTTTGGAAAAATCATAACTTGGTTAAATTTTGAGATACATAACTTTCATTGGTTTTAAACTAATCACAAAAAGGGGGATTTTATTTCTAGTGTTCATTTTTTGAAAATAATATCGTGCATATGATGTCCATTTGATGCAATGCATTTTTCTACTCTTTGTCTTAAGCTTCGCTGTACGCTGTTCAACATCTCTTGAGAAATACGGTTGATTTCTTCAATGATCGCCTGCTTCAAATCTTTTAAATTACGTGGTTTTTCCATGTATACCCTTTCTTTTAGATGCCCCCACAAGAAAAAATTACAAGGTGATAGATCGGGGGACCTAGGAGGCCAGGGCATGTCTCCACGAGCAGAAATCAGTCGGCCGGGAAAATGTCGTCGGAGAAAGCTCATTGAGTCATTGGACGTATGGCATGTCGCTCCATCTTGTTGAAACCATACCCGCCTCTTTCCTATTCGATTGCGTCGTAACTTCGAAAGAAAAAAAATCTTTCAACATCGCGGTATAACGCTGAGAATTAACTGTAACAGTAACACCGTTCTCCTCTAAGAAGTAAGGTCCAATAACAATGTCCTTCCCAACAGCACACCACACTGTAACTCGAGGGCTGTGAAGAGGTTTTTGATGGGTTTGTCTAGGATCTTCATTTCCCCAATATCTAAAGTTTTTTTTGTTGACAAAGCCGTTCAAGTAAAAATGTGCTTCATCGCTATAAAACAAAATCCTCTCTTCATTGTCCTCAAACAAATCTTGCAAACTCTGACAAAACCTGACTCGTTTGTTGTAGTCTCTTTCCAGCAACTGTTGACCCATAACCATCTTGTATGGATGAAACTTTGGGTTGACTTTCAAAATTCTTTGTAAAGTTGTTTGACTCAAGTTCATATTAGATGCACGTAATCGGATTGAACGGTTGGGGCTCTGGAGGACATTCACCCTTACTCTTTCAATGTTTTCTTCTGTTCTTACTGTTCGTCTTGCTCCCATTTTCTTCTTCATGACACTGCCCGCTTCATTAAAGTTTTTTACCCACAATAAGATCAGATTACGTCTTGGCATCGTTCCTCGGTGAGGAATTGAGAATTGACGCCGAAAATCCCAAAGAGTTTGAGTAATAGACTCATTATTTGCAAAAAATCTTCTCACTGCAAAAACACGATGTTCTGTCAACCAAACCATTTTGCGTTGTTATGGTAAACAAAGAAACAACAACTTTATTTGTTGAAAACATATGATCTCAAAAAAAATTCCCCTTGTTGTGAACATATTATCACTGTCAGGTAAAAAATAAAGTAGTACTATACCAATTAAAAACATCAAAGTTCACTGGATGACCCTGTATATTGAGTTTTTGCGGATTAACCCCGATTTTTGCTTATCCGGGAAGCCTCAACCCGACATTATCGAGGTTAATCGGGAGTTGACTGTAGCTTTCTTGATGTTGTTTCCAGAATGTGTCCAGCAGAGCTACTCTCTATTCCTGTCGAGCTGCTTCACTACCTTTGCTGGTTCCTGTCCGAGCTGGACATCACTTCCTTGTCTCAGACATGCGTCCAGCTACGTTGGGCTCTGAATAACAACACCGTGTGGAAGAGATTTGTCTCACAGAAGGCCAGGAACTTGGAGTCTAAAGACCAGCTGTTATACCCCCCTTACCACCCGGACCCTAATCTGTGTGAAAACCGACAACACATCCTCAGGAGGAACCAGATGATATCAAACTGGAGACAAGGAAGATGCCGGCAGTATTCTGCACAACCTGCAGAGCCAATGGACATCGAGCAAGTGCATTTCTACAAAGAGAACTTCATGTTTGTAAGGAATGACCATGGAATTCAGTATTGTGACGTGAACAAACCCCTGGAGTTCCATTTTATTCCAGAATTTATGCACAGACAACGTTATTATGTGCAGTTCTTCCTGATTGAAGACAACTTAGTGGTTGTTAAAGATTGTTTGGTGATTGTGCATGGCATAAGAATTGAAGAGAATGATTTCCCCTTCCTGTATTCGTTTCATACGAAAGATGATCGAACCACAGAGGATAGGAGTTTGAATTGTCGACGAGGATGTGGAAGTGTTCCTCATTGGATGTTTCGATACAGGGCAGAGAAAAGTTTCTCTTTAACATTGATGACAAGATTCGTGGGCGGCACTTTCTTCACGTTTGGGATATTGTATCTTCCGTCAAAGTTGGAAGTTTCGAGTTTCCTGTAACAAGTTACTTCTCTAATTTTGTAACCTTTTCAAACAACAACTTGATTATGCGTGCAGAGGAATCTCAGATAAGCATGACCCTTTTGAAATTCAATATTGAAACCAAAACATTCTGTATATTTAGGATTCCAGAAACATCACCTTCAACATCAAATTACAGACAAATTTCTTTGTTTCATAACGATCATTGCATAAAGTTTCAGTGGGAGGACTCTGATCAAAAAATTAGGTTCGATTGTTCAGTTTTCAATTTTAATACCTCGGCTAAGATAACAGAGGGATGCTTTCCAAACATGCTCGCCCGAAACCTACCAATTGAACACTTCAGACAGCTCGAGCGATTGTCGACGGCAAGTTCGTGCTTCCCAGACCAGATAGTTTCCTTGTGGTGGATGCTCTAAGCTTGGAGACAGTGGCTGAGATTCCACAAGCGTCAAGCGTGCGGTACAACAGTGTCAGTCTCATGTCTGCATGTGGGTTTACGTTTCTCCTGGTGCTTCTAGAAGACGACACCGTTAAAGTTTGGGATGTAGAAAGCGGCAAGTGCACACTGACCAGTACTGTGAATCCATTTCTTGATTCGAGCAAGCCCACCCAGCTTTTCGGAACAGGATATGTTTGCAGGACTGACAAAGCAACGGATACCATGTTTGTTGTGTTCAGGAAACACGAAATCGTTGTCACCCATTTCTGGTAACAATTGAGGAAAGTATTGTTAGCTCACCTAAATGTGCCGGAAGAAATAATGGCCTATGCTGAAGCATAACCTCAACAGCGATCAAACAATATCACATTGAAATTTTTTATCCTCCCGATACCTTACCTTCTTCCCCAATGCTGACCAGTCAAACTGGAAAGACTTTGTCAGTTTTAAAATAAACTAAGGGTGGACGCAATTAAAGCATATGTTTAATCACTTTAACATTCACATTTTAACTGTATTGTACACCCTCATCAGACTAAAAATTCCTTCTTACCTTTCCGACCAATTCACTTTTATGTAACAAATAAGTTCCCATAACACTCAAAGAGGAGCTCTTCTTTTGTCAATTTGTTTGCATACATGTCAGTTATTGGTAAATCATTTATTGTGGCATCATGTCGCCTATAAAGCACCCTTCCTGAAAATGTTAAATCAATCGAAACTCAGACTCGCTTTGGTGTGGTGGTCAGAGACGGAATGCTGCGGGGGCTGTGATAGGGTGGTCGGGATTGTTGATGTGCGTTTATGGGAGTGGATTGTATGAAGGTTAGCAAGTTTGTTCTTTAAGTTTAATGCCATATATTCAATGAATACATTTGTTATTATTTAGACGCATTCGTTAAGTTATCTTATCTTGCATTTAAAATATCTAATTTTCAATAATCTATGAAATGTATTTGTAATTAGTATGATTTTATTGTATATATTTAACATGGTTAAGTTGTAGAGAGACTATAAAGTCGAAACCTCACCACATAAATAAAGACTTTTTTCATTTAATAAGTTTTTAATAAATTAGAAAGTTTGGCAATTGATTGTGTTAAATAGCAGTTAGTTTATAAAGTGAAACTTTAATTTCTCTCATACAAAAAATTATATTGTATCATCAAGCTCATATATGTTTAAGCCTTTTGTATGTTAAATTTAATTAATTAAATTGTAATGTTCAGTTAAATAAATTATGGATAAAAACCTTATTTTAGTTATTTTTCTTTATTAATTAACACATTGAACTGTAAGAACATAAACTAAAGAAAGAAATTTGAAATCCAATAAACCAATATTTGAAATTTTAATACATGGGACTTTTATATCAGCTAAGCTGTCTTATTGTACTAAGAAAAGCTTCTGCTATAATTCTTCATAACCCTCGCCGCTTTCTTGATATATTGGTGAAAGCGTATAAAAATGCAATAAAAAAGCGCCGCAGTTTAGAAATATGAAGATGGATAATATTAGGGTAAAATTCTCTGTAAAAACTTAGACAAAATACAATAATTCCCAAATTTAAAAACATTAGTTAAGCAAAACAGTAGAAAAAATTGTGAAACAAAATAGCGACTAAAGGGTAAACAAAGCGTTTGTAAAAACAAAGTTATGCCTGATTTTATTTTTATGTTGATGTACAAAATCATTTCCCAAAGTTTAGCACTTTACTTACAGCAACCCTTTATAGTAGGGCTACCCAAACACCTGCAAGTTACATCCAAAACCTTACTTAGTTTAGTTAGTGCATTGATGCTGTCTACCATTGAAGAAAAAGCTAATGTCATGTTCAGTGGTGACTGTGGAAGCTTATCCATTAGTGTGAAATGTGGAACTGCGATGATTGCATGAATCGGTGCAACATCAGCTAAAGTCAGTGATTCAACTAGCCAATGTACAGACAGGGCCTATCCATCACTGCAGTCTGGTACACCACTGGCACGAGTGCTGAGATTCTTTATTCATGTAAGTATTTATAAATAAATAAAATATAAATATATAAATAATCCATTATTTGCCATGTCAATGTTGAACACATCAACATAGTCACATCTTAGCCTAAACAGATCATTATAAAGACTACGTCATACTTTATTTTAGAGCTGTTCGGGAGCAGAAATTGAGGTCCGGGATGGGAACGGGAGGGATTTTGCAAACATCCGGGATTCAGGAACGGGAAAAGCTGGCAAATAGAAATATTAAAGAAATATTCAATAAAATTGAGTTTCTTCAATAAAATTATTTTGTTTATGATCAATCGGTTGTTTGAAGCTCACAACACCGAGCAGTTTTAAAATGAAAATGCTCAAAGTATATCACAATCATTACATAACCCACTCACCCTCACCCATTTACAATGAATAACACTGACTCACTTAGCCCCAAACATTGCCAAACTAGTTGGGGAGAGTCAGGAGTATGAATCTCAAAAGATCATAAATAAGAATGAGGTTGCCACTAATGTAATGAGTGAGAGAGAAGGAATGATACTGTTGAGCTAGTGATGAGGGGTGAAGGCTAGAAAGAGAAGACAGGTAGAAAGGACAAGGAAAGAGAAAGGGAGACAGAGAGGGGAAGACAACAGCTGCAGTGTGTGGGCAGGAGGGGAAAGCAGGTGTCTTGTGTCAGTGCCAACAGCTGCACCCTCATCAGCATCTACTACGTCATTAGTTGTTGCTAGGCAACCACATAGGAGTTGGGCTACATAACCAATCACAAGTGATACAGTGCTATCAGGATTTGAGAAGAGCGTAGTGTGTTTGTTATTTCCTTATCTCATCTCCTTTTACTCAATGATGAATTTCAGATGACAAATAATGTTTTTAGAGTTTTTAAACTAGTTTTGAATTACAGTAATTTGTAAAGGTTTAGATCATAAATTAGAATAATAAAAATATGATATTGCAAGCTGGAAGGATCTAGTACAAGTGCAAAATGGATGTTTGGTTCGGTCTGAGATGTTATCAGCCAACCTGACAATGGCTGCCTGCCTCCATTGAAAATACACTCAGAAGGGAAGTAGGGGGGAGAGGGGTTGTTTAATTAGAACTGCTCAGCCACTAGTTCCTTATCTCATCTTCACCAGAAGTACACACTCATAACAACAATACTTGGAAGAACAAAACACAGTGGAAAAACACCAGCAGTTTTTACTTTCCATCCCGAAATACGGGAAATGATCTCAATCCCATCCCGGTACCGGGAATCCGTGATCCCGCACAGCTCTACTTTATTTTAACATAAACAAATTACTTTAACAACAGATTTTTTGTTATAATGTAAAACAAAATAAAAACAACTCACTATAGTAAACACACAAACTTAATTTAATACAGTTAGGTTTAAAACTTTTAATTTACGGCTTTCAAATTGTGCTTGGCTTTGAGGCACCAATCACACTAGAGGGTATTATAAGACGAATATGGGATGATGGTGAAAGTGATGAGTGGTTTTATGGATGATGAAGTATAGTCTTGTTACTAGCTAGGACCGACTGTCCCGCTGATTGGGTTATTAATTTAAAGCCCAGCAACTAAAGGAAAGAAAATTGCGGGAACCCCTGAGCTAATGTCAAAATAGTACTGTACACATATGGTTATGTCACTCATACAATTTTTGTCACCACTGTGGGTTGGACCGGAGAGCATTTGAGGCTACGATGTGCGAGCATATTCGTATCAAAACAGTACCATAATGTTTTATTTTCCCCCACCACAGCCCAAGTACTACACGAGTCAAATTGCTCAATCCGTTCTGTCACACTCGGTATGTACATTAAACTAAAGTAGCTCTCTTGATGTTGTTTCCAGAATGTGTCCAGCGAAGCTACTCTCTATTCCTGTCGAGCTGCTTCACTACCTTTGCTGGTTCCTGTCCGAGCTGGACATCACTTCCTTGTCTCAGACATGCGTCAAGCTACGTTGGGCTCTCAACGACAACACCGTGTGGAAGAGATTTGTCTCACAAGAGGCCAGGAACTTGGAGTCTCAAGACCAGCTGTTATACCCCCCTTACCACCCCGACCCTAATCTGTGTGAAAACCGACAACACACCCAGAGGAGGAACCAGCTGATATCAAACTGGAGACAAGGAAGATGCCGGCAGTATTCTGCACAACCCACAGAGCCGATGGACATTGAGCAAGTGCATTTCTACAAAGAGAACTTCATGTTTGTAAGGAATGACCATGGAATTCAGTATTGTGACCTGAACAAACCTCTGGAGTTCCATTCTATTCCAGAATTTAAGCGCGGACAACGTTATTATGTACAGTTCTTCCTGATTGAAGACAACTTAGTGGTTGTAAATGATTGTTTGGTGATTGTGCATGGCATAAGAATTGAAGAGAATGATTTCCCCTTCCTTTATTCGTTTCATACGAAAGATGATCGAACCACAGAGGATAGGAGTTTGAATTGTCGACGAGGATGTGGAAGTGTTCCTCATTGGATGTATCGATACAGGGCAGAGAAGAAGTTTCTCTTTAACATTCATGACAAGATGCGTACACGACACTTTCTTCACGTTTGGGATATTGTATCTTCCGTCAAAGTTGGAAGTTTCGAGTTTCCTGTTATTAGTTACTTCTCTAATTTTGTAACCTTTTCAAACAACAACTTGATTATGCGTGCAGAGGAACCTCGGATAGGCATGACCCTTTTGAAATTCAATATTGAAACCAAAACATTCTGTATATTTAGCATTCCAGAAACATCACCTTCAACATCAAATTACAGACCAATTTCTTTGTTTCATAACGATCATTGCGTAAAGTTTCAGTTGGACGACTCTGAGCAAGAAATTATGTTCGACTGTATAGTTGTCGATTTACATACCGCAACTAAGATAACAAGATGGAAATGCTATCCAAACATACTCGACGAAAACCCACCACACAAACACTTCAGGACAGCTCGAGCGATTGTGGATGGCAAATTTGTGCTTCACAGACCAGATAGTTTCCTTGTGGTGGATAATCTGCGTTCGGCTGTGATGCCACAAGGGTCAAGCGTGCGGTACGACAGTATCAGTCTCATATCTGCGTGTGGGTCCACTTTTCTACTGGTGCTACTAGAAGACGACACCATTAAAGTTTGGGATGTAGAAAGCGGCAAGTGCACACTGACCAGTATTGCAAATCCGTTTCTTGATACCGGCAAGTTCACCCAGCGTTTCGGAACTGGATATATTTGCAGGACTGACAAAGCAACGGATACCAAGTTTGTTGTGTTCAGGAGACACGAGGTCGTTGTCACCCATTTTTGGTAACAATTGAGGAAAGTATTGCAAGCTGACCTAAATGGTACGGGGGAAATAATGGCCTATGCTGAAGCCTAACCTCAATAGCGATCAAATAATATCAAATTGAAATTTTGTATCCTCCCGATACCTTGCGTTCTTCTCCACTGCTGACCAGTCAAACTGGAGAGACTTTGTCAGTTTTAAAATGAACTAAGGGTAGCCTAATTAAAGCTAATGTTTAATCACTTTAACATTGATATTTCAAATCTATTGTACACCATCATCAGACTAAAAATTCCTTGAGTAAAGTATTGCAAGCTGACCTAAATGTTCCGGAAGAAAGACATGCCCATACTGAAACTTTGCCTGAACAGTGATCTAAAAATATCAAATAAACTAGGCGTGGACCCGATTAAAAGATAATTTTAATACATTTTAATCAATTAGAGAGTTTGATGATTGATTGTATTGAATAGCAGATAGTTTCTATAGATACCATTTATTTTCTTTCATTTAAAAAAATAATACTATATCATTTAAGTTTATATACATTCAAATATTATGTACTCTTGTTAAATTTAATAAGTAATGGAAAAAGGAGAACCCTATTCCTCACCTTTTATTTATTAACACATCGAACTGTAAGTACCTAACATAACCTAACTTCGCCTTAAAATGTAAAATTAGCTTTTTGTTTTGTACAAGGCCAGCCTTATAGCAATCACTGGGAAACCTAAGTTTAATGGTGACCTATTTCTGAACTTCCAACTATTTTATTGTCTAACATGTGACACAACGATACTTACCGATGGTGTCCCCCGTGTCTTCATCGTCTCCCACCTCGACACATCGGATGGAGAACGGAGGCTCGAGATGAGCGAATCCCAGCAGAGGCGGCTTCGAGCAACTTGTCACAAACTGTAAGAATGAGGAAATATTAAACAAAATAAAATGAAATAAATTAAAACAACACAACGCTAAAAATAGTTTTAATCTCTTTAAATGAGAGCTAACATTTATTGACGTCATAAACAACAATTTAACAAATAAAAAGAATTCAGTCAAATCTTATATAATGCGGAAGAGTTCCTTAATTCAAACAATCATGGGATACTCACAGACACCATCAAAACCTTATACGTTGGTAAACTAGATCATTGATGACTAAGCAGAAAGAAGTCTTTACATTATTAATTTCAAACCATGAACAAAGACAAATTCCATTTGATTTCATTATGCTATCAATGACCAAGAAACTAGAGCTTGGAGAATATTGTATGGTGTGAACATTTGAAGTAGGGATTTCTGCAAACAGATTGTTAATGACAATTTGGATCTTGAAATTGCCGAAAATGAGACTGGTGGCTGAAAGATTAAGAGACTCCTGCCAACAATGTTCAGGAGGCGAGTAGGTTTTTCAGCAAATTTCCATAGCAAATGGAGCCATTAACTTATGTGATAATTTGGTACAAATGTTCCTCTAGGTTAAGTTTGTTAACCAGTGAAATCTTTCTACTGGAAGTGGCCATTTGGCACCTCCTCTCAAATATGGGGTTTTATGCTTTAACAACTGGTTTATGATACAATTTCAATTAAACTTGGTATAAACGTTTGTTGGGTTTAGAGCTGGTAGATCATGCACTGACCTCATCAACACTATTAGAATTATTGTAGAACAAACGCTAGAGTTTCAGACTCCCTTGTATCTTCTGTTTGTTGATTTCATCAAGGCATTTGATCAAATAAAGAGAAGAAAGATATGGAAAACATTGGCAGAAAAAGGAATACCTAAAAAGATCATTGATTTAACACAAGCCATGTACTCATCATTTAAATGCCAAGTTGAACATAATGGGAAGCTGTCCGAACCATTCTCTTCAAAGGAAGGTGTAAGACAGGGGTGCCTGCTGTCGCCTATCTTTTTCATCATGGTGCTGGACAGAGTTTTGCAGGAAGCAGAAAGAATGAGAAGAAGAGGAATCCAATGGGGTATACAGGGAAGGCTCGAAGATTTAGACTACGCTGATGATGTATGTCTCCTTGCCCAAAGGATGACAGATTTAAAAAGGCTAAAGTTAAGAGGATTTTAATAAGTAAGCCTAGTATATTTAGACACATAGATATAAAAAATGACTATGTCTATTGCATTGTAAAGTGTTTAATGACAATAAAGTTCATGGTTCTAGACATCAGAGGGAAAACAAAAGAACTTAGTTGAATCAGCGAGTAGAGTAGGGCTGCAGGTTAACACAAAGAAAACAAAAATCATGACATTTAACCCAGTCGGAGCTGTAGATATACAAATAGGAGAGGACACTTTGGAAACGGTGGAGCAGTTCCAATATTTGGGCAGTATAGTGTCAGTAAGGGGCAGGTCGGACGAAGACGTAGAGGCCAGGATAAGAAAGGGGGTTTTTGCCCAGTTGAGGGAAGTTTGGCAATCCAGGGGGCTACTGACTAACACTAAACTGTGCCTCTTCAATTCAAATGTGAAGTCAGTTCCCTGTATGCATGTGAAACCTGGAAAGTAACTAAAGCAATTACACAAAAGTTACAAGTCTTTGTCAATAAGTCAAGAAGAATACTAAATATAAGATGGCCGGACAGAATCTCAAACGAAGAGCTGTGGAGGAAAACAGGACAGAGACCTATAGAAATTGAAATAAAAGCCAGGAAGTGGAGATGGATTGGCCACACCCTCAGACAACCTGAGAACTCAATTACAAAGCAGGTGCTGGAATGGAACCCGCAAGGGCAGCGTAGAAGAGGAAGACCTGGAGAAATGGAATGCTGGAAGAGGCCAAGCAAGAGGGAAAGTCCTGGAGAGAGCTGAATCAGAAACCGAGTCAGGGAAGGAGTCCGATGGAGAGCTTTTGTCTAGGCCCTATGCTCCACAGGGAGTTACAGGAATTAAGTAAGTAATAAACGTTTGTAACATCAGTCAGATGGTGGCAAAACAACTAGTTTCAGCTGATATCTTGGTCTGGCTGAACAGATTTTGTTAATTTTTGGTACATACGTTAGGTGCGGTGTCATAAACGTTTATATCAAGTTTAATTGAAATTGTATCGTAAATAGTTATTTATCATTAAACCCCATTTTTGAGGGGAATGCCTTCTTCAAAAAGGGCACTTCTGGTGTGATTCATGCCACGTCATAGGAAATTCAGCGCAGGATTCACAGTAGCGCTGATGGCTAAGCGTCGGCTGGTTTAAATTTTACTTTGACAAGATTAGGTTTAAACATTTCTGTTAAAAAATCTTTAATAGGTATGATAGCGTTCTGGAACTGCTTCACCGTACTGACCTTGAGGAAGAGTTTCCTCTCTTCCTCGGTGAAGTCCCGCAGGAGGATGTCCCAGAGCCACAACACCACTCTGTGTGAATCGTGGAAGCCGCCGTAGTACTGTGTGTGTCTTCGCAAGTCCACCAGATCCAGCGGCACGTTGTCTCCGGAGATCAGTCTCTGAAGCTGCACAACGGTTAAACTGTAGGCTAAAAGCTTTCTGCTTGTTCTAGTCGTTTGCCAGCAAGAAAACAGAGTTTGAGGTTGAAATATTACTACGGATTAACTAAGGCTTCCGGTATAGACCGTGTCAATTGGCTATTTCCAACTTCTACTCTGCAAGTTCATTGGGGATGCTTTATTGCAAAATGACAGAAATGTCTGGCCCTGCAGAAGTTGGAAATAGCCAACTGACGCAGTCTGTAGTTAGTAATGACACCGGCCGCTTAAGCTTTAGACTTAATTTATTACTACAAACTTTTTTCACAGTTTTTTTTAGTAAACAAGAAGAACATGACATTTTGGGATCTGGAATCCAATCTCGTCTTCAGGTGAAAATTAACCTTAAAAAACACAAAACGTTGAGAAAACCCAGTTTTTTGTGCATAAATAGGCATTTGTATGTTTCTCTCTTACAGTTGGTCAGATTGAATGAAACATGTCTGTGATTGGTCCTCCAGCCAGTCACTGAAAAAAACCTGTAAGCCTGCTTCCCACAAAGATTATTTGCATAGCGTGTCAAGTAGCAGCGCCATTTCGCTACACGATGCGTGCAATAAGAATTAGTAGCACTATCAACAACTAGGATGTAGCAGACACTAGTTTCGGGAACAAACGATAATCTTAAACTTTCTGAATATCCTCGAACTTTATTATATTAATAAATTCCAGACTTTCCAGGCATTTTCGACCAAATTCCATACTAATTCCAGACTTTTCAAGATCTCATTAAATTCAAGACTAATTCCAGACTTTTCAAGACTACTACTACTAAACACCTTGTTGATTGTACTTGTTGAAAATTAGAAATAGTAAATGCACACTAAAATCTGAATGCACATCTAAAATAAACCACTTTCAATAACATTCCTACGTATCGAAGCACACACAGAGTGTTTATTTACCTCCGGTGTGGAGAATATCGACAGCCACTCCAGGTTGATGATGGACCGGAAGCCTCGTATGAAAGCTGCCGTCTGCTTCTGAATCTGTGTGTGCATCCGGAAATGTGCCATCAGGTGGATGTAGTTGATCCTAAAACGTAAAAACAACCTTGACTAGACATTTGTCACATGTGCTAGATGACACTCACTGTCTTGTAAATGTATTTACTATCTTAGGCGCTGAATGGCGGTCATGTGTACGTTGCTAATGATCGCATATACTAAACCGATTGGCCTAAAACTTTCAAAAAGTTGCCAAAAATGCTGAACACTTAAAATTGTTATTAAAGAACCTTTTAACGTATTCTATTTTTTAAATTCTCGAGAATTTCTTGTTTTTTCAACTTTTTTGAAATGAAACAAGTGTTTGAAACGGTGTTTTTAGCGGATCCATGGCGGATTGATATCGCACGAGACTTCGGAGCTCATCACTCCGGTGGTGCGGGTTCGATCCCCGCAGTCACCACTTACATTTGTAATGTGACTAATACGGTGACGCTAGGTAAAGGTCGAGGTTGGGTGGTAGAGAGGACTTTGTAGTCCTAACTTCGCCTCGTTAAACAAGACAAACTTTACATTTTTATCTCTGGGCTTTACCAACTTGTTTTTGACATCACAAACTCTATGTTTTTCATCCCTAACTGAAAAGGAGGTGGTGTTGTTCCCAATTAAATAAAAACTTGACTATGGGTAACTTAGAGATGAAAAGAAAGAAAAACGTTGAAGACAATTCTTAAAGATTAGCATTAAAACTACTTTAGCCAATTAAGTCTGATGAGTTGTTCGAAGGCTGAAAATTGATCTTAGGTATGTCTTTTTTGTATCAAAACTTCTTTTTCTTCTTGAGTGAAAACAATCACGAAATACATCTGCCACCATCCTTGGAGTAACATTCATCAATAGTTCCCGCTTTGAGGAGGATTCCCGAAACGCACTTACTTGTTCTGATTAGTGACAGCCACCGCCCGGCCGCCAGGGATCAGTTCATGAGTGACGAGCCGGCCGAGCACATCCTCGTCCACCGAGAACGTCAGGTCCAGCTGGGACACATCGTTGTTGTTCTGGAGGTGCTTGATATACGTGAGACTGCGGTACAGGTCCTTGTCCAGGGATGGTAGCTCGTCCATGTAGGAGTAGAGAGCTTGCTGCGCTGACCGCGACTTCTGCGACAGGAAGAACAGGGCAAACGGTACGTCCACCACGATCCCCTGTACACAACGTGTAAGTCCTTAGGCATCTTACTAATCCTTTGACTGAATCAGATTTCATCCCTTTACTGGTTCATAGCCAATGTTCCCGCTATTCTGAATTCCTAGAGCCTATTCCTCTTATGGATTCAGATAAAGCAGAAATTAATAATTTAGTGATAAAATAATCTTCTACAAGTGTAATCTATGCAAAAAAAACAGCAAAAGAACTTTAACCCTTTGCGCTCTAATTTAATTTTTAAATTTTCAAAACCCTCCCCTGGTTTTTAGTCCCCTGTAAGCAAAATTTCAGCGCAAAACACTCTCTGGTACGGTGAATTACCAGTCATTGAACCACTCCTCTAAGCTGATTTAGCCCCCTAAGCTCAAAAGT
The DNA here is from genome assembly GCA_018831715.1 of Matsumurasca onukii. Taxonomy (NCBI): domain Eukaryota; kingdom Metazoa; phylum Arthropoda; class Insecta; order Hemiptera; family Cicadellidae; genus Matsumurasca; species Matsumurasca onukii. Next base: position 15,250,342 of record CM032059.1, read on the forward strand.
GCCACTCTCCGCCTCACTGGATTTGATGAGCCATTTTCTTCAGTGATCCTCAGCGGTCATTGTGGCTCCCGCGACCGGAATGATCCAATGCTCAGCATTGCACGCACCAGAGCGCACCGGTGGGATTCCCACGCTGTGACAGACAGGGGCCAGCTGTCCGTCACTATAACCACCGGGCTGTTTGTCGTGGGCTGTCAAACTCACGCGTGAGTTGGCGTCAGGGGAGGGAGTGGTAGTTTCCTGTTCTCTGCTAGGCCCGTAGTGTAACGTAGTCCTTGCCTATCGCTTATGCTTATATACAATAAACGATGTGTCGGACTAAACTATTTTGCCGTTCGCCCGATGTCGGACTCAGTTCGCCATTGGAGCACAAAAGGTTAATAAAAAGCAAATTAATGCAAAATTTGCTATGAGTACATAAAAATATTGTACGGTGCAGAGAGTTTAAATGCAACTCAGAATCTTGACAGTGGCAGCAGAGACTATGACTCTTCAGTTTTTTAAACTTTCCGTAATTGTGTTAACAAGATTTTTGAAGCTCTACTCTCCAAAGATTTACATGGCTTCCATAAATACATCCAAATGTTGGCTAAAGATTATTGAGTAGGAATCTCTCAGTTACTGGCTTTCCTCAGCAACCTCTAGAGATGAGGGTTCTCAAAGAAATCTCTCTGTTTCGGAAAGACTCAGCAAGTCTACCTTCTGGATTGATTTTACAACAATCCCTCCGTTTTCACTAGCTTTTGGAAATCTTCTGACTACCAAATTATACATGTTTTCATTGCTCCGTGTAAATATTCTTTTATGACCAACTTTTAGCATAATTAGACTAGCTGCTTCTTCTGCTATATATTTAAACTCTTAAAAGTAACAAAACACTTGACTTTTCCACTTAGGCCTACCTCGTATACAGCCTTGCCCAACATCCTGCCGATGAACTCAAACAGCTGAAGATGATTGTCTTGCAGAAATGATGTGGGGGAAGGATAGAGTCGCTCTTCGGACGTTACACGAAACAGATTCAACGACGGGTCAAACACTCTCTTGATTGTCTCTTCCAGGAACTCTACAAAATCAGACAAGACAGATTCAAAACATCGACTAAATACACTCAATCAGGGGAAGATAAATTTAGCGTGTCAATCCAGGTTTTTAACTAAATTTGGAGAGTAAAAATTTCTCCAGTTAATGTAATGTGGGATACATCTAGAATATCTCTTTTGGAAGATGTACTAAAAATATAAAACAGTAAGAAACCAAAAACAGCCATCTCGCAATTCCTTTAACACCAAAACTAACCTTTACACATACCCAAAAAACAACTTCAGAATAAACAAAAACCGATTTTTAACCCTATTTCCACAGAAAAAAAAAACGGAAACATAACCAAACCAACAACTATAGAAAAAAAACTAGACAACCCTGGTACAAAAAGACCAACCAACATAAAACACAAATTTTTTTGGATTCCAAAAGAAGGCAAATTGAAGCCAACTGGAACTGGAGACAAGCGTGCAGCGACTATTTGAACAACAACTGAAGACCTGCTACAAGATCAGCCTTCCTTAACGAATTGTATAACTTTGACACCATTACCATACTCTATGTCTATGTGAATAAAGAAGTTTTGTCTTGTCTTGTCATACGACTATCCAGGGCTTATACTGGTTTTCTAGCAAAAATTCCAGGATGTTTCCAGCCCAATTCCAGGACGAAGTCCTGATTTTCCAGGTCACTTAGGGCCGGTTTCCGAGCGAGGGGCTAAAATGTCCAGGACTTGGTAAGTCCTTGAGTTGACCCAGAGAGTTTAAGAGAGGAGAAAATCGGGTTTTGCAGTCAGGACATATGGGACCAAAGAAACTCCAGAGTTTAGTAAGTCTAGGACTGAACTGAGCTGTTTAGACCCAGGAGTCTAGCATGGGAATTGTACAAGATTTTATTGCTATCATGTTGGCTGTAGCCTCCTGACCTTGCTCAGCAGCTGTCCCGCTTCTACCCCAATCCCGTCCTCATCCCATACCATCTCTTTCCTCCCCATCATACTAGCTGCTCTACTAATGTACAATGTTTATATTATGATATGATATTCAACCCTATTATTTTATGAGTATTAAAATAAATACGGAAATTCCTTTATGAAGTGTAATAAACAATGACATGTTATTTCAATTGAAACTTATTAAAACCTTTTAAAAGCTAAAATTTTGCACTCTTTCACATCTAAACGTCATTCAATTGTATTGGTAATATTTAGGTCTTACTTTAATTTTACTAGGTTCCCCAAAAATACCATAAGCTAGAATGTAATACTTTATATATTGTACAGGGGACACCATGCAATAGTAAAACATTATTACGAAGTTGTTAAAGTGGTATAGTTTTGGTTATAACAAGACATTTGTAAATACGGACTAACTATTCAAGTTTATAATGGAAAAAATGTACCAATGGTACTTTATTAGTACATGTGTAAAGATTTAACGAGCAATGCTATTGATTTAACTTTGTGCTTCATCATACCACATCCGCGAAACAATTCTTGAGTTATTTTCAATCTAGGCATAATATTTTGACCTTTTCACAGTTATAGGAAGGGCCACAATTCCATCTTTTTAGGAAATTATTGACAACTCTCACGAACTCAGGTGCGGATTACCAGTTACTCAGATTTACTACAAATAATATCTAGTTTCTTCAGACTCTGCCTAAAGCTATGGTTTCTAGAAAGCGGTGACCGCTACATTACGCCGTAATATGACAGCAGTTTTGTTTTCAATACAATTAGATGAGAGTGGTTTCAGAAAAAGGTGGACGTTAGCTGTGAAAACTAGTTGAGGTTTTTCTCACCAGGTGACACATTTTGTTTTGTAAACAAAAGTCTAGCTTGTCCATTACTACATATGTAAATAAACTTTGACAACTAAAAAAACATTATGTCAAAAGTTCTTTTTATCTACATCTGTTTGAATGTTGTGTTACGTCTACCGTCACCGTTACAATAACGGCCGTAATTTAGCGGTGAACTTTTTTCTAGGAAACCATAGCTTTACAAGTTTAATTTTGAGCAAGTTTCAGTTTATTATTATTAGATTATTGTATATAGCGAATACAAACCCATTATTTAGAGTTATTTTCCAATAGATGTGGAGGTTTAGCCAATTCAGCCTATATACTATCTAAAATAAAAATAGTAAAATATATATAAAATATCAATAAAATATATATAAAACACTTCTTTTGTTTTTTAACTAATAATACTGATTAATACTAATATAATTACATTTTTAGAAAAGTTCATTATTTGTACAAAAAAAAGTAATGCGACGGATTTAACTTTTGCTATCGAATTGCAGTATGGAAAAAATATACTTATTTATCTATGACTCACCAATTTCTTTTGTATATATTAGGTAAATAATTATTATTGCAGTGATGTTTTTAAGTCTTTGTTTGGTTGATGTACATATGTTAAATAAACTTTCTCAGTTATAACATGAATATTTGATATTCTTGCACAAAGAAAACGCATAATTGTTACAAATTTACCACATATTATTTCCTGATAAAATAATGCAATAAAACCACTAACCTACAATGTTAAATCACAAAACAATTTTTATTCTCATTCCCAATTCGCATCTGATTATGTTTTGTAGTTCAAATATTTTTGTTATGACCTAAACCATTTTTTGGTTTTGCATGATTAAGTTCTAAAGGTAAAATATCAAGACAAGTTTTATGGAAGGTTGGTCTTGAAAATTTCATATTTAGTACACTCGAGTCCCGCTTATCCGAACCCCGCTAATCCGAAAATCCGCTTAATCCAAACACTGTTGAGGGGAAAAAATTATACAATTTTGAGTTGGTAAAATAATTAAAACTGGTTTTCCAATTACTGTATCATACTATATGTGTTTAATAACAAACTCCAAAATACAGTAGAATCTCGATTATCTGAGGTAATTGAGACCAAGACCACCTCGGATAGGAAGGAACTCGGATAATACGGAGGTTAAGTGCTTCTACCAGGAAAAGTGACAAAAGAGAGAAGAAATCAGACTGTCCAGCTACAAGCCCACAGAGATGAGGAGTGAAGGCAAAGAAAGAGATGACTGGTGAAGGAAAGAAGGAAAGCAGAGAGGGGAAGAAAGCAGCTGCATTGTTTGCGCAGGAGGGGGAAGGCAGGTGCCAGGTTATCAGTGAGGGACAGCCGCTCCCTTATCAGCTGTCTACTACATCATTAGCTGTTGCTAGGTAACCACATAGGGGCGGGATTACATAGCCAATCACAGCATTTTCTGTGTATGCTTGTGACATCAATCTTTGAGGAGAGTGTAGTGTGTGTTTATTTCCTCACCTCATCTCCATTTACTCAATGATTAATTTCATTTGACAAATAATGCTTTTTATACCGTACTAGTTTGGAATTACAGTAGATTGCAAAGGTTTTGGTTCAATAACAATCTAGAATTTGATCTAGTATGCGTGTACAAAATGGATGTTTGGTTCTGTCTGAGATCGGCCAACCTGATAATGGCTGCCGCCTCCATTGAAAATGCACTCAGCACGGATGTAGGGGAGAGGGTTGTTTACTTGGAACTGCTAGCCACTAGTTCCTTATCTTATCTTCACCAGTACAGTACACACCCTGCCGCCACATCATCTTTGTGCCGTCACATTCATGCAACGTTACTCGCATTTCCGCACTGTTTTGTATTCCAGTGTACTAAAGCATTCAAATACAGTTTCTTAAATTTAAATATAAAATATTAGTCACTCAAACTCAATATATGACCTTATAAGGTCAATATTTGATAATCCATCAATATATGCCTAAAATCCGCTTAATCCGAATTTTTGCTAATCCGAACAGGGTTCGGTCCCAATTAGTTCGGATTAGCGGGAGTCTACTGTATTCAAAAATCTGGAAAATTGAATTTATTGAAGGTAATTTGCTCCGCAATACGTTTTTAAATAAAAACACAAAAGTTGAAACGATAGGAAATGAAAGGTGGTAACGCTGTACTGTGTACCGGAAGTTTAAGTAGGAGAGTTCATTCAACCCTAGTTATCTTCCGTCCCACATCCCTCTTCCTGGCGCGACCACATTTGGCAACAAATATTTGGTGCAATCCAGGTATATTCTTTAACTATTTAAGTTGATAATATTTCAACCAATTAGGCTGTGGTTAAATCAAGTAATACAAAACTATTCGTAATTAGCGATTTGCAAAAATATTCATATAACTACTGGAAGTTACCAACGAAATGAAAACAACGATACACTTTGAAATGTACAGGAGAAGGTCTGCTAAACTATGGAGTTTTATTCTGACCCTGCCCCAGGCCAGGGTTTAAAACGGCTGGTTTTGAACTGATTTTAGACTCTGGAGTTTATGGTTAAGTCCGAGACTTCAGAGATCCATGGCTGCGAAGCCCGATTTTGTTGTTCATAAACTCCAGGATCTTTTAGCCCTCGCCCGAAACCCAAATTGTAAACTACAGAGTTTAAAAAGTGAAATCCGGAGTCTAACTAAACTCTGGAGTCTAACAAACTCCTGGCTACTCTAAAACCCGATTTTCTAAGTCCTAGACTGAAACCTGTTTAAACTCCGAGTTTAAGTAGATCCCTCGCTGCTTAAACCGCCCTTATAGCTTAAATTCCACTGGGTGAAACGGTATTATGTCCTTACATAGTACTCGGACTACCAGAGAAATACCAAAATATTAAGAAAATCTGTTGAAAAGTTTCCTTTGGTAAAATCTTTAATTGATAAAATTTTCTTTCATTTGACTGCGTTGGAAATATCATTCATGCAGTTTGCTCTGCTCCCGCTAAGTCCACAGCAATTATTGTATTTTCTGTTCTACGATGCAAAACTTTTTTTACAAATTTAAAGTGATGCTAAATTTATAGCACATAAAACTAAGATGAAAAAGAACCTCTATGACGCCAGCCGCACTACATGGTAAAGAGGAAGGTTGCCGTGGAATCAGCACAGTCAGCGGTGGTTAACCATTTCTACCTTGTCAATGGCAGAAGGAGTATCTATAATTTTTAGATACTTTTGAGCAAAATTGTCTGGAACTACCTTACATTCATACATCAACAAGAAGGATGCAGTCAAATAAAAAGGTTTATGGAAACTTTGAGGTTTGTTACCTTTAAAGACTCCATCTTGGTCGATGCCGGCTTCGTCCAGACCTTGCTCGTTGATGAAGCGTACTCTGATCACTCCCTTAAGAGCTTGGGCAGGCAGCAACGCCAATTGTCGGTAACCATCCTCCACTATCCGACTCCTGCAATCGCAACAACATTCATTTTTGATGAATTTTTTCAGAAGTTTTATTTGCTTTTTGGAGTTGGTCTGTATTAATTGGTGGAAAATAAAAATGCTTTTAATGTTTTAGGCTAGTGGCTCGGTATGAGTGGTCACTCGCTGACAGTCAGAAGGTTGTACTAGGCTTGTCAAAACCGTCATGTCGGCTGTCACCTAGAATGCTCAGGTCTTCACTGAGTCACTGGGTAATGTTAGATGCTTTTGTCTTTGTCACTCTCAACCCTCCTCACAATAAGTTCCTTGCACTACCGCAGCAATCTTCAAGTACCAGTTTAGAAGTGACTGTTAAAAGTCACAGCCGTTGGTACTTCCAGCTTATGCCGCAGGTAAGGTACTCATGGCAAAGGGAGAGTAGAGGCTGACAAAACTCACCATCCAGTCACTGATCTTTCTAACATATGCGCAAGACTAGTACAGGCTCACAGTGTTGCGGAAGCCTGGTCATTCTGATTCGCTAATACGACTTGGGAAATTTTAATAGAAATTTAAAATCCCATATATCAAAGAGTAACTTGATATTACTGGCTTGAGTAGGCTAGAAACGACATTTCAGTTTAAAATTAATTACTGTGTGTGAACTTTCTGACAACGCCAGATGACCGTTAGACTTGCAAGATCATCCAGATGATGGTACACTAGTACTGAAACCGTAGACGAATATCTCCACTAATGAGTTTGATGAGAAGTATCCTCCCTCAACAACCTGTGGACCGTGAGAGTGCGTTGCTCTGAGACACAGGCCGACTCAGTCAAGCCCAAGACAGATCTTCATTACACGCATTTATGAAATGAACAACTGCACTCGTCGTGAGGTATCAATGGCATCTTCTGTAGCAAAGCTAAACCAAATTTCACTGTGAATTTATTTGGAGGAAGAAAGGGTTAGCTGCACGGTGACAAGGACAGTTTGTTTAATGAAATCAGTTACTGTCGCATTGAATTGCATGCAGTTTGTTGAAAAATATAAGGATTCTTTTTGTATATCTTCTTAGAAAATTTTAAATCGGTTCTAACAATAAAGGGCACAAAGTAAGCACAAAATACAAAGTTATGCGAAAACATTTTCGGTGGTTTACTTAACAAGCACGTAATGTATACTTTCCTTTGAATCTAGTGCAGAGCTTCTAATCTTAACCTTGATTAATCCTGGGATTCTAACTTTGCTACAGTTATCTAATCACTGTTAGTTGATATTTACGCTGTATAAAAAAAATTACCTGAACCACAAAACATTTTTAGGTACCCTTTTTTACCACCATAAATTATAAATTTAGTCATTGTGTTAATACTTTGTTCATCTGTAGACTGTTGATAGCTTAGGTGACAAAATAATTACTGGTAACCATCTTTCTCAAAATTCTCATTTGAGGAACAAAATTCCCGCATACCTAACCTTTTCCTGTACATAGAAAATGTCCATGATTCCTGAAATTCCTTGTGCTTGACACCCTGACCTCTTCTCGGTCCTGTGAGTTTTGTTCTATTACTCACCTGGTTAGGCTTCTTCCCTGTCCAAGTCCGCCATGAACCCTCCTATCCTCAAGTCTCTGACCAGCCAGTGTCCGGCAGAGTGTAACTACGCCTGCAATCTCTTCTGTACAACACCATCAGCAGCGCAGTGTAGAGAGTGAAACCGTTGGTGGATATGCTTTTCCCTTCTGTTCAATAACAAAGCAACTTTGAGGAGAGATTTAATAAGTTAAAATATCTTGATCTTAAAGATCAAGATCCCAAAATTATTGGTTGGTAGTAAATGCATAAGGTAGAACTAATAGAATACATTATCTGCTCCAGATAGCCTCTTGTAATAATGCAGAGTCAATGTTTTTAGGGTCAAGATAAAACTGCGAGAATAAAAAAGTAATTAATAACGCAAAGGTCTCTCTGTAGCAGCCACTTGTTGAGCTTTCCTTCAGTTCCTTGGAGTAGGTCTTCTTCAACCTCAATATTACTAGTGATAACGCCACTAGTTGAAAATATAATAGGCTAACGCCGACTGTGGAGAGTCATCCTCAGTAGCTTGTTAACTGGCTGATGACTCTCTACAGCTAGGTCAAAACGTCTAGCAGTAACTATATTTCAACTATGACATGGTGTAAACCGGAACCCTTAGATCTTAGTGATGACACCGGCCGCGTAAGCTTAAGAATTAAGATTGATGATAACGTAATTAATTAATAGATTAATTACTAGCGAATATTAATGGTCTTGTGTTAGACATCACCCGCTGGTGTGTCCATTATCTTCCGAATGTGCTAGATATCCATTGTAAATAAATTACATTCTGCGGACATGACATTGTTACACAAACACTAAATAGCACTGGTGGGAGTAGCTATCCTTTTTACAGGGTGTCTAGCGCTCAGGAAAACAAAATTCCGTATGTTCGGTAAATTTTGCTGATTTCCGATACAGCTTAAATATTTTTGTGGCTGAAATTTTAATGAAGTCATAGTTCATCCATTTCGGCTATTTTGTCAAAACAACTTTTTCTAACAATCGCGAGTTTACATCATGGCTTACCTTATTGTTCACGCACAATCTTTTGACTCCCACTAGCACTCACCGAAATCACCACTTTTGCTTTCATTCTCACAACAATTTCCTGACTCGCATTTCAGGACTAAATTCAATACCGTTTTTGCAACGATATCTAGACTTGTGACATAATCACCACTTTTATCTCTTTCGCATTATTTCCCGTTTGGACGCACATTCCGCGATAATTCCCAACTTTTCCTGTATATAGAAAATTCGTTTTCTCAGAATTCCTTATGGTGGACACCTTTTCTTAGTGATTATTTCTCATCTAAATTTTTTTTAGAGTTACAAATTTCAACAAGAAAAAATCTTGCACACTCGCTTCTTACAAGTACAATCGAGGCTCTACTACATGTCTACAAATGTCTTAATATTTACGTAAAATTATACAATTTTAGTGTTCAGGTTACAAACACTCACCGGTGATTGCTCATGATGCCTGTGAACAGGAAGTGGTTCAGGAAGCTAGTCATGGAGATGTAGTCGCTCACGCGGAACGGTTTCTGCTGCTCGTACATTTCTATGTCATCCAGGATCCTGCCAACACATTGGGTGAGTAGTGTTAGGTATATTCAATCAAACATTCAACTACAAAACAGGTGTAAATAATAAAGTTTAAAAAATTCCAAAAACATAAAAATTTCAAAAATTTGGGTGGTAATTAAATTTTTTAAAGTAAACATTCTTTTTGGACGGGGGGGGGATGATTCTGAAAAGTTTTTGTGGGATTGGCTGACCAATGAGAAAGTTTTTAGGAAAGAGGAAACTTTTTGGGATGATCGGGCATTGGTAAGCTTACTCTGATCACTGAAAATAAGTTTTTAAGTAATATTGTTTTGAAAATTACCCTAATTACTACAAAACCCTAAATAAATAACTTTAAAAATGAGGTTATATTTTTTTTATATAAGTAATAGTGATTTCTATCTTGTTTAAAATGCCAACGCTTAAAACTCACAAATAAAACAAAATTGTTGGTCTTGGGACTTATGTAGCTATGTAAATTTATTTAACTTACCAAAAAATTTGTATTTTCCTTTTTTTAACAGTATATTTTGAGTTTGTTTTAAATATTGCTTTTTAGCCTACCCAAACGTTTCCCCAAAAGTTAAACAGTTAACAGTGTTTTCCGCCTAAAAGAAAACCCCATCCGTACATGGAACAAAGGAAGGAAGGGATAGGGTCAGCAAGCATCATGCTTGGGTGACTGATTTGGCCTTCGACCAGCAAGAGCAATGACCTGTCCATCCATAGAAACATTGCTAGCCAGAAATTGTTTTAGACAATTCTTCTACTCTAACGTTGAGAAAGTCGACTCACGTGACGTAGTGCGTCATGCAGTCCGCGAAGAGAATGAGAACATTGAACTCAGGAGGCGAACCCTTGGTGTTGACAGAGAGAAGATTGAGGAAGGGCTTGAGACCGCAGTGAGGTCCGAGAGTGGTCAGAAACCTCCACAACTGGTAGAGAATCTTGTCCTGGTAACATAGACCTGGAACAAACCAAAGTGTAATTTATTTAAAATATATAAGTTTAGTCGCAGCGCTATGGTTCAGTGAAACGGAGGATAAATTGTTTTGATTTTTAACCAAACTATCTGAGCCATATATATTTTTGGAGTGTAAGGTAAAGTAGATACCATTGGCACTGTCAGGTGAAGGGAGTAAAGGGTCACACCTATGTTTTAGAGAGAAAAAATTAAATTTTAACATTTAATTAATCCGTTTCCAAAGTCTGTGGGATTACATATCAACGACAACAGTGAGCTTGATAGCAATAATCGATGGTTGCCTCAATAGTCGCCACAGAATGTTAGCGTGCCTCTAGGGTTGCCACTTCCTAGGTGAAAAGCTTTCTTCAGGTTTTCACTTGTCGCGTATCTACGCGGTAGGGATAAACGCTGAGGGGCGAGGAAAGGGGCTGCGTTTGCAACAAGTAACGCTACAAGAGTTTATTGAAAGCAAGTCACTTGCGCAACCCACCACGCAGACCAGTTGTCCAGCTGTCATTAGACCCGCATGGCGCAGCTACTTTGTATTGGGCCTACTTTTGCAATCACACAACCTGGTTATGTACATTTTTATAGAGTTAACTACTAGTTTTAAATAGTGGTGTATTATTTTTTTACTGATCCAACGATTTCTTATGCAACAATTTCTATACGTTGTCAGTGTTCCACTTAGTACAGTAGTAGTTCAATGTTTTAATTCACCATATTATTTTTGCAAAATTACAAACATTAACTTTTAATTCGCTGCTAGAACTTGCTAGCTTTAATTCATCCAATCTCAATTCTCAATTATTTACATAGTTTCCTAGAGAAATACTCATATTATCAATAAGGTGAATTATACAAGGAGAGAGAGGATAGTAGCTAACTTACCTAAGAAAAACAAATTTAAGGGCCAACAAACAAAGGCACAAATAAGAGTCACACAAAAATTCACTGATATTTATTTAAGGGCTTAATCAAAGCACAGAGTTCCTAACACTAAACACAAAAAACAAAATGGCTTTTTTTATAAAATCATTTCCTTTAAACTGCTAAATCTCACATCTACAAAACTCAATTTTAAACTACCCAAACTTATGGGTTTTCTTAATTCAATTTTGAATAGGTGAAACGATCACGCCGCACAGGCTCACGATACATTCACTCACCAGTTAGTATATCCAGCCTGAGTTGGTTGAGTGAGGGTGTTGGCGCGTGTAGAACAGAGTGCAGATAAGCGCCACTTTAATTAAGCCTCGGGCTGCGAGTTTGTTCGCAGTTGCTTTGCTGCGTTGGCGGCGGTTTGTCCTAGTGCTCTCCTGCAAACATTCAAGCTTCGTGTAAACAGTTGATATCGCCTTGGGCTCTTGGAGCTCATAAGCTCCTGCTGGAGTTCACATTTACCTTAAACAAAATAGAAAACGGTTCTTTCTTCTCCCTTTTTTTTCTTTTGGCACATATCAAAGTTTCTGAGGTGAAAATTTTAAAAAAGTGGGTTAAATGATATCTGAGATATATTTTTTTATGAATTCTGATTTTTTCTTCAGGTATACACTTTTTAATGTCAATCCTATTTGTATTTTTTCTACTTCCCAATTCCTGAAACCCTTAACCAGGCTCCCTCCTCAAAACATTGCAGCCCAGCGTTAAACCCCTCCTCAGACACACAACATACTTTATTGTGATGTTGTAATCAACGACATGACGAATGAGCTTTCCAACAAGTTGCAACGAGCTCAGAACTATTGCATTAGATTCATGTTTAATTTAAAGGCGATATGATCATGTCACTCCGTTTATTGCCAACTCTCAGTTCTTAATCTCAAGGAACTTCAATTTCACATCCTAAAACTTCTTTTGCAATCTTAACAACTAAGTCTCCTATTTACTTGTCTGGCGATTCACATTCATGTCTAGCATTAGTGCCCGTAACACTAGACGTGGTAGTTCATTATTAGCCATACCATCTCATCGCACTGCTATATATGACAAATCCTTCAGTGTCCATGCAGCCTGCCTGTGGAATTCCCTCCCTGACCAGATAAGAGTCTCTGAGAGGCGCGCTCGGTTTGCGGCCGGGGTCAAAGATCTCCTGGATCGGGCTATGAGTGACTAGTGATCGGTAATATCTGTGGTCGGGCGATGTTGACAAGAATATGAATGGCGATGGATGATTGTGTTATTATTCTACAATAATTATTTTACTGTACATCATTTGACAAACAATCCTTTTTTTTCTCACTATTTTGTGAAAGTAAATGAGCAAATTGTACCTTTGTTATTTTCTACTTTGTTTAATTTAGTTGTAGGCTAATGTTAAGTTAAATTATTGTACATATACTTGTATTACATTTGTCAGGTTAAGTGGTAGAGAGGACTCTCATAGTCCTAACTTTCGCCTGAAATAAAGACATTTTTCATTTCATTTCATTTACTTGATCAGGTTGCTACTAGGTGGGGGGTTAGGCGGCGGTGGCGTATCTGGGAAGTTCTCCAACGCCTGATCTAGCGCCTGACCGAGCAGTACGGCCACTATCGGGTGACTCCACAGCAAAACAGCTGGTCCTTCACCAATGGTATGGCTTCCTGCAGTCCCGGGTCTAGCGACTGTGCGAACCAGCCAAGTACTGGGTTCCAGTGTGTCAGGTTGGACTGCTTCGTCGTCACGTAGTGCTGGCACGACTCCATCAGCCGCGTCATCACCACCTGCAGACAGGTACATCACTTACAGCTAGTGTTGGGTAATAGTGTGATACTTTAGCAACCTACATGTTTTGTTGTTTAAGAAGTAGAATCGTCATTTTTTATAACTGTTAGTTTTTAGCGTCGAAGACTTATAGAGTAAGAGTAATGCTATTTTCTTCCGCTACTTTCGGTGCAAAAGTCAAATCATCATACTTAAGCGTCACTCATTTTTTCATGTAGTCTGGTATTTCTACTAACAATTGACATCCAAACTTGATGACGTAACTCACTTGTTACGATAAAATAAAAACAAAGAAAAAGAAAGAACTCTACTTGAGAAAAACTAAAAATACTTTTAAACAGATTTATACTGTACAGGTTGAAACGAACTTTGACTTCTGATCGTACCTGTACACATTTGCCGACTGAGCTCTCCTCGATCACCTTCTCATCGGTGGGGAGGAAAGGTCAACCCTGGACCTCAATTAAGTATCGATCTCTTGATACGTTCATTTTCTATTACTATGATTGGTCCTAATTTTGGACTTCATTTACATTGCTTTATACATGAATATACAATAATTGACAGTTCAACAAATGACACAATGACTACAAAGCGAGATTTATTAACATTTTTTCCTATAATGTTTATGTTTCTATATTTGTTTCCAGCTGCTATTGTTTCTCAGACTAACAATGAACTAATCAAAGACTCATCTCAACACCAACACAATTTCGTTTCTGAAATCATCATCAATTGCTCCTGAGTAAAAATAAAGTACGTACTGTAACATTTTTGCTACCTAATGGTTTAAGATTTGATAAACTGCATTAAATTTTACTACTATTTGAAGTACTATCAGTGATCCTCTTAGGGTCATTGCATCAATATCGTATCAGAATCATGTGGGAACCAAGCGATTGATGCATACGGTCTACAGCTTCTCTCTGTAACCAACTGTCTGGGAGCTCTCGGTAGGCACAACTGCACATAGTGACATCTACTAGCTTTGCTGAAGTTTGCTGTCCACTTGCTAGCTAGGACTACAACCCAAAGAGAACTACTCGGTGGAATCTACTCTCGGTACTCACCGTGAACATCGGAAAGTGTATGATCTTGAAGGCAGTGTCTCTCTGCAGGTACGCCAGGTGGATCAGGTTGGCCAACAGACACAGAGCGTAGTTCCCCTCCAGCGTGTTGAACACGATCCTCATGTCTTGTTCACCACTGAGCAGTTCTATCGCTCTGGGCAGGAAGTCTGCCGACTCTAGCGTCGTGAGGCACTGGAATCAACAAATGTAGGGTTTTATCTATTCAGAGAAATGACAGCCAGCTAGAAACACTATTTCTACATAGATGAGATTTGCTGACTTATGTCAAGCCTATAGCCTTTCTATTGGACCAAACTTATAAATTAACTTACGTATTTCAGGAAAGATTTTTAGGCCAGTTTTACTGTGAAACATTTTTACAAGGACTAAAAGCTAAATCTGGTCTAGTGGGGAAGAAAAGCCCACTTTGTCTAAGGCTTTACGCTCTTTTAGAAAAGGTTACGGATTTCTAAAGATTTCAGTTTGCAGCTAAACTGTCCGTTAAAAAGCACCTAGTAATTATCTGTAAAATGAGCAACTTATCATCCATTTTGTTGACTTTTTTGTTACTAATTATTGTTTAACCTTTTCCCAATAGTTGACTGAGCTGAATATCAAAACCTAATGCATTTAGAGCCACTTATAACTGTCAATAGGCTCTCGTCAACCAACAGGACACAAAGCTTGTTGTTAGAGATGTACAAGTTCTCGGGATCCTAAACTTTAAGTAAGAATATTTTCTCTTTACTTATCTTATAACCCATAATAAAATCTAGATAAAATTCACAGATAATCTTTAATTACTGGCTTTTTTGACTGTCATTTTACATATCAAACAACTTATTTATCAGCAGCATACTACAATCAACTTTATAGAGCCTAACTAGCACAAGCTCTGAAAGCTCACCTCTAGGAGTACTGATAGTATGAGCACCAACGAGCATAGATATGTATGAGACAGCAGAGACCGAGCGAGACGCCCGACAGACCGGCACAGAATGCGACATCGACCAAGGCGTCACAGCAGCATCAGAGCATTGGGTCACAGCTGAAAGCCACCTCTGCAGTCTGTAGACACCAACGCCACACCTAGGACAGAGCCTTGAGACAGAACACATTGGACATTGCTACTATGAAACCAGTGGGCTTTGGAGAATTTTAGCGTTGTCTTTGTCAACAATATTTTGACTGCTGATCTAATCTATGACCAGTTATTTTCAAACTCTTTTGACTCTTGATGCATCTGTAGAAATCATTTATTTTTTTAGCCTGTATTGTGGTAAAATCCAGAATAATTTGACTTTTTCTATATTTTCAAGCTTTTAGTTTGCTGGGTACCTTATACCTTTCTTCTTCGCTAAGACTCTTTCGGGATAGGTTGTGTCATAAAAAAAACTATACTATACTCTTTGTTAAAAAGATTGTCAATATTAAAATTTTTGGAACTTGGCGACAGACTTAGGCAAGTCCCGTAACATTATTATCAAAAAACTCAGTGACAGAGTAGTACGCCCTATCCTTCGGCCATTTCTTGAGGACCGCATGGAGCTTATCCTTTGACCTATTGAACCTAACCTAACCCATTAGCAAGCAATTAAAAGCCTTTTAAAAAGGAATATCATTAAAAGAATTGCCTACTGTAACCTTCAAACTACTTAAAATGGGCAGGATAGCATTTGTGATTTCAGGGCCGGAAATTTAAAATCCTCAAGAACTTTTGAGAGGGTATAACAGAATATAATACAAATCTATAAGTACTAAATCATTATTTGCATCTACACTGAATTTTAAAACAGTTGCCTTCTTCATGAGAGCTATAGTTACTCCTACTAAACTTTTCCACAGATGACTAGAACCAAACTTGGGATAAATGGAAGAGAGCACTAGAAAGGCGAACTTCACCTTGTTATTAAGACATTTTCCTTTGAAACACACCTTGAGAGTGATGTAAAACGCCATGAACAGGTGGCCCATGATGTTGAGCAGAGTTGCGCCATGCCTGCCGCAGGGGCCATGCTGGCGGCAGAGTAGCACCAGGTGTTAGTTGCGTGAATGCCACCAGAGTGTGTAGCAGCAGCAGGATACGCCTCGTGTCTGCGGGGACGTCCGGTCTCAGATCCTCCAGGTAGTCACAGCATTTCCACAGTATATCCTGTCACACGGGGAATCCACATTATAGAGAGGATAGCCTAAGCGGACCCGTGGCAGGTTGGAATCGTGCGCGACTCCGGAGCTTGTCCTTCCGCTGGCGCGGGTTTGATCCCCACAGTCACCACTTACATAACCAAAAAACACGGATAATCCAAAACTAGACACAAAAAATTTACAAAATTGAGAGGATAATTGAGAGGACGTCTGCTCTCCACCCGTTACTGCACAGCAAGCGATTTAACCGTGTTGCCATTTTCGTTTTCTCAATTATTTCCAACTTTTGGTGAATTGATAAAACAGTTCGTTTCCTCTTCTTATCCATCACTAGGTCGCAGCGCGCAAATTATAGTCTCAACTGCACCACTTCCACTTTGACACTGACAGGTGTCAGTGACCTTGGCTGAGAGGCGGAGGCGAATATATGCGGCAGTCGATCCTGACTCAATCTCATTTGCTCGCTTACGTTATAGTGCCAAGCGGCAGTGCTTAGCAGCGGTGTAAGCGTCAGCTGTATCGATCCGCCTGTCCTCAGTTTGGAGCCCACAGATTACACAATATTGCGCAACAATCACAGGCGCGTAGTTAGTGAAACCAGTATGTGATCCCTTTACAGTATTGGCAATTTCTTTTCTTTCATGACATTCGTTCCTATGGTTGTTGCTCATTATTTAAATTTTTTCTAGTAGCTAACCGGTTGATCCAACCGGATAATAAGCACCTGGTTATTCGAGGTTGACTGTATACGGTAACACTAGGTAAAGGTCGGGTTGAGTGGTAGATAGGACTTTGTAGTCCTAACTTCGCCTTGTTAAACAAGGCTAGCTTTACCTTTTAGAGGGCACAAAGTGAAGCCGCCAGAAAAGTGAAGCCGCTACTTGGTGACTTTTATACAATTAATATATGACTTTTCAGTTTGTGTAGTTTTATTTAAACCCCCAATGTCTGAAACAACGAAGGATTTTATGTGGTGTAAGTGATACTGACAAATATACTTCTTATTTGACAGCTAGCCTCAGTCAGCGTAAGACTGTTAAAAAAACCTTTTAGACAAAGACTTACATTAACTTAATAACCTACAACTACACAACCAAAACATTTTTTCCTAACTAAAAATACAATTTGTTAACAAATTTTATTTAAGGATTCAACTAAACTAATATATTAACCTTACAAAATAAAATTGGTTTAGAGTTCTAAAATGAACTAAAAAGGCCAAAGGTACCTGAACTTGAAGAACAACAATGTCAAGTTTATAATTTTCCATTGACTTGTACGAAACAAGAAGATATTTGAAACAACGTCTGTACACAGATCTCACTCCTACGTAGTGGGCAGAATCTGCTTTCTATGGAACTTAGGTACCAGTGAATCTGGGCTCTGGCTTTACCTTTTTACCCATACGCCTAAAGAGACATAGCTTGAGACATATCTTTCTATCTCTGTCCTCACTGGGGGAAACAACAATGTTGCAACAAAAATGTCACATTGAGTGGTGAGAACATTCTTAGCCTTACCACCAATTAAGGAGATCCTGTTTCCCAGGTTTGCTTACAAACATACTTTCTTTAACAAATAACTCATCAAAACCCATTGATTCTTTGCCAAAAAATCTTATGTTTTCATTTACCGGAAACAGACAAATCTATGTCATCTTTTCCTCAATCTGATATCAGGGTCTAAAATGACTTCATTAAGATCACAGAACAATTTCCGATGTTTACCTTGATGTGCGCTATCCATGTAATCGCATGTTCTTTGCTCAAAGCAACTCCGACGTAACTGATTCTAGCATTCTCCGCTTCAAGAGTGAGCACCAGATATCTGCAACAAAGATTAAGTGTAAAAATGATAACATGATCAATTCTGATAATCGTGTTCAACCGAGAGGGGGTACGATGTGAAAGCCTTCCACGGTCACTATCACTAAAACCTAAAGCCAAGTGTAATTTTCGAGAAGGGTTATTAATAATCCACAATTTTTAAGTCCCAAAAAGCCTGGGGACTGAATTTAAGAACATCTACTAATTACTTTAATTGCATGTATTAAAATGGCGTCTTCAAGTCTTTTCAAATGAGAGCAGCCATTTGATGTGTGAATTAGTTGAGGGAAGTTACTCTCAGGATTTTGACGATACCAAGAGGCTATATGCAACTCACATAGCTCGCTAAAATGGCTGGGAAGCTATAGACCTGTCTGAGCTAAAGGAGTGCTCAAATGATGCTTCATAAAAAAAAAAGTGACTTAAAATTTTTTAGAGCTAATAGCAATTTTAATAAATTTCCTCCTGTAAAAAATCAAAATATTCTTATAATGTTGTGTTTTTTTCATTCAAATGTACAAAGGTTTACCTGCAGAGCTTGTCGAACCTTTCCTTGTCCCTCTCCTTCTTCCAGACCATGAGGAAGCGTTGTATCACTCGATACATATGCAGAGAAGGTTTCAAGTCTGCCACCTTCACATCTTCGTGGACGAGACTCATCTCATCATCGTATTCTTTCCTGAAAAAAAGAACAAAGTGTTGTCAAGAAAAGAGAACACCAACAGTTTCCAGTGAGAATTGAGCGATTGTCTCACAACAAAGCAGCTGTAGATAGAAGACTAGAAAATGTTGGAGAAGTATACAAATCATATTTTTGCAAGTACGACACATTGTATTTAGTAGGCTTGAAAGGTTTTAAGTAATACTAAGCAATAAAAATTTATTTTGTTTATAGATATTAGCTTTAGTGTACTTACAAGATAAGAAGGTGGAACTTGCAGCGTGCCAGCCAGCTTCGGACATGAGCTTGAATTATTACAGCAGCATTTTCTCGCTTCTTTTCTAAAGCCCTCTCCTCTCGGGCTGCTTTTGTTTGTTCCAAAAACGTCCCCTTTTGAGATTCTGGCTTAAACATGATGACTGAAGAAGTCCTAAACATAAAAGTTATATTATTTTAACATCATTATAAACAGTAACAAAGAAAATAGCGTGATTTAAACCAGTTTTGAGCTGAGATTATTTGATTTGTCTTAGTTTGATCATTGACGGGAAATATAAGCCCTACTTAAAGTAAACCTATTGGTTTGTTCTAGAAAAGTATTTCATCAAAGCAAATCTAAGCAACAAAGGCTACTAACTACGGTTTGTTCTAATTATTATTACACAAAGACTCACTTAGGGTTGCTAGAATTGTATAGTATAACGAATAAGTCAACATAGCACTCTAGTTTGAAAAATATAAACCAGACTATGCTATGTTGTGCTATGTATGTATGTGCTATGTTGACTTATTCGTTATACTATATTGTTCAAATTAATTGCAGCCTAGTCTAGTCCTAAAAAGCGCACTTTAGAAAACCTAAAAAGTTCCTTTTTCGTGGCTTGAAATAATATCTAAGACTTTATTTTAAATTTCTAATTCAGTACCAAAACCTATAACTAAAAGTATTACGACTTGCCAAATTAAAATGGATTGGTAATGATTTTTCTCACCAAGATATTTGTTTTTTGCAAACAAATTTAGACTCAGTTTATATAATGTACACAATCTGAAATGCAGCATAAATTGAACATTGAGTAATTATTTGAAATATTTACCGGAAATTTGAAGCTATTAAAGGCAAATAATAAACTGTAGCTAGAATTTACTCAAATATATCTAAACCAAATAACATAAACATTCATGTTCAGAGTTTGACAATCATATGATTAGAAAAACATCGTTCAGATCTAAATTCTATGCTAACAAAACCAGTGTTGCCGTAACGTTTCAAATCAAAACCGTAATATCGTGTACTATCTTATTATTACTGTATCTTGTAAATATGTTTAGATCAGCAGACACGTGTTTGGATTTGTTAACAAAGTGGAATGCAATAGCAATAATGTTTTAAATAGTACTTTGAACCTATTTCAAGTTACCTCAAGAAATACAATTTGAAGACAACCTCAAGAAATTCCAAAGAAGTTAAAAAATTATCTGATTGGTAAGACTCATTACTCCACTAATGATTATTTGGAGGACAACGAAGACAACGTTAGTTTCTTCTTTAAGATACCTTTGTAAATGCTTATACAATTTTACTGTCTGCAGCAATAAATATTTATTTATTTATGTTTTGTATATGTTTTCAGCTCAAAGAATACCTCATCAAACGACCTCTTTAATCGTTAGCCGAATTAAATTCGATGCCTCAGCCTCTCTTCTCGTAACTTGCCTGAGGCAAGTTGCCTCCACTATTTAGCTCCATACTTGCCAAGTTAAACTTATTTGTAAATAGTAATATATTTAACATGACGCAATCTATCCGACAAGATCGGCTGAGGATGGAGGAACCAGGTATCAAGTAAGTTTTAAAAACAAAAATATATCATTTGGCCATTGGTTTTAAAACTATAAAGATCATCTGCGGCGACGTAGTTTGGGGACTTTTCTCGATCGGACTATCCCTACTGGCCCGCCGTTTATCATGGAAGAGACCTGAGTCCATTACCTCCTCGTAAAACTTGAACAGCAATGAAACGAGTACCCGAAATGAATCAAATTAACCCACTCACGCAATACAAACTTTTAAGTTTGCTTACAATTGCTCGCTAAACAGTGTTTTTAAAGTTAAGTAATGAAGCAAAGTTAATAATGTAATAATGAAGCAAACCCCAAACTTTAATGTCATCAAATATTCCCCGCTAACGACCAAAGTAAATTAATTTTAAAAAATAAATTGTCAATTTATTCAACTAATTGATGTAAACAGAAAATATAAACGCACACATAGTGTTTGTAGTTTTCAATAATGAAGGATTTCTTACTTATTTCCTGACGGTAAACATCTAATTTACAATACGTACATGCAAGTTATTGAGAGTATAAACTATTAACCACGCAATTTATTAGTATGGCTAGAATAATTACAAACCCTTTTATCAACGGTCTGTGTACAGTTCCTTTTACAACAGTTTCAGCTTTTGCTGCCAGGCTGCGCGGGTAGTAACTATTACATGCCTTGAGCAGTTGCAGCTGTGTTTTTAGTTACCCACAGCACCGGTAGAATGCGACAAACACCAAGAAAGATCCATGACATGCGCTTTCCGTGTCACGTGGTTACGTCATATGTTCGAAATGGAGACCACAGGTACTTTCATGTTTCAGTCGTCCGTCGATTATCGTGTTGTGCTGTGTATTCTGTGCTCAAATTGTGTTTGTTATGCCCGCTCACAAGTTTGTTGATAAACATTCGTTAAAAATCTTAAATATGGAGCCCACGGGGATTCCACCAAATAATTCTCATCAACATTTGATGAACGACGATGACAGTGTTGACACTGTGGTGCCACCGTTGACGTCAAATTCAACTGATGCTCGGAGTGGCGCGAAAAGGACAGAAGTTGAATCTGGGATTACGAAAAGACAACTTATAACAGTAATAATTCTGTGCTTCGTCAACTTGATCAACTACATGGATAGATACACTATTGCTGGTGAGTTTGACATTATTTTACTTTGTTCCTGCAGCCACAACATTAGTTTGAAACCCTAACCTAATTTGGACAGATTGTAAACAAACCCTCTAGCCTAAGCCAGCTTATTCAGTATCGTTTTTAATCTAGGTTTGCACTAGGTGTAAATGGTTTTGGCCTAGGCCAGGCAAAAAGGGCCTACTTTAGTTAGGCCTAGTATAATTGTTTTATTAGCTGGCAGGAATATAATACTAGACTTTTAAAACAGTGTTGACATTGACCAGGCTAGGCGTTCTATGTGTTTACTGGCTAGTAATTATTACAAGAGTACAAGAAGTCGTTATATGCTGGCCTGTAATAATGGTGAGGCTGAGTTGCCTGGTGACACGGACTGGGAATAAGGCTTCCGAGTTTTATAGTAGGTAACCTAGTCAATGAGATAACACGTATGTTTTTAGCGGTTGCACACTCACATCTTCTAATAACATAGGTTTGAGTTACATTAATGATACGCCCAAAACCCTGGACTTAAAAGGCTTTTATTCAATGCCTTAGGTGAAGCAAACTTTACACTAAACTCGGAAGCATTCTTGCGGAGGAATGCTTGTCATTTTCATACCGATACCTACCAAGCCGTACCTCATTTTTAAACACTTGTATAGTCTAACCAGCGAATATGTGAAACAATAAGGCTTCTCTGTATTCACTGAGTCTAACCTTATTCTCATCTTTGGCTTGTGGTGAATAAAATAGAGGAAAATGATATAATTATAGCATCAACGCAAAACAACTGTGGTACACATAGCTCAATCTGTTACCAAAAAAGCCTTGCAAAACCTTTAAGTAGGGATTAATTTGTATAATGACTACTTTAAGACCTAATAATAAACTTATTTATATTGTCTTAAATTTTAGTAGGTAGGCTTACTTTAGAGAAAATTTTTACCTTACTTTTTTTATGGCGATGATTTCCAATTGAACACTTTTTAAATACCATTCATTCTAAGATTAACTTAATTGCGATTGGGTTGCACTAGATTTTAAAGTAGGATGAGTTTGCCACCTTTTTGCTTTTCCTTTAACAAATCCCAATAAATAAATAAATATTTCCTACTATTAAAAAAAAAACAAAACAATGTGAAGCACTCTGAAAAATTAGTTTAATACAGAAACACAACTAGTTTCGGGACCTTAGCCTATTTTCAAGTGTATAAGTAAAATGTATAAAAAAATAAAATATAACATGGAGCCTAGAACTATAAATATATCTACAGTTATCTAAATAAAGTCATTTATAGTCATCTAAATATATATTAAAAACATAAAAACTGTCGTTCGACAAGTATATATATATGTATAAATAGTTCTAGGTTACATGTTATATTTTATTTTTACTTATACACTTGAAAATTGGTTAATGTCTAGTTGTGTTTCAGTATTAAACTAATGTTACCAGGGTGCTTCACAGTTTTTTGTTTCCCCTATTTAATAATTATACAAGTATCCCTTTTGAGTGAACAGTACTGTTCAATTATTCCCAAATAATTTAATCTTCATTGTTAAATGTCAATTATCAATTAACTCATTGATCATACAGTAGTAACCGGAAGTGTCCAGTTTTGTAGGTTTGTCAAGGTTCTTAGTTATTTTCCTTAACAATTAATTTTGTTATTCATAAACAGTTTCTTCCAATTAATTTTCTAGTCACGGATGTATCTGTGGTCTCAATTATCTGTGGGTACGTGGAACAGCTGTTTTAGACTGTCAGATCATGTGGGAACAGGTAATCAGCTGTTTAATATTCACTGCAGACGGCTGCTTTTGAGCTTGATTGTCTCAAGTAGAGGTGCTGTTAGATGTTTATTTTAATCACATGGTGTGATCGGAATACATAGTTATTTTCAATGGGTTGGGAACTCACATGGAATCAGGCTTTGAAACAAGCTTCAAGGTGTTTAGAACCCTTCCACAAAGAAGCAAATAGAGTGTTTTTATTACAAAAGAGGATACTAAGGATGATTGGAAATACCCATTTTCTGGAACATTGCAAACCTCTTTTTCAAAATTTTCAAGTGTTAACCCTACATTCCACACACATACTAGAATCTGCTTGCATGGTATTAAAACACCCTGATAAATTTAAAAGAAACTGTGAAATACATAATTACAACACCAGACAAGCACAAAACATTCATCACATCCGTCACAATAGCTCACTGGCACAAACAGGACCTACTACAACATGCCTTCACATCTACAACAAAGTTCCAAATGAAATCAAAAGTATTGAAGATGCCCTGAAATTTAGAAGATCTCTTAAAAAACATTTAGTGAACAAGGCCTACTATTCAACACAAGAATTTCTAGAAGAACAGTGTTGTAATAAAATATTCTGACGACCACGGCGGAAACGCTTTTAGTGGGATATCTTCAAGTAAGCAAGTAAACCTGGAAAGATTTTCTTTAAAACGCTCAACAGGCTAATTACATAATTAGTTGTCACGTTTGTGTAAAATATTTTCTTTGGTAGTGTTTTATTCAAATTTGTACGGCAATCTAGATTACATACATTTAGCCCCAGCTAAGGTATCAGTTTTGCTACAGTTATTTTCTTCAGTTTTCCATTTGAAAATTGCAAATAGATTGTTTATCTAAGAGTTTATGGAGATAGCCCTGAAAAGTTATTTTAAAACTGTTTAGACGGCGTCTAACTTTCGAATAAAAGTTACCACATCCAAAACCTCTCTGCAGCAGTTTAATTTCCGGAAAATCTGAATGAGTCTCCTGAACTCACTACTCAATTGGCCCTACTACCTACTCACGTTCATTACTCAAGAATGTGATCTGGCTGGCAGATAAGGGCACAGGTGTCCTGAGTTGAATGGGCTGGCTTATGTTGAGTCTTGTGCTGTCCGGTATTACAAGTCATTACGGCACGACTATAATCACTGTCGACAACATCATCCTGCCTGGTGTCTGTTTAGTTGTCTTCAGACGCGTTATCAGTTGTCGATCGCAGGTTTTATGTAGGCTGGTTGAGCGCCATTGGAATCACACTATCAGATTATTACGAGCGGGATCATTATGTCTGTATTTAAAATCCGATTTCAATGAAACTTCCGATATGTCTTCCAAATATCAACACAATTTGTTAAGCCAGATCAAGGTGGCATGTAAAAACGTTCTATTTTCAAAGGTGTTGTTTCAAATGTTTATTCGATACTAGCTGTGTACTTGAGTTCGCCACGGATAAAATATTATAGTATCATGACTTTAAAGTCTTTTTGTACAAAGGCAGGCTGTTGCTCGGGTACTTGCATCAAACTAACGATCCTTACACCTGTTGTTTCATTTAGAAATTGGGCTTCACACTGCGTAATGGGTTAAACAAAGTTTCACTACCACAGCTTCGACCGATTTTCAGCTAAGCGGTCCAATATGCCCTAAAAACGTGTTCAGTGCCCACTTTGGTCCCACGTCATTTATTTTGTGGATGTTGTATGGGTATAAAATATAGTTAAAGACAAACTGCGTAATGGGCTTAACCCTTAAACAAAGTTTCACTACCATAGCGTCAACCGATTTTGCGTTATAAGCGGTCCAAGATGCCTTAAAAACGTCACAGACATTTTTTTCACGCCAGTTTCGGTCTTTTCAGAGCATATTAACACCAATTAACCAAAAACCGAGGGATTCCTTGCAATGTACTCAGACAAAAGTCTTATTTTATTTATATAGATATAAAAGAGTAATTTTAAGTTGAAATTATTAAACATTGTACAACTTGGATACTTTGTTGACACGTTAAAGTATTTTCATAATTCGAAACATTATAGTTGTTTTCAAAACAGGTTTGCAATATTGGGGTTTAATCATCAAATAGTTTAATCATGGTGATAATTTCTATCATTTTTTAAATGCATGGTGGGGCAGAAGTTTTTGAAATATTATAATGGAA
This sequence comes from Matsumurasca onukii, assembly GCA_018831715.1. NCBI lineage: Eukaryota > Metazoa > Arthropoda > Insecta > Hemiptera > Cicadellidae > Matsumurasca > Matsumurasca onukii. The sequence goes on from CM032059.1 coordinate 15,276,040, forward strand.
GTTAGATATAATATCTTCGTCAAACTACATGTTCACATATCGCAATGAAACATCGATTGTCCATTATTCGGAACATTATTTATCAGCTGTACTGCACTGATACACATATCCGCACCATTATCTGTGTTGTGGCAACAGCTGATTGTTTGCGAGGGAGTTGTCTCTGTTTATCTGTGGTGTCCGCTGTCAGGTGTAGTTTACGACGAAGAATCAGCTGGTCTAATGATAGTAATCAGTGCTACCAACCTTGTGAGGTGAAAGTCTCCCAAGCGTCGCTCTCTTACCGACTGTAACATTTACCCATACACTATATATAATTCATGTTTTGGGCTAAACCGTGGAACACGATTAAATACTTACAGCTGACGCGCAGTTGTAAGCGCTGTCGTGAATCCTAGCGAATTTCCTATAACGGGATTGAATTTATCTGGAAGTGCCCTGTTGGAAAGATTTTCTCCCCAATTTTTCTGTAAAAAGTATTGTAAACCGATTTTGATTTTACTAGCTAAATACCTTTGTGGCACAGTATCTAACAACTGTACTAAAAATCAACAAACTCCAATCAGCCAGACCAAGATGGAGGTGAAAAATAAAGTTCTGGAGGAACTCTTTTTATTAATTTTAAATATACATATTGGCTACGGTGGCATAAATACAGTTTTAATACCAATACATTCTTGGGAAAACCACCCTCCCATAAGGTGAATTTCAATGGAAATTTACTGGTTAAAAAATTAATCTATACATTTACAAAAGGAACATATGTATCGGACATCGTGAAAATCGGGCACAAAATCCCCGCTATAGGAAATTCTCTAGGTTTCACGGTAGCGCTTGTGGTATGCGCCGTCTATGTTTGTAGCGTATTTCGCAAATTGACAAGTGATTTGTGCAGTTCAAAGTCCAAATCCCAGCTGTTGCAGTGTTTGTCAACAAAGCACTCTTATGCAGCGTTGCACAATTCTCTTCACTACAGACAGTTTGACGATTGCTTGGTGAATTTCTCAGAGACAATTTATTTAGGTGATATACTTGTGCATGTTTAAAAATGTTGTAAATTACAGTACCAGTCAACATTTTCTTCTTTGGTAGAGATAGATCAAGGGCGAATATAGTTTTCCAAAGAAGACCGTTGGTCTGTAAATATTCCGTTTGAACTGTGCAGTTTTTAATGTGAGTACAGTTTTATGACTCTCACCCCTCGTCCCTAGATAGAAGCTCAGGGTAGCTTGGAACGCAACAACAAACGCGGTTACGTATCATTTCGTCAAGTGGCGTTTCGTCAATCCCTAGAAAAGAGCTTAAATCTACCCAAAATTACTTTACGCACAAATGAACAAACTAATGAAGTGGCGTTTTGTCAAACCGAAATTTTGACGAGGGTCGGGAATTACAACACAGGTAGCCAGCGGGGAGCACGTAGGCGGTGATGTCACTGACCGGTGAAGGTACACTGTTGTTGAGAAAATTGTAAAAGTATCTTGTCTTCGGCATAATTTTATCATTTTTTTGGAGCGAGTTATTAAACTTTGAAGTGAGCGAAACTATTTTAAAAAATCCGATAGTCGATTCTGATGTGGTCTTTTGTAATAAAGTTAAAAGTATTATTGTCTGTACTTTCACGTCGAAATTTCAGGATACCATTCCTGATTAGCCTCAAGCGCTTGTAAAGATACAGAATTAACATAAACATTATTAAAGAAAAACATTCGAAACTCCTAAGCTTAACAAAAAAATTGTCAAACAAATGAATTTCAATTCTGTCCGAAGTTATGTTTTGAGGGGGTTATGTTGATAAAAGAGAACGAGATGGGCGAAATGCGAGAATAAAGAGAGGCAAGCGAAGCGAGCAATATGCTAGAAACTTCGGTTTAATATAACCTACTTCATGTTAATAAAATGCAACACATTACTGTCAGTATAGCGACTCTTTAAACGCTTCCCAATCCGTACTATCAGTACTTAGGTTATTAAATGTTACGGAAAAAATGTAGCCGAAATGTAGGCTACACTCAGATTGCGTAGGATACTTGGTCAGACAACTTGTACGCAAAACCTTCGATATTAGAAAAAATATGAGCAAAACAGATCCATTGGGTTAACAACGGGGTTTACTTCTTATCTGAACACCCAATTAGTTGTATTGTAGACCTGTCAAATGTTCGACTTGACGAAACGTCACGAGTGCGCAGGTAGGTAGGTAGTTACTAATCCTCAATTCCACTAAATGTTACGGTTGAGTGGTTTTCCGAAACGCCACTTGACGAAATGCCACGACACGACAAACGCACCCTGAGATCTCGTGTATTGTAGCAATATTAAGAGGGTTGGAATTATTTTTTTACGTCCTCGTATCATTGTTGTGAATTTTAATCTCAGGCGTTATTGGGTAAAATTCAAAATAACAGTCACGCCATAACATTTTTTACCTTCACAAAATGACCCTGAATAACTATTTGATAACTGTTAAATGTTTCAGAATGTTTGATATTGTAACGTTGTTATTTTTTATTGGGCCAACCTTTGCCAGCTTTGGTGCAGTGGCTTCAGTAAGGCAGAGTTGTTTAGCATACTAGCTGAGAGTACCCGCGCTTCGCCTCGGAGCTTTGTTAACATAGCCGTGTGTATATTTTAAGAAAATTGCACATTTCAAGTAAAAAAAGTTTTATATATATATCCTTAGAAAAACAACTTACTTTGCCTGTTAGTTGGCCATCCTCTCTTTTCTAAAAAGAAGGGAGGTGGGTCAGGGCTGCCCAACCTCAGATTTAACATACCTGGCGCATCATGAGCATGTTTCTTCACACTGAAGCAAGCTTTCCGAGCAAACGGTTAAAGATACGACAAAAATGCTCAGCACCATTTTTGTAGAGAATTAAACTTTGAAGCTCGTATTGGCTGTCAAAACTTTAATATCTATTACGGTTTTCTAGAATTTCACGTTACAGCATTTTACATTTTTACATATAATTTCTTATCAATGACCGCCATCTTGAAAATAATAAAATTATCAAACATGTTAACAGCCTATGTTTTGGCCAGGTGTACGAGCCACATTTCTGTGAAATTTCATTAAAATTGGTCCAGCGGTATTTGCGTCATTGAGGAACAGACAGACACACACGATCTCATTTTTATATACTGTATTAGTATAGATTGCTCAGGTAATTTCAAATGTGCCATGAATTTCGTTGAATTATATCTTTCTCTAGGACTAGGTTCCCCTCATAAGAACCTACTGGTTCATGACTGCAGGGTCAGCTCTATCAGAGCGTAGAGCCAATCACTGCCCCTCTCCCCCTCCGCCGCGGTATCAAATACCCCTATCACCCGCACATTCCTGTATCCACACCCGCTGTTATAGTGCACAATATACAGTGTAACGACCGACAAGATACATTCCCAGAAGCGAGGACAACACACTAGACAAACAGTCTCGCTGTGGCCGCAATTCCGGGAAGTTGTAGTGTGTAGTACTCTGGTTCCAGGGATAGAGTGCGCCACGGGATCGGTGTCGGGTGGTTTCGGAGTCAGCAGAGGGGATGGCCGTGGGAACGGAGGGCGCTCAACTCTAACTCTGAGTGTTGATGTTTTCAGGTCCATAATTATCTATATAAATAAAATAAGACTTTTGACTGTACATTAAAATTAATCCATCGGTTTATGGTTATTTAGTTTGTATACTACTCTGCAAAGACCGAAACTGACGTAAAATTCCTGTCTGTCTGCAACGTTTTGAAGCCGTTATGGAAACCCATAAAACTCGAAATATACTGAATGAAACTTTATTTGAGGATTTAACTCATTACGCAGTGTGTTTTCAGCTATATTTTATATCCATTGAACATCCAAAAAATAAATAGCAGGAGACCAAATCGGGCTCTGACAACGTTATTTTGAAGCAGTGGCGCGCTCTAAAGAGTGTCAGCTGAGTTCTCCTCACGCAGGGTGGTCAGTAGCTGCCTTGACGTTGGCTTTCATTCATTGATCAAAAGTGGTGGACTTACACGATAGCACGTCGGCCAGCCTTTTGTCTTGGACGGCACGTCAGTCGCTGGCTCATAGCACTGGCTGGCATCCTGTTCCTCAGTAATAAATACGAATACCCTAACCAGGGTGTCTAGTAGTCTTGAAAAGTCTGGAAGTCTGGAATTAGTCTTGAGTTTAATCAGGTCTTGAAAAAGTATGGAACTTGGTCGAAAAGGCCTGGAAAGTCTGGAATTTATGAATTAGATGAGGTCCGAGGATATTCAGAAAGTGTAAGACCGTTGTTTGTTCCCGAAGTTTGTTTGTCTTCTACATCCTAGTTGTTGATAGTGTCACTAATTCTAACTGCATGCACCGTGAAGCCTGCTTTCATAGGCATCCCATTTGCCAAACCAAGAGCATTTTTCGATCTTCAACATGCCGTCACCGTACCCGAGAACAACGTTCTGCCTTTTTACAAGTGTACTTTATAGGCGACAAAAACACTGAAGGTAATATTAGAGGTGAAAACTGTGCACGTTTGATTTGTTTACCTTAAAAAATACTTTGATACTGTATTGTATCACCACAGTCATGATGCTACACAGCTAGCTATAGGTACGGGTCACATTGCTACTGCTAGACAAATAGCCCTGCTATTGACTTTCTCTTACCTTCAGTCTTTTTTTTTCTAACCAATTGTTTCGTATGTCGGAGACTAGTTCTCCTTGTAATTCCACTACTGTACTTTGACATTTATATTTGATGATTTTCACCTTTCTTAATCCGTCCATCCTTCTCGAGGCAAGACTACCCACGTCAGATCGTCTGTTGTAGCTATCAGGTCTCCACTCTCCACCGCCAGTCCAAGTGTCACAGCTCTCGAAGATGATTGGTCCACCTGATCCACCGTTGAAAACTTTGCCGTCACCCAGGCAAGGGGCCCTTACAGAGATTCCGTCATCCGGGCCGGATGACCCCCGGTTTTTTATCGAGGTTGATACTCCTCCGACTCCTCCTCCTCGTTGCCGAGTCCCGGGCTTGCCACCGGCATAGCGGAGTTAAAAATTGAATTTTGTGTTTTTTTTAAGAGGTGCTAAAACCGTGAAAACCCACCTCTCCAAGGGACCTAACAGGGGTTATCGGCAGACCGGGCCAAGGGACCTAACAGGGGTTATCGGCAGACCGGGCCAAGGGACCTAACAGGGGGTTATCAGCAGACCGGGCCAAGGGACCTAACAGGGGTTATCGGCAGACCGGGCCAAGGGACCTAACAGTGGGTTATCAGCAGACCCAACAGGGCCAAGGGACCTAACAGGGGTTATCGGCAGACCGGGCCAAGGGACCAACAGGGGTTATCGGCACCTAACAGGGGTTATCAGGCAGACCGGGCCAAGGGACCCAACAGGGGTTATCAGCAGACCGGGCCAAGGGACCTAACAGGGGTTATCGGCAGACCGGGCCAAGGGACCTAACAGGGGTTATCGGCAGACCGGGTAACAGGGGTTATCGGCAGACCCAACAGGGGGACCAAGGGACCTAACAGGGGTTATCAGCAGACCTAACAGGGCCAAGGGACCTAACAGGGGTTATCAGCAGACCGGGCCAAGGGACCTAACAGGGGGTTATCAGCAGACCGGGCCAAGGGACCTAACAGGGGTTATCAGGCAGACCCGGCCAAGGGACCTAACAGGGGGTTATCAGCAGACCGGGCCAAGGGACCTAACAGGGGTTATCAGCAGGGCCAAGGGACCTAACAGGGGTTATCAGCAGACCGGGCCAAGGGACCTAACAGGGGTTATCAGCAGACCGGGCCAAGGGACCTAACAGGGGTTATCAGCAGACCGGGCCAAGGGACCTAACAGGGGTTATCGGCAGACCGGGCCAAGGGACCCAACAGGGGGTTATCGGCAGACCGGGCCAAGGGACCTAACAGGGGTTATCAGCAGACCGGGCCAAGGGACCTAACAGGGGTTATCAGCAGACCGGGCCAAGGGACCTAACAGGGGTTATCAGCAGACCGGGCCAAGGGACCTAACAGGGGTTATCAGCAGACCGGGCCAAGGGACCTAACAGGGGTTATCAGGGGCCAAGGGACCTAACAGGGGTTATCAGCAGACCGGGCCAAGGGACCTAACAGGGGTTATCAGCAGACCGGGGTTATCCACCTAACAGGGGTTATCAGCAGACCGGGCAAGGGACCTAACAGGGGTTATCAGGCAGACCGGGCAAGGGACCGGGGTTATCAGCCCGGGCCAAGGGACCTAACAGGGGTTATCAGCAGACCGGGCCAAGGGACCTAACAGGGGGTTATCAGCAGACCGGGCCAAGGGACCTAACAGGGGTTATCAGACAGGGACCCAACAGGGGTTATCAGCAGACCGGGCCAAGGGACCTAACAGGGGTTATCCTTGGGACCTAACAGGGGTTATCAGCAGACCGGGCCAAGGGACCTAACAGGGGTTATCAGCAGACCGGGCCAAGGGACCTAACAGGGGTTATCAGCAGACCGGGTAACAGGGGTTATCAGCAGACCGGGCCAAGGGACCTAACAGGGGTTATCAGCAGACCGGGCCAAGGGACCTAACAGGGGTTATCAGCAGACCGGGCCAAGGGACCTAACAGGGGTTATCAGCAGACCGGGCCAAGGGACCTATATAGGATATTATAGGGGACCATTATACTGTAGACGGTCAAGGATTGCCACAGGGTTTGAAATGGTAGTACATTTCGTCTTGAGTTGCCATAGAAATTATGCATTGCATTGTTGATGTTAACATTTTTAATTTGTTAAGCTATTAAATAAAATAAATATTATATATTATTTTGTCTGTTACTATGAAAAACAACGATATAATTATGTAAAAAGTATGTTATGTTTGTCGAATTTTGATTTTGAAAAATTGACGTTTCGGACTGGATAAGTCTGCAAGAAGTCTTGAATTTGCTGGAAGAAATTTGTTTTTATACGTTACTACAAATGTATTTTTATAATCCTTCTTTTCATTATTGATCTAGGTTAATTCATTTCGTATTTACTCGTAGTAAGTTATGTCGTAGTTTATTATTACGAAACAACTTGATTGTTACATTGTATCATTAAACCGGTCCGTGCGTTGAATGGGTATGTCAGCTAAGTCGGTCGGCTTCAACGCACCATATTTAAACCATGATTTACAACCTAACCGACACGTAGCCACAAGTGCTGCCGTGAATCCTATCGTATTCCCTGTAACGAGGGGATAATTTACACCGGTATAGTGCTCTTACCCCCACAGGGCGTTTTCCCCTAAAAGTAGCTTTATGCTATAAACACTGTATTTACTATTCAATCTCAATGAAATGTGACAAAAACATTTATTTTACCGTGCCCAACATGTGTACCAGTAATCAACCAAATCCAATCTGCAAAATGAAGATGGCAGCAAAAAAACTGTCTGTAGAAAATCACGACGGCGAAATGTTGTAATGTAGAAATCGGTCCCAAACACTGTTAAATAAGCGAATTATAAGCTTGTTCGTAACGATAAAACACTTGCTACTGCTACCCCCAGTATCTCACTGGAAAAGCTCGAAATTCAAATCTTAAATACATATGCTCCGTTCTAACACGTGTATACAAACAAACTTTTAGATGATAGATTTTAATAAGTATAAACGTTGTTTTGGATAAACATTCAGATTTAAGTACTTAAAATCTGGGACTCGGGGCGTGGTCCTGCAGTAATCCAGCTTATGGAGGTCAGGTTTTGAGGATGATATAGGTGTAAAGCGACTCAGATAGTCTCAGTGATCATCTGATGATACCCGCATCAACTCCCATCATCGTCACACTCATCCTTCACAACATATTTGCCTTAAAATACCCTCATGAGAGTGGTCGGCATCTCAAATAGTGATTTAGTGAGGTATAAATAGTTGGTCGGATGGTGTAGTGGTCAGCATAACCGCCCGGCAAGCGGGAGACTAGTTCGGTCCAAACATTTTTGTCTTCAAATTTCTTTAACAAACTTTTATTTACGTGTTTACTGGCTTCACATCGCTCGTGTGGGAATCTTCAAACCACTGAACTGAACAGCATGACCTTTTGTACTGTTATGGAAATGTTTCGGTTTCAAAACAACAATCTTATCAAAACTTTAAACACATTCACAAAAAGCAATTTTATTTTTGGAAATCAATATTTAGTATTTACAGATACGATTTCTCCTCGAGTCAATGTAAGTAACCAAAGGTCCCTTCGTTAATTTATCTAACGTTGTTTGTTTATCTCGAGAAGATGTCTTTGGAAGTAGTAAGACATGCGTTTTGTTGTTTGTTTGTGATGCAGTTTTGTCTGATTGTTTGTTTTCTGTTTGCAGGTGAGTGGTGTGTTTTTAGTCACACCCCGTACATTTTCCTCCAGTCTGTGAGTTTTACTTTGAACTTCCTTTATTTGCTTTTATATTGGGCGTTCAGTTCCGTATTTATTGAGGATTTATGCATCCCTATGCCATTAATTATTTCCCTGTAACTACCAAAATCCAAAATGTTATGGATTTTCAACTACGAAATTTCGCTAAACGTGTTTGAAAACGTCAAACTAGTTTAAGATGTTCTTCGCCAAATGCTTAGTTAGGTATTGTTTTAATTTTACTTGCACTAAAAATATAATTTTTAATTTAAAATATTGAACTCTACAAACTCTGGGAAAGAATTCTGTATGCCAACTGTATAAATTAAAGAAGTATGTACACTTTGATATTGATTCCAAGAATTTTAATAATAATTATTCGTAACCAGGCCGACTCGCAGCTAAACGCTAAAGCGTCGCTGATGAGGATGTTCGTAACGCTCAAAGCCTCGCTTCGGTTTGAGCTTTCCGTGTCGTATTACAAATAAATACATAGATTATCTGTGAAAGCTAATAAAACCCTTACTTATGTATTTTAAATTTGGAAAAATGTTAAAAACGTGTTCTGGGGCTAGGATTGGTACTAAATTCTCGGAGTCTTTGCACGGGTCTCACCATGCTGACGGACGGCATCTCATTTTTCCAATATGATATTCCAAGGAAGTTCGCCAATAATGCTGACTCAGGCATTTCAATTCCATAAATGTTAAGGTTCCTCTTATTGTTTTTTCTCAAGTGTTATGTGACAGTTGGTTGCAAAACTCCAAAGAGAACACGGTTGAGAACACGTCGGCTTCAAGTCACGTGTTCAGCTGTCAGCTGATAACATCATCTGTGTGTCGCGTCAGATTTGATCAGCTGGAGTAAACTTGACAGTTTACCTGACTATGTAAACAGAGCAGACGACGCAGAACGCAACGCAGATCTGCCAAGTCAGCCTCTTCGCTGTACGAAAGATTAAGAACCATCTGGAAACCTAGACAAGTCGGAGATTGTTCTCGTACTCTAAAGAGAAAAGAAAGTCCTGGAAAGTTTTACTTTTTTTTTGTTGACTCGACATGGGCGGCTGGGACTAACACGACCGGGAAACCCTGAAAAATCGGGAAATAACAGGCATTTTAGAGACACATTTTTCTAAGTTTAGACACAATTCATACAAATTCCGGGCAAAGAAAACGTTTCAGACCATATTCGTGATTGGCTAGAAAAGTTCTAAATCAGTCACGTTCGTTTTCCTTTTTCCCCTCCAAAACGCGGAAAATGTTGAACTTGATCCGGACTACCGTGTAATGACTCTTGACTGGAAAATGATCTAGATAGAACACGTGGTAAAGTCAGGGTCTTCAGACAGTATGACAATCCTGTTGAAGAAATAGGAAATCCTTGAATTTCTTGGAATCTGTGTTAAGAATATTCTACTGGTCGGTCTTTATACTTAGAAATCTCTTGAAGTGTTGACTCTACTGATAAAAATTTGTATTTGGTTCTCGCAAAATTTGGTTGTATCAATGCTTCTTTTGTAAATCTCTGACGGACGTTCGTTAATATTATTTTGTTGTGTCGACCCCATCAATCAGTAACTGGCGATTCCGTCTGTTGGGGCTATGGTTGCAGAAATTATTCAGTTTTTAGTTTTAAGGAAATATGTAAAAAATGTATCACGTTTGTCTGCAGTTAAACTGATTTCTATACACAATTAACATCGTGTACAATTCAAAATCAAGTAATTTCGTCTTTCAAGAACCTTGCCAGCTTGGTGTTTCTTGGCAACGCTATCTCATATGCAGGCTTGCAGAAAGATATCTCTGGTGTCGGAATTGCGTAGTCCTTGAGATTTGCATGACTCACCGCCGGAGAATCCTGGACTGATGTTTGCAGCAATATTGCTGTTTGCTGTCTGTTTACCATTGCTGTTTCTTTCGCGCTTGACATGTATACTCTTTTGTCATTTGCTCGTGATCAAGTCTTTTTTTACTTTCTACAGACGTTTTCCGACGATTTTCGTGAACAAGATGGTCACGACGTTTTGGATTGCAGGCGAAGAGTACCGTAAAACATAACACAAAGAATTAGGGAATGAGCTGGCCTAAAAGTAACTAGTCACTCACCACCAAACAACATGGGTTTTATTTTTCGCAGTGTTCTTCTCCTTAAACATATTTAATTTTTAAATTATCAGCCTAGAAAATAGTACAACACGGATAAAACCCCAAATAGAAATAAAGAAACCAAACACTTCTACGGCCGACACACAGCTTCCCACCGACTGACTGGCTGGGAGCAGCATACCAGTATACGACCAATCACAGACGTGCATCAGACTGACCAACTATAACAGAGAATTACTAGAATTATGATCGGCCAATGGGAAATTATTATTCCACGTAAAGTAAAGGTAAAGTTTGTCTTGTTTAACGAGGCGAAATTAGCACTACAAAATCTACCACTCAACCTCGACCTTTACCTAGCGTTACCGTATAGTCACATTACAAATTGTTAGTGGCGACTGCGGGATCGAACCCTCGCCACCGGAATTATGAGCTCCGGAATTCACGCGCGATACCAAACCGCCACGGATCCGCGAATAAGAACACGACGTTTCGGTATGTGGAATCTGACCCCGTCTTCAGGTGAAGAGTAACTCAAAACATAACGCAAAATGTATTAGCAAATGAGCAAGCCCATAAATTGTGAATGAATACAACCCACGTAATACGGCACTTTTGATCAAACTGTGAATTTGTTGAATTCTTAGAAGTACTTGAATGAAATATTGATGATTAATCAATCATTCTTGTTGTTATCAACGGCTTGAAGTGAGTAAGCTTCTACGAAAGTCTGTTTGATTTGCGTAAAGCTTCATGTTTTGACAGTTAGTAGTTTAAGTGCTGAGTTACACACTTGTAGGAAGTGTGACACACGTGATGAGTGCTTATGAACTTTTCTGTTTGAGAGATATTAAATTATCTAAATGTGTCACTTGAAGGGGTTTTTTTACTGTCACATGGTGTTTTTTTACGTAATTAATGAAAATCAAAACTGTGTACGAATCTTCTTGTGTACGTATTAGCTGTTTCAGTTGTTCCGATAAGATTTTTGATTTGTGACATAATCTTACACGACAGGAATGTTCCGTTTAATAGTATGTTGTAGCTGTCGTCGTAGAATTTAGCCTGGTTTCAAAATGTCTGATTTTTCTCTAGTATACAGGGTTATTAAAAAAGAATGTCCTACTTTCAATCTTCTGTAACTTTTATAGTATGAGGGCTTCATGAATAATTTACATGTCGTTGAAAAGAAGAAGTTTCAAAGTTTTGTTTACATATACTGTGAAGTAATTTCCGCTTTTAACTACCAACAAAATGGCTGCCCATTCAATAAAAAATATTTTGCGTTCTTGAATTTCCAAAAAACCAGTCAGTTCAGTTCAGCGAGAGTTTCGTCGTAGATTTGTGATTTCCTCGTGAATTTCTTTTGTGAGGCTATGTAAGGGTTTTACGTACCTTCTCTGACAAAAATCTAGGTGACCTGCGGAACCGTATCAGACCTGCAGTCAATTCCATAAATCAATATCAACTTCGGATCTACGGGAAAAATGTTCAATTATCGGCTAGGCTTTTGCCGAGCAGTTAAGGGAGGACATGTTGAGCATTTATAGAAGTGTACCAAGGAAAACAAACTTTGAAAATGCTCTTTTTACTAGTATATTAAATTTATGTATATTTAAGTAATAATAAACGAAAGAGAGTTGTTTGAAAGTAGGACATTACTTTTGAATAACTTTGTATTTTTGTAGCAACTTTCCTGGTCTAAAATATAAACGTTTCTAGCTGCAGTATTTTGACGTAAGGTTCCTTATAAAACATCCGATAACTCAAAGAAAGCCTTTCAGTAAAGTTTTACTTATTTGTCTCCAGGAAAACATACATACACCTAACAAAAATATTAATACTGTACATAATCTCAAATTATCGATAACATATTGCAATGTTTGCTCACTACTATTTAAGATTCTCGACGTTTTCATGAGAGGATTGATCACCCCAGAAACATTTGCTCAAAACATGCTCTCGCAGTATCCTGTTTATAACGCTGTTTTTTGGTGTAGAGATTATAAAAGTTGTTTTCCATGTTCTCGAAGGTTGTCTCTAGGTTTGTATAAGCTGGTTCAAAAATATTTTACGCCAATATTAGCACAAAATGTAAAATTTGGCCGGAAATATGCTGTTATTATTTGTGTTTGGTTTTTCGTGTATAAGGAACATAGAACCACTACTACCCTATCATTATAAACCCGCATTTGTACGTTTCGGTTCATCAACGGCGTCGGAAACAGGGGACTACAAAACCATGTTTTGCTGCTTTTGAGTGAGTGGAGCAAAGTTGGAATATCGCTACTGCCATTTCTCTTATCTGGCAAGGTCGGCGGCACCACACGACTCTTCAAAGAACTGAGCCATACAAGACAACCCTACTAGAGCCGATGTTTTTGAAACAGAGGATAAATTTGGTTTTCCACCTACCCTGGTCTGATTTTAATAAAATTTAGCATAAACATTTATGGCAACGTTCTTTTAACATGGGTTCCAAAAATCAACAAAATCCGTTGAGCCAGACCAAGATGGCGGCGAAAAGTAGTTTTTCCTTCAGTGTCTAAATCGTGCTGGAAAGTAACGACAGATATTAGTGTAGGTGCCTGAATCCGGTTAATACTGGCTTATCCGGACCTAAACTCCTCCGTTATTTATATTCCAAGTATATATTCAGGCTATAGTGGGGTTTAGTAGGGCGATATTTCAAACTGTCATTTGCTTAAACGGCTTGTGGATTCAATACCGTTTGCTTAGGTAGCTTGTGTACGAGTATCTATAAATAGATACTAACTAATTAATATGAGGTAAGTTGAATTTACCTTAGTGTCCTTGACAGAGCAGACGACGAACTCAAAAATTATGTATTAGAGAGTTTTAGTAATTAATTATTGAGAGTAATTTTCAATGTAAAACTAAATTTCACTTTATACAAAAAAATAATACAGTAATAGTAAAACCATTCATTTTGTTATAAAAAGATTCCCAGTACATGCTAGCCCTAAATTGTCAGCTTTAAGAAGAGTGCCCAGTACTTGTCGTCCATTTTGTCTATTTGTTCTTCCACAAGAATAATGTAAAAACAAGCATTTTCTTGAAACACTTCACACCCACTATTTTCATCAGATCTTTTTTTTTTTTTTTTTGAAATATCACATTGTACTGCAGTGTCTCCGCTGAACACCTTTTAAATTTTTTATTGGTCTTTAGTAAAAATAAGAAATTAAAATACAACGTTTCTTCAATATCTGGATTTATGTCACGGTTTTATACATTAAAAACAGCAATTCGGCTGACTCGAACTAATGCACTTTAAAACAAAGTTTATTTCATACAAATCTGATGAAAACTGTACGCGTGAGGTGTCCCAAGACAATTCGTGTTTTTACATTGTTCTTATGGGACGAAATTCAAGGTCACAGCCATTATGCGCACTCACAGCAAAGGCAGAGCCTGGACGGCTGATTCCCAAAGGTTGATACTACAATGGTCAAGCACGTGTGAAGGAACTACTGTACGGACTCGAGGTCTGGAAGAGGTGCCCGGGCCCGCGGCAAGGTCATCGACCTGCATAATGAACAGTGAGATCTCCAACAACGATTGAATTCTGTGTGTCGACCACCACCACCATAGCATTGTGTTTAGGGACGTTATCACCATAACTATTTGAGATGCCGACCACTCTCATGAAGGTATTTTAAGGCAAATATGTGGTGAAGGATGAGTGTGATGAGTGGTAGTAGTGAGTTAAGAGGTGTAGTCTTGTTATAAACTAAGGCCGACTCTTCCCTAGAATGGATCATTAATTAATAGCCCAATGACCAATGGAAATACAAGGACCAACGGCTTAACGTGACTTCCGAACCACGCAGTTGATGGTCTGATATGTCTAAACGATGGTGGGAGTTGATGCGGGTATCATCAGATGATCACTGAGACTATCTGAAACGCTTTAGACCTATATCATCCTCAAAACCTCACCTCCATGAAGCTGGATTACAGGACCACGCCACGAGTCCCAGTCATGAGAGGGGCAATGTTCATATTAAGGGTACGCCTCAGTTGCACGGCGACGCTTCAATGCAATAATTTACGGCGGCCCGTTTTTTCACCTTTCAAAATAATAACACCTTGTACTTTAATAACAATGATATATTTTGGAAATCTATGTTGAAATGTTCGACAATACAACACCGTTCTGACTTTAAAAACAAGCTCTCGTTGTTAGTAAGCAACACCGAAGGTGAGACAAGCCGCTCGTATTCCAGAAGAAGAGGCCGAGGAATTTCATTACAGAATTCCTGAGAGGCGCTCAACTGTAATATATGTGACGTTAGGCATTATAGTCCGTTCGTTGCGACTTGGCCGACCCGTGGGTGTGATTAATTGATAAGTGTCGGAGATCAGTCATGATATAACGGGTCGTCTTGGTAGGTAATATTCCTCATTTTGGGATTGATGACCTGTATGTTGATTTTGAAATTGATTAATTTCATGGAGTTTGTTGTTGTTGCCATACAAGGAGAAATTAAGACGCATTAAAATTTTAAATTATACAATCTGAATGCGATTTTTTAGGTACAAGAAATAACATTTATACAACATGAACACAACCCTTTAACCTGTTTATTATGTACAATGAGCGTATAACTTCAACTACTATAAATTCTTGCAAGGACCATGGGAATCCAACTATTTAATTAAAGAAATAAAAGAGAAAGAATAAATAAATAAAAGCATTGCAATAACCCGCACCGGCGCTGACGCAATGTGATTTCTGCCCAGTGCTCTGAATGTCAAAGTGAAGAAGCGCGCATGCGCCAAACAGACAAGCACGTTGTTTTTCGCTCTACTTCTTTTTACATAATTCTAATGTTTAAAGTATAAATTATACTCAAAGTGTTTATAGACAATCAGTATTTGTGACAGTTGAGCTACTACAACATCCGCAGGAAATGTAAGAATCATTTAATCTAAGTAAACGCAGTTTTGTTACACGCTAGAATTTTAGGTTAGCCTGAAGAAGTGAACAACTGCATGTGCCACGCTCTGCGCCGCTCTGCTGCAAGTACTGTATCATCTCGTTATCAGTCGGCACCACCAAGGTCACTCGTAGCTCATCGGTACGATAACCGACTGATAAGCTAAGGTTCGCAGGTTCGAGACTCTACAGAGGAGCTAACATTTTGCACTCAATACATGCATATTATTTATTAACTATGCTATCTGCATGAAGATTTTTAATATTTTAATAATCACAATTTTAAAATATTATTTGTCCACTTATTAATGATTATACCAACTAATGCAATGAAAATCATTAAGATCAAAACCGCAAAAGGCAAGGACGGAATTGAAATAAACGATTTCAGATACAGAAAAGACAAAGTCCTGGTATCTGGGGAGATCAGTTGGAGATGCCCAAATCGAAATTGTTCAGCATCACTCAAGACTAACAGTGCAGTGACAATAGTTAAACAAAAACCTTCTGAACACAACCATAGCCCTCCAGATAAACATATTCCGTCATCACCTTCCACCTCTGAGCCATCCACCCCTACATCGCTGACCCCTATACCACAGACACCCACCTCAGAAACTGATACATCACTGGAACATGGCCCCCCTTCACTTACATCACTGCTGTCACCTTACATCACCTTAACTCCAGAACCACCGAAATTCCCTCAGTTAGATGAAGAAAATAAACATTTAAGGCAAAAAATAGCTGAGTTAAGCTATACAAACAGTGCCCTAACAGACAGGCTAATAGATGTTGAGAAAAAGCTTTTGGAACTTAACGAAAATCAGGTTGTCCCTGTTGAGAATGATGATTCCCCTGAAATATCGGACACAGAGAAAATTGATATTTGCACCTCAGAATTCAGTTTTAAGCCCGGGATTCATGTACTGGAGGCAGACATGGGAGATATTATTGACACACTTAAGCACAATAAATGTACTGTTTTTGCCCATACAATATCCAAGGACTTTGAAGACCCCCGGCGCATGTCAGCAGGAGTTGCTGTAGTTTTTAAGAAGAGATTTGGCAAACCTGGAAAGGAAGACATCTTAACAGAAAATCTGGCTTACCAGAATTTACACGGAGCCTCAGTCTACAGTTTGCTGACGAAATCTGTATACTATGGGAAGCCGACTCTTGCAGAGTACAACTTGGCCTTCGATGACTTTCAGACCGACTTCGCAAAAAAAGGGTTCAAGACTTTGATATGTTCACCGATGGGCTGCGTCCGTGATCTTATCAGACTAGACCATTTCGCAAGAAAAATCGTCCAATTCCAAGTAGCAACCGGAGCCAACATTCTCATCGTCACTAAAGACCAGATGGCACAGAGAAAACTAAGGCACGGGCTAAGCCACCACGAGTTCATGAAGCAGCTAAGACGAAACATAGCAAACGCCCAGAATGACTTTGACAAAATAGGAGAAGTCAAGAAGAAGCACGACCGTCAAGAAGAAACAGACGACCCTCAAATCACTGCTGCCGACTGGTACAAATTGGATGACGAGGAGATGAAGATGTACCTTGAGCAGATCCAAGTTCCTGACAATGTACGGAGGCTGGACATCACCGTCAGCCATATGCTCAAGATCAACAATGACCAACAGGACACTGCCAAGGAGTTAAGATCTCTGACCCTGGACACTTACGACTATGTCTTGGCGGCGGTGAATGATCGAGAGAACGAGGCGAAGGAAGGCGGAACCCACTGGTCTCTACTGTTCTACGTCAGGGAGAACAACACATACTATCATCTTGACAGTGTGGAGCCCCTGAACCGTGGCCACGCGCAGAGACTGGCAGTGACACTCAGCGGCGATGCGGACGTCAGCGTGGTTCAGCTCAGGTGCCGTCAACAGGACAGTGGGGTGGAGTGTGGTGCGTATGTTGTTCATTACACTGAACTTATCTGTTCAATGGTAATGAACAACATAGGCATCGTAGGTGGTCGTTGTTTCACTCAAAAATTTGCAATAAACAAAATTTACAACAAAATTAAACAGCTGAAGCAATCACAAAAAATTGTTCAAGTTTCAAATCAGTCAAACACGTCCAAAGCAACAAAATCAAAGCCCACCAATAAAGTCACATTGCTATCCGACAGTCATGGTCGTAATCTACGTCACTTGCTACAAAATCAGTTAGGTGAAAATTGTGCAGTTTACAGTGTTGTGAAGCCAAGTGGTAGGAGTGAGAATGTAGTAAGTGACCTGGATTATGAAGCACAAAAATTAAAGAAAAACGACCACCTTATTGTCATGAGCGGTTCAAACGACCTAGATAGAAAAACAGATTTCAATGTAAAAGAGTATGTACAAAAAATTGCTGCAAAAACAAAAAGTACCAATGTTATTGTCTGTTCCATACCCCTAAGGTATGACAAGCCCCACTTAAATGTAAACATAAGAAACAAGAACATCGAACTGGTCATTGAGTCACTTAAATATGACCACTTAAAAGTTTTGTCATTAGCAAACATTTCACCAAAAAACTACAGCTCTCGAGGTATTCACTTGAACAAATGGGGCAAGTATCATCTGTGTAAAGCGATAGTAGCAAAGTTGGGTGAAACAAATTTAAACGAGTAAATCATGACAAAGAAAGATGTTCTGCTACAGTCATTCAAAACAAACCTGATAATATAAATTGTTCTAAAGCTAATTATCAAGGTTGTAAAAATTGTAAAAAGTTAAAAATAATACACTTAAATATACAGTATATAAGAAGTAAGATAGATTTAATAAATATATTTTTGCAGACAGAACAGCCTGACCTGTTAGTTTTAAGTGAACATGGGTTACATATAGATGAATTACAGTCTATTAACTTTCAGCAGTATCATATAGTATGTGCATTTTCCAGATCAGAACACAAAAGCAGTGGCGGATCTGTAATTTTGTGTAAAAACGGAATAAATGTAAATGTACTTAATGTAAATAGATTGTGTCAAGAAATGACGTTCGAACTAACAGGGGTTGAAATAATTTTAAACGATAAGGAAAAGATACTTTTGTTTGGCATTTATAGGCCACCGCATTATTCCAATGTAAATATGTTTTTTAATTTATTTTACCAATTATTGTCAAAATATTTGTCCAGTAATAAAAAGCTATGTATTATTGTGGGAGATTTAAACGTAAACTGGCTTGTTAAAAATGCCGAGACAAATAGATTAAACGATTTAATGGGAGAGTTTAATTTGAAGCAATTTGTAAACTCACCAACACGAGAAACTGGCTCCTCTTCAACTTTAATAGATCATGTGTTATCCAATATTAACGCAGACATGATGCAGGTGGACGTAGTCGGTACCGGTCTATCCGATCACTATGCACAATCTATCACTTTCACTGGGTATGATACCTCCACACTAACACATACGCATAAACACACAGCACGCCGGCTCATACGCGACACAAGCAAGGCAAGTTTAAACACCCTAAATTTTTTGTTATCTAAAGAGACCTGGGCAGCTGCACAGGAAACCCCTTGTCCTGGTGATAAATTTAGCACATTTTTAAATATATTTAATTATAATTTTGATCTAGCTTGTCCATTAAAACAAAAAGGGTATTTAAAAATGCTGCTCCAAAGCCCTGGGTAACAAAAGGAATTCGTATTTCCTCACGGGAACTAAAAGAGTTAGATTTAAAACGTAAAACCAATAAATCTTTTAATTTCATAAATTACTTTAAACACTATAAGCGTATTTATAAAAAAGTTATAATAGCAGCAAAAGCAAGTTACTTGTGCGAACGGCTAAGTAAGAGTGATAATATTTCAAAGGATGCATGGAAACTGATAAACACTGACAGGAAACCAAAACAAGTCCTGCCTCCAGTTTCTGACATGCCCAGTCCTGAGGCGTTCAATAGTTTCTTTGCTAACCTTGGTAAACAAAAGCACTCACTGATAACAGAGCCCACACTAGGGTCATCGGCCGATGTAACTTGTCCTAATACAATCCACTTGAGTCCTACCGATCCACACGAGATATATAGAATTATAATGCGACTAAAGAATTCTAATGCGGCCGGATGGGACGGTATTTCTCACAAAGTCATTCGCCACTGCGCAGCTTATATTTGCTATCCTCTTTCAAATATTATAAACTCATCGTTATTAGAAGGATTATTTCCTCCCATATTAAAACTATCAGTAGTTCGTCCAATATATAAAGAGGGTCAGAGTAATTTACCGGAAAACTGGCGCCCGATTGCAAACGTTTCTACTTTTTCTAAAATATACGAGCACGTTTTTTCAAATAGATTAATAGACTTTTTATCCACCCACAGTTTGTTATGCACGGAACAGTTTGGTTTTGTAAAGGGTAAAAACACTACAGATGCTATGGTTCACTTCGTTACAAAGGCAATCACCGCGATGGACGATAGGTGCAACACTGTAGGAGTGTTTTTGGACTTGCAAAAGGCGTTCGACTGTTTGGACCACTCAATACTCTTCAATAGACTAGACAGTCTGGGAGTTCGGGGAGTGGCGTTAAATTGGATAAAATCGTTTTTAGAGTCTAGAAACCAAAGAGTTCAAATAAATAATATAACCTCTAAGGACATCGCAGTAAACTTTGGAATTCCTCAAGGCACAATTTTGGGACCAATTATGTTCACACTTTATACAAATAGTTTAACAAAATCATTGCCAACAATACAAGCAACTATGTATGCTGATGACGTCGCCATCATTTTTAAAAACCGTTCTTTAAACGATTTAGAAGTAAATAGCTTTGTACTGTTGTCGAATTTGTATCAATATTTAAACAGCAACAACCTACATATAAATCCTAGTAAAACTAAATGTTTACAGTTCTCAAACATAAGAAACTTTCAGTCGGACTTAATTCTTCAAATAAACGAGGCCCAACTTGGATTTGAGTTTGAAACAAAATATCTCGGGTTAACGTTTGATCAAAATTTTTCTTGGACACCACACTTAAACTTTTTATGCTCAAGACTATCATCACAGCTGTTTCTGTTGACTCGTTTTGCAAAATTTCAAAATATCTTTTTAATGCGACTAATTTACACGTCACTTATAGAGTCAAGACTATTGTACGGTATAGTGCTCTGGGGGTCTGCTTCACAAACTTTTCTATTGCGGGTATTTCGACTACAAAAGAGGGCAGTTCGCATTATAGCGGGCGTGCGTAGACGAGCTTCGTGTAGGGAAATATTTAAAACACTACAACTTTTGCCTTTAGCGTCGCTATACATACACGAAATGCTTATCTATTACAAATTTAAATACGCGACGTTCCAAACCGGTTTAGAAGTGCACTCTTACAATACAAGACGCAGAAATGACCACCGACAGACCCCACATAGATTGGAAATCGCAGCCTCCCTTCCCCAAAATCTAGGACCAAAATTATTCAATCAGCTACCCGATCAAATAAAGCGCGAGAGAAATTCCAATAAATTCAAAGCTTTAGTAAAACGTTTTCTTATGAACGGAGCCTTTTACTCGGTTGGTGAGTTCCTCAACTTTGATAGGTCTACCTACAGTACAAATTTAACAAATTAATTGTGCATAACTTAACAACAATGTTAATTTTATTTTGAACTAAGTATAACTGTATATATTATAAGAAATCAATTATTATTTTTTGTTTACTGATATTTAATAGTATCTAATTAAAAACCAAAACAAACTGACGATTGTAATACGATTTTAAAAATTGTCTACTACAATAAACGATTTTGATTGATTGATTGATTGAAGAAATTCCGGAAAGAGCTCACAATGTGATTTCTGCCCAGTGCTCTGAATGTCAAAGTGAAGAAATTCAAGAAAAGAGCTCACAATGTGATTTCTGCCCAGTGCTCTGAATATGGCAAAGTGAAAGAAAATTCAAAGAAAGAGAGCTCACAATGGGATTTTTGCCCAGTGCTATGAATGTCAAAGTGAAAGAAATTCAAGAAAAGCTCACAATGTGTTTCTGCCTAGTGCTCCTGAATGGCAAAGTGAAGAAATTCAAGAAAGAGCTCACAATGTGACTTCTGCCCAGTGCTCTGAATGGCAAAGTGAAAAAAGAAAATTCAGAAAAAGAGCTCACAATGTGATTTTTGTAGTCCTCTGATGGCAAAGTGAAGAAATTACACGAAAGAGCTCACAATGTGATTTTTGCCCAGTGCTCTGAATGTCAAAGTGAAGAAATTCAAGCAAAGAGATCGCAATGTGATTTCTGCCCAGTGCTCTGAATATCAAAGTGAAGAAATTTAAGGAATAGCTCGCAATGTGATTTCTGCCCAGTGCTCTGAATGGCAAAGTGAAGATATTCAAGCATGAGCTCATAAAATCGCTGGTAGGAGTGCGAGGCCGACTGTTCACATAAATACTACGGACTGACGGGACGTTACGCCGGATTGTATTCCACTTGTGCAGAATGCGCATCGCGGCCAACACCTTTCCCGTTTCTACTCAGGTTACGTTTTCGTCTGTACCCGTGCTTAGCTTAGGGAGAACTTAAATGGAACATACAGGTGGGAAAAAAGAACGATTTTGTAGAACGTTTTGTCCCATAAAAAGCTCAGCGAGCACCGACACTTTAATGCATTTTAAAGGAAAGTTTATTTCATAAAAATACGATGAAAACTGTTGGCGTGAAGTGTTCCAAGAAAATGCATGTTTTACATTGCTCTTATAGGACAAATTCAAGGTCACAGTCACAACTGCCCGCGGAGGCGGCAAATAAACCTTTAGCATATACAGTAGGTGGCATGCTCTTAAATCCGGCCCTGTCCACACTCTCCATTCCCAGCCACGATCAAACACAGCGGCTGGTTTTTCTCCAAGGCTAATGAGTACTCACGCGAGAGAAGGTGTGAGACGAGCCTGGCTTCTGATTGGTCGGCGGAGAGATCGTACGATGACGTCACGACACGCGGTGCCAACTCACGCTATGCGTCAGGTCTCTCTCTCTCTCTCTCGCGCGCACTGCAGGTGTGTGTTCTGTCTCTGTCGCACTCGCTGGGCCGGTGACCTACTGGGCTGTGAGCGCAACGAGACTGGATTTAGACTGTCCGCGCGTACTGAGGAAATTTGAACTGGGGCAAATATGATTTAAGGGTTGATATTTTTGTTACGTGCCACCTGTCAATTATTTCTTTAGACTAGAGTCAAAACGTCTGTTATTTAATTTTTTCACGTGTAATTTTTAATTTTTGACTTGAAAATGCATTTTAAGGGTACATTTTGGGGTAGTGGAAGTCACTTTTGTTTTTGATCATTAAAAATATCGGCGGTTAAAGTTTTTAAAATTGGTGGTTTTAAGCTATTTAAAATTTACCTCACCCTTCATCAGATCATTCCATTTGAAAGACGCAAATGTACTGCAGTGACTCCGCTGCTAACCTATCTTAAACATTCTACAATTTCTTAAAAACAATAGAACGGGAAATTTCGATCAAACAAGTACACAAGAGAAATTCAAATGCAACTATACCACTAAATCACTATTTGAGATGCCGACCACTCTCATGAGGCAAATATGTGGTGAGGTATGAGTGTGATGAGTGGCAGTGATGAGTTATGAGGTGTAGTCTTGTTACAAACTAAGGCCGACTCTTCCTTAGAATGGGTCATTAATTAATAGCCCAATAACCAATAAAAATACAAGGACCAACGGCTTAACGTGACTTCCGAACCACGCAGGTGATGGTCTGATATGTCTATACTTTGGTGGGAGTTGATGCGGGTATCATCAGATGATCACTGAGACTATCTGAGCCGCTTTAGACCTATATCATCCTCAAATCCTGACCTTCATGAAGCTATCTTTAGGATAAATGTCAAGGTCAAAACAGAAAATGAAAAATTAACTTTGCAGAATACACTTTAAAAAAAGTTGACATAATAAAAAATCCTAAAAAATTGTTAAAAAAATCATGTTTTTATTCAAAAAATTGTTTTTTATAATTTTGAGATGCCGACCACTTTTATAAGTGTATTTTAATCTCGACTGGAAGTTTGCTATTGAAATATCGTTGTGGACATTTTCCTTTGGTGGTGAACTAAACGTACACGACGTTTTGGGATATTGAATCTGATCCCCTCTTCAGATGAAAAGTTACCTAAAACATAACACTAACCCTTAGATAATATGAGTAGTATTAAACGTAATCTTACCATTGAAAAATAACCAAAAAGATGCGTGTTTTGGGTTGTTTAAAACTTTTTAAAAACATAAGAAAACATTTTTTCTTATCACCTGAAGACAGAATTAGAATGTAGATCTCGAAACGTAGTGTTCTTCTTGTTCACTTACGATGAAAAACGTCCGCATTCCTCTTTAATATTGTGGTTAAAATCACTCCGGAACATAAATATATCTAGTATTATCCTCTGATTTATGTATCTTTTCTCGTGTCTTAAAACAAGTTATCACTTTAGCGGATCCGTGGCGGATTGGTATCGCGCGCTACTCCGGAGCTCATCACTCCGGTGATGGCGCGGGTTGATCCCCAGTCACCACTTACAATTCGTAATGTGACTATACGGTGACGCTAGGTAAAGGTCGAGGTTGAGTGGTAGAGAGAACTTTGTAGTCCTAACTTCGCCTCGTTAAACTAGACAAACTTTAATTTTTTTTTAATGCAATACCCATTTCATACTTGTTCATCATTAAATTAAAGTAAACAATACGAATAAAATACTCATAATAGTGAACCGTAAAATAAGTTTCAGAGTAATTATTACAGTTCGTTTCGGACGTAAGTAGTTTCCAATCGACGTTTCGGTTTTTGAGAATCCGACTCCGTCTTCAGGTGCACTGGAAAGTAACGGACTGCGTGTCCGTGAACTTGTACACCCTTGGTCTTGGACTCGGAGGAAATAGCGGTGCGTGAAATGGCGGTAAACAGCGTGCAGTGTCGGGCCCCTGACCTAGCGCAACGTGCAGACAGTGCTGCCGCCTGCAGGAGTTTGCATGTAGTGAAAATTTGAAATGCAAAACAGCTGTTGTGAAGCTGAAAACTTGCTTTGTTTCATTGTTAATCTGTGTAATAGTCATCGTGATGGTATTTCCGCGTCAACGGCTTTCTGGCAATGTATTTAATAATTCTTTATGTTTTTTATTTGATGAATTTGTATGTGTTTTTTTTTATTGTTGGGTCGTTTAAGAAGATAGCTACTCAAATATTCACTATGTAAATAAATAATTCTTTTATTATGTTAACATTTTGAAGAAAATGCACAGTGGTCTTTAAAGTGTATAAATAAAAGTTTCATTTCATTTCTACGAATGCATGAGACATCAAGACACAAACCTGCAGTGGTCGAAAAGGTTTCAGATAATCTATGGTAAATTGATCCCCGCATTTTGAAAGTACAATATAAAATCAAGCATTTTCTTAACGCACCTCAAAATTAAAATTTGCATCAAGTATTTTAAATAGGTTTTATTTGAACTGGAAAATTTATTGCAGTGAGGCCGCTGACGACCTTTTGTCAAAAATTTATTAGTATAATAATAAAAAAATGACGACATTTTTCAATTTTTGGATTTACGTAATGGTTTTATATATGACCAAAATTTAAATTCGGCTTTGTCGAGTCATTAAACATTTAATACTTTTCAAAGGAAAGCGTGTTTCTGGAAAGTCTGATGAAAATGAAATTTATGTACGGTACTAGAAAATGTATGTTTACGTTGTTCTATAGACAAATAACTCAAGGTCACGGCCATGACTGTGCAAAGTGAAGAAATTTATGTAACAAAAACGCCATATGCTGTATTTTCGCATTTTTTGTCTGATTTCCCCCGATGTTCATGAAATTTCGTACATATGTTCCTATTATAAATCGAGCAGTTAATTTTGTCTACCAGTAAAATCAATTCACCAGCTGACCTTTTGGGGAGGCGTTTTCCCACAAATGGGGGTTTCAAAAATTGTTTTTACGATCCGGTTTCGATCGAACTTAATATGGACATTTATTACACTATACTTTGATTTGAGTCACCACTTTTACAGGGCATTTTAAGGTGAATATAGGATGAATGGTTGAGAGTGATGAGTGTTTTGATGGATGATGAGATGTAGTCTTGTTACAATCTAATCTGGGGAATTAGACTGTTCCCCAGATTGGGTAATAAGTAGCCCAACGACCAATGGAATGGACCAACGGCTTAACGTGACTTCCGAATCACGTAAAACCATGTGTACCACATCATCAAAATTCAATCAGCAAAACCAAAATGGCGGTGAAACCCCGATCTTGGTAAAAACATTTATCAACAAAACGAACTGCTACATATGCTCTGTAAATTTCAATCCAAAGCCTGTAATAGAGCTTCATACAGAATCTTCAGACTTCATTACCTCGTCATCCTCTCCCCTAGGATATATTTAACCCCCCGAGAGCGGAAGTGTCGCGCACTTAAGTTGAGCAAATAAAGGTTCATTGACACCGACACAGCGCAGAGATGCCAAGAGAAGTGAGATGTTGTGTCGTCAACATAGAGCAAGAACAAAGGTGGTCACTGTGTATAGTCGTGAGTGGCTGCAGCAGGTGTACCAGTACAGGGTGTTCCGAAAACAGACGTCCGATGTCATTGCTTTTCGTCATGAGACACATTTGGGTATTTGAAATACCGTTAGAAGATGCGTTTCCCGACTTTGGTATGGTGCGTATGTAGGAATCGCGGTGGGGTTGACACTTAATTATATTAGTTGAGTTTGAAATATTATTATGATCGTTAAAAATTAATATGATACACAGAAAACTGTGAAGCACTCCAGAAACACAACTAGTCTCGTGAAATTTTCAAGTGTAAGTATAAGTAAAATGTATAAGGAAAAATAAAATATAACATGGAGCCTAGACCTATAAAAACAATAGTATAAAATCAAAATAAATAGATACATCTGGAATAAAAATTCTTAAATAGTACAGGTAACGAGATTTTCAAACACAAAATATATGATTTCTTGAATTAGTTTGCTGTTTTCATATCATGTATAATTTCAAATATAGGATTCCTGTTGTTTGAGTGGTTGACGTTCAGTATATTTGGGTCTTTTAGCTTCTTTACGTATATTTGGAAGTCCTCTTTACAATCCATAACTTCACCTTTTTTTAACAAACTCCAAAATTTCCATATTTTCATCAATACTTGTGTATGAGTGATTGGTCTGCAACATTGTTCGGCAAACGATGACTTTATGGACGTTCGATTGTTAGATTATTCTGATCGTTTTTCATCGTTAGTGATCAAGAGCAACACGACGTTTCAGGTCTGGAATCTGATCCCGTTTTCAGGTGAAATGCAACCTGAAACACGAATTAGAAAATGAGCAGGTTAGTATCCAGCGTAAGATGACCAGTCAAGCATAACCAAACAACATGCGGGTGTGTTTGTTGTTTTTAAATCACCTTTAAACTTGAGCTTAGAAAACAATATGGACGAAAACTTAGGCATAAATGCGATACGTGGCGGGTTGGAATCGTGCCTTACTCCGGAGCTCATCACTGCTGGCGATCCCGCAGTCACCACTTAGATTTGTAATGTGACTATACGGTAACGCTAGGTAAAGGTCGAGGTTGAGTGGTAGAGAGGACTTTGTAGTCCTAACTTCGCCTCGTTAAATAAGACAAACTTTACCTTTACCTTTTTAAAACAGCAACCAGAGAAACTAAACACGCGTCCATGGCGTGTGACAGATATCATAGACTAACGGACTCTATAGAGTTCGTTTGTCTGTGCAGATATCTACCAACTGACTGCCTGGTTTGCTAGGTACAGCGGTTGTTATTATATTTTAATGAACAAGAAGAACACGAGGTTACTTTTCAGCTGATGACGCTATCGGATTCCAAGTCCCGAAACGTCGTGATTTTCTCGTTCGTTAAAAAAGTGTGGAAAACGACCGTAATAATATTCCAACTATAGAAATTCTACCATCTCCAAACAAACAAACAAAAACTTATAATTGTGTTTTAATCGATCGGTAGAAACATATTGACGCCGGCAATACGGTTCTTAAAGGCAGGTTTAATCTGTGGTGGTTCAGTAACAGCTGATCCAACAGACCGGTTGGATGAATTAAACTGACCAAGCTACTAAAGCTGCAATATACGTATCATCGTTTACGATCTCTTTATGGCTTCCAATCTAATTTACTGCGAGATAGAACGTCTAGTGAAAATAGCCAACGCAAACTAGTTTTTGTATTATTTCATTTTAAAAAGTGACTTGAGTAAGTTGCTGTTGAAAGGTACTTTACATTTAAAGTAGTATTTAATTAGGAATTCGTTTGGCCTTGAAATAAATTTATGGTTTATTGTTGACTGAATGAACAAACGCCGAAACACGAAACTTCTTAGTGTTTTCGATTGCATTAGAAATCAAGGATTTATCATGGCTTAAGGGTCCGCCTCAGCTGCTCGGGAGAGCGTCGTTGCAGAGGTTTGCGGAAAATACAATGGAGACTAGTTTAAATGCTATTTTGACGAAATAACTCCATAATTAAAGATACACATATTATCTAAATTTGCCTGTAGTTCATTTTTCAAAATCTCTTTTAGTTTTTATACTATTAAAGGTTAAAGTTAGAAAATACAGTGTTTTAAGACATTTTTTAAGAAGCTAGTAATCGGTCTAACCTTTATAAGAGCGTTATCCACTTTCTACGAAACCTTTGCAAGCGGAGGGTTTTGCAATTAGGCCGCATCAGTTGAAAGAAAGCCCATTCTTTAGCCCGTTGAGGTTGTTACGTGCGCGGTGTCGAGTGTTCCTTGGGCGGACGAATTCAGAGCGTTTCTCTGCGGTGACCACTAATCAGACTCGTGGTGGGTTGGTATTACGCGCAAGTCATCACTAACAATGTTTTACTTTGCGGGGACCCTAGGTAAGGGTCGAGATTTGGTGGTATAGAGGACTTTCTAACCTAAACTTCCGCTACATCATAGATACTACTTAGCCTAAACTTAACCTAAGAGGGCAAGGCAAAATGAATTATTAACAGCTACATTCTTAGACAAATATTGCCAAGAAGGAAACATTTTACTCAAAGAAATAAATATACAAAATGGAAAATAAGGTTTGATCTGTTTAGGGAAGACCACCACACTGATGGGTTTTCGATGTGCGACAGACAGGTGGAGAATTCCGCGCACGCTTCCCGGCCATTTGTCTTGTTTACAAAGTGATCAGCTGTTTCATACAAACACACACGCACATAGGTTACGAGCTAAAGATGGCATCCTAAATAGCCTAAGATCTCACATTGATCCCAGACATAGTCTTCTTCTTGATGTTTAATGCAAAAGTATATCACTATATCACTACTTGAGGTGCCGACCACTCTCATGAGGGTATTTTAAGGCAAATATGTGGTGAAGGATGAGTGTGATGAGCGGTAGTAATGAGTTATGAGGTGTAGTTCTTTTACAAATTAAGGCCGACTCTTCCTTAGAATGGGTCATTAATAAATAGCCCAATGACCAATGGAGAAATACAAGGACCAACGGCTTAACGTGACTTCCGAACCACGCAGGTGATGGTCTGAGATGTCTAAACGATGGTGGGAGTTGATGCGGGTATCATCAGATGACCACTGAGACTATCTGAGCCGCTTTAGACCTATATCATCCTCAAAACCTGACCTCCATGAAGCTGGATTACAGGACCACGCCATGAGTCCCAGTCAATCTATTGGAAATGTCCGTAATAATATTTTAACCTCAGAAATCTCACTTAGGTGTGTCTACATTAATTTGTGTTTTGAATAATACCGGTTTAACGCGTACATGAAAGGTAGTAGAACCAAACCGAACAACGTGAATTGCTAGGTTAGGTTAGATCAAATCTAGGCCAGGGTTATTATAGAATTTCCTTTGGACAAATGGCAAAGAATTTCCTTTGGACAGATATTAATGCCGTCAGCATGGTAAGACCCAGACCCGGGACCGTGAAATAAGCACCGATCCTGACCCCCAGAACACGTTAAGGGAAGTTTTTCAAAATGTTATATTATACATATGTATTTAAGTGTACCATCTCTACAGGTCGCATTTTTTGTCAGATTTTGACCAAATTTGGTACAAATGTTCCTTTTGTAAATATCATAGCGTTCGTTAACCAGCAAAATCGGACCACCGGAATCCTCCTTTTAGGGAGGACATATCACCAAAAAGGGTTTCAATTATCTAAAAACAGTAAAATTTAAAATAAATATTTATTCTGTTACTATACATCTCTATACTAAAAACTATCAACATCCATCAAGTCGTTTCAAAATGGCGGCCAAAATCACTTTTAAATCAGCAAAGGCCGAAACCGAACTCTGAGGCCGCCTTGAAGGCCGATTTCGGAGGCCGACAAAGCTGGTCGCGGCGGTGGTATGAGCATGAGCGAAGGCAGCAAATCTCTTACAACGTTATATTAATATGTTATGCATAATATTCACTATCACAATATTATACAATGAACTAACTGTCAGGTCTTGTCATACAAGTAATTTAAGGTCAAAGGAAGTATCTAATCGCTGAAGCTGACATGAATTAGTATTTATTGTTGTTTTATCTTGTTGTTTTTATCATCTATTGACGTTAGACGCGTCTCTATATTTCTGTCAAATTGAGGTGCTTGTATACAAGTAATAAGCATTTATTACAATTCATATCTTGTAATTTTTATTGTTGAGTTTAATTTGAGTATTCGAGTTTTATTGAAATCATTTAAAAAGTTAGATAAGCAATACTAGCTTTATAGACTTGTGAATTGGCTAAATCCAATGAAGATTGTAGATGTTATAGATTGCTATGGACTCACCTACTAAACTCAGTTGAACTTCAGTATTTCTGTATTGGTGGTTTGGTACCGAAACCATTAATATGATAATTAATTAGACATAATATACACGAAAGAACTTTTCTCTTAATTTTCGTGTTTGCAAAGCTCCCTGTGCTCCTGCTATTCAGGTTAAACTATCTAAAAATGTGATAAAAAGGCCGCCATTTGAAAAAATAAACATTAGATCATGCAGCTAGGAATGTTTAAGAAGGGCTTCGTTTAGTTACAACTTAAATAAATAAAAAAAAACAATAAGTTTTAAAACAACCAGTTCCTAATTTTCTTTTCCAATAGAACTGTTTCCCGAAGTTTGGAAAGATTAAATAAAAACCAAATACTTACTTCACGAAGTCACGAATTGCAGTATTGCAAACCTCACGTAATCTGTTCTCTATATTTCTACTCTGTGGTGACGGCTGTGATGACACAATCAGCTGTGATTGACGATGCTAGTCAGCTGTTCAGTGTTTACAGAGGTCAGCTGATGAAGCCTACTGCAGGCCGTGTAGGACAAGTTGGTCAAGGTCGATCTCAAGGTCATGTCTAAGTCCTACTTTGCAAGTACGTCTTCGGCCTGGTTAGGTGACTTCTGAGAATCATCATCAGAGCCGCTTTTCTTGAAATTTATTTTGTATCATCACGTTGTTGGTTTGATGCAAATAGGAATCGTTCTTCGGTAATAATGTTATCAAATAGTATATTTTGGTATTTTATTTGGATTGACCTAAGATTTCTAATGCCTAGTGACTGTATTTGCGAATACGTCAAAAATTCTAAAAGCTAGCTTTGATCCCAATGGAAAACCTTGCCTCTAAATTCGCGAAACATTCTTCTTTTAAATTCAAAATTTGATACCGTCAGAGAAAATTATATTTGCTCTTATGGATCAAGAGGCGAGAATTACCAAACTGGGAGACACAGAACAGTAGTTCATGAATATTTGCCTTTTCGGGTTGGAGTTCAGCTGGTTACCTATTTAAATCAACGGTGCCAAAGGGATTTAAAAAAACTTTGTTTGAGGAATTTGAAAATATACGGTACCTATGTTGAATTTATGAGTCCGAAAAATGCCACGATATTTTTTTATACAAATGTGTAGTGTTTTATAATTTTCTTGTTAATAGTTTGAATGAATAAATATAAAACCTGGAAAAAAGTCTTTAATTTGGATTTTGTCTTATTTTGTTTCCGTTCGATAGTAAATATATACAAGTAAATAACAAGTAAAATCGCTGAATGATTTAAAAACTCGGTACAATGCAGCAAATTACACAATTTATTTATTCTCTAAATATAGCCTCTACAGTGCTGTAAAGTCTACTTCATACATACCAGTGTCCAAGACATGCAACCAGACACGTGAGTAATGGATTAGTCAACTTGGATTAATCAATCTATTACGTTACATTCCCCTCTCTCCCTGGTCCATTGTTTACACATGCTTCTTGAATACAATGGAGCGGTTCAATGTAAAGTTCCGTCTTGTCAATGTACAGGCAGCTTGTTTGTTTGTTGTCAATGCCGAAATGAGACTCAAAGTGATGAAAAAATATGAAAAAAGTAAAGTTTGTCTTGTTTAACGAGGTGAAGTTAGGACTACAAAGTCCTCTCTACCACTCAACCTCGAACTTTACCTTGCGTTTCCGTACAGTCACATTATAAATGTAAGTTTTGACTGCGGGGATCGAACTCGCGCCAGCGGAGTGATGAGCTCCGGAGTCGCGCACGATTTCAACCCGCCACGGGTCCGCTAAAACGGTTTGTTCTAAGGTTATAGTGGATTGAATTTACATTATGGGATTCTAGAATGAAAGGGTTTGACATATTATTGTGGACGTTTTCCATAGTATTTAGCGAACAAGTTGAACACGACGTTTCGGAGTCTGGAATCTGATCCCGTCTTCAGGTAAAAAGTACACTTAAACATAACACAAAACATTAGGAAAGGAGGTAGCCTAGAAGTAATCAGCGTAAGCTGACCAGTCACCCACCATCAAACAACACGAGTTTCTCTGTTTTCTTTAATTTGGGTTTTGTTTTTTTTTACTTAATGTATTTGATTTTATGTTGGGACGAGCGGACCCGTGGCGGGTTAGAATCGTGCGTGACTTCGGAGTTGATCACTCTGCTAGCGCGGGTTGGATCCCCGCAGTTATCACTCACATTTGTAATGTGACTATACGGTAAAGCTAGGTAAAGGTCGAGGTTGAGTGGTAGAGAGGACTTTGTAGTCTTTACTTCGCCTCATTAAACAAGACAAATCTTACCTTAATTTTAAAACAACTAGCCTAGAAAACAATACAACATGCACAAAAAGTAACGTTAAGAAATTGACATGCAATTAGGAAAAACCAAGCACGTCCACGGCTAGTGATTGGCTGGCTAGCTGGGAGCAGCGGACGACCAATCACAGACGTGTATCGGTAAAGGGTCACTCAGGTTACAACTAGGTTCTTTTATACGACTTCATAAGAGCAACTCTTCCCCAAAATGTATTTTATTTTTGATAAGACAATTTTTATTAAATTTTCCTCGTGAGTCTTAATAAAAACTAAAAGAACCAAGCTGAAACCTAAGACGAATTGAATTTTACCACGGCTATACAAATCTTAAAAATGATGTTATATTTTCAATTAATGTCCGATCAAAGATGTTTAATTTGGCGATGTGGAGGTCTCGGTGAAGATGCATTAATAACATAATTACCTATATTTGATTGCGTCTCATCTTTTCGTAAATTACTCATTTTCTAAGAGAATCAAACTTTATTTCGAGTATTTTTAATACTCCTCTTAATTTAAAATTAAGTGTTTACCAGAAGATGAGATTGCATTAAATAATTATATACACAATTTTAAAGTATAATTCCTAATCATTTCTTTATAACGAATACCTCATCAAATTAAGTGATCCTTCAAACTCCTTGACCTCGATGTATTCTTTAGCAGTACCGGTAGCTGAAACATTTATTAGGCGACCGTCTTCGTGTCAACGAGACGATGGAAAATTGATTTCCAGGAAAAGAACCGTTACATTTTTAATTTAGCAAAACAATTATCCAGCACACGATGGATCGGTCCGTTCCAAGTTCTTCTAGTTAGCGTAATTTATTTCCAAAGAACAACCAGGACCAAATGGACACGCTATTCACTTCGGGTGCGAACTCTTTGATTTGCCAGTTTGAGCTTTCAAACCCTCAATGACATTTCCCCAATGTTGAAAGTGAAATTTACAAGGTGTGTTTTAAACCATTAACCTGGTTTTTAAATTTTTTTAAAACCCTGTTGTTTTTATAGGAAACGGGCTTGGTTTTGACTTACTTCCATCTGCTAGGCAAATTTTAAAATACACCCAAATTTTTAAATACAAACCCTCTTTGCACTTAAAATTGTTTCAATACAAATTCAACGTGGCTACAATACAACTCAAGACGCAAGACAACAATTTCTTGACTTGTTTTTAACTTTATTGTTTTGTCAACCAATTTAAATATCACATGACGACCTTTGCAGGTTTATGCAAATGACAAAATACATATTACATGGTGTCCTAGGATTTGCCTGTGTGATGTTTATCATTCTATTTTGTAATTCAAATTGTTTTCTAATAACTGTGCATTGTGGTAGATTTTAAATATAATTTTGTGTGTTTAAATTTTAAATTGAGATTTCAGGCAACAAAATAAAAGTTTTTCTTTGCGTCGTTGAAAAATGTGTGTTGTATTATTTTCTTTCTTTTGAGGGAGGGGGTTTATTTTAAGTGGAAGGGTGATGCAAAGTACTTTCTTTTGAGAGGGAGGGGTTTGTATTTTAGTTTTGGAAGGTGGTAAATCACATAAACCCAAAATCCCTAAAAGGGCTTTAAAAAATATTTATTTAAAAGTTTATTTTTTAAAAGTTAAGGTGTGGAGTTCTCATACATAATATTTTTTTTTAAACTCTTTAAACAATGTTCAGGCTATAATAACTGTAATTATAATCAGTTTTTGTATATAATCAGTTTTGGCAACTTGTAGTAAAGAATGTTTATGTACCACAAAGTTTGGGTGAAGCTTGCCGGACCAATATGGCGGTTGATTCGCCGCCACCGCGTACACAGATGATGCGGTATTCTAAGTTCACCAAAGTTTAAAGTTTAATCGAAAATGGTTTTTAAATCAAATGTTATATAAAATAAAAACCTGTCTTGGG
Source organism: Matsumurasca onukii (assembly GCA_018831715.1). Classification (NCBI taxonomy): domain Eukaryota; kingdom Metazoa; phylum Arthropoda; class Insecta; order Hemiptera; family Cicadellidae; genus Matsumurasca; species Matsumurasca onukii. Next base: position 15,310,514 of record CM032059.1, read on the forward strand.
GACATACTTGATGAGTTTTATTGTTTAACTTAAACTAGATATTTAGATATTTACAAAAGGAACATTTCTACCAAAGATTGTGAAAATCTGACAAACATTCAACCTGTAGAGTGATTACACAATTGTAAAAAAAGGACATTTCAAAAGGACATTTCCTGTTGAAATCAGGATTCACGGTAGCGTTGCATATGTTTGCAATGAGGATTTTCCTGTGTTCTCAAACTCGAGATCAGGTTTTCTTTTATAGTTCCACATAAACCCGAGTTCTCATACCTAAGTTTACAACACTTTTATGAATCCACAAAGAAGCTTGATTCCACCGCGTACATATTTAAATATCTCGTTACATCTTGACTGTTTTCATGCATTTAAATCAATGCATATTCTCGAGTGCGTTGGTTAGTATTCCTGCCGTGGATATGTTTTACACAAGACGTACTTATAAGGGCAGTGAACTCTTCAATGCAGAAGTCTTCACGAGCTTTATCCCTTCTGAAAAGAAAGTGTTCTTGAACGTCTAAGCTCGAAGTCTCTGAGTTTGATCCTCACTTTTAGGATTTTCGGCTGGGATTTGAAAATTGACACTATTTTTGTAGCTACTGTTATTTATATTTGTTCCGCCAGAGTGTGTAGTTTTATAAGATGACAATTTAAGAGTGCACAATACCTGTCGGTCATTTAGTTTTTTGACCCATAATAGCAATGTTAGAACAAGCATTTTCATCATTTTCAACACCTCAAGCCTACAATTTTCATCAGATCATTTTTGAAATAGGGTTTATTTGAAACATGACAATGTACAGTACTGCAGTGCTGACCACTTTTGAAAATTTGATTAGCAAAAACTAGAAATCCAGATACAAATTCTCCTAAATTTTTTAATAAATGTCAAGGTTTTACAAATGAGAAAATGGAAATTTGGCTCAGCGTAGCCACTAAAGCATTCAATGGCCTTAAAAACGAAGTTTATTTCATGAAGATAAAAATCTCACCAACACTGTACGTGTGAAGTGTTCCAAGAAAATGCATGTTTTTTGTTGCTCTTATGGGACGTCACTACTGCGCACTCAGGAATAGTTTGTAAAATTAGTCTTCGTGGACTTTTAAAATACATTTATTTGGCGATAGTTAAAAGCTATCATTTATGCCAATGACTAATTTTCTTTATGTTTTGGTTCAACATAATTTTTTAAATTTATTATTTATTTTGTTTCAGGTACGTATATGTAGCTTGAACGTGCTTTTCTAGACATTTGGATAACGTAAGTTATTTTATTAATACTTTGCAATTTTTAACATTTTTCAATGTCTACACGAAAAAATTAACATCAATTATATTGATTGAATGTATTCGTACACATTTATTCGTTTTTAATTCGATGGTATAATATTCTGGTTTGGTAATTTCTCTTTCCAAATGCGCCTCTCCAAAGGAATTACCTACTTATTTTTGTAATTTAAAACCTATTAGCAATAATAAAGTGCTGAGAAATCGTAATTTGACATAATAAAGAACAAAAACCTTTTTTTTATTTACTTAAAATTTTAGTCGGTTAATAAACTCATTTCTTAACATCTTTCCAATAGATGGTAGCCAGTCTAAATATTTCAGCTGGTGGCCCAGTCATAACAGCTGTTCTTTCCCTTTGATATCAACAAAGTGTTAAGAGTGCACAGTACTTCGTGGCCATTTTGTGTTTTGCCCCATAAGAACAATGTAAAACCAGCATTTTCTTGAGACACTTCACGCCTGCAATATTCATCAGATCTTTTTGAAATAAGTTTTGTTTGAAAGATAACAATGTACTGCAGTGTCTTCGCTGACCGTTTAAAAAATTTATTAGTTCAAAAGTAAAAACAAGAAATTAAAATACAACTTTTCTTTAATTTAAAGATTCATTTCACGGTTTGTTGAATGGATAAATGGACATTCTGCTCAGCGGAGTCACTAAAATATTTAATGCACTTTAAAACAAAGTTTCTTTCATAAAAATCCGAAAAAAACTGTAGTTATGAGGTGTCTAAAGAAAATGTATGTTTTTACATTGTTCTTAGGGGACGAAATTCAAGGTCACGGTCACTGCCGCGCACTCTTAAAATGTGATGTAAATTCCAATTTGCTCATGAAGGGGAAGCAAACTCACGGCTTATAACCAGGTAAATGTAGGAGATCAGATTTTCCGACGATTTGAACCCAATCTCAAAGTTCCCGCACATGGAGGGGACTTTATCTCACTGATACAGTATCAATACTGATAAGCGGATCGAGGAGGGGGCTTGTAAATCCCCACCCCTCCCTCCGGTTGGTGGGAGTGCCATAGGTACTAATTCCAAGATTAGATAAGCTTGTGTGCAAGATGCATGACAAATGTAGGCTATTACTTTTCTCTGATTCAGTATACTGATTATGTATACTGTAAAATTTGTTTTATGTTTCGGAAAACAGTTAGTTTTATATTATTTTGCTGTTAAACTGTAATTTATACTGGAAGTCAGTTAAGTTTTGGTAAATTTCATCAATCTATTAAAGTTTTAAGACCCTTTAAAAAAAGGGGTGCTTTCGGTTTTCTCCAAACCCGTTGAAAGGCTTTTCCAAACTTCTAAAATTTCAATGTACAATCTTCAAATCATCTTATGTGTACGTCAGAACAGCTTCATATATGTAAATTATACCTAACCGAGAGGCAAAGAACGTTGGTTAAAATAACAAAACAGTTTCATAAAGATGATGGACTCTCTGTAAGTGATGAATGCCATGGTCATTTGATTTTTGTAGTCCAATAGAGTTTTCAACTGATTACTTAACCTACGGGTTTGTGGATATCACAAGACGCTTTTTTGAGGAAAGCGGCCCAAACCCACGTGCCTGCGCCGGGAATCGAACCCACGAACTCGCGCATTGGAAGCCGAGACTCTACCCTGTCAGTCACGGACGCAGGCAAATAATCTCAACACCGAATAGTAAATACGTCATTTTACGTCTCCTTAGCCACCAAGAAATTATAACTTACGGGAAGAGCGTATATTCCCTGAGTGAAAATCTCGCCTTAACGCCCTCCCCGCAAATCGGTAACGTAACCTTGTTTCACAGGGCGAAGGCAGGGAGAGGCGTAACTCAACTTTACGCCTCGCGTCACTCGATTACGCTCCAAGTGGGTTCTCGTGCTGAGAACAAGGCACTTGTTGATTGTAAGTCAAAGTGCACGTGGCAGGAGAAACCGCGACAAAAATAATCAGTTTTTTAGCGAATTGAAACTGAAAATAGAGCAATTAATTGCTATTGCTGTATATAGAACGAAACGTCGTACAAGTGGGCCATCTTTTCAGGAGACGTTTTCCACCCAAAAAGGGATTTCGTTAAAAAAGTCACACTTTACCTTTGTTTAATAATCGAAAATTTTTGTTCTGCGACACCTAATAAAGATACGACAAATTTTAGACTTTTATCCGCCATCTTGGTTTTGCTAGTTGGATTATGTTGATTTTGTGTACACATGTTCGTCACGGTGTCATAAATGCGTATACTGGTATTCTTTGAAATATGACCATAAAATGCAGTTAAATAAATATCATAAATATGTACATAATCCCTCCGTTAAGAGTGCGCAGTAGTGGCTGTGACCTCGAATTTCGTCCCATAAGATCAATGTAAAACCATACATTTTCTTGGGACACTTCACGCCTACAGTTTTTATCCGATTGTTATGAAATAAACTTATTTTAAAGTGCATTAATCGTTTTAGTGACTCCGCTGATACGAATGTTCATTTTATCTTTAATAAGACCGAGGCATAAATTCAAAAATTGAAAAATGTTGTATTTGGATTTTTGTTTTTACTTCTTAAATTAATGAAATTTGCAAAAATTTGGTCAGTGGAGTCACTGCATTACATTGTCATCTTTCAAATGACTTATTTCAAAAATATTTGATGAAAATTGTAGGCGTGAAGTGTTTCACGAAACTGCTTGTTTTTACATTGCTCTTGTTAAAGGAAATTCACTACAATTCCCTGTAGCACTTGTTAAAGGTTAATTTGGAAGAGGTAGTGGTTATGGACTCAACAACACAGATAATGTAGTTTGTCTATTCGTGCAGTTGCTAACGATTTCAATTGATGTTGAAATACTAGATAAGTCATATTTCCGGTTTGTTTGCGGCTTTGATTGTTGATAAGAATACATTACCGTTTCCGACCAGTCATAGTAGTTTTTATCGTGTTATGCACTAACCAATATCCAGCAACAAAACGTATTAAATACCAAACAATTTACTGTAATTTTTTAGAATTCGCCCATGCATCGATTTATGACATAACAAATTTTAACAATTTCGCAATTAATTCAAATATTTTTTGGAAGGATTTAAAGACTCTTACGCGTTACCCAGTTGATGTACTGTTCTGTGTCTCTCAGTCCGGTCGTAAAAAAATCACATGGTCGTGTTAAATATTGAATCACTGCCTCCTATAAGTTACAGTGTGTAGAATGGTCCTATTTTCATACCTCCTCGAGGTCCTTTCCTCGAGGATTGAATGTAAATCTCGAGCAATTTACTGTCTTAAGTGTCCTTGACAAGAAGCTGCTCGTGCCAGCTGCAGACCGGAAGTACGGGGAGAGCTGAGCAAGTGACATAATCTACTCAATGTTGATGACAATAGTGTCTAGAGACTGTCGGACTGGAGATGTACGCTCACACTGTCGCATGTGTCATGAATAACAATCAGTGGCCACACACCCTTGCTGTAGACTCTTCGGAACAAACTATTACGGGCATTGGAAGTACTTCCATGATGCTAATCGGGAATCGAACCTTGCTGGCGTGGTGGCTGAGTGGTAGCGCGAGACTGTGGTCCGAAGTTCGCAGGTTCAAGCCCTGTACCAGACAACGGTTCGTAGTTAATTTGTTACTAACGTCACCGCATAGGCTGCATATAGGCTTGGCATTCTATATAGGCCTACTCGTAAACTTGGTTTTAATGATTGGGCTATTTTCATTCCATATGGTCAAAATAATATTAATGCCGTTTTCCCTTATTTTTGAGTAATCAAAAAGAACACGACGTTTCGGGATCTGGAATCTGTCCCCGTCTTCAGGTGAAAAGTTCCTTAAAACATAAAACAAAACATTAGGAAATAAGATGGCCTAAAAGTAATCAGCGCAAGCTGACCTGCCATCCCCCCCTAGGTGTTAAATTATATAACACCTAGCTTAGAAAACAATCCAGCATGCACAACAACTTACATTACGAAATTACAAATGCAAAACCAACAAATAGAGACATTAAGCCCTCGGTGACAGCTGCACACTGACTGACTACCTGGCCCAGAGCAGCGGACGACCAATCACATCCATAAAACAAACTGATCTACTGTAACGGAAAACACAACAATACCTATCTATGCACAGCCATTGAAAGGGGAATTCTTTAGAATGTTGAAGAGTTAATCAGCTTTTCCACTAAGGTGTTAAAATGACAAACAAAATTTAAGACAAATCCGTACGTGTTGGGTCACGAAAACTGATTACAGACCTGAGCTGATCGTTGGATTTAAGAATTTTGGGCAATTCGTGCATGTGTATGATTTTAAAGTAGAGTGTGTTACACTAGTAACAATAAATAACAAAAAAACCATGTCTTTCAGTACCAAAACGTTACAAAAAGTTATTCAATCTTTGCTGAGACAGTCGCTAAAATGATGCAAATAATATCGATGATTTCAAAATGTATCAATAGTACTCAAATAGAATGAAGTGTTCTATTTGAATGCTACAAGCGGTGACAAGATCTTCTCTGATGAATAAATGCTTTCCCTCAGGCGAACCTTGCCCTATCACGAACGTCTGCACTTCTATACAGTTCAATACACGGGGTGATTTAGGGCTTCCATTCAGTGTTTTCAGGTACTATAATCTAGCTCCTTCAGTTCACACCATGTCAAAACATCGTCATAATTAGCTTGAACAATTTTGATATCGCTGTGGAGTACCATCTTCAGTCATTGGTGATGTTACGGCCATATACTTCAAGCTAAATATGACGATTTTTTGACGCGGTGTGAACCGGAAGAACTAGATTGTAGTTAGGACATCGGCCGCGAAGAGTTAATTTTAAGGTATTGCTCCTGACCTAGGGAGGGGACGAAATGAAACCGGATGATCATGATTGTCTTGCTTTGTTTTTCATGTTTTACGAGTATCTTCATATTCAAAGCTAGTTTTACGTATAAAATTGTGCAGTATTAATAACCATATACGAGTATTAAGAAACTAAGAGGAGATTTCCTACTTAGTATGGATCCCGATTTCTCATAAGTTGTTCACACGACGAAATGAAAAGAGAAGATTGGACTACTGAAGCATAAATTTATTTGCGTGATTTTGGTTATATTTTTATTCTTTTCCACTTTTTTATTTAATTTATTTTTCAGTTTTTTTATATTTTTTTATTTATAAGTTTTTTTATATTGCTATTTAATTTTCTTTTTTATATTTTGTTATAGCCTATGCAAAGGCTTACCTTTGTAAGAGGTTAATAAAATATTTCTATTTCAATGGTTTCACAAATAAATTGTCCAAGTTTCCAAAACAACAAAGTTTTGGAGTGCTTTTTAACTCCATTTTGGACGCTTAAAATTTATAGTTTCGAAAAATACGCTCCATACGACTGTCAGACAACTTCCCTAGTTTCCAAATTTATTATGTTTATTAATGTAAAAATTATGTTAAAATGAGAGAAATTACCCACGTAAACCCTTGCAGCAGTGAGGAGAACCCTAAAAGCGAAACACTGTAAACAGATAAAACAGATAAACACTTGTAAACACTGTAAGGGAGATTTGAAACACTCTAATTTGTGAACGCATCAGGTCTAAATCTGTTTGTCAGACACTAGCTGAGAGTACCCGGGCTTCGCTTTGGGGCTTTGTTTACATAACTGAGTGTGTATTTTAAGAAAATTGTAAATTTAAAGTAAAGAACAAAATTTTTTATATACCTTTAGAACAATTATTTTGTTTGCCTGTTACTTCACCATCTAAGTATATAAACACCAAATAACCAAAATTTGATGGATTCATTGCAATGTACAGACAAAAGTCTTATTTTATTTATATAGACAAGTGTTGACTACCTTGTGAGAGTCATAATCTTACTCCCGCCGTCCCACCCGTTTTTAGAGCCCGCTTTGGTTTTTTGCAAGTTGTTTTGAGGATGTTATATGGTCATAAAATGTAGCTAAAGACATACTGCGTGATAACTTAACCCTCAAACAAAGTTTCATTGCCATAGTTTCAGCCGAGTTTGACTTATAAGCGGTCCACACGCCTAAAAAACGTGTTCAGTACCCACTTTGGTCCCTTGTCATTTATTTTGTGGATGTTGTATTGATACAAAATATAGCTAAAGACACACTGAATAATGGGCTAAACCCTTAAGCGAAGTTTTAAACCGCCAGAGCTTCAGCCGAATTTGAGTTATAAGCGGTCCAATATGCCTTAAAAACGTTACAGACAGACACGAATTTTTTGATGCCAATTTCGATCTTTGCAAAGTATATAAACACCAAAAACCGATGGATTCTTTGCAATGTAAGGACCAAAGTCTTATTTTATTTATATAGATTACGACACGACTTTATATGGTTTATTGACGACGAAATATGTCAACATGATCCTGAACAAGTTTACAACCGTGTACCAATTCTACTAGTTTTCACGCAATAGATGTTGTAAATTTCTCAAACAAGCTTGTACTGCAGGTGATCGACCGGGCTCACAGCAAACACGGTGCTAGTCTATTGATAAGAGGTTATACTGATAAGAATGTGTGCTGTATTGCATCCAGTCGAACCCCGCTGCGAACTCGTATTCTGAACTTTGGCCATTTTGTTGCATTTTTTGGATCCCTTGTATTTTTTGCGTGGAGTTGAAAATGAACTTGTTTGGGGATTTTAATGTTTGGAAATTCATTTTAGAGTTTTTTTTTTAATAACTTTTGTTGAAGAGAGATCCCTGAAAAGTAATTTTCTTGACTGGGTCGAACGGTTTGACATGGCTTCTGAATCGTTGGGTCGTTTATAACAACGAGAGATGGCAGCTTGGGTTTGCGCAATTATGTTGATTTTTATGCCTCAGCCGTGTGGCTTCTATGCCTAATCCACCATAACATAATCTTTGGTATCGTCCATTCCGTAGTGTACTGTAACTGTATCAACCAAAGTCGAATTAAGATCGAAATAATAATCGAGCTACACAATCCTAGCCGTGCAATTTTCCCCGTTCGATCTTTTATTTTCTGAAGGTAAAGTCAGTAGTATCCCTATTTTAGTCGTTACTGTGCTTTATTTTTCTAAATCTTTTGACAATTTTTGTTTTATTTGCCAATAAATATGTACCAAGACATCAGCAAACGCGGCTAAGTCAGACTCTGTACGGATCTCCTCGCCGTGACACATATTATGATCGCCTACATTAGTAGTGGCAGCTATAAATAGCCAGCTGTTTGCCTTACAATTACACGACACTAACTCTGGGCAATTACTACAATTACTCTACTCGCAGTTGACGGAATTACAACCACCTGAGTATATACACGTGACGTCATATGTATTGCACACATTTACTCGGTAATTGCAGGTGATTAAGGTAATTTGGATTTTATTTGGTTAGCTGTGCTGTTCGTTTTTTATAATTTTCTTGGATTATTGTTGATGCATGTTACTTGTGGGCTGCTTTTAGAATCCTGTTTAAGGTTCTAAACAACTTAATTTAGCCTAATGGAGTATTTTGCCTGTGGGAATACTCGGAATAAGTCGGAAAATATATACTTGTAAACAAGGGCACGAAAATAGCCGCAACTGTTCTTCAAACACTTACAATTAATTTGTACTAAAAAATATAAAAATTTTTTAGTAAAAAATACGTCTTGTTATCACATTTATGGTTTTTACATTTCGTGTAACTCTTGTTCGGGATGTCGGATTTGAGGGATAATGTTTTTGTACTTCGAGAAATAAAACTTGTTTCATTGAGCCTTACAAAAACATTGTTTTGGCAATACAAAAATAATTAAAAATATTTTATACTTAATATAATTTACAACATAAAAAAGCTTACCCAATTTAAAGACTATAGTCTTGTATGAAAAGTTAATAAAATAATTTACTTAAATTTATGTTATAAGTGCCACGAGTAGTGACAGATAACTGTTAATTAATTTAAGGTCAAGCAATAGATTCCTCTACGCTTATAGAACGAATTTAAAAGTAAATAACTTTTTAATTTAGTCTTAAAAATACTAAAGCTTTCAACATTTATTAGCTTTGTTGGAAGCTTATTGCATAGTTTAACTCCTGCCTGAGACTTCTTTTTAATATAGTAAAGTCAAGAACATAGCCAGGGGTGTTAAAGTTGTTCAGTTGCTTCGGAATCGATTTTTTATAAAATTACTCATATTTATGGATTTCCCATTCCCCTTAGAACACACTTAGGTCCCAAATATTATGCATCCATGATGCAAATCGAGGAATCAACCCTATGATCACAGCAGATCCTACGTCTAGCCTTATACATCACAAATAAACTTTCCAGAGTGCATCACTCCCAGATGTCTGGGTTTGAGGAAGTTGTAATGTTGTAGGTTCCGGGGAAGTGTCTACAATTACAGTTTTGTAGTGGAAGAGGAGTCGTGAGAAGGGAGTTAAGCACGAACTGTATAGGATTCCCACAGTGTTGAAGAGTTCTCAGTCAACAGCTGCTCTTCTACATCACTAAATCACTATTTGAGATGCCGACCACTCCATGAGGGCATTTTAAGGCAAATATGTGGTGAGGGATGAGTGGTAGTAATGAGCAATGAGGTGTAGTCTTGTTACAAACTAAGGCCGACTCTTCCTTAGAATGGGTCATTAATTAATAGCCCAATGACCAATGGAAATACAAGGACCAACGGCTTAACGTGACTTCCGAACCACGAAGGTGATGGTCTGATATGTCCAAACGATGGTGGGAGTTGATGCGGGTATCATCAGATGATCACTGAGACTATCTGGGCCGCTTTAGATCTATATCATCTTCAAAACCTGACCTCCATGAAGCTGGATTACCTCCATCACTCTTTACTAGTGATACTGTACAGAAGTTCGTAAACTGATTTACAACGCTAAACGGATCGACAGTATTTATTTGGTTCGGGACAAAAGAACGTCTACTTAACTTCCAAGGCCAATTGGGTTCTATATGATTCGCAAGTAAAGTCTAGTAAACGTTGAAATTAGTAGTATTGAATGAAAGGGGGTCGATAGTAGAATTAAAGGCACAAGTTCCGCTTTGCAATGACGACCATGAAATAAACATATATCTTGACCCCCCAGAACGTGTCTCTAGGTCAACTTTAGATATACAACAATGTCTAAACGAAGCAAAGTAACGTTTTGTTCTAGGAATAATCTAAGGTTTTAAATTGTGACTAATTTTCTATACGCGACTTTAAATTAGAACTTTGCTTCGTTTTGCTGACTAGATGAAATTACTAAACATTTAAATCAGTTTGATGAGGATCTCCTCTTCAAATTGGTTGTACGGAATTAATTCGGAGTGGTCGTGAAAGAATAGTGCCTAGGGCGAAGAATTTTGAATACTACGCTGATTGTTACAGAATGTACCAAGATTCCCCGTGCGCACTATAGTGACTTCGGCCTTGCAAGGAGAGGCTGCGGATCGGTCTGTGCTCCCGGCGATAGGAATTCCTCGGCATTTCTCGCATATACTGCATCTCACGTTCACTAACACAAGTGTCGACTGGGACTCGTGGCGTGGTCCTGTAATCCAGCTTCATAGAGGTCAGGTTTTGAGGATGATATAGGTCTAAAGCGGCTCAGATAGTCTCACTGATCGTCTGATGATACCCGCATCAACTCCCATCATCGTTTAGACATATCAGACCATCACCTGCGTGGTTCGGAAGTCACGCTAAGCCGTTGATTCTTTTATTTCCATTGGTCATTGGGCTATTAATTAATGACCCATTCTAAGGAAGAGTCGCCCTTAGTTTGTAAAAAGACTACACATCATAACTCATTACTACCACTCATCCTTCACCACATATTTGCCTTAAAATACCCTCATGGAGTGGTCGGCATCTCAAATAGTGATTTAGTAAAACGCACCTCACTTGAGAGCAGTGCACATTTACGTCCTTGATACAAGAGTTATCGGTTTGAATTATGTTGTTGACGACGGGAGCATTTCTGAGTCTGAAATTTAATTGCGAACGTCTTCCATAGTGAAGAAGAAGAACAGGACGTTTCGGGATCTAAAATCAGATCTCGTCTTCAGGGTAAAGGATGACGAGACCAGATTTCAGATCCCGAAAGTCGTGTTTTTTTATTACTGTAAATATGTCCGCAATGATTTTTCCAACTCTGATTGATCGGTATTAGAAATATTCGAGTTGGTTGTGGATGAGTTCACAGAAAATGAAGCGGTCCAAACTGATGAGCGTGACTGCGCCGGGATTCGAACTCGTGACGTTTCGCACAGGCTATTTTGTGTGCTGACCATTAGCCACGAACACAGGTAATCTTGAATTCTACTAAAAATCGTCAATAAAATTTGACACCAAAAGCATAATAATCTATTCAACACCATTATCCAAAGGTGGTGTCGGTCTTACTCACATGATACCTCGGAGATTTCGTGTTAAAGGAATTTCCACATACGAAACCTTGTGTACAACCGAGCAATTTCCCGAAAATAACGTACTTCGCCGGTCCCGCCATTGGTTCCACTCTTTATAGCGGCGCGTATTCGCATAATGGGTTCTTTGAAATCGTTACTGTCGGCGGCGAAGGAACCTACGACTTCCGAAACTGGTTGTCCCACACAGCTTGGGACCGGTATCCGCAAGCCGTATCTGGTATTGAGCGGATGCGAGGAGTTTCATGGAAATCCAGTATGTCTGCACTGCAGTTTCTGCATATCGTCGGCGTAATGTAGGCCTACATCTTACTTTCGTAAAAGATCCTGTTATCGATCGTACATATTTTGGGAAGTGTAAGTTAATGACACAACGAAGCTTAAAGAACTCCTCCCTTTATAAAGAAAATCCCCATCTGTCAAACAAGTGCAATTTTTTCTTCTTTTTTTTAAGAGTGTTAATTAGGGTACAATACAGGCTTTTTAGGGTTTAGAATGCTCTAGGTTTTACTATGTTTCTAGAAAAAGGTGGATGGACATCTTAATTTGGATTAACTTATTTGGCAGCACAAAATAATATAAAATTCATAAAACAAATCTACTTACATAAATTTATTTGGCAAAAACCCGACGAACACGTGGCAGCCGGTATTTTTGTTGTATAACATTACAAATTACAAGGACACTGTTTTTTAGTATAAACAAGGCCGACACGCAGCTAACCGCTAAAGCGCCATTTTAAGAACAACACATAGTTTAAGTATTTCTTCAAGATTTTAAATTATTACCCAAGAGGCATCCGTGACACCATTGAAATAATTAAAAATGATAATAACTTCAACAAAGGAGACAGCATTACTTTCCAGTAGCTTGGCAACCAGGCTTGAAAATTTTTTTTTCGATAGTGCCACAGCCAATGAGAACAACCACTGTTGGCATCCCTGCTCCAACGGATAAAAGACAGCGAGTAGCTCAGTTTCAGCCATTCGGTGACTGAAGATGGTACTCAACAGCGAGACCGAAATGTTTCAAACTAATTATTATAAGGTTTTGACGCTGTGTTAACCGGAAGAACTACAAGTATAATATAGTTGTGACACCAGCCGCAAAAGCCTTAATTATTAAGCAATTTCAGGATAACGGTACTGACCTAAGTCATCAGCCTTTCAATCGGGTCTACTTATTCTGTGGGATTTGATTTAACAGCTGTCAAACTGACGTTAATGCCCAGCTGTTAGTAGTGATTTGTGACCAATCAGCTGTTTACAGCTTCTAACGTTGATTGACAAAAGTGTGCCATGTGTGTGATAAAATGTTCAAAGGAGACATCGTGAAGAATTTTGATGTCTAGAATCCTGTAAAATGTGTTGCAACAGTCCCTTTCGGAATCTTTGAATTTGTGTGTTATTTTAGTTTTATAATTAAGTCAAAATATCTTAATTTTGACATATAGAGCACTGGGCAGACATTAATCTGTGTATTTAATAGAAAACAATTTACTTAAATCAGCTGCTAAATAACTTACTAGCATAGATTTCCTAGGATACCAAAAGTAAACAACTTTCTTATTTAAAAATAAATAAATCTATAACAGCTGTTGTTTGTTTATTTTAAAATATAAGCAATTTTACGAAATAAATTTTTTCAATTCAAACCAATCCATAAAGTAAAAAGAATGATACTTACATAATAAGTTAAAAACTAATTAATAGTGTATGTTTGACAGAGTTTCGTCTAGTTTAAAACAGATAAATGAAAACCGTTATATTTTATTACTGTACCAATGTTTTCTATTTTGCAAGAACACTTCCACCCGACGAATGTTCACTCACATTTATCATTCCCTTACGCTACCGCTTCTCCGTCCATCTGTCCTAGCCTATATCCCTATATCCGTATGTCCACAGCGTATATATCCGCGGCGCGGGTGCGGCGACACGCACGACCCTGGTGGTCGGATTTGTCATCATGGGAAGTTGTCTGGGGGGGTTAATGAAGGACGAGGTCTGTATGTCACGTTCCGGGGGTTAAAACTGTACTGTGTAGCTCTGCTGAGTGATTTCAGTAGTTTGTCTTCGTGGACGCGTTTGTTTCAAAAGGAACTCCCAGGTGACTTCTCATAGAGTTTTCTTTTTTCTTCACAGAAGATTTTCTTCGTAGGGTAGTGTATTAGATTCCACCATTAACATCTCCCCCTTGTTAGCAAATGCCCAATGGGAATAGAGGTTTGTTGATGTCTATCGTTACATAGAACGAAGGTCGTTGAGCAAAACGGTAACCATTGAAGAAACCGCTTTTTTCCTCAATTATCATGAAATGTAAATTTTTCGTTTTGTAAATGTTTTGAGGGGAGGTCGTTTTCCCCAAAAACGAGTTTTTACATGCTATAAAAACTATATTTATGATCATACTTTTTTATCAAACTTAGTATAAGCACCGTAAGCACGGCACCATACCTTAATGTGTACTGTGTAGCAAAAACACCGAAGTTCGTTCACCAGACCGAGATGGCGGGGAACAATAGTTTAGTAAGTTTAATCGTAATCGACCGGAAATATAGTTTACCCCAAAATGGGGTTTTATACTGAAATGTTCACCCAAAATGGCACTTCTGGTGCGCTAGGCTTCACATTAGCGCTTGTGGATGGCTACGCGGTTCTTAATTTTCAAGTTTCTCACCGTGGCAGCCCTGAAAAGCCACGGGTCGCACAGTTCAACAAACTACTATCCAGGATCTGTCCCGGGGCGTGGGACTGCATTGTGCAAGATGGAATCAGCCAGTGATAGACAAGTGGGATCGGACGCATAAATCTACAAAGGCGTAGTCCTTGGAGACAATGCTGCACCACACGTGCAGGGCGTAGCGAAACCTCACTTTCAACTGGGCTTAGAATTAAAAAAACATTCGGAACCTCAAATTTTTGAAAATTTTGTTATCTGTGTTAAGCTAAGCAGGGCAGGTTTGGCTGCTTTACCAGGTACAAGGTAAGGCTTCTCGCAGCAGGTTTTGTGGCAACTGCACGACTTAATGAACAGTGTTGAATCAGTCATTAGTCAGGTTTTCGGCAACGAGAAGAAGGAAAACCACTCTTTAAGACATCCCTAGATGTCCCTAGATCTCCTAGATCCTTAAGACATCTTCGGTCAATGGATTCTTATTATTAATTACGGTCAAATTTAATACTTGCCTGTGCAACCACCGCACGGCTCTCTAAATCACTGTTTGAGATGCCGAACACTCTCATGAGGATATTTAAGGCAAATATGTGGTGAAGGATGAGTGTGATGAGTGGTAGTAATGAGTTATGAGGTCTTGTTACAAACTAAGGCCGACTCTTCCTTAGAATGGGTCATTAATTAATAGCCCAATGACCAATGGAAATACAAGGACCAACGGCTTAACGTGACTTCTGAACCACGCAGGTGATGGTCTGATATGTCTGAACGATGGTGGGAGTTGATGCGGGTATCATCAGATGATCACTGAGAATATCTGAGCCGCTTTAGAGCTATATCGTCCTCAAAACCTGACCTCCATGAAGCTGGATTACAGGACCACGCCACGAGTCCTAGTCCCGTGGTCAGATTTTCACGAAATTTCGTAGAAACGTTCCTAACGTGAATATCTAGGTTAGCTAGCAAAATCCGTCCATGGAAGCACCATTTACGAGGGGCTAAATCCCTCTAAAAATGGACTTTTATACTATAAAAATATGATTATTATCCGATACAAAGAAGCTCCGTGTAGGCTAACCTAATATTATCAAAATGACGACAGAAATTAATTTTTCCGCCCCCATCTTGGTTTGATAGTATTTCGATGACGTGGTATACGCGTGTTGGTTAAGTTCACATTTAACATGTATTGTCATAAACAAAGTACATTGCGTTGACATGTTGATGAATATGAATATGATACATTATTTACAAAATAAATGGGATGAATAACAAAAAATGAAAAAAATTATGAATAACATAAAAGTGTATCAGTTCCTACAGTTTTTTTCTACGGCATTTCGTTTTCTTTTGTGATAGAAAAAAAACTCTATTTCCAATAGAAAATCCCTAACATCCCACTTGTTAGGAAACCGTCACAATGATGTCGTACCAATAGTACGTCCAATGACCCGACAACAGAGGGGCTGGGAACTCATAGCTCTATGGTAGAACAAGCACAATAACGTCTAGTGGGCCCGGGGGCCTGCCACATAAATTGATAACACATTTAGATAACAGCTTGGCTATTACATTAATTACACCGTCCAGTGAGACCTCTCACTTGTTTCATTTGTTCGTCTGTCGTCAATAGTTTGCTTGTACTTTCCGGTCAGTAAAGAGTAATGTGTTAATAAACTAAATTAAAATTCGCGAAGGACTTCAAAAAGGTCTTTGCAACTTTGACACTTGCTCAATAATTTATTATTGTAAGTAGGAACGTTGTGGTCATTTCGTTTTATAATGACTCGACCAGAATTTTGAGTATGGCGTTCGCAAGTGCTTTTGTCTTGTATTGTTGGGTTTATAGACAGTTAATAAAAATGTTGAGTTCCATATGAGGTACTTACAAAGACCTTAAGAAAACACCATTTTAAACCAAAATCTATAATTTGTCATGAAAAACTTATTTGCCGACTACATAAATGAAACTTTTAATTCGAAATTGCAAAATTATATTATAAAATATTTTATAATTTTACAAACTACTGTATATATTACAATATTTTAGGTTGTTATTTACTATTTTAATTATCATAACGATGCAGTCACTAGTAATAAAAGTAAATTTTAAACATCAAACATGTTTTTACAATTATAAATTGAATAAAAATTTTAAAGCTATGTAAAAAAATTGTTACATTCACTTTTATTTACTACTGTTTTAAAACAAGATATTTACAATTGAGCTTAAAGAGATGTTCACATTTTTAAGCACTTGGTGTTGTTAGTGACTTTGGTGGCGCGGGTTCGATCCCCGCAGTGACTTTTCGGTAACCCTAGGTAAAGGTCGAGGTTGAGTGGTTGAGAGGACTTGGTAGTCCTAACTTGGCCTTGTTCACCAAGACACAGTTTTTTTAATTTCGCTCGCCTCACGTCACAATCAACAGGTGGAAAGCGCTTATCACCTTGCAATCAGTCTCAAGGTCAAGTCCCACGGCTCGCAATGCACAGTGAAGTGGTGGGAAGTTTCCCATCATGTGAGGACAGAGGAAGCACTATCGGCTATTGACTATTGACTGACACTATTGACACATTGACTTCAACTATTGACCTCAGCCCACACTTGCAATTGTCCAATCTGCATTTATTGCGCGACATCTGTTCATCTGGCGATATGGGTGGTTCGGAAATCACGTCAAGCCGTTGGTTCGTTCCATTGGTCGTTGGGCTATTTATTAATTACCCATTCTGGGGAACAGTCGGTCCTTGTTTGTAACAAGACCACACCTCGTCATCCATCAAAAACACTCATCATACCCTTCATCCCATATTCACCTTAAATACCTCTCCTACGGAGTGGCGCTTGCGCAATATCACACCTTTCCAGACTTTTTATTCTTCAAAAAAAGCAGTTCGAACCATTGCAAAAATTCAATGGAGAGAGTCGTGCAGACCATCGTTTCAAAGTCTCAATATGTTGACTCTTCCCTGTCTCTACATCCTTGAAACCTGCGTTTTCTTCAAAACCAAATGCGATCCCATAAGAGGTTTAGACATACACTCTTATGAAACTAGAGGCAGGGAAAACTACCGAACTGGGCGACACAGAACGGCGGTTTACGAGCGTTTGCCTTCTCAGGCAGGAGCCCGTTTTGTCAACAAATTGCCAAATTCGATAAAATGTGCTCCAACGCCACAGGCGTTCAAGTCTCGTCTAAAAGCAGTTTTGACCGCGAACACTTTCTATAGTTCAGACGAGTTCTTGGCACACCAATGGGAGACCTAGTGAGAAATGGCTACCGGCCTTCGGATGCTTAAGTGGGAGAATTCGAATGAATGAGCCGATATGACTGTGAAAATTGTATGTATGAATGAGTTCTCGATGTAAGAATGAGTGACAAAATTTTAGCTTTTAAAATATTTAAAACCTGACGAATTTCATACAATGTATTTTGTTAACGAAATAAAATATTTATTTATTATTTATTTATTTATTTTATACCCTCTAAGAGTGGTCGGTTTTTCAAATCAAAGTATCAAGGACTGAAAGCACGACACCAGTATTTTTTAACCGTTCAATTTCATTTTTTCAGATAAATATTTTTTTAACGGTTTAAGACTGTGAGAGCTTTTGAGTTAGACATGATTCCCCAAATCTCATAGGTACGTTCAAGGGGTAAGATTTCTATGATTATTGTTAGAAAATTATCTTGGAATCACTAAATCACTTTTTGAGATGCCGACCACTCTCATGAGGGTATTTTAAGGCAAATATGTGGTGAAGGATGAGTGTGATGAGTGGTAATATTGAGTTATGAGGTGTAGCCTTGTTACAAACTAAGGGCGACTCTTCCTTAGAATGGGTGATTAATTAATAGCCAATGGAAATACAAGAACCAACGGCTTAACGTGACTTCCGAACCACGCAGGTGATGGTCTGATATGTCTAAACGATGGTGGGAGTCGATACGGGTATCATCAGATGATCACTGAGACTATCTGAGTCGCTTTAGACGTAGACCTATATCATCCTCAAAACCTGACCTCCATGAAGCTGGATTACAGGACCACGCCATGAGTCCCAGTCAATGGAATGTAAAACAGCTGAGGAAATCTAATATTGAGTTCCAACATTAAACGTAGAAAACAGGAATTACACCCGTTAAAGATTATGACGGTGATAAGACATTTACTGCTTCGACTAAGCGGGGCTTCAACTTTCCACTACTCCTTCTCTAGAGTTTCTATACTAAATACAAATAAAATAAATAAAAAATTGGTGTAAATACAGAAAAATATAATATTAGGATTGCACAACTGCGTGATCTCAAAGGATGGTATTTCCAAAATCATTTCATAGAATTGATCAAATCAAACCAAACAATCATAAAATCTGGGGTATTGAAATCTGCAAATTAATTCTTTCTTCCTGAATCTTCAATCATGTTCCATAAAAATCCCTCCAAAAAATAAAATATGTTTTGGAACTTACAGTGTTGTGTTGATGCAGGCTCCAAGTTGAGTTATGATGTCGGAAGGGAAGCGGGGGACATTAATTTAAATAGGCTTTCAAGTGGAAACAACAGTTCTGGTGTCAAGTAGCCCATTTCGTCTCGAGATCTTGCTGGGTGCCCAAAATATTGGCCCTTTTACAGTCAGCTCAACCCAAGATTATGTTATGGTTGGTAGATAGCGCATAAATGGCGAATGGCTGAGGCACGAAACTCAACAATATTGAGCCAGCCCACTCTCAGAATGCATGCGCTTCGAGGTAATTCTTTCAAGAGTCTGAAGTTGAGCTACTGACGCAGGCGCTAGTTCGTTCGTTCTCGAAAATCACACATTGTATAATAAACTTCCAGATAACTTGAAGCAAGAAGTGTCATCCATTTTCCGGATCAAAATTAAAAAGTATCTTGAAGAAGGCCTTCTACTCCGTACACGACTATACATGATGGAAGAAATATGTGAAGAATAGCGTTGTTTCCTGGGTCTTTTGGTTGTCTTTTGTTGATTTGTTCTTTGTTATATGTTTTTGTTTGTATTTCTATGCATCTTGTATGCTATGGATTAAATCTTTCTTTCTTTCATATTCCATTTTAATCATTTACATTGGACAACCGCGAGCATGTGAAGCCGTAAGGGGAGATAACGGCGAGAAACTGCAGCCCTCGCAGCGCATTCTGTGCGTAAGCTGCCGCAACTATGTAGATTTTCCTGCCTTCTGTGCGCCATCTATCTTCTATAACATTAGCTTTGGCTCAACGGATCAACTTTCTTAGGCCTGAACTTTTCAGTTGAATGAATCAACCTTCTCAAGAATAATACTTCAACTCTTCCGTGCATTCGACCAAAAGAGTATCATATTATATTCAGAAAGCAAAAACGAGGATATTAAATTTTTAGTATCAGCTTAAATTTAGATTCGAGTTCAAGCATAAGCTATAGTTAATGCAACGATGTAATTCAAGCTTTATTGCTACTCCAGTTTTAAATATTTTAGCTGTAACCACTATCATATCAGATGAGTTTTAACGAGAATTATTGACAATGGTACTCAGATGTTATATTAATATACAGACATTGAGATGCTATTAAGCAATTCCTGCCGCTGTCATTTAACTAGATTGATAGAGACATACAGTACTACATTACTTAGATGGATTCAGGAGTAGATGCTGCTTGAATGGTACTGATTCGATTTGAGTATCATTCGATTAATTCGATTTTGGTATCGTTCTATTAATTCGAAGACACGCGTCAAATAAATTTAAATTTCATCTTTGGCCGAGAGTTTGAAACGATTTAGACTTAGTATAGTATAAATCAAGATGCAAAATTTGCGACCTCTATAATGGTCACGTATATGTATAATTTGTATATAACCAGTTTTGCCATTTGACTGGACGTGTTCGAGAGCTCAAAATTGGAAACCGTTCTGTTCCACGACCTTTCATTCTATGCTGTGGCGATAGAAATGAATAGCTCTATTTCTTTATGGAAATTCGCTAAAAAGTGAGGGAATTTTTAGGCGAAAATGCATTTGTTAGAGACTACATTGAATTTAACAACGTCGTGTAGGAATACAATGGTCTTGTTGGTACAGACCATAAACATTTCTGGAAAACAAATCTCTAAGACGTACTTATGATTAGCCTAATACATTTTAAATTAGTCACAACGCTTCTCTTTTTTGTCACTAAACGCCTGTAAGAGGTAGAATTCGACCCGGATCTCTGCATAATGACGACCGCGCAGTTTAGAAATGGAAGGGAATTTCTTCTTGAAAACAAGAGTAAGAACCCTGTTGTATATTAATCATTATTCTTG
This sequence comes from Matsumurasca onukii, assembly GCA_018831715.1. Lineage (NCBI taxonomy): Eukaryota > Metazoa > Arthropoda > Insecta > Hemiptera > Cicadellidae > Matsumurasca > Matsumurasca onukii. The sequence goes on from CM032059.1 coordinate 15,331,196, forward strand.
TCAAATATTTTATTAAATATTGCATTTCTTGTTTCAGGTAAGAAAAGAAGATCTCACAATCTATAAGGAATAAGTGACATTCTGAGTAAGTTGCATTCGAGTTTGTCTAAAGTAACACCAATTCTTCACATCTAGATGAAATTACGAAATCATATTTCTAAAGGTATTGATATCGTTGAAAAGAGATAAAACCTTCCAAATAATATTTGGGCTGAGTGAAAGATTGGAAAACGTTGTAAGTAGATATCGTAGGTCCAAGTAAAGGACAATAGTCCTTGGGGGACTCCTCACAAAACCTGAAGATTGCTCGGGGACTGCTGTAGGTTCTTACTCTTTCAAGCTCTCTGGGGAAATGAACGAATCCTTTTCCGGGGACGATTTTTCTTTAAGAAAAAAATGGAATCTGCTGCTCTTTCAATCTTTGAGATAGTCTATACGTAGAAGACTGATGGTCCCTTGTAGTCCCCTGAGCAGCCAGTGATAGTGTACGTTTTGTGGTACGTATAACAAACCCACAATAAAGCAATTTAACATCAAAGAAATTAAATGGAAATGTCTTTATTTACGTGGTGAAATTAGGTCTTTATAGTCCTCTCTTTGGTGGGGATTGTTGATCATTTATAATACATAATAAATGTATATCATATAATAGTATACCATTTGATGAAAATAGTTTTCAGTAGAGCTTCATTACACTACAAATTTAAATTAAATAAATGACTAACATTAAACAGATGAAAACCGTAACATGAATAATATTTCATTGTCAAAAAATAATAACAAGAAAAGCGATTGGCTTGATATCTTTAAAGCAAATGCTTTCAAACATTCAGTACCAAAAAGTCAAAACTAAAGTACTTTCTAAAAGTATTAAATTGTTAGTGTTTTCATCTTTAAACCAAAAGCACATATTTTGATCTCGAATTATTAAAAAAAAAACGTGCACACATTTATAGTTGTTACGTAGAACCTATTCAATTCAACAATGTGTCACGATGACAATCTGAAACGTAGTTATTACAACAGCTTGACACGTCTCTTGTCGTGTGCAGTTGACAGTATTATTACCGCCTAGTGACCGCCAATCTCGTGTAACTACGTTGAATCACCGCAGGTAGTGTGGTTGAGGCATCTTCTATGCTGACGACACAAACCTTGTTTTGTAGCTGGTGGTGAACATTCAATTTGAATGAGATGCTTCGAGTGTGTGTATTAAGAGTACGTAGTACCTGTCGGCCATTTTGTTTTTTTGTCCCATAAGAACAATGTAAAAAGAAGCATTTTCTTGAAACAACTCGCGTACAATTTCCATCGGACCTTTTTGAAGATTTGTTTTAAAGATAAACGATGTACCGCAGTGACTTCGCTGACCACCTTTTCAAACACCATTATTTTACTAGTAAAATAAAGAAGTTTAAATACAAAGATTATTTAATTTTTGCATTTATGGAAAGGTAAAGTTTGTTTTGTTAACGAGGCGAAGTTAGGACTACCACTCAACCTCGACCTTTACCTAGCGTTACATATACTCACATTATAAATATAAGTGGTGACTGCGGGGATCGAACCCGCGCCAGCGGGGTGATCAGCTCCGCACTCGCGCACGATTCCAAGCTGCTACGAGTCCGCATTCATGTCACGATCTTATAAATAAGACGATTGAAATTCGGCTTAGCGGAGCCACTAAAACGTTTAATGCAAAGTTTAATTTTAAAAAATCCGAAGCAAACTGTAGGTGTGAGGTGTCCCAAGAAAATGCATGTTTTTACATTGCTTTTCTGGGGCGAAATTCAAGGTCACAGCCACTACTGCGCACTCTTAATTGACTTCAAAGTTCATTTATACTTGTATGAAAGTTTAAAATATATTGACAGAAATCAAAACAGAGCAATAGTCACAGAACTTGTTATTATTATTTCTCTTCCACAAAACAAATATTTCCTAAAAGTCTTTGACAGCAACTTTTTGCCGGTTAGCGAATGACCATATAACAATGAATAACATGAGCAAGGCGTCTACCATTTTCCGAATGAAATAAATAATAATATAAAATTAATTGTAAATAATCATAATAATTTTAACTAAAACTATCTAAAAAAAATTAGATATAATTTAAACTTTGTTGTTGTTTTTTAATAATGTTTTCTGGAGAGTTGGTTTAAATTTCCGTATAATTTATCCCCAAAATTGATGTACCATGTCACCTTAAAACCCCGAATCTGAGCCTGAAAATTTTAATGGAAATTCTTTAATTTGGTTTAAATGTTTGCGTGGACACCCTATCATTGGTTTTCTCGGTATGTTTAGATTCTATTTGTCTTGGTGATTTGACCCTTTTTGTAGCCAGCCCCTGATTTGTTTCATTCCTCAAACAAAGTCGCCTCCTTTGAATTCCTTCATTTTTCCAGCTTCCGTTGTGTGAATTTTGGGGTTGTTTCATATTTTTCTTTTGAGAAGATTACATCTAACAAATCATGTTCTTAAAACCTATCTAATCATTTAATTAGTAATTTAATAGTTGAATTATCTACTTCACATACGAATCTTGAATTCATCGTAGTTTCATGTTCAATTCATCTTGTAAATAATCTTATCTTAATCATTGCTCGTTGGTTAAAAGTCCTAAATGTTATCGTTGTCATTATGCATTAGCGAATAAACACAGCAAACATTTGTTCATTTTCCCGCTGTAACTAACATGAAAGCGTATCTGGATTAGAAGTGTTGGAAGGTGTATGTGGGTAGCCGTGGATGTTGTGAAGGGGTTGATGCTGCAGACTCAATATCGTAGCCGCCCTATGTTTGCCGTGCTCTCCACGCTGGACCCTCTCCGCCCCGAAGTTGACCAAAACCTCGCTAATGGCGTCTGAAAGCTGTTTGTGTTTTCCTCCGCTTCAAACACAAGGAAAGTTTTCCTTGAACCAAATGTGTCAGGTATTGATCAATTGAGCCACAGACAAACCAACTATAGAGTCCGTTAGTCACCATAATTGAGCTAATGTAGTTCGTGTTTCCAATTCTTCTGCTCAAAACGTATGAATATATCAGTGGCTTTTAGCGAATTGCCTTTGGATTAGTGAGATTTTCACGCCGTCAGCATGGCAAGGCCCAGACCTTGGACCATGAAATGAGCACCAGCCCTTAGCCCCTAGAACACGTTTTTTTCCTTTCTTAAACACTGTATAGACCATAGACTAACGGACTCTATAGTAGAGTCTCTAGTCTGTGGTATAGACTTATGTGTATATACCTATATTGAATGATTTTAATACAATTTAGTATAAATGCTGCTTTTGTAAATATCTCGGTCAAGTTCGTTAGCCAATAAAATTGGACTACCGGAAGTACCCTTTTTTGGGAAGGAGAAAGTTTACGAAAAAATAGGTTTTAATGATTTAATTTCATCAGATTTTAATGCAATTTAAAATGTGTTATTGAAATGTGTATATGTAATAAAACATGCAGTGAAAGAACACTCTGCACCTATGAGCGGAGTGTACAGTATCGTAATGCCCGTGGTCATACAGTAGGCAAAGCTGAGATCGAAGGCCAAACAGTGGCTGTTATAGCGTAACATATTAGAGTAACACATTGCAAATAAAACATGCAGTGAAAGAACACTCTGCACCTATGAGCGGAGTGTACAGTATCGTAATGCCCGTGGTCATACAGCAAAGCTGAGATCGTGTGGGTAACATATAGTTTTAAAACAAATAAAGAGCTTTTGCATACAGAAGGCTGAGTGTGGCTGTTATAGCGTAACATATTAGAGTAACACATTGCAAATAAAACATGCATGTTATATTGTTGTATGTGTAAGTTATCAGACACACACGTACTGTATCACCAAAACAGATTTAAATTATAATTCCAAACCCTCCAATCATTAACAAGATCCCAACGACCGGTTAGGAAATAAAACTTCTAATAAAAAATAATTCAAAAGGCACGAGGGCGAGTCAGACCTATGAATAACGACCGACCGCCCGTCGAGGGTCTAATAAAATTCAGACCCGGGGTTTTAAACAGTCATAAAACATCCAATGACTCGCCGCCGCGGTTTAAATAACAATATACGATACATCCGAGACTTCACCCCTATCTGGCGGCGAAATTAGACACTATTCAACAACCGCTGGGGAAGGGGTTGATTACATTGGCTGTTTATGGGTCGATTGAAAATTACGGCAGGTTAAATAAAGGGCAGCCGGGTGTGTTTTGGAGCGATTGAATTTGAAACTGAAATTGGATATTTGGCGCGGGTGCTATGAGGGTGCTTAAACTAATGGTAGGGGGAAGGGTTAGGTTATGTGTTGATTGTGGTATAAAGACTAGATTTTGACAATACTGTATTTCAGTATTTTTCGAACTTTTACTAACTTAGGGATGCGCCTCAGCTGCGCGGCGAGAGCACAATGCAAGAGCCTAAAACTTGGGCATTAACAAAGTTTATTTGTGAAACTAATGAACAAATTAAGGAAAATCGGGCTCCATACACTTGTCGGAAAATTTCTCAAGTTTCTAAATTTATCAAATTTATTAATGTAAAAATAATTTTGAAAGATGTAAAACGGGCCACCGTAAACCCTTGCATGAGCTTATTTTGACAGTTAAGACGCATCAGTTGAAAAACGCACCTTGTCTGAGGTGACCACTAAGGTGGCCCCTTAAAAGCTCTCGAAGGAGATTTTTCTTAAAAACCTCCATCCATTCAAGTCTCACCCCCTCCAGTGGGACTATTTTCATTTCAGAGCATTCGCCCGTCGCAGAAGCGAAGGTCAGACGTTTCGCTACCGCCCCTGCGTCATCATGTCTCCTCGCTTTACGATCCAAGAGGGCAAGACAGTTCCAGGTTGTGAGTTTGGCAACCCTGACCCGGACTGTCTTAAGTGGGCCGTGTTCTGGTCAATATAAACGTGGTTCAGACACTGACTCACAGGCAGCACGCGATAATGTAGTCGGCATATAACTGGAATCGTCAACTTTAAATTCACTTGCTAGCTAAGAAATATTTTAATTTGGGATGGTTAGATCTGGCTTACCGGTGACTGGCTTATTGCGACTAAACTTGATGACGACTGTCCCAAAGTTTTAAATTTTATCCCTAATTTTTTACGGTAAAGGGCGAACCATTAAATTATTTTAATTAGTTCTTTAGGTTTATGTTCACGTATTAAAGGTATATAAACTTTTAGCCATTAAAAAGCAATTAAAACTTAGTTCCCTTGCTGTAGAAACCTACTTGCAAGCCAATTTTAAATAAATACGATAAAATCAAAAACCCATCCCAAAAGTGTGACGTTAAGGTAGCTCCAGACACGTTCAACCAATATACGAGAAAGTTCCAACAAATAATAAAAATTAATGCTACTAAACACAACGCAAAGAGTTTAGTTCTCGGTGGTAAGTGCGCGTGAACTGCAGCTTTATATAGCTGAGTCTCTCCTCGCTCTGACGGGAGGACCGGAGTTGCTAGGTGTCGAAAGAGATTCACATCTCTACCTATTTGGCAATACCAGAACATCCTAGAGAATACATCTAACCAATGTATGTCTGTAGGACACTTACACCTCAGTAACATGATTTGTTCTCCTTTTATGTCCTACAAATTTGGATTTTAATTCAACAGCTACAAGAAAAGGAAATTGGGATCATTTGGCATGGGAATGAAAACAACAGAGTTTCGTTGTTTTCAGGCGTCAGTGAACCTTACAACTTCCCCGTATCTCCCCTTATTTGTTGTTGTTTGTTCTGCTGTTTCCAATCTTATTCGGGCCATATCAGTTTGACAATCAAGTGGCCCAGGGAGGGTAGAACTGGATGTAAGAGGCGCCAAGGATGGGTCGAGACACTCCTTCAATAAACTCAAAACTGTTTATTCTCAGAATCGACTCTTGAAAATGTCTCGGTTTCTGGGATCCTTCATTTTTTTAAGGTTCTTCAAATTCCAGATCGTTATCCGATTTATTTCTATAATAATTTATTTCCGTAAATTTTGGAATATCGACTCCAAAATATGGTTCTTAATGAGGTCTTTTTCGGATTAAGATATTAATAATAAAAAGAATCGTGTAGAGTATTTTTCTGAATGTAGTTTATTTGAGTAATAAAACTGTAGTTTTCATATTTTCAAAAACACTTTAATGTGTGTAATATTTTGATATTTCCTGGCCTTAACGATCTTCACTATAAAGTAGAATCAATCGTACGATGTTATACATTTCTGCAATATGAAATCTTTAAAAACCCCGAAGCTTTAACCGAAATATTTCTCGTGCTTAGGGGCTAATCCCAAAATGACAAGCACCCAATGAGTGTCATCCACTGATGCAGCCCGCCCAGTTTTATCCGAACTGTAGCAGGTATATACTTACAGCCTATAAGTATATCATAGAATAAGCATGACAGTAAGTTATGCTTATTCTATGGCATCATCTATTGATGCAGCCCGTCCAGTCTTATCCGCACTGTAGCGGCCTACACTTACGGCTATATTTACAGCCGATTGTCTACGGACACACCCATAACAATAAACATGCTTTGCAAGCACTGTACCTCAGACAACCTTTTGTATGCTTATCGCTGGAACATGCTTGTGCTTTGATCCTCCGCCACTAAAGCGTACCCGTCACTCCTTGACTCATGCTCACTTCTTGAAAAGGCGCAAATATGGCCTTTTCATGGATTTTGTTTGAAATTACAGAAATACCGATTATTATATTTTGGAAACCAGCTGTTACTCAGGCACAAAGAGAGCAAAAAGATAATTCTATTATGAGCGAATTTCCATAGGAAATACGTAGAGCTGTCAATTTCTTTGGCCGAAAAGAACGAAACGTCGTAGAACATATGGTTTGCAGTTTCGAGCTTCTCAACACCAGCTTCTGAGCCCAATGGCACATTTTATATATAATTTAAAGTATATGTGCACTCTATAGAATGCATTTCTTGTCTGATTTTTACGGAATTTAGTACAAATTTTCCTTTTGCAAATCTCCTTCCCTTCAAATTCCTTTTCGTCTTTTAGAAAAAAGTCAAACACACAAGCTCGTTAACTAGCAAAATAGGTCCATTGAAAGTTACCTTTTGGGGAGGTGTTTTCCAAAAATAGAGGTCAATTTTGCGGCCGACAACAAACTCTAAATACGATCTATCAGCGAACGGTCTCTGAGTCATTAGATTAACTTTTACGCTTATATGTACACTATACAAGTACAAAAATGTAACCTCAAGCAATTTATCATCCGTTGATTTTTAAAGAATTTAATACGATAGTATTTAGATTTTCTCGAAAATTTCCAAACTGTGAGCATGTTTACAAAAACAATTAAATTTTCAAATCATGAATTTCCAGCTGTTATACGAGTATGTGGATATTTTATGGTTGGATTACATGTCGACAATAGTCACCGTAAAAGTAAAATTGTGAAGTTTGTCTTTTTTAACGAGACGATGTCAGTACTACTGTCTACCACTCAACCTCAACTTCAGTTTCTTTTTACTAAAACAACTCTACCCCCGAATAATCGTAAAGCTCAAAATGCTAAAACTACGCATAACGCAGAGGACAATAAACTGAAATCAACCCCTCCCTCCCCGAGAGAGCAACAGTATGATTCATCGAGAAGTACCCTGAGTAAAGTGGTGTAGGGGAGTGGTGGGTGAGGGGTAATAAACATTGATGCCGGGCAGGAAGGGAGGGGGTAAACAGCTGGTGAGGGAGCAATAACCTAACTGCAGGTATCATCGGACTGTTGTAACCTATCGTGGATTACGCGGTTATACTTACACCGTCACGTCACGTCACGTCACGTCACGTCACTGCCGGAATTGTATGCTCCTGTGTAATCAAATGGAACCGGCTATACACACGTCACGTCACGTCACGTCACGTCACGTCACTGCCGGAATTCTAGCGTACGCATTTTGAGGCATGGAATGACGGCGGTGGACGTGACGTGACGTGACGTGACGTGACGGTGTAGTATAGCCACCCTCACCGTCAAGCAACGTCCAGCGTATCATAGAATTGATGAAACTCGCCAAAATCGATGCAACTAGACTTTCCGAGAGGGGTAGGAACCGGTTTCAAGGCACAAGGATGTGTAAAAGACATTAGTATATTTTTCCTAGTTTATTTCGTTGTAATTACTGTTAATCGTGATTTAATAGTTGTTTTAATTCATTAGTTCATTTTCCTAGTCTACTTCGTAGTAATTATTGTAAATCGGTGTAAGTTTTGATTATACTTTGTGTTATAACTCATTAGTTTGTTTAACCTAGTCTATTTTGTTATTACCTACTAAACAATTTGTCATGTTAAATAAACAAAAATAAAAAAAGAAAATTGTGGGTAATTTTTTTTATTTGCGTTTTTAATAATAAACTTTTAAGACGAAAAATATTGTAATTATTACTATACCTTAAACAGACCGCTAGTTTTCTTGAGTAGAAATAGGTGTCCGAAAGTGGGCATGTTTTCTTTTATTTTTGTATATTAATATTTTGGAACAGGAAACACCAACTTTTGCCTCCGCAGATACATTAAGAATTAAATTTTATATAATGAAAGAGAGTTTCAGCTGTTAGCTGTTTAGGCTTCACCAATTCACGGTAAATATTTTCAAATGAATTGCGATTATTTGCAAGTAGAGAATAAACGTAGCTTTTATAACTTGTTGATTCTGGGGATTTAAACGCATATATTTGATGTACAGAAAACAATGCCGATATAGATAATTATAAAATATCAATGGCTTGTCTTGGTTTAGAATCTCTAGTTAATGAACCGACCAGAGTAACTAATTTATCTAAAACTTGCATTGATCACGTATTTGTAAGATTTTTAAAACAAGAATGAAATTGATTGTGTAACAGAAGTGCTTCAAACGAAATTACCGACCATTATACAGTTCTAGTTAGGCTGGGTGTGGAGGTCGGTGCGGGCGGGGGAGGGGACGGTCAAACAGCTGACAGGAAATTTTAGGATATAATTAGTTTATTTGTATGCTCCTGGCTCTTTCTTTACATTTGTTTAATATTATTATGATGGAACCCCTAATCGGACAAAATTGTCCTAGGGGCCCTATTTTTCTTTGTACTTTGTAACCTCTACTGAGTATTGTATCACTGTAACGGATGAGAATTGTGTTTATGTATAGTGTACACCATTGTAATTCACCATGTACAAATAAAGAATTTATTATTATTATGTGAGACACTATCAAATTGTGAAGTTCACAAAATGTTTCGTAGTCCATTCGGAAGTACTCGAAGAACCTTTCTTCAGTACTTGACGGGACGTGACGTGACGTGACGTGACGTGACGGTGTAGTATAGCCACACCTCTGGAATTGACGGTGGTGGACGGAGGTGGACGACGTGACGTGACGTGACGTGACGTAGTATAGCCGCGCCTTCCTTTACATTAGGAATTGAACATATGTGTCCAGTTTATATTTGGGTTTAGTGTGTTTATACTAAATAAATTGCCCCAATTTTGGAGCGTATTTCATATACAGGGTGTCCCCTAAAGCTTCGTTGTTTCCCAATAGATCTTTACGAACTTGACGTCAATAGGTAGGTAATAAAATTTACTACAACACGTTATTCTTTACATTTTATCGTCAAACTCACTGTTTATTCGCTATTTACTTAGATACAAATGTATGTTAATTTTGAGGTAAATCCGATAAATGGTGTGGGAGATAATAAATAATTAGTGAAAAGTATAAATTGGCACATATCTGGTTAACTAAGCATTTTTGGAAAAAATTTATTCTTCTTTTTATTTTGACTCATATAACCTTTTCCCAGAGTCTGACACTTTACTTATGGGACTCCCTGTATAAAGAAAATTTAATAAATAAATTTGAAATCTTCTTACACATTGTAAGTTGCATAGCAAAGAATACTTGTTGTATAAACGGTATCGTAAACTTGTGATTGAACTTTTGATACCTACAAGTAATTGGTATTAGCTTTAATGATTCTTGGTTAGTATTTTTACATTACATTATTGCTTTTCAAATAAGATCGTGTCATAAAATTAGTTCAATAAATGCAATGTTATACAATACAACAGATATAAATCAAATAAAAAATACCAGCTCACACCCCCGGACGAAGAAGGTACGGTACCCAAACGTTTCAATACACAGACGATGCCTTCAAATTTAATAGACAGCCAGCTTTTCGCCAGCCCGTACTAATCAAGAACTACTTGCTAATTATGTGTATGCGCCGGGGAGAGGCGGGAGGTATAAAGTAAAGTTTCAAACACTTTTGTGATCGGATTTGTTAATTTTATTTAATTTGACTTATTAATGGGAAGTTTATTATAAAAATAACGCGTCAATTTTAAAAATCCGGTGTGTCCTATAGGTTATTATGATTAGAAACTATGATCTTTGTAACTTACAATAAACCCAACTTGTGAGTTTTGAGAAGATTTACTTAAGACCGACTACTGTTTAAATCCTTATACACGATAGCTACTGTCGATTGTTTGATTTCAAGCTTTATTCAGATTTCAGAAGATGGAGAGATACAAAATACACAATGGAATTCTCCTCCAACACTTTTTAATTATTGCAGTGACAATTTCACTTAAACATCCGTGAATTCCTGCGTGCAAAAAAGCTTTAGTAGCGGCCTCAAAATAAGTATATTCCTTTGAAAATTTCAACACAAAAAAATCGATCAAATCACAACAACGTAACCCAGCCACCCCTGCTGCCCTTTGAACTGAAAGCGGCCATCAAAACACAAACAGGACTTTCAGAAGCACAAAGGGATGAATTAAAGAGAAGCGGTGTCGAAGAGGTGGCTTCAAAAGGCACGTTAAGTGAAGGGGTGTTGGGGGGGAGGTACTTTAGGCAACAAGAAAGGTTGACTTGTGGGGAGGTTGAATGTTTGATAACTGCTTTGTAAGGGTCACAATAGCGTGTGAGTACAATGTACAAAGGCGGTGTCGTCTGCGTAGGGGATGAAAAATCTGGCGAAACAGACACGTGCAAGGGAATATTGTTATTTGGGACGTCTTTATACAGGGAGGAGTTATAATAAAAATATTTACTAGTGAAAGAATATAATAAGTGCTACAAAACAAATAATAAATTTTTTACATGTTCCCTCTCGGAGCAGAAGCAATGTTTCGTTTTTTTTAAGAAACCTGTTCACAATTTCTTTATACTGTTTTTACCTTACAAAAGACTACTATTTTGCTCAATCCGATAACGTTTTGAAATTACCGAAACATTTTGAATAAAAAAGTTAGTTTTAGTCTTGATACGTTCAAAATTAGTCCATGTAAAATTCAGCGAAAGCTGAAATATCTGGCAGTAGAGAATAAAGTAATAATAAAAACGCGCAGATACGGTGTAAAAGGTGTCAATCTCTCTAAAACTTGGCCAACTAATAAGCTTTCAGACAATACCAATTAACATTTGTTATGTATTATAGTTGTAATATTTATAACGCTTAAATGTTGAAAAACACGGTTTGTCGAAAATATCAGTGATTCAATTAAAAATATGTCAATAATTACTAAAAAGACAACTCTAGGTTTTTTTAAATCAACATAACCCAAGGTTGTTTTAAATAGAAAATGCTTATACATACTTTCAGTAAATCCTAATATTTTTTGCAAATTTTCTTTCACACGTTTCGTTTATAGTCCTTTATAAGGTGAACCATCCGTATAAAAAATTATGAACAGTTTCTTTTAAAATTCGAAAAAAGGCTGCTGCTCCGAGAAGGAACATTTGCACAGTACTAGTAAGCATTTTTACATTGATTACAAAACACCTTGTATATGTCTGGGGACGTCTTTATGACTGGCCTAAGTGGAAGTTTAGTCAGGAGTTAGTAGTTTAATTGAATAACTAACGGTATCTTTAATCGCGGCACTGAGTCTAAAACAAAAGACACATCAGAAAAATAACAAGAAGAAAAACATACCTTTTTACATTAGTTTTCCTCGCCAGTTGTTATTTTATTCCATGAACGCCCTCTCGATACAGAAAGGAGAGAAAGCCAAGTGAACTACAACTACAGGTGAAAGGAAGTAAAAGTACTTATGGGTTCGGAGTGTGGGAGTGATGTGGTTGTAGTAATAAGACGATTCAACCTGCAGACCGTGTGGGTTACTCTACTGTACATTTCAGCTTTAGTTGAGTTGGTGGTAGTGGCTTCCAGGAAAAACTGACACATACCTTGTTAAAATCACTTTCATTCGGGGGGTCGGCCCTGCCCTGGCACCTTGAGCTTTGCCCATGTGGTTTTACCTGTTTTACACCCATATTGTGCCTTTTTATAAACATTACGGCTTTTTAAAGGGACCTCCTCATTGGCTACATCAGTCATGACTGATTTAGCCACTGACTGGGACCCTTTTTAAAGTACAAATATAAGTATGTCATTATTCAGTAATGAATACCAAAAAGTAAATGAATATACTATAACAACGAGGATAAAGATATGTCCTGTTTTTTACTAAGAAAGTCGTAACTTCATAAAATTTCTTTCTTTTTTAGACCAAAGAATTTTATTTCAGTAATAATTCTATATACAGTACATGTTTTTGAAAAACGTTATAAATCTTTTAAATTACACCAATTTGAGCATTTTTGTATTAACCAATATAAAGACAAAATAATCTGTGTTACTAGTTTACATTGAGCTTATGGAGAATGAATCTGAGATGGAGATTTTAAGAGCTTGCATAAGAGCAACGTAAAAACAAACATTTGCTACAAACACCTCACTCCTTCAATTTTCATTAAATCTTTTTGAAATAGGGGTTATTTCAAAGAGGGCAATGTATTGCAGTGACTTCACAGACTATTTTTTTTATAATTCCGTTAGTTTAATATCAATAGTAAAACAAACCATTTAAATTCGGCTCAACGGAGGTTTATTACATAAAAATGCGTTGAAAACTGTACGCGTGAATATTTCAAGAAAATGCTTGTTTTAAAATTTGTTACATATGACAAAATGCAAGGTCACAGCCACTACTGCCCACTCTTAATTTTAAATATCTGCAGATTTAAAACAAAAATACAAAAACTGCTGAATTTTTTTAAGACTCGTCGTAAATTTGTCAAATATTGGACGAGACATCTCTGTTGACTTGCCATATGGCCCCGCCCCCGCCATCCCCCCGTCTGAGAGAATAAGCAGGGGAAGACGAATGGGCTGGAGTGGACAAAAACGGGGAAATGTTTCTTGTTAAGTTTTGACATATTGGATTGTAGCAAAAACTGAGAGACACGGTTTCAGCTAAAGTTTGTCGACGTATTTTTGAAACTGCCCTCAACAATTAACTCAATATGTTAATGGTACAACTCAATCAAAATTACAAAAAATAATAAATTAAAAAGAAAAAACTGCTGGTAATGTTCGTTAAAAATTACGTATATTATTATTATTTTACACTAAATCCTCAATTACTCCTCATGGAAAATATATACAGTCAATATGAATGTAAGGTATAAAATTAGTTATACATAAATCATACGTTTACGTAAGGAATATAGGATTTTAAATCAATGACATCATGCCAAAGAGCACAATAATATACAGTTATTATTTAGTATTTATTTTATATACAGTACATAGTTATACTGTAATTATTATTCTCTGTGCTTTAAAATATACCTTTGATATTCTATGTACAGTACTAATAATTTTAATAGGATATGGCACAGTAACATTGGGGAAAAACAATTACAATTAATAAAAAATCGTAAACTTTCCAAAAGAAAATACACCAAGTAAGCAATATTAAACGTTGTTAAAATCACAAATTGAATTTCGTCAGTGCAAAAAGTATGTAGCAGAGCGTGGTTTCGATCCACGGACCTCTGGGTTATGGGCCCAGCACGCTTCCACTGCGCCACTCTGCTCTTGTTGTGAGGTGATGCAAATACCGCTATCTGAATCCTACCCCCTCCAACACAGCTGTTTACTTGTTTTGCTGCTTTGATTTGCACAATACAGTATATTGTGTACTTAGTGTTGGGCCGTCGAAATTATGTCTTGGCTCTTTGAATATGTTTGTTATCTATACTATTAGTATTTCGGTTAGGGTTGTCCGGAGTGTTGAGATCTCGGAATCTGGCTGGGGTAATTCAGAATTTTTTGAATAGAAATGGTCCTTAGTGTGTGGAGGGTGGGGGAAACGAATAAAATTATATAGATTTTTATTTTTATGGGGTTTTTGAGGTCCCCAATTCCCCATGTTATATTTCTTTTTTTAGTAAATATTTATTAGTAAATATCAACGGATTTGTTTGAAACTCGACACATAGTTGTATACCATTAACCCAAAGACCCCTACTGATTTTGGGGTTCGGGGCACAATATATGGATTTGGGGGGGTTAAAGGGGGCAAGTAATAAAAAAAATCATAAAAATCGATGTGGGGTATCAAGAAAAAGGGAATATTATGCTGATTTCAAAAATATATTGGTTGCATACCAAATTGTTTGTGGGGAGGAAGGGGGAAAGTGGGGTAAAACATTAAAAAATCTTGAAAATGGCACGACATTTAACAATTAAATATTGTAAAAAAATTGTCCAAAGCAAATAAGCCATGAGATAGGCCGGCGGGATGGCCGAGTTTTACAAAGCGAGCACCGAGGCCGTAGGCTAGTTACGTTTAAAAGCTGGTGCAGCTAGTTTTAAAAATAACTTTCTCTCGCCTTAAAAACAGCGTAGATTGTTTTGTTTGACTTGCTAAAAGCACTGTGTCCTTATAGGTAGTAGGTGTGAATTATTTAGAAGTAAACATTTTCATATTAATTTTTAACAAGTTTTTATTATATTTACAGATTTAATTATATTTTAAAATTCTTATTCATTTTTATATTTAAGTAAAAAATGATGATTGAATTCATTTTACTTTCACGCTGGTGTAGTCGGTTCTTAATGTATACTTTTTATTTTGCCATTTACTAAAGATTTGAACACTAATAAGAAAACCGTTCTGCGTTAAAATATTAAAGAAAATGCGCTGAAATCACGTAGGTACGCATCTATATCTGCGGGACAGGGTACATTATATAAGCCGGATTCTGCAGCAAACCTCATAGCTCAGTGATAGAGCTCGTGTTTCTCAAAAAATCAGCCCGGGTTCGATTCCCGGGCACAGTGATAACTTTTCACGATGGCTACTTCCCGTGATTCGGAAGTCACGTTGGTCCATTCCGTTGGTCGTTGAGCTATTAATAAATGACCCAATCTGAGAAACAATCGGCACTAGTGTGTAACAAAACTTCACCTCATCATCCATCAAAATCCCTCAACCAACGAACACAGAATAATATAGAAGGGGCATAACCATCTAGGAGTAATCGGTGTCTCAAATCAAAGTAAAGTTTAAAGTACCTACACTGATACTACATCGTTCATTCATCCATTCTCCCTTGAACATGCGCTAAAATGCTGTAAAGCTGCGTGCCAAGATACAGTACAAACCGGATTTAGCATACCTTCACTGATATAGTAGACAGTAGGGACTAGCGAATAGGTCAGTTGGTGCATGCGTGGGATAAAACGATGACTTCATCGTTCATTCATCCATTCTCCCACTCTATCTGCCTGCTTACGTGGCTCTGTTTTTATATACGTGTTGATTGCTTAGTGGGGTTACTTTTAAATCTGTTTCATGGGATATCTGGGAATTTTGAGTCACAATTTGTAATTTTGTGTTTTTATGGTTTAGCATGTTAGACATTTCGTAAATACATACATATTGTAGACGTGCTTCAAAAAATTCACTTGGGCGCCTAAATCATAAAATACACAATTTATTAACTTCGAACTTGGTTATTTATCTATTTTTCTCGATGACTTCTCTTTACTTTGGCGTTTACCGAGTTAAAGTCGATCTAGGTTAACTAAATCTGCAACTTCCATAGATGCATCTCCTTGTCCCTCTTCTAAAGCCATCCATCCACTTAACCTCTCCTGGGCCTCTCTCCTCCTGGTCTATGCCCATCCGTAGTTATTTAACACAACTCTTGGAAGCCGTATGACCTCTGTATCGTATCTCTCTCTGTTGGGTATGTCTTCGCTTTTGACTACTAAAATACGGAAAAGTTAGCGTCTAAATTAGATTTGACAAGCTATCAATTCTCAAGATGTAGCGGTATTTTTACATATTGTTTGATATAGTCTTCGGTTAGATCTGAAGTTTAGATATATAACTAAATGTAGTTTCTAGATTAGTGTAGTCTTCTGAAGACGGGTGGAGTTTTTACTCGAAACGTTAGGAGTAGTTTTTCTCCCGGAGTGGCAGGAAAAGTCCGTTTCTTTCTTTTTACTAAAGATTCTTTCCGATCCCAGTTCTTTTAGCCCTAACCGTTCAAGAACCTTTACAGGCGTCTGAACTATGAATTTTGTTGAATTATTCAGCTATACAAATTCTGTAAAACCATGAGTATGAAAGAATCATCTACAGCCACTCCCGGATGGGTCTACTAGCAGACGCATCGCCAGACACAAAGTGACTAAGTATAGACACATTCAGCTGTTGCTCACTTGTCACCTGTGTTTTCTCTCTCTCTCTCCCCTCTCTCCCTAGATAAATATTTAGTGTTTTGTCTGCCACCGACAAATTACAATATTTAAACCTTTCAACTCTCCCCAGAGACCATTAGACCCGTCTGACTCCTGTATATGTTGAGACGCATCAGGTGTTTTCTCGGCCGCACCCATTCAAGGTTTTGTTGAGAATGTTGAAGGTAATGTTTGTCTTGTGTTACGAGACGAAGTTATGTCTAAAAAGTCCTCTCTGCCACCCCAACCTCGACCTTTTCCAAGTGTTACTGAAAGGTAACTTACGAATTGAGTGGTGACTGCGGTGATCTCCGAAGTCGCGCGCGTTACCAATCCTCTACGGGTCCACTAATGGAATGAATGGAGATATAAAAGAGGGGTTATTAGTGAATTTCTTTAGGGCATAGAGCTATTCTTCTCTATTGTCACATGGAGCGCAAAAGGTTTTACAACAAAACGGAAAGCAGTTTTGAACTTCCCAACACCTCTTGAGTCGAATAGCAAACCTCTCTATATATTAATATATGTGTGATCACTCTTCAGGTCGAATTTTTCGTCTGATTTTCCTAAATGTTGCACAAATTTCCCTTTTGTTATAATCTCAAGGAAAATTGGTCTACTGGAAAAGACCTATAGGGAGGGAATTTTACCCCAAAACTGGAGTTTCAAGCTGTAAACTCTGTATTTATGATCTGGTTTTGATTGAACCAAATGTAAACATTTATGACATGGTTCGTCACATTTGTACTATATCAAATAATCAAACAAATCCATTCAGCCAGACCAAGATGGCGGTGGAAAACAGTACTTTGTACTCGTGCTGGGGACGGTGTCATAAAAGTTAACAAGTTTAATTGAAATCGGACTATAAATAAAATTTTCATAAACGCCCACCACCAAAGGCATTTCCGGTGTACATTATAGCACAATATATGGAATTCGCTAGGTTCACGGTAGCGCTTGAAGCTACGTGTCGGTTATGTTGTAGATGCTGGTAATTGCCATTTTATGACTTTCGAATAAAGTTGAAGTGAAAAGAAACGCTCAAATATAAGTCTTTGAATTAATAAAATCACTTCAAAATTCATTATTTCTTGTTAATTAAGATACTAGTGAAACAGAAGATAGGCCTAATTAAGTTATTATATGGGCACTATGTATGGTAATTGGTTATGGGTTGTTCATCCGTCCTATGATTACTGATACGTCTCACGGGATGGCCATACCGACAGCATAGTATACATAGTGATTGAGTGTATTGTAATTAGTGATATTGATCATGTTTTGAATTTAGACGAACATATTGTCGATAACAATGTTTTACCCACAAAGAGGACATCAAAGAAATATAACTATTTTCTAAGTTGCTTTTAATGAGTACTGTTCAGATTATAGTAGGAAAACTGTTCTTTAGTGACCATCGTGGAGAAAAGACATTCTAGTTTGATTAAATAGGCAAAGTTTGTTTTGGTTAACGAGGTGAAGTTAGGACTACAAAGTCCATTCTACCACTCATCCTCAGCCTTTACCTGGCGTTACTGAATAATCTCTTTACAAAAATTAATGTAAGTGGTGACTGCGGGGATCGAACCCGCGGCGCGGAGTGATGAGCTCCGGAGTCGCGCACGATTCCAACCCGCCACGATTATGTCAAGTTTGTTTTTTCAACACAGAAGATGTAATGTCAAACTTTCTCTACCATGACAACTCAGGGGTTTAACACTAATCATAAGCTCCTGAGTACACTAGTCCCTGTATATATACCTACTCCCAAGCCCTTACGAAAGATATGTCAACCAACTGAACCAGAAACGCTCAGTATTGAAACTATAATGAGACAGGAAGTGCGTCAACGCGGATATATTCATATTCAGATGCAGCTCATCAGTTGGGCACATCAACACCTGGTTTTTATATTCCGAGCACTCAGAAATAGACTAAACTCTCAGCCTGTTGAATACAGATGGACAAATCAAGCTTTGTATCAAAGTCTAACCACGGTCGAAGTTGAATCGCAAGTTGACATTGTGAAAAGATTTTAGTCTCTGTGACCATAGATTGTGGAATCTGGCTCGCGAAGGACCAATGAAAAGTGATGTCAGGTGTTTTTTGATTATTTAATACAGTATTTCTATCACAAGTCTTGAGAGTGATCATTTGTGCTTTTTTGTATTCTCTGGTGGCTGTGTACTTTTGGAAATCTTTGGATAAACTGATGTAACATAACTGAAGGTAGGCTAGTAATCAGATGATCAGACAGTAAGCCTCCTTTCCCGGAAACCAGAGGTAGAGAGAACTACTGAGCTGGGAGACACAGAACGGTAGGTCATGAATGCCCTCACGTGCACGAGTTCAACTCGTCAACAGGATGCCAAATCCGATGAAAGGTACCCCTATGCCAAAGGCGTTGACAACTTTTTTGAAACATATTTTGGTCGCAGAAGCCTTTATCTAAACAAACGAGTTTACGGCGCATGACCTGGACTCAGCATAAACATGCAGGCTTCGGACTATGAGGCTAGACTGGGAATAATTCGAATGAATGAGAATAGTGTGAGTGCAAATACCGTTTGTTTGGTTGTGACTTAGATATGTATGAACGTAGAATTTTAGAAACCTAATGCAGAACAATGACGGTTGCATAACAAGTATATATGTCACGCAATAAAAGATTTATTTACCAAGGGGTAGTTTAGTTCATGCAGGTAGTGCTCTGCAGTCGTAGTTTTAAGAGTGCGCTGTAGTGGCTGTGGCCTTGAATTTCGGCCCCTAAGAGCAATGTAACACATCCATATTCTTGTGACACTTCACGCCTACAGGTTTCTTCGAATTTTTAAGAAAAAAACTTTGTTTTAAAGTGCATTAAATGTTTAAGAGTCTCCGCTCTATTTTTCCATTTTCTCACTTATAAGATCGTCACATAAATTCAAACATTAAATCTTTGTATTTCAATTTCATGATTTTACTAGTAAAATAATAACATTGTATTAAAAGTTGTCAGCAAAGTCACTTTAGTACATCCTTATCTTTAACAAAACTTATTTCAAAAAGATCCGATAAAAATTGTAGCCGTGAGGTGTCTCAAGAAAATGCTTGTTTTTACATTGTTCTTATGGGACAAATACAAAATGGCCGCCAGGTACTGTGAACTACAGCTACCCTGTATGTTTGAACATTTGAAACAAAATTCACAATTGCTCCGTCAAAAACATATACGCGAACCTATAATTCCACGACAGAAAATGTCACACAGTTAAAAATTAAAACTCTCCCCCCACGTCAAGTGGTTTTCAATTTCACCTGCCCCGATAATCGTATTACTCATTACTTCCCCCTGAAGAACTTCACTCAATTACTGCCCTCCGATCCTTTGACAAGCCCAAGCCTGACTTGGAGTTATTGGAGCTTAGTTTACTCAGATTTCGTCCCTGAATCGCCGCCGCTTCGCTTCCCCAACTCACAGCTATAAGTCTTCGCCAATCTGCGGTGCAATTTCGCGGGGCTTCAATCAGCTGGCCTAATTGAAACACACGACCACAGATTACAGTAGCTTGTACCTTCTGTTTCCTATGGTACGAATAAACGATTCAGTCGATTGTATCGATGTAAGAAATCTGTGAGTTTGGTTAGGTTTCAAGTTGCTTTGTTGTTTGGGGTGAATTTCCTAAGCTACTCAATTGTACCTTCTTGAGATCGAACAAAACTTCGTAAAAAGAAAAAGATTTGCATGTTTGAGCTCACCTCTTGAGTCAAATGGAAAAACCATACGTATAAAACGTATATATTTTCAGCCGCCATCTTGGTCTGATGAAAGGGGTTGTTGTTTTTTGGTATACATGTTAAGTGAGTTAACATAAAAGTGTGTACCAAGTTTAATCAAAATTGGTGCATAAATAATTTTTTTAGCAACTAAATGAAACTAGTTTGGGGAAGGCCACTCAAAAGTTAAATTTACAAAAGAAAAACGTGTACCAAAGTTCGTGAAAATCGGACAAAAATACGACCTGTACAGTGGTCACAAGGGCCCAAAAAGACAATTATGGTGTAATCTTTTATCCCGTTAGAGCTCCCCGATAATTTTCTTTTCCGTTAAGTTTTTAGTGTGTATTTTTGAATATCTTCCTGCAGGGACCTCAAATGTTACTTGTTTGCTCGTTTGTAGTTTTAACACGTTTAAAATTTTGGGAAAAGTTAGAAATAACAGGTCATAAGAATCAGAACAAATTTTCTTTAGTCGATGCACAAAGTATTGTCGATGGACTTTTTCAATATTAAATATACTAATTTTGCGTTTACCATTTCCTTTCCTAATCACAAATAATGTCCAGATATTTCTTGTCTCCCTCTTAATTGAACTTCCAACTACGCAACAGTTGTCATTGGGTGTTAATTGATTTGATCATTGCGTACTGCCGGCGGGAGTAACTATGACTCCTCAGCTAAAATCTGGACTGATCTTACTCAATTTTTTACTTATATTTTCTTTATTTTTCAGGTAAGCATGAGAAAATAGGACATCACCTATACAGACCTAATGTATTCGTAAGTATGTTTAGACTTTTTTGTGTTTGTACTCTGAGATATAGAAAACGGCTCCTCGACAGATAATATTCAACACGAATCTCCTTCAAGCTACTCAAGATGTTTGGGAAAATGCTCAGTAAATTACGTTGTCGAGTGCATTTTTCCAATGCTTTGAAGGAAAACTGCTCCATGAAATCGAGCAGGTATCAAATCGTCGGACTGAAGATTTTCACGGACTAGATTTGTGACGAATCCGTTATTCACGCTGAGGAATGTAGGAATTGTTCTTCACTTTTGTACGTCACTCATCGAGTATTTTCGTGGTGGAAATGTATTTTATAATTTCTGATATCTTTATTGTCAAGAAGACAAAGAAACAAAAGAAAATTAACTGATGATAATACTGCACGGTTTGATAGTACATATCGGAATCGCACAGTTTCTTTTAAATTCTTTGCGACAAAATTCCGTAATGCAGCATTAGTAAAATGATCCAAAGAACTTTTGATAGTTAAATTTATGGTAGAATTAGTGCTGATCGAAAAGACATAATCTATACCATAAATGTTTGGTTATCAGGCATAACATAGGGCAAAGAAACTATAAATATCTTTAAAAGCCCTTTATTGTTGATCTTTTGGACCAGTTTAGAAGATCGTTAAGTTAAGATTGTTAACCAGCAAAATCGGTTCACCGGAAGTTACCGTTTCGGGGCGTTTATTCCAAAACGAGAACTTATGTGTTAATTAAACCCTGTTATAGGAAATTCGCTATAAATATCTGACCAAACCTTTATGAGTCATACATAACTCCAACCCCTCTCTGACCGGGTGGTATAATGAGGTTATCGCTGGTTGTGTTGGCAAGCCTGGGGGGTTGAAACTCAATTTAGGGATGATCTCGCGAGCCAGGTATTGCAATCAGAAGGGTGAGACTCCCACAGGGCTTAGCTTCAAACCGGAGGGAAAAGTCCCATAAACCATTGAATTGATCAGTGACTACTTTTGCGAAGAGAGTTTAATCTGAGGTTTATTATTGCGTTTTCCTTAGGTTTTAGTGGACAAGAATAACACGACGTTTCGGGATCTGGAATCTCATCCCGTTTTCAGGTGAAAAGTAACTTAAAACATAACATTATAGGAAATGGGCGAGCCTAAAAGTAACCAGCGTAAGTTGTCCAGTCTCCCACCATCAAACAACTTGACTGTTGTTTCTTCGTTTTTTCCTTCTGCATTTTTCTTAGGACAATTTATGCAAAATTATTTAGTTGGATGAGCGGGCGCCAAAACGTAGGGTCTATTTTAGATTGAAGATTGTTGTATTTTAGATTGTTTGGTCTTAATAAGATTCCAAACAATAATATGCGTGGGATGCTATTTCACGCTTCATGGCTTTTTAATACACCCGGGTCGTCTAAAAATATCTACGTGTTATTTAATTAAAATGATCGTTTAATATAACACAATTAAATATAAATTTTCTTTCAATTTAAAATGTTCTTCGATGTGTCGTATTACGTAGAAATATGTTAATGAAATAGCACAATTGCACGGTTAAATATATTTTTATGTGTATTTATTATACTATAAACAAATTTATGTTTTAATAGCTTTTAATGTAATTGAAGACAACAAGACTTTTATGTAATTCATACCACAGATTAAACCGTATTTTATGTTCAAATAATTATTTTAGTTTTTAAAAATCAACTTTTGTCATTTTTATAACCTATATGTTTGGCGAATTTCACAATTAATTTTGACGAAAGAGGCACTAACCTCGTGTTCAGTTTGTGTAAGAACTCAAACTTATCGAAAATATAACCGTGTTTGTTTAGTTTTTTTTAAATTATTCATAAAATTAGGAAACCTATTTTTGAACGCACACTGCTGCTGTGTACATATAGCGAAAACTAGTAAAAAGCTAGCTACAACAACCACTTCAGGAGCAACAAAAAAACTGAGGGGTTTCTCCTGAAATGGCCGATAGGTTCAAAATATTTTCTTGTAAATCATTGTACATTATGACGACTTTTTCCCAACATTTATCCCTGATACTTCCAACCGTACTGGCAGCACAGTCTCACTAAAACGACTGGTACAACATCTTACACTGTGAAGAAGTGAATTTTGAGTTTAGTACATAACAATAAATCGCACTAACACTCCAGTAGAGAATGTAGCAGAGTAGCGGGGTGAGGGAGTGTGCAAGGGAGGGTTAGAGGGAGGGATGGAGGCTATTTAGTAGATGAGGCAACAGGTGTTGTTGTATAAGCCCACCCCTTCCAGCTCAACCCCTTAGAGCTCGTAAAAGGAAATGTTTATTTGTTTCTCTTTCAAAACTGAACAGAAATTTGCAGAATTCAGACATATTTCTGAGGTTGAAGTATTAGTAAGGCCTTTTTATTATAGTTTTTAGGGAACAAGAAAATCACAACGTTTCGGGATTTAGAATCCGGTCCCTTCTTCAGGTGGAAACCACATTACTGTCACTGCATAGTGTTGCCATGGTGAATAATAACGTTTGTTATCGAAAGTGAGTAGTTGTCATGCTTTAATTATAACTGCTAAACAGTTTTTATATAAGTTATTAGTTACGTTAAATGGAAAATAAATATCAATTTAATAAACACCACTTTTTTAAATGCCGAAATCGTCAATTTTGAACGCTTCAAAACACGTAAACAGGATTTACAGAACAAATAGTAATTGAAAAGGTTTTATCGACGTGTAGAAAGTTTAGTTTAGTGTGCGTACCGAATAAATTGTAGGACCGGAGACTTAGGTGTCGAACAAGACCCAAGTTCTTGATGTAAATAAATTTGAATTGTGACCCAATCATTGAAAGATACTACAGTTCATCTCTCACTGGCTGGGCAATTACACCTTAGTGATATTAGTTCTCCTTTTGTTTACCCACTTTTTGGCGAATTTCCTTAGGAAATACAGCTATTCCTTTCTCTCGCCAAAGAGAAGATGTGCATGTCGCTGGCCCGGCCACCTCGGAATTTTGCAAAATTATATCACGATTTAGTACGAAATAGGTACTAATTGGTACTACTAATTAAAAAATAGTTATAACAAACAGTTTTATATTTATTAAAAATAAGTTGAACGCTTTTTTTAAATTTGTTAGTTGAATAAATTGTAATTAATTGATAGAAGCGATAAAGTTTTAAGAGTTTAGAATTTCTTAAACTTATACTGTACTTCTAGAAAAGTATCCCGTGCAAATTTTTAAATCGAACCGCTTTCTAAGGAGAAAAAGTAGGGACAACCTTGTATTTGATACTTTATAACCAAAAGCAAGGGTATGTTGAAATTTTAAGTTTTATTTTCCGTCAACTTGAGAGAAATGTGATAAAACAACTCTTTCTTGATCTGCGGTAAGATTTAATCCACGTTTTATTACGGTTTTTCGTCAGCTGGAACGGTTTCACACTGCATCCAGTTAAACCGGTGATATTTAGTTAAATCCGGTTTGATAAATCGAATCAAAATCACGGCAACATTAACCCCCGTAATCCCTGCCGTAATCGTGCCTGCGGCTCCCTATATGACGCGCGTCATACGCTGCCGCGTTTCTCCCCCTACACAGCAAACCTTCACAAACACGCGCGTAGTACGCCCCGCGGCGCCGGTAAATCTGCTCAAAATTACCTCCCCCCTCATCACTCCCACCAGTAACTATCCACAATTGAAGATTGCTCGTGACAGCCACATATTGGATATCGGCGCCTTTCATTTTCGGCCGAAATGGGTTTTACCCCTCGGGGACATTTTGTGATTGGACCTTTTTTTGATTTCCTTTGGAGGAAATGTCAAGCGCGTAAATCGCGTTTTTGTTAAGGTCCATCTGTGTGTGTTGACTGTCTGGAATTGTAATGGTCTTTAGGTTTTCAAATCAACACAGCAGGATTTCTAAAACTAAATCAACAGGACAGTTCTTCTAGTAGAGTGTCTATACGGTGACGCTAGGTAATGGTCGAGACTGAGTCGTAGAGAGAGAGAGGATTTCGTAGGTTTAACTTCGCCTTGTTGAACTAGACAGCCTTCGCGTTGGGGTCGCGAAATGGTCTTTAGGTTTTCAAATCAACACTGCAAATCTTCAAAAACTAAAATCAACTGGCCAGTTCTTCTAGTAGTGTCTGTACGTGACGCTAGGTAATGGTCGAGGTTGAGTAGTAAAGAGAGGGGACTTCGTAGGTTTAACCTCGCCTTGTTGGATGAGACAAACTTTGCGTTTAAAATTCCAATTGAGCAAATGAATCATATTTTAGTAAGAATAATTAAATCCTAACCGCGTTCTGATTTTTCCGTTCCATTTAGAAGCCTTTTTCCTAGCTCTTCCTGTTTGAAACCATAATATTAGTTGTAGTATTCCCGAAAACGAAAATATAATTTTCTGCGTCGTCATTATACTAGGCTGTACAACACTTGTTATAGTGCATTAGTTGATTTCATCCCTGTGCTTCTGTATCGTGTTGGCACACCTGGCCATTATTTATATCAGCTGTTGGATTCCCGCCAAAAGCGAGTTTGTCTGAGTGTCGTCTGCTCGGATATTTATAGGTTAGGTTCTCCAGATACTGAACAGGAGTGCATTGCCATCGTCTTCTTTGTATCGCCCACACGTGTTAATAGTTAGGGATGTGTATTCAACAAAATGTTGTTGATATGTCTTCATGTTAACTGAACTGTTAGACCAGAATATAGTTAGCGTGAAAGAGTTTGTATACATAAGATAAAATTAAAATTGTTGTCTAGTTGGGAAATATAAGTATGTGAAACATTTCTACTATTCGATGAGTCTGTTGAATTTTTTGTCTAGAAGCCTTGCAACTGTGGAATTTCAACATTGATTGCGTTAGTTTGAAAACAAAAAACAGCGTATTTAGGGGCTGCGTTAGCTCAAAGCCGTAGTATTGGAAAATGTCAAACAGGCTAACTTATGCTCAACCTCTTGTAAGACCAGGAGTGAATACAGTATTACGTGTGAACAAGCAATAGATTGGTCAAAGATGACATCAAGTTATCAACCCATGGCAAATCTGTTTATCATCAACCAATAGGGAGGCAAGGAATTTCCGAATATGCATCGTGAGCAAGCCTGACGATATTCGATTATCATTTCATTTCATCTTATTTCATTAAACTTGGTAGAGTATTTACTGACAAACTTTTAACTTCTAAATCAAAATGGAAAACTATGGACAATTACGTAGCTCCTCGACGGCAATTGATTTTTCTCTATTTATCTTAATCACTTTGGTCCGCCAAATCCTCGCAGGTCTCCTTAATTTTAAGTTCTCCTATTGATAATATGTAATATTAATTTCTTAACAATTTCTCCTCGAAGATTTTCCTTAGCATGGGCTTAAGAATTGTATCAAACGTAAAAAAAAAATAAAAAATCTGCCCTAAATAAAGGAAAATCTAGATTAAGTTTTTGGACATTTCTGGAAAGGTCCCCGATTCTCATTTTGAAACCCTCATTTGTACCATGGTATATAGAGAATATGAGCCATAGTATTGGAATGAATTTATAATTAGACAAAATAAAAACAGAAGCTAATACTTTAATTTAACTTGCGAGGCCTTTCACTAGCAGGGCTAGAATCTTCGGGCAACACAAATTAAAGGTTTAAGACTTATTTTGTCTATTTTTAAACCATGGTATATGTATTGGTAAAAACCAAAGAGCGCACGTTCGATGAAACGTGTTTAATGTCAAAAGTAGGATGACACCACGGATAAAACAGGTTTTCTCTAGGCATTCTCTGGCAACACTTAATTTATTTGTGAACAAAATGAAGAAATAATAATTGTACGTGTACTAGTTTTCTGCAATTTATTCGGAACTTATCTGTGTCACCCTCAAGTTTTTCCTCAACCGCGTTAACAATAAATTATTGAACTTCTCTTGACCATCTATTTACCCTTAACATTTTTATTACATCCCCAATAACCCTCGTCAAGCACTGTTACAACCAAACTGTACAATCATCCCCTTACTCAAATAACCACACAAAAACCTGCATAATAATCTTCTCGATTAATCACTTTCGCTCGGAGCGGCGGGCAGATGCTGTGTTTACGCCGGTTTTGATTTCATTATCCCCTGCTGGACCAGCAGCATCCTCCCGGCGAGGCGAGTGGTGATAAATGTATCCCCCGTGTCGTGGGAGGGGTAAGGGGGTAATGAACTCGGGAAAGGGTGAGCGTTGTTTAATGGACCCCGGGGCCAGGGTGTGGAGAGGTGGATGGGTCGGTGGAGTTATACGCTGGTGAGTTATACACCGCGTGCTTAAATGCTAATTTACTGTTTGTTATGTGTGGAAGATTTTTGAAGTTAATTTTCCTTGTTGTAAGCTGGAGAGTATACCGGAATATTAAGGTGCGCAGTAGTGGCCATGAACTTCGTCGTCTAAGAGCAATGTAAAACACGAATTTTCTTGGGACACTTCACGACTACAGTTTCGATTACATATTTATGAAATAAACTTTGTTTTAAAATGCATTAATTGTTTGGTGACTCCGCTGAGCCAAATTTCCATTTGAGTTTTAAAAGACCTTGACATGAATCTAAAAATTGAAGACACTTTTTATTTGAATTTCTTGTTTTTATCATGAAACTAGCTGAATTTTCGGAAAGGTGATCAGCGAAATTATGGCAGTACATCGTCATCTTTGTTATAAAACATATTTCAAAAATATATCATAAAAATTCTAGTGAGGCTTCTCAAAAAATGCTTTTTTTGTTGTTCTTACGAGACAAAAAACAAAATGGCCGACAGGTATGGTGACCTCTTAAGACCTTATTGCAGTATTGTGTGGAATATTTTGATAACTCGAAGATAAGCAGTTGCCCTGCAAATGTCTTCGGTCTTTGATATGCTCGAAAAATAAGACTGCTAAAGTAGTTACGGTTAGGAAATGTAAGTTATCGTAGTTACGTCATAATGGAAAATAAATATCTAATTTAATAAACACCACTTTTTTAAATGCCGAAATCATCAATTCTTGCATTCAAAAACACGTAAACAGGAATTACAGAACAAATAGTAACAGTTGAAAAGGTTTTATCGACGTGTAGAAAGTTTAGTTCTCGGTGGTAAGTGTGCGTACAGTTGCGGGATATATACCGCGTCACTGCTGCACTCTGTCGGGAGGACCGGAGACTCTGGGTGTCGAACAAGACCCAAGTTCTTGACCTGTAAATAAATTTGGAATTTGTGACCCAATCATTGAGAATGATATTACAGTTCATCTCTCACTGGCTGGGCAATTACACCTTAGTGTCGATATTAGTTCTCCTTTTGTTTACCCACTTTTTGGCGAATTTCCTTAGGAAATACAGCTATTCCTTTCTCTCGCCAAAGAGAAGGGCACGTCGTAGAAAGGTGCAGTTTGCAGTTTTTTCCTTCCCAGCACGTTCTGAGTCATATGGCATAACTTTATATGTATATTTGTTTACATATATATATATATAATTATATAATTTCTGTCTTCAAATTTTTTTAGTAATAAATTAGCCGTTTAGTGTGTATACAAATTAAGATCTTTGTATCTGTGTGTGTTTTTTATATAAAAACAAATACACCTATTAACAGTTGTAGTTTGTTTACTATATACGTACGAAACCGAAGAGTAAACAGAGCAATCCTTAAAAAATAAATCGTAAAAATTACTATTTGTGTAAAAAATAATTGTGTGTCAATTTAAAATAGACAGGATATATACTGCGTCACTGCTGCGCTCTGTCGGGAGGACCGGAGACTCTAGGTGTCGAACAAGACCCAAGTTCTTGACCTGTAAATAAATTTGGATTTTGATTCCCAGTCATTGAGAATGATATTACAGTTCATGTTATTTAGTGTCGATATTTGTTCTCCTTTTGTTGAAGATTTTATTAACAGATTGTTTTATTCTCTTCTTACCTTTTAAAAGAAAAGCTTTTTAACAAAATATTTGTAACGGTAAATATATTACAAAATGACTCACACAGTGGGTGATATCGATTTATCAAAGCGTAGATTATTGAATGAGATCAATCAAATTATTAAATTAACTCCACTTGTCTAATTGACTGAATCATTAATTCTTACATTTATAACCCCATACTTCATCAGTTCTTGCATTCAAAAACACATAAACACGATTTACACAACAAATAGTAACAGTTGAAAAGGGTTTATGGACGTGTAGAAAGTTTAGTTCTCGGTGGTAAGTGTGCGTACAGTTGCGGGATATATACCGCGTCACTGCTGAGCTCTGTCGGGAGGACCGGAGACTCTAGGTGTCGAACAAGACCCAAGTTCTTGACATGTAAATAGAAATGGAATTTTGCGACCCAATCATTGAGAATGATATTACAGTTCATCTCTCACTGGCTGGCCACCTACACCTTAGTGTCGATATTTGTTCTCCTTTTATTGTTGAAGACTTTTTATCATCAGACGGTTTTCATCCTCTTCTTACCTCTTTAAAAGAAAAACCGTGTTACAAAAGGATTGTAACGTTAAATGAGTAACAAAATGGGTTACAATGTGGTTGTTATCGATTTGTCATAGCGTAATTTATGGAATGAACTTAAGCAAATTATAAAATTTACTCCACTTTTCCTATTGACTGAATCATTTATTCTTACATTTATAACCTCATATGTCATCAGTTCTTGCATTCAAAAACACATAAACACAATTTACACAACAAATAGTAACAGTTTAATGGTCTTATCGACGTGTAGAAAGTTTAGTTCTCGGTGGTAAGTGTGCGTACAGTTGCAGGAATCATCTTCTTATCTTTTTAAAAGAAAAATTAACTTACTGTAACTAACTTACTGTAGCTTTATATGTGTTACAAAAGAATCGTAACGGTAAATGAGTTACAAAATGAATCACAATGAGTATGTTATCGATTTATCAAAGCGTAGTTTATGGAATGAGCTCAAACATATAATCAAATTAACTGCACTTTTCTAATTGACTGAACCAATAATTCTTACATTTATAACCCCATAAGTCATCAATTCTTACATTCAAAAACACATAAACACGATTTTCAGAACCAATAGAAACAGCTGAAAAGGTTTTATCGACGTGTAGAAAGTTTAGTTCTCGGTGGTAAGTGTGCGTACAGTTGCGGGATATATACCGTGTCACTGCTGCGCTCTGTCGGGAGGACCGGAGACTCTGGGTGTCGAACGAGACCTAAGTTCTTGACATGTAAATAAATTTGGAACTTGTGACCCAATCATTGAGAATGATATTACAGTTCATCTCTCACTGGCTGGGCAATTACACCTTAGTGTCGATATTCGTTCTCCTTTTATTGTTGACGACTTTTTTTATCATCAGACGGTTTTCATTCTCTTCTTACCTTTTCAAAAGAAAAACTGTGTTACAAAAGAAAACGTTAAATGAGTAACGAAATGGGTTACAATGTGGGTGTTATCGACTTGTCAAAGCTTAATTTATGGAATGAACTTAAGCAAATTATTAAATTTACTCCACTTTTCTAATTGACTGAATCAATAATTCTTACATTAAAAACCCCACACGTCATCAGTTCTTGCATTCAAAAACACATAAACATGACTTCCAGAACAAAATAGTTTCAGTTGAAAGGGTTTTATCGACGTGTAGAAAGTTTAGTTCTCGGTGGTAAGTCTGCGTACAGTTGCAGGATATATACCGCGTCACTGCTGCGCTCTGTCGGGAGGACCGGAGACTCTAGGTGTCGAACAAGACCCAAGTTCTTGACCTGTAAATAAATTTGGATTTTGATTCCCAGTCATTGAGAATGATATTACAGTTCATGTCTCACTGGCTGGGCACCTACACCTTAAGTGTCGGTATTTGTTCTCCTTTTGTTGAAGACTTTTTTATCATCATACTGTATGTGTTTCTTATTTAAAAACAAATACAACTATTAACAGCTGTAGGTTGTTTACTATACAAAACCGAAGAATAAATCGAGCAAATCTTAAAAAATAAATCTTAAATATTACTATTTTTGTATAAAAGAATTTTGTCTCAATTCAAAATAGACAAATAAAAACGTTTTCTGCTTCATTGGAAATTCGCTAAGATTCACCGCAGCGATTGTTTCAGTTTCTGTTTACCTTTTTAAAACAAAAGCTTTGGTATTTAATATACACAAAGGATGTGTACCGGTAAATGAGTTACAAAATGGGTCACAATGTGTATGTTATTGATGTAAGCGTAGTTTATTTAGTAAGTCCTACAATATTAAACTAAAACTCACTGGCTCATTTTCAAATGTATTTTAGAACTGATTTTGAAACGCAGTATTTAGCCAAAATCTCAAAATATAGAGCTATCATCAAGGTTGTCCGCTTAAATTGTTAAATTAATTTATTCAATATTCAAACTACTCCGATTTCGGTCCCTAAACTCTTTTCAAAATTAGAGCTTAAAAAATTTAACAAATTTTTTTTTATTTTCCATCCTAAGCCATTTGAGAGTTCAGGCATAAACATTTTGAGAGCGAGCGGATCCGTGGCGGATTGGTATCGCTCGTCAGTCTGGTGGCGCGGGTTCGATCCCTGCAGTCACCGCTTACATTTGTCAAGTGACTATACGGTGACGCTAGGTAAAGGTCGAGGTTGAGTGTTAGAGAGGACTTTGTAGTCCTAGCTTCGCCTTGTTAAATAAGACAAACTTTATCTTTTCTCCTCGGATCACAATTGCTCCCAGGGTTGAAACACTAAACGTTTACCTGATGTTTCCCCGAGCCTGGTGAATAATAATGTTCAAAGTTATTCACAACACCTGTGTGTATTCTCTCTCGAGAGA
Source organism: Matsumurasca onukii (assembly GCA_018831715.1). Classification (NCBI taxonomy): domain Eukaryota; kingdom Metazoa; phylum Arthropoda; class Insecta; order Hemiptera; family Cicadellidae; genus Matsumurasca; species Matsumurasca onukii. Next base: position 15,363,105 of record CM032059.1, read on the forward strand.
GCCTCTACGTTATTCTCTCGTGTTGTGAATAAATCTAGATCAGTGTCGGCGAGTACAGCGGTTTCCGCTTTAGCTCTTTCTGCGGGAGTTAGCCGTAACATTTATACGTGTTAAGTCGTTTCATGGACTGTTTCAGACCTAACTTTGCTTCAGGGTTGTGAATTCGAAAATATAGAAGTAAGTTTTTAAAACTGTAGGACAGTATAAAAAACTCGTGTTTAATAATAATAAAAATCCAAAAAATAGTACCTACATTTAGTATGAGTTGTTTTGGGCATGTTTTTTAACTAACGCTGTTAAAAGAGGATTTAAAATTCCTTTTTGCACATTTTACTGTGAAGTCCTAAGACACACCCAAATGGCATAGTATACTTAAATTTCAAATCTCTAGAGAGAAAAATATCATCAAAACTGACCCTTTTTCCTGGGAATTAGCCTAAAGTGAAAAATAGCTGCTTCATATAAAATCTTATATATGACAACACCTAAACACGATGGCTCATTATTGTTATAAGAAATGTTTATTTAACGGTGTACACGTATTCATTTCTTTAGCGCACAAACCTATCGTGCACAAATAACTATTACCAGCAGTGGCTCACTGGTTTTACAGTTTCTCGTCGTTCAGAATAACGTCTAAATTTGTAACTTCCGAAAATCGTCTCATGGGTTAAGCCGAAACGTGATTCAAGCAAGTATACAAATGTTCCAGATGACGCAAACATCGCAGCCCGATATTTACAACTGAAGCTATCAATCGTGTAGAACGTGCCGCCACTTGGCAAAACTGCTGTCAACACTGAGACCACGTGACCTGTTCTGCGTACCACAGATAACAGAACTACTATACAGAGGCCCAATGGGATAGGGTTGCTTACTTCCATCACCAAGCGTGGTTGCCATGTTGCGCGGTAGTGTGCACTCCGCTGTCGTGTGTTCCTTGTGACGACCGAGGCGGAACCTCAAGAGTGCACAGTACCTGTCGGCCATTTTGTTTTTGTCCCAAAAGAACAATAAAACTTGAGACACCCCTCGCATAAAACTGTTAAGTTTTATTGGAAAAATAACAATATATTGTATATTGCAGTGACTTCGCTTATCAAGTTTTCGAAAATCCTTTTAGTAAAAACAAGACATTTAAATTATAATTTTTTCAAACTTTGGAATTATATCACGGGTTTATGAGTGAAAAAAGGGTAATTTGGCTTAGTGGAGCCACTAAAACATTTAATACACTATAAAAAAAGTAGATTTCATACAAATCTGATGGAAACTGCAGGCATGAGCCAAGAAAATCCAAGAAAATGCATGTTTTTACATTGTTTTTATGGGACGAAATTCAAGGTCACAGCCACTACTGCGCACTCTTAATGATGTTTCAACGCACACACACATAAAAAACATTCTTGTGCGCTGATTTGATCGTCACAAAATTTGTTTCCCCACACAGTTTGAAATTTGCAATTCGGAGTTGTCGAAATTGTCCGACTTGTCAGGTGGATTATCATCACTTGGCGCAAAAAGAACATAATCTCCTGCAGCCCTCCTGAATTCCTTGGTGCACGAAATTCATCACTAAATCACTATTTGAGATGCCGACCACTCTCATGAGGGTATTTTAAGGCAAATATGTGGTGAAGGATGAGTGTGATGAGTGGTAGTAATGAGTTATCAGGTGTAGTCTTGTTACAAACTAAGGCCTACTCTTCCTTAGAATGGGTCATTAATTAATAGCCCAATGACCAATGGAAATACAAGGACCAACGGCTTAACGTGACTTCCGAACCACGCAGGTGATGGTCTGATATGTCTAAACTATGGTGGGAGTTAATGCGGGTATCATCAGATGATCACTGAGACTATCTGAGCCGCTTCAGACCTACAAAAAAACCTTATATCATGCCTTCAGACCTTATATCATGCCGTCACGTTCAACGTCCTTTTATTCTAACTGTTATGATGTTTTGACTACTCGAGGCTGCATTCACACCAGCCCCACGCGGGCTCTTGAACCAATAATGCCTCCGTGTGTGCCGGAACACTTGACATTGTAGTGTGTTTGTCACTTCCGGTCCGGAAACGCCTTATCACTCGCCATCTTGTCGCCTAACTGTGTGTTATCAGTCCGCCAGGATCAACAAGTAGGGGAGTTCCACCCTGCGGCGCTGGACGTAGAGCTGGGCTCTGTTCCAGATTTTGTTCTGTTTTCATAACGTTATGCTTTCTTTTTACAAAAACATTCAACAAAACAAGAAAAGGTAAAGTGTATCTTGTTTATCCAGTTAGGTCTGCAAAGTTCTCTCTATCACTCAACCTCGACCTTTACCTAGCGTCACCGAATAGTCGTTTAACAAATTGTAAGTGGTGACTGCGGAGATCGAACCATCGGAGTGATGAGCTCCGGAGTCGCGATACCATACCTCCAGGAATCAGATAAAATTAAGAAATTTAAAAGATCTGCTTCGTTTTAATCTTCTTTTCATAGTAAAAACTAATTTGTTCATTATTTATTTGAGTTCTAATGCACAAATTTACCTAATTTTGCCAATGTTTTAATTTAAAATGTATCTGTAGCTTTGAAATACAGTTGAACGTCTGTAAATGTGTAGCCATGCGCCATAAAAATACAGAATTTGATAATAGCTTTTTTTAACTAAAAAATCTTCTTTATTATTATTATTACAGTAACGTATTGCCGTATACCACCCATCAACAATTTCTTAAAAGTTGTTTTTTCTTCGTGCTGAAACTTTCTTCGTCTTTTTGGAATAAGCCCTTTTTTCATCAACCCAGGCTACTCCTCTGACCAACTTTCAAACCAAACGCCTTTTGTCTTATTATACTACACATATTTTAAGGCTTCATTATTTGTATACACACCCGAAGATGGAGTCATCTCTGAAACCGGTAGAGTTAAAAAATTGTTATTCAAAGGGTACATAGTTCTCACTTTATTCACTTTAATATACTACAGTACCTACTATAATAATTGTTCGTTTATCCAATACCGCCTTCCTTGTCTGACGCGATCCATTTAATTGTCGTACATTCTGCATGTCTCATAAAATTCTAAAATTTGTTTTGTTAATTTAGAAGGCTCGATTTTTATATGTACGAACATTTTTTAAATACGAACCCTTCCCCCCTTGTGACACATTATTTGAATGGATATAAAAACACAAACTAGTTGATACCATTAAAAACTTTTTACGACGTTCCTGTACAAAATGGTGGCTCAAAACGTTTTTCATTTTTATCAAATACATGATCGCTGTCGCTATATTTGTCATAATTTTGAAACAAAAAATACTGATTTGGTTTTTGGGTACTCAAAGCTTTAAAATGATATGTTACAAGATAAATTTTGCAAACTTTTGAAAACTGTTTGAAAACTGCCCCTTTTTTCAAAATTTGTCATTTTCTAAAGTTTGAAAGATTTATATTGTAACATATCATTTTAAAGCTTTGAGTACCCAATTACTAAATCTGTAATTTTTTTCTCGACATTCTCAAACCCTCTATGTGTGGTTCAGTGTTGATTGGGCCTAATATGTTCCTAACTATTTTATTTTCATTTCAGAATTTGATCTAAATCCATCTCTCTATCAAGAAGTAAGGTTTCTGGGATTATATAGTCTCCTTATATAAATATAATCTAGGTACCACAGCAGAAAGGGTTTATAGATTCTGTGGTGTAGGGATATAAATGGGTCCCAGCGGGGAGGGAAAAGATGAACACCCCTTCTCTCTTTTACAAAAACACAAGACTCTCTTGTAGATAACAACAAAGAATATTTCACAAAACAAATCATCGTTTAGTGTTTAATGCTATAATAAACTTAAAAATAATGCGTATTGACATAAAAATATAAATTATGTACTACATACGTTAATACATCAACATATTACAAATACTGTTTACGCAATTTTATATTAGTTGTTGCTCGGGAGTTTGATAATATAATTTTACAACTTGCAAACATTCACAATGATATAAATTCCAACTTTTTAAATGTAATTTGATCAAGTTAACTCAATTGTGCCAAACATTTATATTTGCATATATCAACCGAACTAGGGCATCATCTGCATATACCAACAAGACTGGAGGCTAACATAATAGTTATTATTGTAATCATTACTATATAGGGAAAGCCAACAGATTGTTGATAACAGTACGGTGTTTGTAATTGAAAAATACATAGCCGACAAGCGCTACCGTGAAGCTTAGCGAATTTCCTAAGGCGGGATGTTAAATACACAGAAAATGCCCTTTTTATTTAAAAATAGCTTTTATGCTGGAAATCTGTTTTTATTGTTTGATTTCTATTAAACTTCGTTCAAAACGCAATCAGTCAGACCATGATGGCGGCGAAAAATAACGTTTCGTACGTCATTTTGTTCTCTTCGGCTATAAAAATGAATAGCTTCATTTTCCATGGAAATTCGCTAGAAAAACGCCAGCTGTTGTTATATGATACAAGAAATATTTTTTATGTAAAACGCAGAGATTTTTTACGGAGGGAAACTAATAAGCCAATTTATTTGTGAGCTTCTTCTTTCTTTCTTCAATAAATGACGAGGAACTTTATAACAAGGTACATGGCTGACTTGTTGCGTTACTCAATTACAGAATCAAAGTTTGTCAACATCCGTTCTTGGATAATAATTTTGAATTAGATAACGAAAATGTCGTTTTAAACAAGGACAATAACGGGTTATTTCACTTACCATTTGTGAAAATTCACTTGATTCACTTGATTTATGCGAAAATTGGCATAGTTACGGTTGCCAAGTTAGTGAATTATTATAGAAAATATAACTATTTATTTATATAGCTAGAGAGAGTGAAACGTCGTAAAACAAACACTTTTATTTATTTATTTATTATTTATTTTAGCAGTTTTGAGTTTTCCAACACCTCCTGAGTCAAATGGCAAAACTGTAATTCATATATAAATTTGGAAGTATGAGTATAGAGGATAGAAAGAAGAAAAGGAAAGGGAAAAAGTAACAATATTTCGTATTTAATACGTTATCAAGTTAATTAAAGAGGAGAGGAACAGAGGGATAAATTGGGATGAAAACAATAAACAATAACAACAAACAGATTGTAAACATAATTTTGAAAACTATAAAGTTCAGAATTACGAAGAGTCAAAAGCATTATACTCTTTGTTTTGATGGGGTTTGATTTGGTGAACCGCCGTGACATTGTAACAATGTTCAAAATTTTGATCGTGTTGAGCAGCATGTTAATAAACCGGTTTGGTATTGTCTTTATGTACCACATCAAAACGATGGCCAGTCATTCTGATCCGCAATGAGTTAGAGGCTTGTCCTATTTAATATAATTTATATATGATAATTACTAATAGTTATTATCATATATAAATTTGATAATAACTAAGCATATTTTTGCTGTGTAAGGTGTACTAAATATGTGCAACAAGTTTTTTTTGCATAAAAACTTATTTTTGGGGAAAACGGGGCCCTCAGGAATGCAGGTGAACCGATTTCGCTGGTGAACGAACTTCATCTAGATACTCGTATTTACAAGAGGAATTTGTTTGGTTCATATTCATATGGTTCAAATCTTGTACGGAACATTTGTTCAAGATTTCGTGAAAATCGGAAGAAAAATGCGGCCTTTAGCGTGATTAAGGCCAACCCCAAACATTAACCCCGTTTTAGGAAATTCGCTAGGATTCACGTTAGCGCTTGCGGCTACGTGACGGATATGTTTGAAATATTAATCTGTACCGTATGAAGCAAGTTCGCTAAATAAATCATATAAAATTAAATCCGCACGGGTGTCAACGGTATAATTATTTTCCCACCTAAGCTCGGACCGATTTGCGCCCCTCCCTTACCCCATTTCAAAAACTAATAAAACCCCTTTCCTCCCCCTCCACCCCCACCCGTGAAACCCCATTTATCACAACAGAAGTTTGAATATAGGCCGCGTCGCTGTCTGTGGAGTTTTTGATTAATTTTTAAAAACTCACCCCCTCCCCCTCCTCTACACCCCTAGCAGGTCATCCATCTAAGCTAATGACGAAAAAGTGATTAATCATTTTCTGCTACTGGGGGTAGCCGGAGAGGGGGCGGTTTTTAATTATTTGGGAAAATTTGAGCCCAAAAACTTGTATTTGCTAAAGTCAATTCATCTTTTTATTAGAATAATGTTACTAAAGACATTTTTCTAACACATCAAACCCTTGTAAAAAGTTTTTGTTAGCAAAACACTTTTTGTATAATACAAAGGAGTACACACACAAACCCCTCTTTAATTCGACTAGAAACGCTATAGTCCTCTTCAGATAGAAAAAAACTAAAATTAAGGCACACAATTTTCCAAAATTTTTTAACTTAACGGATTTATTTTCTTCCTCATCATTCAAAATGGCCCGGGTTCGATTCCCGGCGCTGCAGTAACAATTTTTTCACGATGGCCACACCCTGTGGTTCGGAAGTCACGTTAAGTAGTTGGTACATTTCCATTGGTTGTTGGACTAATGACCCAGTCCGGGGAGCAGTCGACCCTAGTTTGTAACAAGACTACACCTCAACATCCATCAAAAATAAATGAAATGAATAAAGTACTCATTACACTCACTCCATCTCATATTCACCCTTAAATACCCTAGAGTGGTCGGTATCAAAGTACCTCTCTCATATACGTTTCATTCTCTTACATGCCTCTGCTCAGTATGGCTCGCACGTCGTCTACAGAGGGTCCCAAACCCAGTCAGGACGCCCACGCCAGGTTCCCCGAATGTCATCTATTTCCTGAAGGAAGTCCATTGTCCAATTGGACCTGCCGTCTTATCTCCAGGGCTAATAAACTGTCAGCTGCCAGGCTGCTGCCTCCTTCCACGGCGTTGTCACATCATTCAGAGTTGTATTCTCTTCACAGAGCTCTGCTGCGCAAATAGTACAGCAAGCCATCATCTAATGAAGAGGAATTATGAAGGTTTTGTCAATTTGTTCGGTTTGATCGAATTTGGTGCCTGTCATATCTTCCTTAGGTTTATAGTCTGTCAGCCAAGCGGGAGGTCTCAAGTAGTTCGGATGTCACGGTAAGCCGTTGGTCCATTTTATTGGTCGTTGGGATGTCAATTAATGACCCAGTCTGGGGAACAGTCGACCCAAGTTTGTAACAAGACTACACCTCATCGTAATCAAAACACTCACTATTCATGCCATATTCACCTTTAAATATCCTCTAAGAGTGGTCGGGCTCTCAAAACAAAAATTATAAAAAAATTCTAAAAGTTCAAGGATAACGTCCGATTGTCGACTCTGTTAGGACCTGCATGTTCATTTTCTGGTACGGGTTGGACGAAATGACATTGGATGGTGACATTTCCAAGTTTGAGTACGAATATGTTGTACAGTATATGTATCCATGGCTCAACCGATGGCGTTAGTGATCAAAGATATGGATGACTACTATCAATACTGTGATAGTAACAAGAAACTAATCATTTTTCAAGAAAATTGATGTTCTTTAAAACGTAATTTGACTGAAAGAAATTGGCCATATAAACCTGAACTTATTTCCTTACTTGTATTTTAATTTTGTGGTTAGACTTGAAGAAGAAAGCTTTCTTTTGAAAGATCTTGGCTAACAAATACGGGTTAATATTGGCTCTATGAAGTTTTACAATTTATTACCGTATCTGTTGTTGAGAATATTATTTTTGTGTTTCTGGATATAAGAATTCGACCGTTAAATCTTGTTACTAATATTATTTAGTTATTTTTAAGTTTTGTAGAGTCTTGTAGAAACTAGGTAAAACAGAAAATATTAACTTACCGATGCTTTGTCAACCATTCTTGGTTGGACGACTTCTTAGAAGTATATAAAACTGATTCACATGGGCTTCCAAAATAATTCACTGCTATTAAGAACAAAAAAGGTCAAATTACTGACCCTTGTGGCACTACAGTACGTCCTAGGACATAGATTTTAGCCTCCGTTTGTAATTAAAAAATTACGAAACAAATATTCGCATAAATCACTCGTACATAATATTGTGACCACCGTATTCAAACGCAAGCTCATCAAGTTAATTACCAAACAGTGAGCGTTTTCGTGTTCGTGGTAAAAAATCTTTTGTTGAGGAATAACCAGAGCCGGATGTTTGGCCTTTGATTTTGTAACGGAGCAACCTGACGGTGATGTACCTGGTTAAAACTTTGTCTTTGTTGTGTGTTTGTCAAAAGGAAAGGGAACATGTTGGCCAATTAATTATAATTAGCCTTCGGCGAAGCAGCATTCAACAATTATCGATTTATACCAACTATCAACAAAGTGAATTTACTGGCGTTATTATTTTCAATGAGTAAATTTTTAATGACGAATTTAGTTGGAACTATAGTAAGAGAAAAAATAATACAAATGTTTTACATTTTTGTGAGGTTTTTCGCCAGCAAAAGATGCCCGTAGATGTTAACTTTACGGGTCAAAAACCTCAATAAAATTAAAAAAATATTGGTTTTTGAGTGTTTTAAATGAATTCTTTTATTTATGTCTTCCGGTTCAGTGAATGTGACCTTCTTATAGCGTCGCACTTTGACTTGGAAAAACCTTGTTTTCGCATATGAACCACCGTTCTGTGTCTTCCGGTTCGGCAGTTTCCCCTGCCAGTTTCTTGAGAGTGGATGTCACTTCCCATACTGCAGCTCTAATTTTTCTTACTCTTTCTATTGTATGTTTCATAAATAATGTTAAGGTAAGCTTTTAACTCAGCTATTTTGATAACTATCCCGTAATTCAAATCCCTCTTTTGGGGGTTTTAACGTTTGACGAATTTCCTTAAGAAAAATGAGATGTTCATGCCGTCAGTACGGTATCGCTCAGACCCGGGACCAATCCTGACCCCCCAGAACACGTGTTGAATTTTTTTCCTCAAAACTTTACAATTATGAGCCTTGTAACGCCCGTGGTCATACAAGGGCAAATTGCAAAAAAATCGCCTCACTCATGCCAGCTGCGCTTTAGCGCTTAGCTGCGCGTCGGCCTGGTTTTGAATGCCTATCCATTCCATCTTTTCTTTTTTTACATCTTTTTCAGATGACAAGACCAACCTATCAACCCAGAGTACTACATTGACCGCAACAAATCAGAAAGATAAATCCATGTAGAACTGACACAACTGATTGTCGTCTTCATGAGTCTCCAGAGTGATTATGAAGAACCACAACAGAGATTTAGATTTATGGTTATCCCTTCCCGTGGTCTGGGCACAGACGCAATTATCCTCAGTTTCCTGTACAGTTTGACGTGTGTTCATTTGTCACAATCTGTGACGTGATGGAAGGATTCTGTCACTCGTATACTCTGTGGTCTATAACTCGTGCGATCTAGCTTGGCTTGTCTGTCTGTCACTTGTTGAATCTCTGATTTGTCATTAAAACATGGTGTCTATGGTCGGGAAAAGTCGGGATACTTTTTACGTCGGGAAAAGGTCGGGAATGTTCCGTTGGATCAAGTTTTAGTCGGGAAAATATTGTAAAAGGGTTCACGGTTTGAAGATCTTTTGGAGATATCTGATAGTGAATACTGTCTTCTATCCTCTAAGCTGTGCAAAGTCTTGAGATCAAAATTCACAAACTTGTCGGGATCCAAAGGTTTTCAAGGCAACAATCATGCAAAAATAGGTTGTATTACGTAAGTTTTGGGCTTTCAAGGCTTATATTTTCAAAATTGACGTTGTATGTGTCCGATAATAATTTAGATAATAATTAATATTGAGATTTGGTTCAGGTCACTTCTTTGCATCTTAAAGGTCAACTCAAAATTCATTACAGTTAAATTCATGAGATCAATCGGTGACCACTGATCGATAATAAACTATTTTGTACAGATTTCAAATAAAAATCCAGAAGGAGCGATCAAACAAAACTTTGTGGTAATAGGCCCCTTTTGGTGTTTTATTTCAAATCTTTATACAGTAATCCTTTATACTTCTGGATCTCAATTCTCGATTTGTAAGTACTGAAAAGTCCTAATGGCTTAGAAAGAGTATCAGAGAATTCATGAACATCTGTTGGCATACCCAAACATCGGTAACATGGTAACGTCGATAACATTGTTCAATTGTACACCTTCCTCTAATCATGCTCCTCTTCAGTGGTTAAAATATATTACGGTCGTTTTCCATCGTTGTGTTGAGTGAACAAAAAAGTACACGACGTTTCGGGATCTGAATCTGACCCCGTCTTCACCTGAATGGTTGTTTTTCACTTGAAGACGGCGTCAGATTCCAGATTCCGAAACGTCGTATTTCTTGTTCACTCTAAAACAATGGAAAACGTTCTGGTTAATATTCTAACCACAGAAATTGTTCCATCGTCAACAACAAACTTCCAACAAAGAATCTTCTTCAGTTTTGACAAAAAAGATGCACCTAGGGAAGAAGAATCTAGGGTGTCTATAAGTTGATAAAGTTTTCATCGCCATCTGTTGTGCAGTTAAGTCAATCTTAGACAACAAGAATTCCAGACCTTGCATCACAACGGATCTAGTTTCCCCGACATATTTGCTAAACCACGGGGTGTCCAGTAATTACGGGATCAAACTTTTAACAGGTTAATTGTCCGGTCATAGACCTAATAAACAAAATTTTTTAACACATAGGCCTATCTCGCTTAGTTTTCTGTCTGTCTGTGTTTTTTTCAAATAATTGTTATCTTCGAGGTAAATCTATACAGTTAATATATAAAAATGAGATAGAGTGAATCACGCAAATACCACTGGACCAATTTTGATGAAATTTTACAGAAATGTTGCTTATATACCTAAAACATAGGCTATTAACATGTTTAATAATTTAATATTTTCAAGATGGCGGTTACTATGACTCTCACAAGGTAGCAAATGCAATTTCTTAAAATATATACACACAGCTATGTTAATAAAGCCTTGAAAGTACTCTCAGCTTAAAGTTATAAATTAAAAGCTTTGCACACCTTTTAGTATAATTAAAACCAATATTTCAAAAATAAATTTGACTAATTTTCACTTCCGGTTTGAAAATGGCGGGCATATTAAATTTCTAAGCCAAGTAACTCAAAATACTTAAACCTAATAGTAAATACATAAGAATAACAATATGTAGCAATTGTGTTTATAAACATTTTAAGGCCAAGTTTGTTGTGCTGGAATAAGTTACAACCGAGAAATTAAAGTTTTCCTGAGCACAAACCTTTAATTTCAAACGTTTCTCAAATCTAAAATATAGAGGAGTGTGTTCAGGAAAACTTTAATATCTACGTTATCATTTTTTGCAACACAACAAATTTGGTCTTAAAATGTTTATAAACACATTTGCCACATCTGTTCAATATGGCCGCCATTTTTAAACTGGAAGTGAAAATTAGTCACATTTATTTTTAAATATTGGTATTAATTATACTAAAAGGTGTGCAAAGTACTTAGTTTTTAGACTGGGACTCGTGGCGTGGTCCTGTAATCCAGCTTCATGGAGGTCAGGTTTTGAGGATTATATATAGGTCTAAAGCGGCTCAGATAGTCTCAGTGATCATCTGATGATGCCCGCACCAACTCCCACCAACGTTTAGACATATCAGACCATCACCTGCGTGGTTCGGAAGTCACGTTAAGCCGTTGGTCCTTATACATCTATTATATGTAGGTACTAATTAATGACCCATTCTAATGAAGAGTCGGCCTTAGTTTGTAACAAGACTACACCGCATAACTCATTACTACCACTCATCACACTCATCCTTCACCACATATTTTCCTTAAAATACCCTCATGAGAGTGGTCAGCATCTCAAATAGTGGTTTAGTTTATAATTTAATTAATTTTTATAATTTTTATTTGACGTTTGAGATAAAAATTATTTAGTGAAAAACACATACATATAGACGGACAACTAAGCGAGATACGCCTATGATAGGACGAGATAGGAGATTTTTTTGTATTATGACCTGACAAATGACCTGGTGAAGTTTGATCCTGTAATTACTGGACACCCTGTATAGTGTGGAGTGTGGAGGTCGACATGGAAGCTGATTAGCACAGATGTGAATAGGACGGAAACGCTGCCCACTGTCACCGTGCAGACTTGCATACAGTTATGTCACCTACAGGGTGTGACCGATCTGCGACCTACACAAACCACACAGCCACCGTACCCGTGCTTCGCAACGGTTCCGCTACAGTCTGCAGCCCTCCCTCTCGCGACATCTAACGTTATCTGATTGTATTGACTCTTGGACTAATCATCGAATAAATTATGACCTTCTCATCCGACAGTGGTGTAGGGCCGATTTGATGGAACAACCCAAATCCGAATTCCGGATCCGTTCATGATTTGAAGAGTCGATAGTTTTGATTTAGTCAAATGCCAGCTGTTGAACCATCTCACATTTTTGAAACTGAAGTTGAACCGCACGAATAAAAAATATGATTTTTGTGGGCTTTAGAAACCACTAACCAGAATATCTCACAAGTCTTGTATTGTTTAAGGTTGTAAGTTTAAGGAAGGTGAGAACAAGAAGAGTTTACAGATGTTTTGGTTTTTTCGATTGTTGAATAAATCTTCATTATGTCTTAATTTTTGTGTTTCTATAAGCGTTGTATCATATATCACCATTTCCTTTTTGTGTTGTTGAAATTTCTGGCCGAAAAGTTAGTACCTTAACGTTGAATGTTTTTAGATGAGTTATATAAATGGTATCTTTTGAATTAGCTGCCCAGCTCATCCAATGAGAATTAGGGAAGACTCTACATAGAGCCAAGAAACATATTCATCCAACACCTCAGACATGAGACCTTTGGATTACATTATCATCCAAATTCAACCTAAAACTTCAAATCGAAGTATACGTTCAGTTTTTGTTTTGTTTCAGGAATCCTGACAGATGTAGAAACCCACTTCAACCTCTCGGATGACAAGGGCGGACTCCTGCAGACTGCCTTCGTGGTGAGCTACATGGTGTTCGCGCCTCTCTTCGGGTACATGGGGGACCGCTACAGCAGGAGAGCCATCATGGCGGCGGGGGTCTTCCTCTGGAGTATCACCACGCTGTTGGGCTCCTTCATGGATGTAAGAACTCTAGGCTTACTCTATCTTGAATTAACTGCTTCCTCGCTTTCATTGCACAGCTCTTCTAAATTTCCTGCATCCTTATATCTCAAATTTCTCAAACACAATGCTCATATTCTTTTCTGCAGCCGACCTTTTTGCTTTCATTTCTCTAACACGGTCCTGATTCTTAAAACATTCCTTGTCAAAACTTGGCAAAGAAAATGGTTGTAATTTTTTAGACGTTTTTCTGCAGACAATTCAAACTCCTCTGTTCAATTGTTCTGCGAAACCATTATCAGTTCTTAACCAATCCACGAGACCAAAGTCATTAAAAAAGAGAAATTCCTATCAAACTTAACCATTTGCAGGTACTTAGATATTATTTATTCCCTTTTTATTTATAGTGAACCTTGGAAAATTTTCACTGGTATACTTTTAAACAATAGAATAATTTTCCTTTTTTGACCAAAGAAAAGTAAGTTGCTCTAAACTAGCCCATCTTCATGATTTGTCTTGATTTTCACACACTTCGAAATGTATTGTTTGTTTGATTGCTAATGATAATAATAATTGTGCACTTTTGCACCATCATAGACCATCCTAATACAGTATTCCAATAATGCAATGCCTTTTCCTCTTTTTAATTCTGTTTATAAGAAACAAGTTTGTAAACTTTAAACCGACATCAAACTCTCATCAAGAGAGTACCCCACAACTTAGGTAACTCTGGGGAAGATTTTCTCCTCAAGTTGTGTCATCAGCATATAAATTACACAATATCAACTTTAAGTTCCCTGGGTTTACGGTAAGCGCGGTGTAATCTAACTTCAACCGAGGATTTGTTTTAACGATATTACTCTGTATGAAATTACTTTGTACCTGAGCTTGGCTGTTTAAAGTAACGCCACCAAGAAGGTAGAAGATGATGCGATTTAAAGTTGTTTCATCAGCACTGATTAAACCTACCTTGCTTTTTCTGATAATGTTCAAAAGTTGAAATGTGGTGATAAAGTGTGTTAATACTTAATATTCTAAAAGTTCATCGCTTAGAGGTGATAAACATGTTTTGGTGACTGGTATTCCTGTTCATTATAAAAAAAAGGATTACGTTTCTTAATAATAACATATTTAACACAAATTTTATTATTAATAGACGTAGTCTAAAAAAAGCTTACAAATAATGATCATCCGTCTGTACAAACCTTCAAATTTCAACTAAAAAATTTGCTAAAAAATACGTTTTCAAATTGCTTAAAATCCCTCTGTTTCTAAGGAACTGTTACACAACTTATTCTCCTCCTGCATCTCTTTGTTAATTGATCAATAATTGGAGAATAAGAATTGGAACGAAATCAAACAGCTGGCGCAGAACCGTGTACGGTGGAAGGCGTTTGTTGCGGCCCTACGTCCCCAAAGGGAATACAGGAATTAAGTCAAGTCAGTTACACAACTTAAGGATCAGTATTAGGTCCTTTTCTATTAATTGTTTTTACAAGAACCTACAAAAAATTTGTTCTTTTATTACTTTTTCGGGTAATTTGTTATCTATTCAATGGTCGTAAAAGAAATTGAATCAGAAAAAGACATTTAAAAGGTACACTTCCATTTCAATGTTCAGTTGTGTGAATAACTTTCTTTTGTTTGATTTTGCCAATACAGAATTATTGCTCTGTATTAAAATGTACAACTAATTGGTATATAATTTGTGTTTAAGTTTAAGAGTACATTTCTGGTAGGATAATGCAGCATTTTGTAGAACTAAAGAATATTTGAATTATTCATGCAATATTATTGTATATAAAGAATGAAATAATGTACAAGCTTATAAAGATAAATGGGGATTTTCATCTCTAAGGTGAAAAAGCAGCTGTTTTCTTCTTTGTGCAAGACAAATGAAGATGGATTTGATTGAGAATTTTACCACTAGGCTCATGTATCCATCATAATAATATCCTCATCCTTTTTAATTTATAAAGTCAAATCCAGATACATTAGCCTGAAACATGGGTTTTCAAACATAAAATCAGCTGAAGCATTTCACTTCATACCAATCAAACCGTATTTCACCTTCTAATCCTCGGACAGTGTCCAGTATTGTCTCTCACAACTTTAGTTAGGGAATTATGTAATTTAACCCCCCGTCTGCCGCAAGGGTGTGTTTTGACGACACCGTATGACATTACTTGCCTCCGGCGTCGGATGGTGAATGTTGTCCTAACTCCACATCTCTGTTGTTTGGCTTTAATTAATTTCGCCGCTTTATCATAATTCACCCGTGTGGCGTTGTAATTAGTTTTGCGTCTTTGAATAGCACGCTATCCTGTTTGAAGGGTTTGTTGTGGTTGGAATAACATGATGTGTTTACCTTCAGGAGTTTGTTTTTCAGTAATATAGTTAATTTTAGTCATTTTTATTTGTTATGTACAGTTTTAGGAGCTCATTATTAAAATACAACAACTGTTGGTTTTCGTATTGACAGTTTGTTGTAGAATAATTAGCAAACCCACAGAAAATTAGTATTTATTTCTATTGCCATACCTATGTAACTAAAACGTTGTAAAACAAAACAAGTTTTGAGCTTCCAACACCTACCTGGGTCAATTGGCTAAATTTTAATTTTAAATTGGCTTTCAACAAAACCTGTACTGAAAATCAACAAAATCCAATTAGCCCCCCACCCCAAAGTTAATAAAAATTTGATGTGATTCACAGTAACACTTGTGGTTACACATGTGTTTAGTTTGTTTTTAATTTTTAACGTACACAGAATAAAACTGTTCACAACATGAGGAAACAATCAGTATGTTGAATGTAATGAAAATAACGGGAAGTTCAAATTAAAGTTAACATTTTGGTAGAAAGAAGTGATAGATGCAAATTAGCTAGAAACTAAGCCCCAAGAAAATTATTTGAAAATTCAAAAACCATCGCAAGGGAGATGAACATCTTGAGCCAAGTTTTCAGAAAAGCTAGCAACATCCCAAGAAACCAGCAAAATACAGCATATGCTGTATTATTCCTGCAGTGAATTTCAATCTTAATTTTGACTGTTATCAAAATCAAACTTTTAGTAAGTGACTTTCCTCACTTTTGTAAGACTTTACAAGCTACTTGACAGTAACCTCGCTGCTATGAATGATGACATCTGTTGACAGAACTACTACTGGTTCCTGCTGTTCCGCACCATGGTCGGCATCGGGGAGGCGAGTTACTCCACCATCGCTCCCACTATCATCAGCGACCTCTTCATCCAGGACCAGCGTTCCAAGATGTTGGCCCTCTTCTACTTCGCCATCCCGGTCGGCAGGTAACGACAACAAACATTTTGTCACTTAACACTTCTTCAAATTTTGGAAGTTGTTTGTTGAGTCATGAAAGTTAGGGTGACCGATGAAGACGATAAGATTCACCTATGTTCCTTATATTGTACTGTCAAAAATTGTATTCAAATTGTAAAACTGGTGTTTGCTGTTGAAATAAATAAAAATGAAAAAATAAAAATACGGTACAAGATCTTTTATCTTTAAAGAAAGGCTTGTCATAAATTTATCCTTGCATTATAGCTACTGTTATGTGCACGATCAACTTTCCTCCTGTACGGGGTGTTCAATAAACAAAGTGCCTACCTTCGAGAGAGGGTATCCAAAAAAATAATGAAAAGGGGTCAAATTAAAGAAAATGTCAAGTATAACATTTACCTGATATCATAAGTAAACTGGTTTGACAGAGTTTTTCCTATATGACATTAATATCCATTTACTAGTTAATAAATTCGCCACAAAATAAGGTCTCTTTCTAAGCGTTTCTTGATTCAATAGAATAGATTGATAAATTAGGAGAAATTAAATAAGTCTGCATTGTTTCAAGCGGTTTATATTACTACATCTTTTCAAAAAAAATTAAGATTGAACACTTCAGCTATCAATACAAAGAAAACATTATTTCCAAACGGTTTATAATTATTGTTTTTGTCTCAAATTTTGTGTTCTCTGAACACAGATCTAAGTATCTGAAGGCACTGAGCACCTATGATTTCCTAGCGTTCTTGTTTAGCTGAAAGAATTATTTGGCCTTGAGCTGTCAAGCAAAAAAGTTTATTTAGTCAATAAAATTTGGTTCACAAGTCTTCAATATTATCTAGTTTTCTATATTATTTGTTGCAATTTTCCATTGCCTCACGAATTGAAAATCAGGTAAATCTGACGTGTAGCTGTAGATCGTTGTGTGATTCGCAACCTTCACTGCGGCCAGGCATTTCACAGCTGGCCTGAAATGTTCTTGGCACTGTCGGTTGATTCCCACCTTGCCAAGTCCTTACAACAGTTTGCTTTATAATCCGGCCTCAGTACAGGACAGGTCATTTCTTTATCAGTGACTTGTTTCATAATCGTACAAATCCATCCGTATGATTGATTGATCGATGAGGGTACAGTGGTAAAAAGAAATCGTTAAGAGTGCACACAGTACCTGTCGGTAATTTTGTTTTGTCCCATAAGAACAATGTAACAGGCATTTTCATGAGACATTTCACACAGATATTCAATACAATTTCCATCAGATCTTTTTGAAATAAGTTTTATTTGAAAGATAACAATGTAGTTGCAATGACTCCTCTGACTTCATGTTAGAAAATTTTATTAGTTTACGAGTAAAAACAAGAAATTCAAATACACAAAGTTCCTTCAGTTTTTTATTTATATCACGGTCTTGTAAAAGATAAAATGGAAATTCGGCTCAGCGGAGTCACTAAAACAATTAATGGCCTTTAAAACAAAATTTATTTTTAAAAATCTGATGAAAACTGTAGGCATGAAGTGTTTTAAGAAAATGGGCGTTTTACATTGCTCTTATAGGACGAAACTCAAGGTCACATCCACTACTATGCACTCTTAAATCAACATTGTGCTTTTTTCGCAAATTACTAAACGTCACAAGACATGTCTTTGTTAAAATTGAATTTCTATAATTATTTACAACTGAAAGCCCCATCAGACTAGATTAAAGCCCTAATTGTGTTAGATTGTTTGTGTGAAACTTAAACATAATGTTTTTTTTCCAGTGGTCTCGGATACATTGTTGGATCAGAAACGGCAAGACTAACATCAGCGTGGCAGAATGCACTAAGAGTTACACCTGTCTTAGGTATTAATGTTTTCCTCTCTTATTAGTTATTGTTGATAAACATGTGGTTAAGTGGAAGAGAGGACTTTAAAGTCCAAGCTTCGCCGCCAATAAAGAGATTATCGTTTCATAATATATGCCGTAATTAATTTAATACATTATTCTAAACATATTTTATGAATCAAGTGAGCTAGGTGTACTATTTATTAGGGTTACATTTTTACTAAGTTTTAGCTTTATACATTTTAAACTTCAGTGGTTAGTCATAAATATAAAATATTTTTGGTCAAAACCACTAAAAGTATTTCAGTTGTATAAAACAAAAAATTTATAAACTGTCTGATAGCCTTACTTTTTAACATTCAAGCCTGTTATTTGAATTCTGTTGTCCACTTTTAACAATTTAATTCAATCACGAATAAGAAGCCAGAAATAAAATATAAATTGTTGTAATTAAAAATAAAGGTTTTGAAATAAAGCAGTTTTTTGAATTTTCCCATGTCAGATGACTGATTTCTTCTGCATAGTTCCTGATTGGTTTGTTTGGTCGGCAGGCATGATCGCCGTGTTGCTGATCATGTTCGTGATGACAGATCCGGAGCGAGGGGAGAGCGAAGGAAAGACCCATCTTTCGACAACGTCCTGGACCCGCGACATCAAACTTCTGTGTCGCAAGTAAGAAAGTGTTGACTCACACAATCCTGAAGAACAGTCCGCCCTAGTTTGTAACAACTAACAAGACTACACCTCATCATTCATCAAAACATTCACCATTCATCCCATATTCATCTTCAAAATACCCTCTAGGAGTGGTCGGTGTCTTAAATCAAAGTATTGAAGATGTTGTCAAATTTATCTACAATATATATTGATTGTGGATTGCTCCCTGTATAGAATAGAATAGATTGACTGTCTATATTGGATTGATACAATAATATAGATTATCTAATAGATAGTGCATGATGACCAGTCTTGGAGGCAAGTGTCCAAAACATCTGTCAGATATTGTAGAAATTTGGCAACTTTAAGTATATTTTTATGATAGCTGAATATTTCTTTATTGGAAGCAGCCTGATAATTTTACTGTTTTGTTGCATATTTGTACTCAACAAATTAATTCTGTCCTTCCATGCCATAAATGTTGTCTGATTTAATTGGAATTTAAAGGGAACAAGCAGAATAATTTGACAAGGCTCTATACTAAGGCATCCTAATGCTTGTATAAGCTTGAAAACGGGCGTGAGAGGAAAGTTACTATAGCCAAATCAAAGTACAGTAGTCTCCCTCTTGTTTGGCCTGGCTTAGTTCAGCCGTCGAATAGTCTGGCGGGCAATTTTGGCCTAAACTTAGGCTACATCTACAATTTTGTAATAAGTGTATGTTTATTTGAGCGGTTTATTTTAAAATTAGTCTCAAATCCTAAGGTTTTGCTTAATGGTATATGCGTTTTTGACCATATTATTTCACTTAATGTAGGCCTTGAGCAAAATTTTGTCAGATTTGAAGCTCTAAAGGGTCCCCAAACGTCTTTTATGTGCATTTTTGGATAGCCCGGCCATTTTATCGTTCGGCTGAGAGTCCGGTCTTGAGGTTGCCGAATGACAGAGAGTCGACTGTACTTTAATCCTCCAAGCTAAGGACTCAAGTCTTTTTCTTGTAAGATTTCCACTCCGTACATCTCCCACAACTTACTCTTCACCTGTCTTGTTGCAGCCCCAGCTTCATGTTGTCGACGGCCGGGTTCACGTGTGTGTCGTTCGTAGCCGGCGCTCTTGCCTGGTGGGGACCTCACTTCATCCTGCTCGGTCTCAAGCTGCAGCCTGGTAACCAGAATGCGACGTTGGCCGAGTGAGTACTTATGACTCGTCTGAGTAAAATGAGCGCATTAGGTTGGTTCCTTTAAGATCTCAGGTTTTAACATCATGTTTTAAAATGTGAAAAAACTACAGTAACAAGAAAGAAGTTGAAACAGATATTTCAGGCCAAATTTTACACTCAAATCAAACAGATTATTTATAGTAATTTGGCGACTATTTTAGTTAACTATTGTGGTTAACCTACCTAGTTAACCCTTTGACAGGTGAGTTTTCCAGGAGAATTTGTGCCCCAGAAAAAGAGTTTTTTATTTTCATAATTTTTTTGTATTATTATTTTTAAACACTGGGTTTTTGGTTTAATAACCTGTTTTAAACCTTAAAAATATTTTTTTTGTTAAAATAGGTACATAGGTGAAAAAAGTGTTTTGACGTTAAAAAATTTATTTTATATATTTGTGTATACTGTATAATTTATTTAGTTATTATATTTGGATATAATTCAAATGTGGATACAAAGAAAAAAAGGTGTGTACCTTTTACCTCAAAAGTTTAGCTTTGTATGGTAAGTGACAAAGAAGTCTGATACAGAGGGCGTAGGCGTCTCATGAGTCGCGGCACATCCACACTACGTGTATACTCACGAATAGTCCACTACGTTTTTGTCTTCTTTCTCAATTTCACATTAATTTTCACCGTTCATAAAAATCTCTGCTATATGATTGTTAGAAAGAGACATTGTTACAATAATAAAACGCTCTCAAAATAGAACTAAATAGTTTGTGAAACTAAATCAATAAGTAATCAAATATAAGTAAAAACTGATGAAAACAACTGTTTATAACTTTTCCCCGAACACAATGAATAGTAATAAACACGCAAGAAACAAAGTGAAACAAATCAGCTGTCAGTTTACCAGATGTCTTATAAAAACCATAGATGAAATAATCGCCACAGACACGAAACGATGGCAGGCAAAAAACCCAGCTGGTAGACAGCAGCTATAATCTAGCGGATCAATATTTTAACTGTTTCCAAGAGGTTAGAAAAACTCCCGCGAGGTAGCAGGGGCATCCACAAATGTTATACTTCATAAACTGAGCTGGAATTGTATTGATCACAACAGTCTCGCGTGCTATGCAGAAGGTTCAGCGCCGTCCGCCATTCGCTTGTGGCACTCTGGCGTCCAGCGCCGCGTATACCTTCCATCCAAGGTTTTTATGTTAACCTACTGTGGTATTATCTCATTTTGAAGGCATTTCAGGTCACACAGCCAACGTAACTACTACAGCCACAAACGCTATCACCAAGCAATGTTCTCTCACTGATTTTCCAACACAACAAGCAACTTTTGAATATCTCTAGAAAATTTACAGAACGTTTAATACTTCCAATGAATATGGAATGGTTTCCCTTGCAAGTATCTAGGTACAACTAAGATGTTCCATCCAGTTTGTAAAATGAAGAAAACTTAATTTGTATATTTTTATTCAAAATAACTTTGCTACACTCTTTTATAATAGCTCTATTTCGGTTGTTATTGGTCTGATTTTATGAAATATTTTTTATTATGTTGATAATTTTACTGTAAACATTATTTTTACTGTGTGATATCTTTTTGGGGCTCTATATATATTTTTTATTTAAAAAAACTATCAACTTAACCAGTTATTTCATAAAAACATATTGTACTTATAACTCTAAAGTGTTAAATACATAACCCTTTGTAAATATTCCAGCGTTTCGTTCAAGTTTGGTGTTATCACCATGGTATCCGGACTGCTGGGGGTGCCGCTGGGTTCGTTCCTGGCGCAACACTTGAAGGTGCACTACCCGCGCGCAGACCCCTACATCTGCGCGTTCGGTCTGATGGGTTGCGCGCCGGTTCTCTTCGCCGCCTCACTGTTCTCCAGCACCAACACGTTCGTCTGCTACTGTCTCATCTTTCTCGGCGAGCTGATGCTCAACCTTAACTGGGCGATTGTCGCCGATATGTTACTGGTAAGTGTCGTGTCATCTGCAAACACTAACCGACTCGTTGCGTTCCAGTGTCAGTTTGACGTTTGGGGCAATCACAATGCTGGCCGGTGCGTTGGGAGTGCCCCTGGGTGCCACCTTGTCGACCAGACTTCAACCGACGTCTGTCCGTTACGACGCTTACATCTGTGGAGTCGGGTTGTTCGTCAGCTGCGTTCTCTCGGTCCCTGCGATCGCAGGAGCGGCCAACTTCCCTTCGTGGTTGACTTATACGTTGATATTCTTCGCTGAACTGTTCCTTAACCTGAACTGGTCCGTTGTGTCCGATATCGGTCTGGTAAGAGACTCAAGTTACCGAGGCGCTCGATCGCTGTGCTGAGTTCTTCTCGTCTGATTGGGATGTTTTGTCTGACGCTCGCTGGTTTTGCTATTTTCATGTGGTTAAGTTAAGAATGCTTTTGTTTGGGATAAAGGTGCTCAATATGTTGATAACATTAAAGTAACCTGGTTGATAGAATCTAGAAATTAATAAATTTGTTTATTAGTTTAACCTAGCTAAGACAGTTTGTTTAGCTGTCGATCCACCCATAGCTGCAACGAATGTGTAATAGTTTAGTTCCATATTATTTTCAAGCACTGAACAATCTACAATAATTGTGCTGAATTAAAAATCTAATTTTAGTTTTTAAGTGTTTACAGACAAGAGCAAATTTAAAATAAAAAAAATTGTCTTTTAAGTGAACATTTTTTATCTTGTTTTAAAGTAGTTTGAATCCAATTAAACTACTATTAATTCAGTTTAGCTTTTTAATGTAAAAAACAAATTTACTCAATGATTTTTTGAAGGAATGTTACATAAAATGATTAAATGTTAAACTCTTCAAATTATTGTTATTGTTAAGAACTAAAACTAGTTCTTTGAAATCCAATTTTAAAGAATTGCTGCTTTGATTGCCAGTTTTGATTGAAAGTTATTTAATTCTTAATTTAAAAAATACAACAGTTTGCTTTTTACTTATAGATGGTGCAAGTCATTTAATTTAAGGGCTTGTGTCTTCAAATTCAAAGATGGAATTGGTTATATTTTAATGTCTGGGTGCATTCAATGTGGGTTATATTTTATTATGCAGGAAGATAGGACAATATGCAAATTTGACAAACTAATTATCATGTTTACACAAATGTGTCAGTGTCTTTAGTTTCAGTACTGTAGGATTCGAAAAAGGTAAGTTCAAGGCAAAATGCAGGGATGTTTCGTAATTTCTCACAAGTAAAAGGGGAATTTATTTTTCGGCCGTTCTAATTCTAAAAATTAAAGACGAGCCGATGTAATGCCCTTTTTAAGCGATTTTAGTATACTAAATAAAATGTCAACATCTGATACAGTAGACTCCATCTCTTTCAGTCACCTCGGGACTAGACCCTTGGTCGATCTTAAAGATGGCTGGACTATCTGTAAACATGCAGAAAAGACGTTTGAGGGCTCTTTAGAGCTCCAAAACTGATTTGTTTACTCTAGGCCTATTTTCAGTAAATTAAACGCAAATATCATTCTCCAAAACTTTAAAATTTGGGACTAACTTTTTGAAAGAAACCACTCAAATGATCAAAAAAAATTGTAGATGTAGCCTATGTTTAGGCCTCGGTGGCCAGCTCTACCATCCGACAACCAAATGAGAGGAGTCTACTGTGTTTATAAACGAAATCAAAGTTAAATGCTAACCGAGGAACATCTCTGCATTCAGCTCTAAATAAACTGTGTATGATACTCAGAGGTTGTGACAAATTGTGTTTTTCCGCTCTAGTACGTTGTGGCACCCACGAGGAGATCCACTGCTGAGGCTTTCCAGATTCTGATCTCACACATGTTCGGCGATGCTGGTAGTCCGTACCTCGTCGGCCTGGTGAGTACTCGTTACTATTGTATTTGGTGTACTGTCAATAGACATATGGTTTACAAAAATGTCATCAGCGTCCATACAGTAATCATAAACTCGTCACTCTAGTTGCTGCTAATAAAGTGCTTCGTACGTTAATTTTACAAATTCTTTTTGAAATCGGTGCTGTCAGGATACTCAGCACAGTTATAACAAATTTGAAATTTTCTATTGAAAACTAAATAAATCACCTAAAGGAACTCATATATATTCAGAAAACAAAAACTTATATTTCAATATGTGAAAAGACTACGGTCAAAACTAGCTTACGCAACGACGGTGTGAACTAAACTGCTGCTAGATGACTTGCCTATACTCCTATAGAGCGCAGCTAGCTACTAGCTACTCTGCTTCCCTTCCTGGCAGAATATTTGATGGGAAACAGGTGATTCGCTACTCTGTGTTGAGATGGGGACTGAGTGCATCACATGCTGAATTCTAACAACGAATCCACAAACTACCCAGTGTTGCATTGTAAGACTGATGGCATTGCGTGACTGGACGTCCTTAGCACTTCCTGCAAAAACCAACGCCGCGTTTAATGTGTATACTCGTCCAATACCACACGTCACACGAAGGGTTAATTATGCAACTAGATGTTGTGTTTGACAAAATAGCTGAAATCAATATGACTAAGAAGCGTGTTCTGACTGGTTTTAACATTAATGATTTCAGCAAATTCATTAACATTCAATAAAACAATGATGTTTCTCCTTTTGGTAGAGCTTGATTCCAAGCAAATGGAATTGAGATTTAGTAATTCTGATCAGAAGAAGACAAAAGTGGGCTAGAAAAGGCCAAGTAGACAAACTTCCAAAAAACTGTTTAAAATATTATTTCCCCTTGGGAGTGCTAATCAATACATAATAAATTATGAAAATTTTCAATGTCACAACGAGTTGTCTAGGATTTATAAAGCATTTTGGATATAGCTAAATTTGTCTGAAAAATGTAAAAACCATGTTGAATCCAGCAGTTACTACCAACAAGTAAAAACCTAGTTGGAAAGTCAGGGAATCATGCTTTGAGAAAAGTGGGGTTTCCCTTTGAAACTTCTTAGTTCTGAGGGCCAGTACAAAGAGTTCTTGAACTCAACTTTTACAATTTTTGTTTTACATCTGAGGTAAAACTTAAAATTTACTTCAAAATCATTACTCGTGTAAAGTTTTGAATTGAAGAAATAACTGAATGTCTTTTAGTTAGTATATAAACTAATCCAACACCTGCGCCGCAGATATCGGAGACGCTGAAAGTGTCACTGTCGATGGGCGTGGGAGGGATCCTGCAGCCTGCGCAACAGCCGAGCCCAGAGGTAGAGTTCCACAGTCTACAGTACGCGCTGTTCACTACCAACTTCGTAGAGGTGCTCGGCTGCCTGTTCTTCCTCTTCACCGCCATCTACATCGTGCGTGACAAGGAGAACGCGGACAGGGAGATATCTGGTGAGTCATAGCGAGGCTGGTGTACGAGCGGTCAGGAGTTTCCTGGTGGAAATAAAACTCAAAAATCAGAGATAAATGTTCTGAAATGGGAATTTGTTTGGGGAAGAGGGGTTTTTTGTGGATGCTCTTGGCAGGTTGTCAATTTTTATGGCCACATATGAAACAAATAAATTCAAAATAAGATTTGAGTTTTACAGGTAATACATTTACTATTCTGAGCTTCAGGGCTTACAAATTATTTGTAGCAGCAAAATCTATGATAGTATGCCTTACAAGGACTATAAACTTTACTAACAAAAGCAAATACTAATGTACAATACCGTGAACTTTTTTAAAAATTTGAATACAATTGGCCGACATTTATATCTAATTCTACAAGTTAAAAAGAAATTTTCTTAAAGTTTGTGCCAGAGTCAAGATTTTATAATTTTTTTAAGTAGAATAGAGCAAATATAATAAACAATTATTAGATTAGATGAAGTAGGGCTGGCAATGGACCAGTTGTACGTCAAACAAAGGTTTATTGTACTGCCCGGTTATCTTAGCCTGGGAGACCCACCACAAAGCCTCACTTGATGACTCCTCCAATCTCAGACAAATGAACTTGTCCCAATTACGCCCCTCTAGTAGACATCTTCTCCTAATCTCCAGAGAGGACATTCTAATAGGATGTGCCTAGCAGTTTCTACTGCCTGCTCACAGAGTCTACATAGAGTATTACCATTATGCAACCCCAATTTCTGTAGATGATGCCTGAAGTGCCCATGTCCAGTTAAATATGATATTAAAAGTCTGATGTCAAAGCATTTTAGTTTTAAGAAGCTACAGGAGAGCGCCCTACTAGCCCCTTTAGGAGCAGGTTGGTGATTGAGCTTCCTCAAAGGCTTGTCCACTTTTGACAATGTGCCTCATAGGGATTATCCCCCAAGGACTTATATACCAGAGCCGGACTTATGCCAACTGCCGGTTCCGGTCCACTAAAGGCGGACAGTGCTCCCCTCCTTGCAAGGAGATGTACTAAGGAGATCTGCCTTCTTGTTACCCAAGAAACCCTGATGTCCTGGGATCCATTCTAGATGAACATTATCTAATCTAGAAAGGGCGCAGAGGGCCTGAACACACTCCCAGACCAGTTTAGAGGTGAAGTGACCTTTGTCCAGCGCCCTAAGGGCTGCCTGGCTAATAAACAATTTATTGGTATGTAGTAGATAATGTAGGTCATTTGCTGCACTTGTGAGACAATTTCTTTCCTAATAGATTACTTTAGTTCCTAATTTTAAACCTGTTGAGGAGAAGGCCACTTTTGGGTCCAAAACTTGAAAAAAAGTTATACTGAAACAATTTTTACACTTTTTTCTCAATTTCTTTCAACAACACTTGTCAGAAACCCACTTTAAGAAGAATAAAATTAACTGTATACCACTAATCAAAGTTAAAGTAGGGCCTACTGTAGTCACAAGTAGAATCAAGCAGGCTCAAAAGATTAAGGGTCTTTTTTAATTTGAAATACTCTGAACAGACCTATCAGCCATGCATCGGGGAACACAAACCTCTGACGATGTTGGCCTAGCGGCGCTGATAACTCAACAGGTTAAAACCGGAAATATAATTGGTAAAAAGCTCCATTCCTCTTGATTTCCTCAGAGCCCCTGATTCCTTACCGAAGACTCCATCCTTGAATTCCTTCCTTCCATGTGAGTAAACCTAGCTTTAAGCTAAAAAAAGGTAAAGGTAAAGTTTGTCTTGTTTAGCGAGGCGAAGTTAAGACTACAAAGTCCTCTCTACCACTCAACCTCGATCTTTACCTAGCGTCACCGTATAGTCACATTGCAAATTTTAAGTGGTGACTGCGGGGATCGAACTCGAGCCACCGGAGTGATGAGCTGCGGAATCGCTCGCGATACCAATCCGCCAGCGGATCCGCTAAGCTATGCCTGTTTCATCGAATCATTAAGAAAAAGTTCACAACATTTCCGAACTTGCAATCCGATTCTGTCTTCAGGTGAATAAAAACATGAAATATAACCGATACGTAACAATATAACAAGCACTACCATGAATCCTAGCAAATTCAACATTTCCTGTTAGTGGGTTTAGGCTTTGTTTGTGACTGAATGTCATATTTTGTTTCATGGTGTTTGATTAGTTATCGTAAGCTCATTATTTTAGACTACATTATTTTCTTACACCTCTGTTCTTTTTAAGGTTGTTCCGTGAACACATATTTAGATAGCAACATCTAACCCCAAACTTGAAACAAATACATTAGAGCTAGTTTAAAACAAAAAGTACAGTAGTCGAAGTAGTTATTTTTACTGTCTCTTACAAGGCATTATTTTTAATCACATTAAAATAAAATAGTCTGAATTGTGAATAGCTACTACCATTACAAGAACCAGGCCTAGAAAATGACGAGTATTGTTATGTAGCTCAACAGAGTAGGATGATATTTTAGATCATTTTTATGATCATTAATGAATTTTAATGCAGCTGCAGTTACTTACTTGCTAAAAGTGCTATCAGAATTTTTCGCCTCTAGAAGGTATAAGTAATTGTATAATTAAGTGGATGGAAACGGCTCAGACAGAATGGACCAGAAAGTCCATCCGTGTTGGGAATGCTAATTGCTGTGAGTAGAGCTTCTGGCACACAAACCTGCATTACGGTTAAATTAGTGAATAAACCTTTACGCATCAGAGACTCTTAATTATATCAAAGTACGTATGGTTCGGACATTTAAGATATTTGTGATTTCGATCATGGTTTATTTTTAATTGAAACAAACAAATCATCTCATTTTCCTGTTAATGTGATTCATTAACAAATAAAATAACATTTATTGTTGTGGATTGTACTCTGCAGAAAAGCGATGTAGTTTGTCTTGATTAACGAGGCGGGGTTAGGACTACAAAGTCATCTCTACCACTCAACCTCGACCCTTACCTAGCGTTACTGCATAGCCACAAATTGTTTAGTGGTGACTTCAGGAATCGAACCCACGCTGCCAGAGTGATGAGCTCCGGAGATACCTACCTGCCACAAGTCCCCTAAACGTGTTCCTTTTAAATAACACCTTGTGCATTCCAATTCAATCCCAATGTGGCTGGACAAGAAAGAATTCACTAAACATAATTTGCACTTTTAAATGAAAACTCTTAACGGAATCTGCATTTCTCTAGGTAAATCGCACGAAGTCCGTTTGCTGCGAATGGTAGAAATCCCTCTTCTCACGATTACCGACTTCTCCAGCCCTATCTTCTCAGACTTTGACAAGTGTAGATAGTCTTCAGTTGCGGTTGTACAGGTTAACGAAAACATTCTCTGTAACGAGTATTTTCCTTTACTTCTCTCTATGTGGCGAATCTTCATCTCTTCAACGTCTTTCCAACTGCAGATATCTTTGTGGAATCTTTGTTGTGTGAAAATAAAGCTGTATCGTTGTCGTAACATATTGGTTTCAGAGAGGTGGTGGTTGTATGTTGTATTTTAGTACACAAGTAATTTTTTGTGTAGTAGAATTAACAATTTAGTTTTTTTTATGTGTAAAACTTTACAAATCCGAATTTGATTTACTAAAATATTAAATTTGTTCACGATGTCTTATACTACTACCCGAACAGAATTTAAACTTAACATAAAAGAGATTAGTCTCATTAAGATTATATTGACATGTTCATTCTGGATGTTGTGCATAATAGATAAACTTTTTAATGTATGTGTGATTACAATTTGTTTAAATAATACAATATAAATGGGTATCTCTATGTTTGTTTTGACCATTGTCAATTTAAATAATCAAAATTTTAAAAGTTAGACAAAAATATATTTTCCATTAGTTGATGTCTCAATGGCTGGAGTTAATAATTTTGACAGTTGTTTCGTAAAGTTGCCTGACATTAGCATTTTGAGTTGACTTAAATTTCTAGGTTAATTATTTATTAATTTCTTTTATACTTAGTCTAATAATTTTCTTGATTGTAAATCAAATAATTTTACTGCGTAACAGGGCTTCCTGACATCGATGATCCGATTAATATCTGGAATGCAAACATAAACGAAGAAATCGATAAAGTTAAATCGAGTAATCAGATAAATCCTGAGGAACCTAGAAGTGCCGAGGTATGATTTCACAAACATATCAGTTTGGAGTGTAGTGGAGTGGTTTGGCCTGGTTTTAACGGGTTGCTGAATTTCGATACAAATTGTTTGGAGCACATGTAGTATTACGGGTTTTATGTTTTAGAGTTGCAAATAAAACTTAGTTTTTTTTAAACTTGGATAACGTTTTTCATATCAAGGTGTTAAACGTCTATCATTGGGATTTATGTATTATATCACGAAATTTACTCTGTGCTTCAGGCAAAATAACTTTCTAGACAACCGCCGTAGCCTAGCAAGTGGAGTCCAGTACTAACAGTATCTACTAAAAATATTAGTTTTGTTATGTACTACAATGGTTTTGTTGAAAAGTAAGTATTTATTTGATCCTGAATGATATTTCCTGTGTGACTTTAGTCAAGGTGTAGTTATACAAAATGGTTTACTACTGTATCAAATTTCAGCTCTTCCGAGAATTTCAATCACATCTAAATTGATTATTATCACCGAAGCGGATTTCTAAATCACTTCAGGTTTGAGTTCTTTAACTTCAGCAGCATCTGATACTTTATCATTCGTTATTTCTAATTCTATGTTTGTTCTTGTCTCGCCTTTTTGGACTGCCGAAAGTTTTAAAAATATCCTTATCCTTTTGAAAGTGTTCCAAACTATACTTGCTGACTATGATTTTTTAAAGTAAACATTCCATTTTTGAAGTGGCCAGGTTAAACATTTTAACTTTGGGACGGAACAGGATGGGAATTCAAAATTCTTAAAAATTGTCTGGACAAGATAAGACAGAATTTGCCAGACACATTTTAATAATAGATTGTTGAGTTGACGATTGACTCAAAACACTATTAGATTAGATTTAGGAAATAGGGCAATTCCAGGATATGCTATAAAAAAAGAATAGAAAGGAGAGCAGGCTCACCTGGATGAAGGAGAAACACATAAAAAAAATATTTTGTTCACTTCTGTTTTTATTATTTTGACTTTACTATTGGTAACACTGCTTCCACCTTTCTTAGCTTGTTTAGTTTAATTTGACAGTATGTGTTTTTATGTGCTTTTACTTTATTTAGGTGAGCCTTTCCAAACCATATTGTTGACATTGTTAATGGTCAACATGATAATCACATTATTTGCTGTCCGCAATGGTTAAGAATGTACACAAATGTCATTTGGCATCTAGGATTGTAAAAGTGCGTATGGATCGGAATTTAAAATCTGCAGTTTTTGGGATCTACTCTTTCTTAATTTTTTTGAAATATCACTTTGCTTGGCAAGAAAATGTACGCAAACCAATAGTTTTGAAAGATTTTGTTATTTTCTTGAATGGTTCCAGGTGAGGAGTTGGAAGTAAGAGTGGGTTTAGTTGCCTGAATCAAAAGAGGTTAGTCGATCCAAACCAAAAATGTCAATTTCACTCTTTGTTTTGGTGTCTACCACCACACAGATCACTCCTAGTAGCTTTCGCATTACAGCTGACAAATACTGCTTTGTAAACTTGCAAGGTTTTCACTTTCTTCTATGTTTTTATCTCTTTGGCCACCACAGCTGAGAATATTTAGTGCTATCAGTAGTAGAGAGCTGAATTAAATGTTGTGGCTGTTTAATTCCAAGTGTGCTATCTATTTCTGTCAAATAACAGCCTCTTTTAGTCCTTTGGTACTTCAAAATGTATCTGTTGGTTCTTATTTCCGATTGGCTTCACTGTCGCTGATGGTCTTTCAAAAATTTACAGCTTTATTTGTTGTTCTTTCTCAGTTTGCACTGTACTGACGTTTTTGATTAGAAAACAAGCAGTTTTGTTGTTTGGAATTTCAAATACAAATCCATTGAGTTGTGATTGTGCCTACTAACCAAGTGCTTAAGGTATATTATTATTGTATATTCCAAATAAATGCAAACTTTTGTATTTAATTTGTAAATAAAGTGTTGATTGTTAATCATCCTATCAAGGAGTACAGTATGACAATTAACATTGGGTAGATATCTAGAACTATAATCATGAACTAAATCTGCCGAACAGACATCAAGAGATAATCTTAGAGAATCAATTGTGGCCAATGGAGGCAGCAAAATCTTTTGATAAACTAAACATTGATTTTTCTCCAAGAATAACTGTTGCTCAGTATGGGTTTTCCAAAGATTAACAATATTGATGTTTAATTTATAATTTTAGCTAAAAAAAGAGGATCTAGGCTATTTGTAAGTTGTACAAATTAACCTTTAACATTAAACTTTGTCTGATTAGCCGGTTACTTAAAAAATTGTCTGGTGTTAAATTTCTTATTTTAAATTGAAACACCGACCACTCTTAGAGGGTATTTTAAGGTAACTATGGGATGATTGTTAAATGTGATGAGTGTTTGATGGATTATGAGATTTCTTGTTACAAACCAGGGCTGACTTTTCCTCAGATGGGGTCTTTACTTAATAGCCCAACGACAAATGGAATGGACCTGAAGGGTCTGCCTCAGCTGCGCGACGACACTTCAATGCAAGGTTTCACAGTGGCAACTTTCAAAATCATTTTTACATTAATAAACATTATATATTTGAGAACTAGAAACATTTTCCAACACTCGTGTTTTGTTTTAATTATATGTTCAAGGCTCGGTTTCCCATCTGTTTTCATCCTTGGGATAAATATTTGTGTTAAGGATAAAATTACACTAATAACATGTTGAGGTGGTGATTTTATCCCTAGCATAAAATGTATCCCAAGGATGAAAACAGAGCCAAGGGAAACCAAGCCTTATTGTACAAAATGGAGTTGAAAAGCTTTAAAACTGGGACATTCTCAAAGTTTATTTTTGAAAATATTGAATAACTTCTAAAAAATCGGGCTCTATAGACACATTAGAAAACTCCTCTAGTTTTCAATAATACCTTTATTAATGTAAAAATTATTTTGAAAAATGAAAAAAAGGCCGGTGTAAACTTTTGCAAGGGGTTGGTTTGACAGTAAGCCGCATCAGTTGAAAGAAGGCCCTTTTTTAGCTAGTCGTTAGGCGCGTGGTGTTATGTTTTCCTTGGGCGGACGAATTTAGCCTTTCTCTGAGGTGGATGCTTAACATGACTTCTGAATCACGGGGAGTGGCCGTGAGGTTTAACAAGGGTTAAACCCCAAATTTTGGAGTACTGTATATGAATAAACATAAAATAGACTCTGAAATTTCCCATCGAAATTCTATCAAGATTAATGGAATACTGTTTATAATGTTGTTTGTTGTTTGCGCAGGTCAAGACAACCCGACACACATCTACGCAGACGACCCAGCGTTGAGTCGCAGCGTGGCCGAGCTCATGTCGTAACGCTGCCGACTGTAAATATCTTGTAAATAAACATTGTACATTGCCACAGTGTGTGTATATCGGGGTCTTGTGAATGTAACTAGTGGATCTATTCCCAAGTGTAAATATGTGTACGATTTACAATGCCATTTTAAAAATCAAATGTTAAACACGTCCATGTGGGTTTTAACTGTAGTGATTGTTTCAAGAAGGTTTTGTTATGAGAATTCCATTAGAATGTACTTTTGAAAGTTTTAATACCAGTCTTTGTATTTAACAATGTATGCGGTGATATCTGAATTATTATTGGTTGTAAACGTGTTAAATCTGAATATAATTGGGCTCCAAACTTGCAGTTGTTCATATCATTAAAATTCTTTAAATTATCCAAGCAATAAAATTTTCACTGATTGTTAACTTAGTTATGTATTATAATCAAATCTAAGCTATTTATACTTAGTGTTTTTACAACTTGTCAACTTAAAGGACTACTTTTTGTATGTAAATACCGATGTTTATAACTCCTCTTAATGTTATGAGACTTTGTTATTTTCTAAATATTTTATGGCTATTTAAAATGTACAGAAGTTATGTATAACGCCACCAAGTTCCTTGTCTTCTTAGTTTAGGAATTAGAACTGTTAGATATTCAAAACACTTAAGTTTTATGCAAGATACTTAATTTTAACACACCAGTTTTTAGATTTTGTTTTTTTAAATCATACTTTTTACTCACAATGTCAAAATGGCCCAAAGGTTGTGAATTTTTATTGAAATTAAATTGAGTCAGACTTTGTTCATGTTTTGTTCTAAAATTGTTCACGTATAGAGGAAACCTACAATTTTCGGTTTAGGAAGACTTAAATTACTTTGAAGACTGCGATTAGTATAGTGTATTAATGTAAATATTCCTTTTGATTAATGTTGTTTTGGTATTGTTTATGTATTCTTCTATAAATGTGGTACAGCCGTGTATTATCTATTTTTTTATCCAGTGAAATTATCTTGTTAAAAATTCCTACAACTAGTTTTTTCTTAACTGAAGTTATTACTTTACACGAAGGCAGCCAGAGGTTTTTTTCTATTTTCTAGCAGATAAGTCATTTTTAAATTATATATAAATATAGGTAAGTATTATATAAGTAAGATCATTTTATCCAACCAAGGCTAGCATTAAAACCAAGTAAAGAAACCAACTTAACACTTGCTTTCGCTGCCAAAGTCACAACTATTAGCTAGTTCTTCCGGTCCACACGTGTCAAACCATCATCATAATTTATTAGTTTGAAATATTTCGGTCTGGCTGTAGGGTACCATCTTCACCCACTGATTGGGTGAAACTGAGCCGCTTGCTGTCTGCTCTAATGGCTGGTTTACATTAGTCGAGCTAGAAGGCGAGTTGACAGGTGAGCTAGCTAGGCCGAGTTTGCAGTCAAGTTCTACTCGCTCGGTTTT
The DNA here is from genome assembly GCA_018831715.1 of Matsumurasca onukii. Classification (NCBI taxonomy): domain Eukaryota; kingdom Metazoa; phylum Arthropoda; class Insecta; order Hemiptera; family Cicadellidae; genus Matsumurasca; species Matsumurasca onukii. The sequence goes on from CM032059.1 coordinate 15,397,322, forward strand.
AGAACAGATAGTTCACACATCAGATTAAAATCAACCGCTTTTTGGGCGAGTACCCAGTTGTAAAATGGCCCGTGTTGAGCACAGCGAAGCTCTTAGAAAATGTATAAAAAGAGTGTATAACTTGTTAATAGAAGAGGCTCTAGAAGAAGAAAATAATAGAAAGAAACGTATTTTGGGAGAGAGTGGATTCAGAGAAGAAATACTCATGGTGCATCTGTTTTCTTACAATTAGAGCTGGTAGTTGAAGATACAAAGAAGTACATGTCGTTTCTTAGATTAACTCCAGAGAATTTTGAATCTCTATTAGAATTAGACCTAAAGTTTTTAAACATGACACCCAGATGAGAGACTCTTTAACTAAAGAAGTGAAAATTAGAAATAACTTTGTCTTTCATGGCTACTGGAAACAGCTTTAGATCTCTTCAACATATGTTCAGAGTTTCAAAGGCAGCAATATCAAAATTCATCCCAAAAGTGTGTGACGCTACACCCTTTATTATGTCATCAACTATACCTTCGATAGCTTTTTGGCGCAAATTTTTAACTTTGTACAACGGACTAGCAACTTTCCACAAACACTCACTTTCCCTATAAAATTCCACAAATTTTTACAGTTTCTTCCTCTGACCACTTCATTCTTAAAACATTAAAAACTGTAAAAATATGCAAAGTCCGCAGTGGGGCAACACAAGTTACACGGTCACTGTCACTTGCTTGACAAGTTGACTGTTCACACAGTGTGAATAGCTGGGCGAGTCGAGTAGCAGAGAGGGTGGGAAACCGAGTACTGGAGCTCGGCGTAGTGGCTGTCTCCTCGGGACAGCCACTCGACTCGCCCTCCAACTGACCTGACAGTTCTACTCGTCCATTTGTCTACACTGGTCATGTAGACGACCGAGTACTAACTCGACTAATGTAAACCAGGCTTAATGGACAGTTGGCAGCCCTGTTACCAATAGGGTAGCAGACAGTCACCAGCAAGAAGCTCAGTTTCAGCCAATCAGTGACTGAAGATAGTACTCCACAGCAAGAACCAAACATTTCAAGCTGATTATTATTATTATAAGTAGCAAAGAAGCAACTGATCACATGTCTTCCGTTAGGCACTCAGACCAGACCTTTACTCTGAAAAGATCAAGCTGCACTATATTTCTAACAATAAATGAAACTAAAAGATGCAAGAAACATTGAATTTCTTTGATCAACTTCAGTTGTAAATTAACATTCAGAAGACAAAAGCGTCCTGTGCTCTATCGACGGGTAAGTACACCAAGTGTTTCTCCGGGGAGTGTTTGACTCCGAAGCTAATGCCCTTAAATGCTTCTTTCTGCGTGTATGTCGGGACCGGAGTGTACTTGTTCGGTCCCGGGACTCCGGACTTGTACTTGGGCACCGGCCGCCCCAACATTGCGACACGCGGCGGTGTCTTCAAGTACACATTGTTGTCCGGAAGCATATACTTCGGCCCCGGAGTCTGTCTCTTGGTTCGGGGGAAGTTTCTGCTTAGGATTGAGTACGCAGGTTCCGCTTTTTTGTCTGGAATGTACGGGCCGATGCAGGTTGGCGCAGGGTATTTGTTCGGGCCGGGGCCTACCTTTGAGCGCCGATTGTCGGGTCGTTTATGTCCGAAAGAGTAGGCGGGGGCAGTCGGCTGCAGGACGGATGTGTCGTAACTCTTAGGCCCAGGAGTTCTAGTAGGCTTTGGTCCTTTGTAACGACCGAGGAGTGAGGCTTCTTGAGTCGTCAGTTTCCCGTGCTCGTTCATTCCACGAGTGTCGTACTTAGGACCTGGTGCTTTCGATTTGAACTTTGAGCTCTTGGTCTGCACGCCGAAGGAGAAAGCGGGAGCTTGAGTGCGTGTAGGATCATGTTGAACTATCCCGACGGTTCCTGGTAAGGCATACTTAGGTCCTGGAGCTCGAACTCTAACCATATTGGGTCTTAAAACTCATGTATGATTTTGAAAAGTTATTAAGCAAGAAACCATAGTAACATAAATGCATATTTCTTATGTTTCTGAACATGGTTACTTTAAAGGCCCTAACTCCCCCGCCCCAATAAAGACTCAATCCAGTAACCTAATAAAACCAAGGGTTTTCATTACTATGAAAAAACTGAGCTACTATGAAACAATGCAAGACAGTAGATAAACTGTGCATATATGGTTGCGCTGCTTAAGATAAAACAAACCAAGAAGGGTTGGAATACACTTCTTGCACACAAAAACCAAACATGATAGAGCACCTTTCCATTTATTCCTATAAAGTACCATCTAATTTGTAGACACACACAGACGTAATGTCAAGTACCAACACACAATATCCTCACCAACACATCAGACCTGTTTCAGTACTTAATTTATAATGTCGTGTGTGTCACATGGGCACATTAGATGCTTGGATATGTATTACATTACTGAGACAAAATTGAGTATCTGAAACTTAGATATACAAAACAAGGCAGATTTCCAAAAGAGGCAATATGGACTAGAAACTTGGTTGTCAAATTATATATACGTTATATTCTTCAGGTGCTTTTTGTACTGATCATAATCCTTAAAACTATTGGAAGTTGTTTTAAAAAAGCCATCATTGTAGTTCTAAATACTTTTTAATAATTATTACTATGTGCCCAATTACTTCAAGACATGAGTGGTTACATACGCAGCCTGTAGCAATATGCTTGTTCCAACTGTTTATTTTGGGACAGTGTAGCTCATACGTCAAAGTAATGTAGTAGAAGGAAAACACAATTGAATAGAATAAAACTTAATGAAAACAATATTCTGGCTTATAAGTACAGCTCTAGGAATGTTTATTGAAAATCTGAAACTAAATGTTCAATTGAACAATAAACTTAACTAAAAAGATTGTCTTTAAAACCTTACTTCTATTTTAAAAACAAGTGATGATGATGTTCAAATAACATTCTTACTTCAAGGCAGAGGCTCCAGAAATGATTTCAATGAGTTCCCTGGTGATGACAGCTTGACGAGTGCGGTTCAGTTTCAAAGTCAAACCGTTAATCATGTCTCCTGCGTTCTTGGTAGCATTGTCCATTGCAGTCATGCGAGATGCCTGTTCACTGCACGAATTCTCCTTCAGGCTGTAGTACAACATTGATGCTAAGGAAAACTCCAAGTAGCTCTGCAATATCTCACTGTCCAAGGAGTCGTACACAACAGTTTGCGGAGAATTCAAGACCGACATTTCAGAGAAGAGTGTAATGTGATTCACATTGTACGAGACAATGGATTTATACTTGTTGAACATTATCTTGGCACTGGAATAGTTGTAATTTGCAATGTGTTGGGCAATTTTAGAGGCATCTAGGAATGTAGGAGGTAATCTGCCGATATCATTGACAACAAAGGCTATATTCTTACCATAACCGCTTTGAAGAAGAATTCGAGATTTGTCGCCTACACAAATAATATTGGTGGCAATTCCGGGAGTCAAACCTAGTTCAGCCTTTACTGCTTTAGAGACTTGTGAATGAACTGAACCGCATAAGCCTCTATCGGAAGTTATTGCAATCACCAATTTCCGTGGGTCTTCATTGGTCGCAGATAATCCAGCCTTTTCAAAGAATACTTGTGTCCCTTCTCCTAGAGGTTTTGATTCTTTAAGTTCTCTTTCCGCTCTACTAAACTTAGCAGCCGAAACCATTTTCATTGATTTAGTTATTTTCTGAATATTTTTGACTGATTTTAATCGGTTGGCGAGGATTCTAAGTGTTGCCATTTGAGCTTGAAAATATAACTGTAATATATATGTGTAATATTATTGAACAATTTGCGATAATTATAATGTCACAAGTCTTAATAAGTTAATTGTCTGATGTAATACTGTTTCTGGCCTACACCAAACACAACACCCACACTAGTAAACTAAATCACTTATATTACATTCGAATTAAATTATATTAAAATATTCTTTTTTCGAATAGTGAAATAGAGTGTTCAAAATACTATCACATAAGTCACTAACAAGCGGCGAAATTAGGCATAATGGTAATGGTGGATTTGGTAAATATTAGACAACCGGCAAGGATCAATCATCAGTGATTGGTGCATATTATTTTTTTATTCCTTTTGTTTACACACACGGTTAGTCATGCATGAATAGAAACATTTCACAAACCTGGTGATAAGCTCTACACCTCCTTGTTTACTCTCAGCTGTTCCGTTTAAATTATTTAAACCGTGAAACTTTAGAAATTCCATGGAGTAACATCAGACATGGTATTAAGCGTAGTGATAGCTGGGCCGTACTACGTTAAATAAATAAAGTTACTGATGGTAGAATAAACCATAAATCCATTTGAAATTATTCTAATACCAGAATAAAAAAATAAGTTGCTGATGGCCTTACAGCTCTTAAATTGTTATTCGGAAAATACCTTTTACTTATCAAAACATTAGGTTTAGAAACTATAATTTGAAATCAACCAGTTATTGAACACCGTAATAATTCGTCATAAAACGTAAGCACTCGCACAGCCCCAGGGACTATTTGTAAATTTGTAATATTTTACGAGATTCGGTTTCTGCTCGGTATCTTATTGGGTAGTGTGAGAAGGGCCTAAGAAAAATTTCATGCTGACAAAAATTGTCATCAAATAAGCGACGCAGAAATCTATGCACATTTACGACTGCCACTAGATGTCACTATCACTCTCAAAGACAATTGAGAAACTTTTACAAAGACTGGACATGTGAAAGTTAATGTAACAAGTCATTTAAAGAAATTAAATATTCAGGAGGAGTTTAATAAAACGCCTTTCTCTTTGCTAAGTACGTTGGCGGCCGACCCCACAGATAAGTAAGGCCTAAACCACAGAGTATAACTAAACAAAAACTGTCACAAGCCATACGACCCCTTCTCACGAGACTGCGGGACTCTTATGGTGAGAAATGCGATGGGACAATTTTCTCCCGCTTAACTTTCGATGTATTGTCGGGTGTCCCCAGGGTCCCATCTGGGTCACAGAATGATATCGGCAAGGTTATCTGCTCACCGCTGATCTTGAAAATTCGCACCTGCAACCTCTCTCGACAACGTGATGTGCGCATCCGATGAGTGGAGATCGCTTAATTCTTCTCTCAGCCCTCACGACCATATGGAAGGTTCATCTACAGGTCTACCAAGAACCGTCTCCTGTCATTTGTACACTCACAGTGCAATCCGTGATCTGGTGCTTATCATATAAACCAGCTGGAACCATCGGACCGTTAAAATGGTCAGTGGTGAACTTGGCGTCTAGCTGCGACGGAGAAGCCTTTGGACATAACACCAAGCGGAGTGCTGCAACTTGCTCACTAGACAGTTATCTGTTTGCCGTCACTGATGCTGTCACTTGACTTGGCCGTTATTGCGTGTCTGAGAATATTTACCAAACCATCTTCAGATAGGACTATTCGTGTATAGTATCTGACAATGCTGCAGCTACGTAGTGGATTTGTCTGTCATGGCTTTGACTTCAAACAATGCTAATAAATAGTACTAATCTTTTTCTTATGCTGTACGTATTCCTTGGATGTCGTATGTTGTGTATACTAGTTGTATTAGGTTAACCATGAAAAGTTGTGGTCGACATGTAGCTCACACTCACTCGTACGACATTCTTATATTGGTACCGGTGGACTTATCATTAACTCCAGTTTATTCAATCTATCGCAGAACTTGTAGACCATATTGATTGAATTGGATTGTATATTTGAGCATTGCTTACTAGTCACTTTTAGAACCTCATAGTTGCTCATGGCATTGATGCATTCTAGGCAACAATTCTATCACAAACATCAGTATAAAAGGTGTAGAACCGTTGAGAAATTGAGAAACTTTAAAAGGCTTGTTTTCATCCCTTAACTCATTTTAAAAATTAAATATTCAGGAGGTTAATAAACGAGTCTGACTGTTGGCGTGACCCACCAAATAAATTAATCAGGCCTAAACCACAGAGTATAACTAATTGACAACAAAATTACCACTGTCTAGTCATATTGACGGGCATATGGCATTTTACCACTGTCCACGGCAGTTTTAGGCGTTTCGCAAATACCTTAAGATGATATAGTTTATGGAAATTAGGTGAGGCCTAATGATATACAGAGCATTGGTCATATTGCTGTGTTACGGGTGAATTTCGCTCGTGACTCGTAGAAACGTGCCTCTGCAGATATCGAAGTGCTGGTGGAGATAGAAGATGTGCACTATTTGAACACTATTGGATGTTGGTTGTGTCATTTATGCGGATGACACTTCCTTATCTACAATCATAAAAACCTAGCAGAACTTGAGAATAAATGGAGTAGCTCAAAATAGTGCTAATAATTGGTTCATCGAATAAGCGACGCTTGAGTAGAAAAAAACCCACTTAAATATCTTTCTTAGTCTGAGCCTGGACAAAATATTCAATGTGCAAAAAATTGCTAGGTTTTAATTGACTCTAAACTTCATGGACCAGTCATATTGAGAATCTATATGTAGCTTGGCTGTCAAAGTTCTTACTATATGAAACTAAGTGTATAGTTTCAATAAATTACTTAAAATCGGCCTATATTATGGTCTCTTTCAATGTCACATATTGTACGGATTGATTCTATGAAATCGTCTGCAATATCAGATATTTTGCTCAACATACTACGCCAAAGCTTGGTCAGCTTTTAAAGAAATACGTAAAACACACGACATTGTCGAACCTCATACTTCATACAACTTACAATAACAATTACTAATCTATACATTTATCATGTTCTTGTCGTATACTAAAACTAACATACACCTGTTTTATCTCAGGAAAAGAAATACACACTCACAACACAAGACATAGTTTTAAACGACCTCCTCAACACACTCACTAAGAAACATCATCATCATCACAAGGTAAATTCAATAAAGTTTTTCAATAAATTACACAGCTCTGCTTTTTATTGTACATTAGATAATTTTAAGAAAAACTAGTCATTTGTTTACAAAACAACCCATATTATAATATAAATGAATTTCTTAATGCTGATGTAGATATAGTATTTTAAAACTAAAGAATTCCAACAATTTTAATTCGACACAATATAAAAAGTGACTCGATTTAGCTATTGAAGAATAAAAGGCCGCTGGATTATTTAGAATGGATAACAGTCTAAACTTAGCATTGTTTAACACTTATTTCTTCAGGCAGGCTATTGAAGTATTTCATTGCAGCCGCTGGAATTTCTGGGACTTAGTCAGTCTAGTAGGAATATATAAGTTGAGTTTGGACATAAATCCAGATGACTATGTCACCAGTGAGTTTTTACTGGCCAAAGACAGTCATGAAGATTGGTCTACAGTGATCCCTATAGCCAGCGGCAAAGAAACTTATAAGGCTTAGGATCAGAACCTGGTCGCAATTCCGTATGCCATGGCTGTCTATTTCAATTTATATTGATCAATGACAATAAATGCTTTGACTTTTAATAGGATTGATGCGTGCGCACTTGTGAAGCTGCTCTCCACAAGGTCTTGTGTCACACAACTGAGTTTACGACTCCGACGCACCGAGTCAACGACATGTCTAGCTAGGCCTATTTTTATCTGTCAACATTAAATAAGTCACTAGGTTGGTTGAAATACAGTTAATTAATTTTCAATTTCTAAGGATATTTTTGTATTAGATTGAATTGATAAATTTGTTTAGGATGGTGGATAAACTACATTACAATACTACCCTTTCACAAATCTTTTCACCGTGTGGTAAATTCTTAGTCGCTGGGAACATTTATGGAGAAATCGCTGTTTTTGAGTAAGTCAGCTAATAAGTTATAACTTACTATTAATATGAACTTTAACATACGTGATTACAGTTTCAAGTAATGGTTAGTATAGAGATTGTCTTCCGGGAAGTATTGTGTGTTTATGCTTGGACCTATTTCATTGTTGTGGCAATTCAACTTTATTTAATTAATGTTAGATCTTTATTAGATATATTTACTTAAATTTTTATATCGTGACACTAAGAAATGAGTTGAATAAAGTCCAATTCAATCCCTACAAAAGAAACATCGCTAAACCACAATTATAATTCTGAGCCTAAATAAAATAGGCTAGGCCCTACTTACAAAAAGGTAATTGGTCTGAAACACTCAACACCTGACACATTCACTCAAATTTTGAAATGACTACTGTCTAAACAACTTAAAAGTCTTAATTTGGGTCAACAAAGGGTGTAAAGTAGATCCTTGATTTTTGGTTGTTCAGTAAACTTTGGGTTAAATCATAATTAAATGTAAGATTTAAGAATTCAAGGTAAAAATTAAGGTGGATAAACTTTTACTCTAATTTTATTGTTGGTCGTGTTGTAAAGAACTAGATTGCCTTGTCGCCAACTGGCTGATAGTTAAGACTATTTTAGGGTTACCCCTTACTCGATGCTCTGTCAATAGAGGACAACGAATTTGTGGATATAAGATTTAATCTACAGTATTAAGGCCTAGAAGTGAATGTACTAAACTATACCACTAGCTTATTTCTTATACCATTTTATTTCAGACAATCATTTACACCAAAGTTACACCTGCTTGACTAGCAATTTTGTCTTATTTTTACAGCATTGAAAATGTTATCAACCCTCCAGATGGGGTTGCACCTAACCTCAAGCCTCTGTATCACTTTTCCGCTCCACAAAACGAACAAGTCTGCAGTTTGTCGTCAACAGAGAAGTTCTTGATTGTCGGAACTGTCGGTGAGATCACTGGCTGGGACTGGGCTACGCTTGTCAACAAACACCCTAAGATCTCATGGACCATTCCTATCCCCTCTTCGAGGTCAGTTTGAAGAGTTTGGAAGTTACCGTTAAGTTTTGAGGTACTCTAGTTCTGGTGACTGGTTGTTAGTTTTCTATTAATTTTGTAGTGAAGTTTTTTCTCTGTAAAGTTTTCTATAGTCTGTTACAGTCTAAGTTGGTAACATTATTAGATGTCAGTTTGCAATGAGTTCAGCTGGCTTGACACTTTCTCAGCTTTATTATTTACAGTAGACTCCCGTCAGTCCCGCCTGAGATTTGCACATTGTCAGATGTGACTTTAAATTAATAATTGCCAACTTTATTGATTATTCGGTGAAAGTATTTTTTTTCAGCTCAGCTTGTTTTACTGGCTGTTTCTTTTCAGTTAACATACCAAAACTATAATTGCTGACATTTTCCATCGTTAGTGAGCAAGATGATCATGACTTTCGGGATCTGCAATCTGATCCCGTCTCCAGTTGAAAAGTAACCTAAAACATAACACGGAACATTAGAAAATGAGCTAGGCTAAGGTGATCAGCTTAAGCCGACCAGTCAAACACAACCAAACAAGCTTTAGATTAGCTCATTTTCTAATGTTCTATGTTATGTTTTAGGTTACTTTTCACCTGAAGACGGGATCAGATTGCAGATCTAGAACTGTCAAAAATGTCTGCAATAATAGTTTAAACTCTGACATTCTCCCATCGTCAACAACAAACTTTAAACAAAGAATACCAATACTGATGGTCCTGGAAATTTAAATAACCAGCTGTATTATTAACAGCTTTAAATTAAAAATGTGTTAACAGCTTCATCAGCTCTACCTTTATTTCTTTAGACTTTTTATTAGGAATCTGCATTTACCCTATAGTTAGCTGCATTAACTAGTTTAACAGCTTTCTTTAGTTATGTTAGTTTTGTTTCTCACTTCTTTGTTGCTTTGTAGAATTAGATTTCATTTTGTGTTTAATTATTCGACTTGTTGATTTCAGTGAGTTAAATAGGCCTAGTGAACAGAAGAGGATGGGCTGGCTTTGGTAAGGAGTTCATCATGAAAAAGCCAAAATATGTCCTCCATTTTGGATGTCACTGGAATACAACTGTATCAGTTACAAATTATTTTGTTTACGGTGCATTAGTTTAGTTCAAAATTTATGTAAAAATATTAGTGCCGTTTGTAAAAATTTGTGTTAAAAATAATTCATTGATTAGCAATAATTATACAGGAAATTAAAAAGTTATTCAAGAGAAGCGTCTGAAACGGAGGATTACGATTGAGTGGATTTTATGTTTTGTTTTGATATGGTGGTGATGGCTTTTAAATGTTCTTGGGAAATGCACAAAAGTTAGTTTAAAACCCAGTCTCATCTTTTTTTGTGAAATACGGTAGACTCCCGAGCAACTGGAGAATCAAGCATTTGAACTAACCGAGACAGTTATTTGGGAGGCTTTACAACAAAACCTTATGTTGCGAAAGGTAGAGAAGGCTACCCGGAAGCTGCCACTGTGTAAAGTTCTCATTACTAAAATATGACCATTCAAACATGAGGTTTTTTCTACACAAAATATTGAGTCAATTCAAAATAGCGGCCCTAAGTGTGGTCACTTTAGATATTTACGGGACACCCTGTCTGTTCCTATCCATGAATCAGAGAACTGATCTACTTTTACATCCAAAAACTTCCATGATTAAAAATAGTTACCTACTGCTTTTTGGTACACTCTGTATAAGGAACTTGAAAATTTTTCCTGGAACTAAAACATGTACTTACCTAATCAACACCGCTGGGCTTTCTTGTTACTTGAGGCCAAAACTTCATTTACTTATAGCTATGCCTCTAATCAGATTAAATTTCACTACGGCAACCTAGAAATTTGTGTCCAAATGAGTAAAAATATATATTCAATACATAAAACATTTTTCTGAAAATGAGCTATAATTTTTTTTAAAGTTCCTAAAAATTATAAAGATTAAACTAAAAAATATTTTATTATGTAAAAAGTGGCAACAAAACTAAGCTTGTGATAGAGTAGCGTTCTTTCATATGTATGAGGCTGGAATGACAAAAATGGCATTGACTGTTTTTATTTTCAAATCCCTTTGTACAGCAGGGCTCGCACTGCATCAACTCTGGTCCGCCCGAGATAAAGTCAGTTTGCATGTAATCAAATATGTAACCACAGACTGTACAGACGAGTCATCTAGCTTCGCCTCTAGGAGATCCGGTCGGTGGCAAACTGGCCTTTTCTCTTTGATGAGTGATTTTACTCATTCTTGCTTGTGGGTTAACCATAGTTAGTGTAAAATTTGGGTGTTGTGATATATAACTAATCAAGTCAGCCTTTGTTGTACAATCGTTCAAAAATATGGCCACAAAAACTTCTTTAATGTATTTATAAAATTTCTGTTGTAATGGAGAAATCTCTTAAAATATATATTTGAGTTTGATCACGATCATCGCTTAAGTTGTTCCAAATTAAATTTAAATTTCAATGAACATAGTGACACCTGGCATGAAAAGGGTTGTTAAAAGCCAGATTGGGCCAATGTCAGACTCGGCCAGGGCAGACCGGAGTCGATGTCGTTAACAGCAAGTAGGCTATCACAACGATGTCAGATTACCTACAAGCTGGGAGTAACTAACACTCACCTGGTTACAGGGGTTCGTACGAGAAGCCTGATGTGAACGCAATGTTGGTGTCCACGGACGAGACGACGGGAAGCACGACACTCTACGCCGGCTGTGGGGACAAGCGAGTGTATGTGTTCAGTCTGGAGGACGGGAAACACATCCGCAGCCTTGACGGACATGAGGACTACATACACAGCATCCACAAGCAGTGAGTGTCATTAAGCAAGTTTTCTGTTAGTTTCTTCTTCTCGGTGTCTGTGATTTAATAGTTTGAATCCCAGCTTGAAAATAAACAAATGGTCACTCACTACGCAAAGTTTAAATTAAAACTTGAAAAAGAACCGTTTGGCAAATACACAATTGGCTTGGTGAGTATTGCAACTCAGTTGACTGGAGAGTCTTGGTTACTGAGGTGCTTGGTCTGTGGATGGAACGATTCTGACTTTGCAAGACATTTAACAATCATTCTTGGCCAACTTCAGTCTAGATTTAGTGAGTGACAAGTTTTACAGTATTCACCCAGTATTAATTTTGAAACAGCCTTAACAAAATAGTTAAAAAAGTAAATGGATTACGTTGCAGGTGATAAAATGTGCAGGTAAGACCAAACGTTTTACCATATAGACTGAGCGCCACATAAATGCAGTCTATAAGAAATGTAAAAATGAAGTAAAATGATATTTGTAGCATAAACTTAATTATATTGAACGGTATCAACCTTGAAAATCAAGTGCTGTGGCAAACATCACGCTTATTAAACCAGGTCTGTGGGGATGTTATTTTCTTCCAGGGTCGGGCTTTAATTATGACCTGGCCGCCGCATATTTGCAGCGACTGATAGCAAAAGTATTATTAACAATTTAAAGATTTAGGCCAATAATTCTTGCTCGTGATATTGATCTCATATTAAACTCATGATTCACACATGCTAAGAGAGTATTTATCTGTAGCACAGAGCCTACAGCTACCACATCTAACGACTGATTGGTGGTGTTACAGAGGAGACAGACTGGTGAGTGCAGGCGAGGACGGAGCCGTGAAACTGTGGGACCTGAGACAGAAGGAGATGGCTGCCAAGATACTGCCTCACACACACCCCAAGGTGGAGCGGCCGTCTCTCGGCAAGTGGGTGGGAGACGCGGCCCTCAGCGAGGACTTCCTGGTAAGCTTGCGTACTTGACAACTGCCCGCAGCTGCAGTGGAAGAAAAGAGTGGTGCAATGTTTTCTCTGCCTTAGTAAATAGTTACAAAATATTTTTGAATTCTTCAAGTGCCCAATTATTGGTGTGAGAACAGTGATCTTTGGAAGAAAGCATCGATCTTTATTCTCCCATTAGCATCCATCACAACAATGACGCAGTATCTTCAGCAGTTTTGTCAAAAAGACGGCTTCTTATTGAAAAAGGTAGGAGGAGATCTTCTTGCCAGCTTCTTCTTACCATAGGATGGGAGGGGAGATCAAGGTTATCTGTGTGTTGAATATTGTAGCATTGGAAGGTTACCGTAGAAATGACCGGGTAAACAATAACTGTTGCTCTTGTTGCAGATCTGTGGTGGGGGACCCAGACTATCGTTGTGGCACTTGCGAACCATGGACGTCATGCAGAGTTTCAGTTGTGTGGATGACAACGGACTGCACATCACCAGGTTCCTTGAGGATAAGATACTGGCCGGAGGCACATCACCACACCTCTACCATCTGTCTTTGCTGGGTAAGTGAACTGCTCAACGAGTACGCCAAGAACTTGGTATTGTTCTTGTTGTTCGTGAAGCGGTTTTGCTTTCTCTATTCCTTCTGTACCATTTCTTGCTATGTCAAATGCAACTTTTGGAAGAAAATAAACTTTCTTGGGAGGAAGTAAGGCACTTTAGTGGGCACATGAGAAAAGAGAAAAGTAAACTATTAGAAAATCCCTAGGAGAAATCACAAATTTAGAGAAATTTGAATGAGGAAAGACTACACCTAAAGGATCTATATATCACTGGGGTGTAACTCACTCAGATTATTAATGGAAAAATGAGAACTGTATTAGAAAAGCCGTTCTTCTTGTAGGTTCAAGCAGCCATTTGTAACCATATAGTGGCGGCGGACTGTCTTTAATACATGTGTTTTATGGGCTTTCCCATGTCCGCCCTCACTAATTCACTAAATATCTCCGTTATTTTTTGTAAGTTTTAAATCCCTACTCATCTAAGCACTCGGCGAACATTGTGGTGAAGTGTCCAAAAATAGTAAATCTTCCGTCCAAGAAAATAACTGTTACGAATGAAAAAAAATCTTGTAAACAAATAACTTTATATTGGCAGAATTAAAAAAAGAGACTCTTTGGTTTCGAAGTTTTGCTAAGATTAAAAATATGTAAGCCAAATTATAAACTGACAGGAATAATCGGAATAGCAGGAGGCTTGCTTCAATCATACTACTTGCCCACAAGCTTGGTAAGAAGAGGTGGACAGTAACCGCGGCTTGCACAATCCAGAGGTTCTTCAGACGGTTTGAATAGCCGTCATCAGTTGGTTCCTGATGTTTTTCAGACGGTCATGAAAATGCAAGCAGATGCATTGATGTACACAGTTTTATTGATGTCCTGGCTAGTAGGGTGTGCAGGACACATGACCACTGGCGCTTGCGCTAGCCTCGTGTAAACCCCACACTAGCCTCGATCAAGTAAAACTTATCACTTGTGAGCTGCTGTCTGCACAGCTTTGTTTCGTACAATATCCCTCTGAGGAATTGACAACAGGAGTGACTATGATGCCTGGAAGGAAGTAGTAAACATTAATTTGCCTTTGGAGGCTCAGCAGAGTTTCAATTTTCTGTCCCTCTATCATAACTCCGATCAATGTAGGATTTACACACTGAATTCTAACCTAACGTGACGTCGCAGGTGAAGTGACAGCGCAAGTGAGCGTGTCCCCGACGACAGTGTTCTCCGTGGCTGTCCAACACTCGCCACATCACGTCATGTGCATCGCAGGCTCTAGTCCCAAGATTGACGTCTGCACAAACTTCTCATTCCGAGATCAGGTGTTGTCATTTGCGTAGGCGTCCTTCGTTCCTGAGGTGGGTTGGTTGGAGGTCGGTTCTTCGTGTAAGAACCGTATCTGTTAAGAGTTTGTGGTATTTGCCGAACAATACAGTTTGACTTTTATATCAAATTGTGATACTGCTTGAGTGCTTGATATATTTTTATTGTATCATGATTAATTATTTTTCTGGAAACAGGCATTTTAAAGTTGGGTTTGAACGTTGCTATAATCAGATTATAGTTAAGAAATGTGAACTCTCAATGAAGTTCTTGCTGAGCTCCTGTTTTAAATTTTTTATAGTGACATGTCAGAATAATAAGTAGATGGTCTGGGTAAGATTCTTCGCCAGGGATAGTGGCAACAAATTTGAAATTTGTCAATGCAACGACAGTTTGGAAGTCATATTAAACCGTTGGCTCTTATGACAAAGGAAAAAAAATCAAAGTGTTGTTAGGCCTACTGTATTTGTTTTAATGTACCCTGTACATTTACTTTTTTAGTTGAAAATGTTATTTTTGAAATTCATTAATCAATCTGGAGTGTTTTTTATGCTGTTCACCGCCGTTAATACCTTTATTTAAAATTAAAGTAAAATTATGCATTGGCGAGTTTTCACACGCTTCCAAATTACAATATTGAAATTAACATTCTCAAGAAATAAACCGTTAGAATACCTGTTTCCTCCGAGAAAATTTATATTTTTGTTAAGGAAGTAAAGACATTTAGTTACAATTTTAAGAATAAATATTTTATAAATGAGAATAAAATCTAATCAGGCACAGCCGGCAAATGCGAAATAACTGTACGACCTGGTTTTACAAAAGAGAGCCGATCTCCCTTACTCTAACTTCACCTCGTTCTCCACTCTCTAGGGCTGTGGCTTCGCATTTTGTGGTTTCTCACTAGGTAGATTTTATTTGTAGGTATTTATTTTACGGTAATCTGTACGTATCATTTGGATCCCTGAATCTCAAAAGACTTAGCCTTAAGTTGTAGAAGTAAGACAGAACTGAGGTGCTTTAATTTTGACTTTACAGTGTTTTTGTTGTTGGTGTTGTAATAAAGTGTATTTTGAAACGTTGTTCTCAATTCCTTGTGGTTCAGCTAGTAGTGTTCTAAATTGTTTTGAAATTGTTTACTTTCTGCAATAATTTGAGTGATAATTTTGAGTTAAGATGGCTACACAGCAAAAATAAACTATGTTTGTCTATTTACAATAATTAGTCTATTACAAACGGAAATTTGAGTGAAAAACAACTGGGAATTCCGCTTTTAAGTTCAGTTCCGAAACAAAAACTGTAATCAACTCTAAAATATATTTTTTATCATTTTGCTCTAAAACCAGCTGCTTTAGACACATGTAATGACAACTTAAAGTATCATTTAAACCCACTTTAATAAAGTATATCCCTAGGGAGAAAAAAATCATTTTGATGATCTTTTTGTGGTATGGGAATCAGCTGGTTCAATGAGTTTGTTTTGATTGTTTTAAATTGTAACACTGACTTATAGTAAATTATTGTAACATCTGTTTCTTCAAAACAATATTATTCAGACTGCTAAGTTCAAATCAATGTTCACTTAAGTTTCTTTATAATATTAAAATGTTTATTGACATTTATGTCTCATTATTATTTGCATCATGACGAAAAGTATCGTTCATCACTCGGCCCGTGTCTCTTTGACCCTCGGGCTGCGCCTTGGAAGTTAACATGACCCTGTGTCAAAAAGTGTCACTTTAGGACCTAGTGATGAATTATACTATTTTGTAATTAAATTTTACCTTAAAAAACTTATTTTATTAATATTTGTTCATAGGATTCTAATAAATAAATGAAAAACACAGCTTGGAAAAAATAGCTTTACTTTTTTACAAAGTATAAAAGTTCTAAATTATTTACAAAATGCAATAAATAACTAAATTAGGAGCTATGTACAGATTAATTATGAAAATATTTAACCTAAAATTATTATACTGTATTCTTTAGCTTAGTGTTGTTAATTACAAAATGCTGTTTTGAAGAGTGCAAAATAAATCATATTACCTGTAATTAGTAAATAAGTATGAAAAACAAACAATTTTCATTTTATATAATTTTACTCAAAGTGTTATTTTAAATAACCTTTAGAATGACCTTTGAGAAGTTTTATTCCTACAAACTCTCGGAAACCAGTTTTCCCTATAAGAATTTTTGTTGTTGTTTAACCATATGTATTAAAGAACACCTTTTTTTAAAGTCATTAATGTTAGCTTAAAGTAAAAACTTATTAAATTAACATTTCTTTAATAGTTGTATTGGAAATTTCAAGCAGGGGCGCAGAACATTTTGGGATCCTAAATGTTTTCACATAACAATTTGATTCTATACTGTACGTCCAATTTCCACTGCCGGTTGATTTTTTTTATTTTGAGTGTTTCACTAGCTTTTAGCATTTTGATAGCTTATGCATCCAGAGTCGTACATATGAATAGGCAGATTAGGCATTTGCGGCAAATTGCAGTATATTTTTGAACAATTTTAAATCAGGATTCTTCGTGGAAAACTCCAAATAATGTTTTTTCTGTTTTCTTAATAATTTTCTTCACTGATGATTATTCAAAACTGATTGTCACCGATGCTTTTGAAACTATAAAGTAATTGCTATGAGTTTTCCATAACTGAAGAGGCGAATAACTGGGAAAGTCTCAGTGGCAATTCAAGCGTTCCAAAATTATTCAAAAGTGTGGTTGCGACTCTCTGGTCTCAAAACGCCCAGTAAAGCCAGCTTTTGGTAATTAAAAATCAAATACAGCTTCTTAACTGTGACTTAATGTACACTCAAAATATTACATCAATTAGGCTCTTATATTATCTTAATCAAAAAAAGTGAGGTGGCAAGAAATGTCACTGCCTTTGTGCGGCAAATGCCTAATTCCTTTCCAGTCTGCACCCCTACTTTTATTCTTAACATGTCAACAAATTTGTATTCATGAAAACAGTTTGGGCAGGATAAATAACCATTCCATCAAAGAGGTAGAGTAGGCTATTTCACAAGAAGCCGTGTCCAGCAACCGCAGCCGGGATGATGCCCTCGGCGCCACTCTTGGTGCGGATACAGAACCAGTCCTTGACCTGAGCACTGACCAACTCCACGACGTCTCCCTTGCTGACTGTCAGAGAGCCTCGGCCTCGCCCCTCGTAATCCCGACTGATCACCACCAGCGTGCGTCTGCGGACAAACAGTCGTGTGAGTGTCGGGGGTAGAATCTTCACTGACAAAATCTCTTGTGAAGTTCACATGGTTGGAATGGAGACAAAATTGTCGAGGACGACTGAAGACCAAATGAGGTGTTACAAAAGAATTGTTTATTCTTAAGATTTTGAACAAAACTAGTCATATTAGAAAAACGTTGCAGTGTGGTTCAAGTTAAGCTTATGTATGCAAAAGAATTGGCTAAACCATTACAACTTTGCTACAATATGACTTCAGTGAGAGAGAATATTTTCAAGATAGAGGAAAAAACTTATACGTCTATGTAAGAAAATTAATTTCAAGTTATTAAAAAAAATTAAAATTAATTAATTTTTAGAAGTTAATTTAAAAGATACAAGAAAATATTTAATCCATCATAATTATATTGAAACTACTAACTAGTAATGTTGATCCAAAGGAGTCTTATAACAAGACAATACCTTAATCAAATATGTAATAAAATATGTATTTCTAAGGGCTTGTGTCTTTGAAAGTGTAGTTAGTAAGAACAATTAAGAAGTTTTGGAAAACTTTCGATATCTTTGAGATCAAGAATCATTAATCATATTGTCACCGTTTTTCTATGTACCTGCAAAGATTTTGTGACAGCATTAATACTTTGAGGTAATGTAGGTAGAACGGGTGATTTGGATTGGCACCTTGAGGGATGTCATCAGTTGATTTTCTGTTTTAAAAGGCTTTCAGGAGGTCAGTTACCATAAATAAATGTTTTATTGCATATTGACATTTACAATAAATGTATCCCAATCGTCAAATGTTTGAGTATCTTATCAAACGTTTACCATATATCCTACATAGTAAACTAAGGACTTTTGAACTCCACCTACAACTCTGGATAATTTCAAACAAAAGACTGATATATGTTTTTATATTTAAGATCCTTACACTCATGATTGACTACTACTGACCTGGTGGTGTCGCGAGAGCTGGCAGCAGCTTTCAGGTAAAGTTTGTCGACACTTCTCTCCCCGCAGGCCGACACTGTGTCTCTTCCGTCGTACTTCCTCTGCCTCACTCCTCCACACTCCGATCTGGTGCCAGCCCCTCGGCTCTCTAACCTGTTACCTGCAACACACTCTTGTTAGTTACTGAGGCTTAGTATTGGCATCCTCTGTTGTAGAGGGACAGTGACGGCTTTACAGAATTTCTTTGGTAGTACAGTACACTTTAATATTCTTAAAATCCGAACAGGGTCTGGAACAAAAGTAATGATAAAAACCACAGCAAGAAAACTGAAAGTAAAAGAGTCTTACACAATGTAAAAAGGTAAAGTTTGTCTTGTTTAACGAGGCGAAGTTAGGACTACAAAGTCCTCTCTACCACTCAACCTCGACCTTTACCTAGCGTCACCGTATTAGTCACACGTGTCTACCATGTTTCAATATGTACACTGTAACTGCTCAATTTTGGTTTATAGGATTATAAATCACAGTTATACATCTATTAATCAAAATAAAAAAGAGAAGTTCATTTCTGATAACAATAGCAATGTGACTCATAGTTTGTAGTGGAACAGTCAAGGTCAAAGATCAACCCCTCAACGTTTTTGCCACCACTACACTTTACTGTCTAGATTGACATCTTCTGTAAACTGACTCTGCAGTATGACTAGCCATATCAGATATCTTCCTAGGAAGCAGAATGCTCACAGTCATACATCTGGATATGAGCTTTTACCGTTGTTGAATACTGTCATTCTACTGCACTATGAGATCATCGCCGTTCTTGACACTCACCTTACTCAACTGTGTTGCTAAATTTCTTTTGCGACAACTCTCACTGCGCTGGCTTCTTGACAATTTTCTCGCCTTGTTTGGCATTTTGATCGCGGCGCTCACCTCTATTAAAAATTTGCTGCTCTCGACTGTCAAAAGGTTTGTTTCCTTTTGTCTTCCTTTGCCTTTCTGATGTTTCCCAGCCACCTACTAGACATTCCCTACAGCGCACACCATCGTTGGTGCGCACCCATCTCAATTTGTTCTCCCAATTGCAACCTACACTACACTGACCTAGAGGCATGGGAAAGATGTCTGTGTGTGTCTCCCAGCAGGGTGCCGGTGTGCGCGGGGGCAGGATTCCCAGCGGCAGGCAGGAGGTGTAGCGCACGTACCCCTCCTCACCGTGGGGAGTCTGCACGTAGAGCCAGCACTGGTTCTTGAACACGGCGTTGACGACCATGCCCAGTGGCAGCGACAGTTCCTCCTGGAAGCCGCCCAGACGCGTCTGGTACAGCAGACACGTGGAGGAGAGCACCACCGGGATGTTGGCTGGGTTGTCCAGTGACGCCTGAGTACAAAGGTGATAATTAGCCAACTATCTGGATTAAACATCAAGATGAAATTATGCAAACAAATTTTAAATCAAAACCAATATCTATAATTTTATAAGGCACCTTTCAACAGCAAAGCTGCCATTACAAGATAACCTAAAAAATTTGAAGATA
This sequence comes from Matsumurasca onukii, assembly GCA_018831715.1. NCBI lineage: Eukaryota > Metazoa > Arthropoda > Insecta > Hemiptera > Cicadellidae > Matsumurasca > Matsumurasca onukii. The sequence goes on from CM032059.1 coordinate 15,417,452, forward strand.
CAAGAATTTTGAGATTATCTGATGATAGCAGCTTTGCCGTTGAAAGGCGCCTCATAATAAAATTATAAATATTGGCTTTTGATTTAAAATTTGTTTTTACAATGATCTAATTTAGAGCTCACTTTTAAAGAAGATGAAATTACTACAAGGGCTGTTCAGAAATTAACGTTGTTGTATCGCTAGTAGACGAATTAAACCATAATGTGCAAATTATACATCGTTGGATGGCCTGACTCATTGTGAATCCTATGGTGCGCTCATTATTGTGTTTAGATTATTGTATGCTATCTACATTGAAGCAAAACTATCTCTACATGTAATATTCCCGCCAGTAAAGTAACATAGCCCTATTTACTAAAAAAATAGCTGGCATTAAATTTGTTTTGCAAAAGATTATTTCTAGAACCCTAGTTTAGCCAGATACATTTGAATTTTGTCTTTAACTTTAAAAGAAAAGGTTGCATGTAATCCAGCATCTGGTAAACTTAAGCAGATTAATGAGTGAATTACGACCCTCTTCTCGTTATGGACACTGGCGGTGGAATGTCATGCTATGGCACAGAAAACCATGTGCCATAATTTCAGAAGTGGTCTGATCTTCATCGCTAATATGACAAATTACACTAAATCACTATTTGAGATGCCTAAGATGTTTAAGACAAATATGTGATGAGACGATGAGTGGTATTAATGAGTTATGAGGTGTAGTCTTGTTACAAACTAAGGCCGACTCTTCCTTAGAATGGGTCATTAATTAATAGCCCAATGACTGTTAATTATGAATGGAAATACAAGGACCAACGGCTTAGCGTGACTTCCGAACCACGCAAGTGATGGTCTGATATGTCTAGACGATGGTGGGAGTTGATGCGGGTATCATAAGATGATTACTGAGACTATCTGAACCGCTTTAGACCTATATCATCCTCAAAACCTGACCTCCATGAAGCTGGATTACAGGACCATGCCACGAGTCCCAGTCAATATGGGTGAAAGAATGCTCTTTAATACGAATGTAATATAAAGGTCTACAAATAGTGAGCACTTTCGAATGGAGCTTAGTTTAAAAAAAACAGCCCTTGTATTTGATGCAACATCTTTGTTGTTCCAAAGACACTATTGAAAGTTGAAACTGTTCTAAAATATTTTATTAAGGGGCTAAATTAGATTAAATTACACACAAAATTGGAATGAGGATAAATTATGGTTGCTTCCTGTCTTCTGGTCTCATTAGTATTAGTTTATTAACTGATAGTGGCAATTATATCATAAACTGATCCAGAATAAAAGTTGTTAAAAAAACTTAGCCAACTAGTAGCCACAAGCGCTACCGTGGATCCTAGCGAACTTCCATTACAAGGTGAAGGGGGTGATAATTTACCAAAAAAAGTGGTTCTTATGCTCTGACATATCACATAAGCATGTATTCTGTATATCCTCTTAACAGTATACCAACCATTATTCCTTTGCTAAGCGCCTTCAATTTGTAGCCAGCTTACTGAGACACAAATGTGCCAAGCTATGTCGCTAACACTAATTTGAAGGTGTCAGTGAAGTACATGTATCAACTTTTCGGGCGTTTTTTGTAGTGTATGTACTTGTTTGTAAAATAATGTATATAGCATTTCTCTGTCATATGGCAAGGACCATACTATAATTTAATACAATATTGCTCAATTTAGCAACCCATTACATTATGAGGAACTGTGTTGAAACAAAAAATATCACGATTTTTGTCTTTATATCAATTGTGTCAAATTCTAGACTGCAAGTACATACAACTTGTTATAAAATTATTTATAATAAATATTTTCTGTTATTTCACAAAATATTTCCTGCTTAGTTAAGTCGAATACATAAACTAATCGGATAACTTAAATACACGTAGGACTAAAATCGAGTGGGAATAGACCGTCAGTAACGATTATTGCCGAAATAAATCACAATGAATCATCATCGATGAGTCGACACTGGACAGCCAATCAGATCGCGTCGCTAAGGGCCAATCACAAGCCTCGGCGGCAACAGCTGATCTACAGCCGACATTACGTCTAGTTATCGGCTATTACTCGCTAATGGTTTGAGATGAGTGTTCATTGTAGTTTCGTATCTGGAATGGAAACATATCTCCCACGTCGAAGACGGGTACTAATCTATATTTAATTTCTAACTGTGGGATTGGAATTATTTCTGTTGCTTAGTTTATTGGTACAGTAATTGTTTTTTTTATGATTGGAAGTGGGTTTGTTTTTAGGAATATTTTGGCCATTGTTTTTTTATTGTTTTTATTAAGGCGAAGATTGTATTTGCATGCTTAACATGTGAAACCATGTTAATTGGATGTAAGTGCGTATACCAGAAAAGTATAAATAGGTAAGAAGATTTTGAAAATTATTAAAGGAGTGTCCTGGATAAAAATAAAACAACAATTTCTGTATAAAAGTACGTTTAACCAAGGGTGTTTTCGTTACATATTAATAGGGTATAGGCCAAAATTTGTATTTCCTTGGCGTCGATCTCAGTTTGTCCACCAAAAATATCACAGTACACTGTATTTATATTTTCACTACCGGTATCTATAATAGCTTGTTGAAAATTGATAGCATAAAAAACTAATGCAGTTTATTTCGACGTCTAAATTTGGTACCCGTATCATTCTAAACATAAAACTAACTTGTAATAGTAAACAACTTTTAGGATAACCTGTTGAAATGGTACTGTTTAATTTGCAAATAAAACTAACTTTTTTCCTTCTGTACCAACTATAGTCTTTACTAAGAAAAACTGAACAGTGTGTTTTAGTCATTGGATCAATATTTTGGCTCATATACGTTTAAAAAAAACAACGCCCGTAGATGCAGCACTACCAGCAGTTGAAGTGATTGGTCTTCTAATCTGTGTGTAAATGAGATAAACAGCTGATGGTTTATCGCAACGCGACTAACATAACCTCAATGTCCGTGCAGTGTAGTGTAGTGCAGCAGTGTCGTGTGCATATTTCTGGACTTACCAACAGGACTGGAATAACACTTAATACAGTACGAAAAACGATATTCTGTACATAGTTTATGTCGTTTAATATTGTATTATGCAAGATAATGTTGATTATAAATCAGAATGAGTCTATGTTTTAGGAGTAATCTAGGATTCTAGGTTAGACCAGTCTTGTACCGTTTACGATACAAACGAATGTAACCTAAATGTTACACATGTATAATAGACCATATTTAGTACTTTCATAATAGAAAGAAAGGACGTAAATAAGTATAACGGAAGAGAAGTTGAAGACTTGTAAACATACAGTGAAATTGTATACATCTAATGGTCTAATCTAATGAATAGCTATTTAACGGGTTGCTACGTGCGCTGAAATGGGTTTGTTTTTAATATATTGCGCGTTCAATCATCGTTGAACTGTATGCCAATGTCCTTCTATATCGATAGTAGAACATTATTTTAAGCCTTCTATCATAACTTCGAAAACCCTTAACAACGTAGTGCGGGAAAACCTCTGCTAACAAAATTACCATTCAGGACAATTTTTGTAGGGTAAATATTCATTACGTGGGCCTACGTACGGCACGAAAGGTCTAACCTCACCAACACCTATTTTTTCGATTCGATTACACCAAGGAATAAGACCTAACCATACCTTGGTAAGGAATGCGTCCACATCGGTGATCTGGTAGCCGAAACGCGAAGATGGCGAGCCAGGATGTCCCCTGGACCGAGGTCGCCTGTGAGGCCGCCGGTGAGGGTGGACATGGTGCAAGCGCTTGTTCTGTCTCCTAGGCTCCACTGCGGCCTCAGTTGTAGACTTGACTCCATCTGTAGCCTCCCTACACACAAAACACATATTCTGTAATATTATTAAAGACTGATTGGCAGCACACCTTCTTTTATAATAAAAAAAATTATTTTTGAATTTTCCAATTATATTTCCCAATTATTTTTTTTTTGTAATCTGAAGAGGGTTTCTGTTCAGAAACCGAAATATAATCAGTCTTTAATAATGAATGAACCACCTTCAACAACATATCGACAAAAACTGAGACAATACTCTGCAATGATACATCTCGTGCCAGCAATTAGTAAAGACACTACGGACCTTTCTCCGAGGCCGGAAACGAGCAGCGGGAACGAACGTCGTTTTGAAGGATGCAAATTTTGCCCCGTATATTTGTCCGAGTACATCGGGTCGGACAAAAGGGAGAACATTGAGGTAGGTCTTGACCATTTTAGTCCTGCACGGTGGAATCAGCTCTAGAACCGATGGTGAATAAATTAAATTTAAAACATTCCAGTCTCCCTTGTGGAAACTTCTACTTGCTCGTCGAATCCTGATCAAGACACCAGATCGAGCAGGGAGACGACAGAACTTCGAGCTTTCGTTAAAAGACCACCTCGAGAGCGCTCGCATCCCTGCGCGGTGATTTCCGATCCATAGGGTGCGGACCCCCTACAGTATAACTATCAGAAAATCTCCTTTCGCCTTGTCCCTACTCGGTTCGGTAGTGAACTGCCTGCTTTACACTGTAACAAACACTGACCTTGGTTTTGCAGCAGAGGTTGCTGTGTGGTCACCTTTGAGGACCCATGTCATGGATATCTTAGGCTTGACCAAGGATGAGTGCCTCAACCCCATGAACCCCTTCTCCAAAAGCACCCTCTCGAACCATCACCAAGTCATTCACTGTAACATACAAGAAAATTTTCATTAGAGTTAAAGCTACTGCGGGTTTCTAAAGAAATGATCTAGTATTACTTCGATCCTAAAGAATGTAAAGGTAGTGAGGCAAAGGTAAACGAAAAAAATTCACCAGAGCGCGCCACTTAGCAACTCAAAGACATTCACGCTGTCGCCTTTACCGAAGTTTACTAGAATATTTGAATTGAGACACCGACCACTCTTACGGAGTGTTTTACTTTTAAGACGAATATGGGATAAATGGTGACTGTGATGAGCGTTTTTATGGATAGGGCTTAGTCTTATAACAAACTAGATCCGACTGTTCCCTAAATTGGGTCACCAACCTACCGACCAATGGAAATGGACCAAAGTTCTAACGTAACTTCTGAACCTTATAGACCTTATAACCTTATAGAGTCAAGACTCCGATATGGAATTATCCTTTGCGGCTAAATCACTAAATCACTATTTGAGATGCCGACCACTCTCATGAGGGTATTTTAAGGCAAATATGTGGTGAAGATGAGTGTGATGAGTGGTAGTAATGAGTTATGAGATGTAGTCTTGTTACAAACTAAGGCCGACTCTTCCTTAGAATGGGTCATTAATTGGTAGCCCAACGACCAATAGAAATACAAGGACCAACGGCTTAACGTGACTTCCGAACCACGCAAGTGATGGTCTGACATGTCTAAACGATGGTGGGAGTTGATGCGGGTATCATCAGATGATCACTGAGACTATCTGAGCTGCTTTAGACCTACATCATCCTCAAATCCTGACCTCCATGAAGCTGGATTACAGGACCACGCCACGAGTCTCAATCAAATATTAAATTGGCTCTACGTCTCGTATAAATTGTGTAAGAGTTTTTCGGCTACAAAAAAGAGCCGTTCGAATAATGGCAGGATTTGCTAGACGAGCTTCGTGTCTAACACTCTTCAAATCCATGAACATATTAACAATTCAATCTCTTTATATTCTAGAAGTTATATCATTCTATAAGTTCAAAACAACATCCCAAACTGGCGTTGATATTCACTCTTACAATACAAGACATAGACATCATCACAGGCAAATGTCTCACAGATTGGATCTGGCCGCTAACCTTCCAAGAAATATTGGTCCATAATTATTAAATAGTTTGCCAGAACATATTAGAATGGAACCGATCGTATAAAATTTAAACAGATTTTAAAAAAGTACTTTTTGGAGCGAGCTTGTTACTCGGTTGGTGCAGTATTTGACTAAATTAAGTTAGAAATATCTCAGGAAACCTGTAACATAGCCTATTGTAGTAAATGTAAATACTTATTACTTTAATTAATTTTATAAAATAACCATTTCAGTTATAATGATTTTTTGTTGAGAATAGAATAGAAGAATAGAAAAATTATTGTATGTTTTTAAACAAGAATGTAAACACTACAATTAGTACTTTGATGTGACGATTGTAATACAATAGCAATTATTGTCGTTTACAATAAAGAATTTTGAATCACGGATATTGAGTTTCCGCTCCCCGACTCTGTATGCTCTGTGTGCGATTGAAACAGGCGCAGTGCGCATTTGGTAATTGGTAATTCCACAGACAATAGACACTCTCTACAGACGAATTTAATGCTTTATTTATATGAAAGCTAGTTGGTGTCACACTTTCTTTTTCAATAAAAATAAAAACTATTTATTATTATTTTTTATTCAGTGTGAAACCAACTAGCTTTCAATATGAATGAACGATGCCTTCAGCAATACCATATCGACAAAAACTGCGTAGAATTCTTTGTTGTATGAAAAAGGCTAGCTCACCACTAAATCCATCACCGAGGGCTTAAGTACTGTAAAAGAAATATTTAAACTAAAACAAAGTACATCACTTGTAAGGGGCTTCGAAACCATCAGTAGGAAACCATAGCTTTAGATAAATCTCTACAATATTCCCGAATAAAAACCCAATGTAAAGCTTGTTAGTTAAATATTATTATAAAGTAAACACAGTGGAAAAGGTTTATTACACTAAAACAAGCTACAAAACACTTCAGCTTGAAAAGTAGCCTATGATGAGAATTTCATGCCGATTTCAACAGAAGATTACAAATCCACGAAACACAACAACAACGAGTAACAAAACCCAACTGAGTCCATTCCCGCCGCTCTTGTTTGTAGACCTTGGACTTGGTATTTCGTTGTTGCAACTGTCCGAATTGCACCAACAGCCTCGACCAATCAGGGGCTTGTTGACTACCGGCAACATCGCCACGTTGAAATCATCACAACCCTCGTCCTTGACGGTTTCCTCCTTCTTGATCGCGGTCAATGCAGCTTTGGGCACGCATGCGCGCGACACGTCTCCTTTAGGCGCCTGGACGTGGGCGCAAACACCTCGTCCAAAATGACGGGAAATTGCGACAGTTCGGGGAACTCGCACGTTTCCGGTTCGAGGTTTTCCATTTTGCGGCAAGTTTTCCCTGCTTTCCAAGGAGGCTTGGTGTCATCGCAGACGTAGCATTTTCTCGTGGACGTGGAAGCGCAGAAGGAACTTGTTAAGAATAGTATTGTCGCGGTGTTGAGGAGCCTCATGCTTTTAAAACGTTAAATTCTGATGCCGTACGTTTTGTTTGTAAACAGCAAAACATTGTAGGTTTTTAATACAGCTGTGCTCACAAAGTATACAATTATTTTAATTCAGTACGTCTTAGATTTATTTTGTGTGTATGCATGTTTGTTTGGATGAAGACTCGTTTCATTATTGTGTAATAATAGGTTGTTTTGTATTCCTTTCTATCCATATTGTTTTGCCCAAGTGTTTACTCGTATCTCTGTCTCAGGCGTTTATATTTTTCTTGCAGTTGAAGGAGGTCGAACTCATGACAATTGTCTACGAGACCCCTAATATTTTCCTAGTAATGTTTGTTATTTAATAATTAATATATAGTAATTTATTCGTGATGTCATTTGTGACGTTTTACCTTTAAGTTATTTATTTGAATGTTTCAAGGCTCATTGTGACTTTATTGTAATCTATACTGTTAAAATGGAAAAATAAACTTATTTATTATTTAATCAAAGGATGCATATAGTATCTAACAATAAAGATAATATCGTGAAAATTAGCATTATAAATAATAATTTTTACTGGTTAGTTAAATGCAAACTTAGCTTTTGTGGAAGTTTTTCATTGGGTACACTCTGATTATTCAGTTCATAGTCTTAGGTTCCGTATATGAATATCTACCCTCATCAGTTATAGGAATGATACCTTTTTAATGTTGAAGAACACATACAATTTTATAAACATTGCCTGATTCCGAATCAAAATAGGCTCAAGATATGGTTTTATTATTAAAACTTTTATCTCTAGCGTTCATGCAATTTCCATGAGTCGCCGAAGTCTATCGGGTTTTAATGTATTCTTAATACAATTTTTAATATTAACGGCACCTACGAGGGTAATTCAGAAAGTAAAGAACGATTGCGCATCACGCGCCACGCACACCCCTCACCACTATACGAGCGCGCGTGCAGCTGCTAGCTACATTCTTCCTCTTCAGTTTGAGTGTAGGTTCGTTGCTGTGTGATTACGCGTCTCGTGTACACAGTGATTAATAATGGCATCGACAATTGAAAACCCCGCTAAATGTAAAGTGTAAATTTAAACACTCGAAAAATCATAGCAACTGTTTTTTGGGATCGAAAGGGCATTAATCCATGTTGAATTTATGCCAAGAAAAGAAACGACTGTAGCCCTGACTTGGTGCCGAGTGATTATCACTTATTCCCGAAGCTTAAGAATTTTTGGGGTACAAAACAGTTTGCTAACGATAAGGAACTCATAGAAGCTAAGAAATCCTGGCTCACGTTTTTTGCTGCAAATGAGTAGAACATGGGTATAGAAAAACTGGTCCTACGTTAAAACCAGTGTCTTGAAATCCATGGCGATTGCGTAGAAAAGTAGAGGAAAGTTTTATGCATTTATAAATAAAGTTTTGTGTTCATATCTTTATTTTTTATTTGACCATGCCAAAACGTTCTTTACTTTCTGGATGACCCTCATAGAACTAATACTCCTGACGACAGGTCGCACTACTGTGACCCATCAGGAATGTATGGGTTCATTTTCGACGAGGGACTAATGATTTCTTACGTTTCTAATATATCCAGGTCTGAATATGGCGAGACGACTAATTCTTTTGGTAAATCTTCGTATAATATAAAAATGATCTCTCATTTAAATAACAGACGTGGGAATAAATATACCAATGACAATGTTATGGTAGGTAGCTAGTGCATAGATGGCACAAGGCTGAGGCAGGAAAATCAACATAGTTAGACAGCCCACACACAGAATGCGCTGCGAGCGGTGCCGTCCCCCTTGGCTTCACATTTTCGAGTTTGCCCGATATCGATGACTTAAATGCAAGGAGGATTAATAGAAACCTGCTCTGTGGAGGATTTTATACCTGCTCTGTGCTTTAATGTGACCAAATCATGTGATTTCCGAGAGTGACCGGATTTGCGCGTGCGTCAGTGTTTCTACTTAAGACCCCCGAAATTCCCTCCTAGCGCATTTTGTGTGTGGGCTGCCTCAACTATGTCAAGTTTCCTGCATTGGTCATGTGACATATATGCGCTATCTACCTACCACAACATTGTCTTTGAATAAACCTATGTGGGAAATGGGATGTAATGTGTGTAATGAATTAATCGACTATTGAACTGTCTTTTTGATAACACGTGATTTGATTAGTTCTAAAAAAGAAACATCTGATTGTAATTGTCTTCAAACTCGTTTCTTTCCACGCAAAACAAGAGGAACATAACGTTTAAGGATTTGGAATTTGATCCCATCTTTAGGTGAAAGGTAACATAACACAAAACACCAGGAAATGAGCTAGCCTAACAGTAGATTAATTTTTACTTGAAGACGAGATTAGACCCCAAATTCCAAAACGTCTTGTTCACTAAAAACGATGGAAAACGTCCGTATTAATACTTCAGCCTAATGTAAACTTAATATCGCATTAAAATAACATACGTGTGAGAAGATAATGGGATACCTATATGGGATCACGGAAAGAAGTATACAGTAGTTAAATAATCCATTAAAGGACTATCTTTTTTAATAGCACGCGCTTTGATTTATACATTTTGTAGAAAGAAATTCCCAACCCACTTCTTTCTACGCAAAACCAGCTGTAGTGTGGCCTCTAAACTCTAAAACGTGCGTACAGTACAGGAATTTGAAACATTTCGAACCGTAGTGAAGGAAGGATATGGGTCTATAATTACTACTCGATTAAACAACTTCGTTGTCTATTACATCAACAATGTGGCTGAAACGTGCAGAAACATCACGCCTTCTTCTCTACAATCAAGTTAGCACGAGAAGACCCATCTGTGTAGTATAGTGTGCATTTGCTGAGTTGTTCTCGCGGCATGAGAGTTGTAGAGTAACCTCTGTCAGACCGTGCGTTTGAGTTTCCTTGTAACAGGTTTACAATACTGTATTGGATGTAATTATCCAGCTGTCGTCTGTGACCTGTACACACTTGCTGGTTCGGCTTACGTTCACTTCAGATTTGACATGTTGAAGCACCTAATCACCGGAGCACCTCGATATATCACTGCCTTCGTTTTGAATTAAAAATTAAACTTTTTGGTTGAGTGCAAGTTTATGTTCACTTTTGCACGACTAACAGGACAGATTTTGTGCAGGAATTTCTCTGTGGCTCAATATTATTGAAAGTCAACTTGTTGTATAACAGCAATTGTAAATCTGAAAAGTCACAGTAGAGTAGCCATATGGGGTTAGATGGGGGTTCCAGGATCATGAGGTCTTTTCGTAGCGTGAATTACGGTGCGGGGGCGGGGTCCGGTAAAAAGAGGGTCCGAGGGCCCTTTTACGGAAAATTAGCAAATTTGTGATGCAAAAATAGTTAGTTTTGATGCATTTTAATAGGCAACGTAATTGAATTAATAAATTAGAATGAACGTAAGTTGTAATAGTGTGAGTGTGACTGCTTTGTAATAAACAAAAAAAATTGTACCAAATTTTCATTTTTTAAATTGACGAATTTAATAAAAATGTATTTGTTTAAACGGAAAACCCCATTTGTTTATTAGTATTATTAGTTATTGCTATTGTTTGTGGTGACTGCGGGGATCGAACCCGCAACACTGGAGTGGTGAGCTACGGAGTGGCGCGATACCAACCTGCCATGACGCCATTACTAGGGTTATGTTTCCACTTTATTATTATCTTTTTGACTGTTATGACCAAGGAATTTTCATGGTCCTTGTTCTGAGTTTGCAATGCGAACACACCCGCTTTTTACGAAAGCTGTCTGAGCCGGGAATCGAACCCTCCACACGGAAGCAGTAACTCCTCCACTGAGATACCGACCCTGTGTTCTCTAGACCTCTGGCAGCTGTTAGTGCCTTGTCAGCTGTTTCTAGACAACAGGTGTTACTGTCCTTGGTCCGCCATAACCCATAACCAGCACCGTAACTCCATCACAACACCATAACTGCAGTTACAGCACCGTTGTAAACCAAGGCGCTTTAACACTTCCTACAATCCTCCGGTGACCGGCGTAGTTACGGTTCAAGTTGGAGAACAATTGTTATCAATATAAGGACTCCATTCGGAAAATTCCATCAACATGACTTTTGTATGCATAGAACCAACTTTAATTGTACAAACCACTGTATTTCATTGTTTTTAAATAGTTTTCTAAAGGGAGCTGAAATTCCACTTAAACCCACCTTGAATTTAAGTGCTTAATAATTCGTTTTGGAAATAATTATCTTTTATTCACTTGAACAAAATAGTGTAATAGGTATAAACACAAAAGAAGTAATGAAGTATAAAATAAAACAAATAATACAAAAACAAAAAATATAAATACATTTTTAAAAATTAACAAATAAAAAATAATAACATTTAATTTTTTTCGAAGATTTGGCAAAGTGTTTTGTGAACGATAAAAAGGAGTTTGTGGCGTTTCGGACTCTGCGATCTGACTCCTACTTCAAAGGACTTCAATACTGAGATCGAAGAGGACTACTCATCAAAATTCCTTGGGGTACGCCTCGACCGAGTTTGACCTGGAAATATCATGTAGACAGTGTCTGCTCAAAGTTAGCCTCAGGCATTTATGTTTTGAAGAAATTGTCCGAATACTGCCCAATTCAGGCACTGATGACGGCGTTATACGGAGTAATCTACCCACACCTTTCCTACGGATTGGCTTTGTGGGGTGGATGCTCAAAATCAAGTTTTGACAGAGTTTTCATTCTGCAAAAAAGCAGTCCGAACTATTGCAAAATTACAACGGAGAGAGTCGTGTAGGCCAGCATTCAAAATTTTAAAATTATTGACACTATACCTTGCCTTTAATTTTTGGAAACTTGTCTTTTTTCAAATCTAAGTGCGGTCTCATAAGGGGATGTGACATTCACTCTTACGAAACTAGAGGCAGGGAGAACTTCCGAACTGGGAGACACAGAACGGCAGTTCATAAACGTTTACCTTCTCAGGTAGGTACCTGTTCAACTATTCAACAGGTTGGCAAATTCTATTAAAAGTGCCCCAGAGCTTAATGCTTTTAAAACTCGTTTGAAAAAGGTTTTGACCGCCAAAGCATTATACAACACAGACGAGTTTATGACACATGACTGGGAAACCGCTAACTGACTACTGGATTGTAGCGGTACAATTCGAATAAATGTATGTCAATGTGAACTATTCGAGTGAAAGTCAAAAATGTATGTCTGATTGGGATTTCAATGTTAGAATGTGTGGAAAATTTTAGCTTTTCAAAAGAGTTGACGTTTGTAGGCTATAACATGTAAATTGTTAACACAATAAACTATTTATTTATTTAAACGTGTTACTGGTTTAAGGCCGCCTATATTTTGTTTTAAAACAACCAATTTTATGCTTAGTCATTTTGTTCGATCTTCACGGTGTTTTACTTGTTTGAATTTCATCAAATATTTGGCACATTTATTTTAAGCAGCCGACTGAATATTTCGTAGGAAGATGTTCGCCACAGCCCCCCGGCCATCATGATCTCGGTCGTGAGTGGGGAGGGGAGGTTTGATTGTTGAAACTGACCAATCGCTGCAGCCCTGGGCCACTCATTGTTGCCATTATCCAATAGCGACGAGTTCGGCGGATTTCACTTCGGACAATATAATCAGATATCGGTTGAGGAAGAAAATATTTCATTAGTTTCCTTTTGGAATGCCCCCAATAATACGTTGTCGTAAACTAAAGTAAAGGTTTCAATTAAAACTGTTCCAGAATTTTCATTCTTCAGAGAAATAAAATATGGTTAAACAAATCGCAAAGTTACGTAGAAGAGTAGTTCAAACCAGCCTCAAAACTCTTAGTTGATGACACCTGTCTTACCTAAAAATTCGGGAAATATTAATTTTATTTAAATTTAATGCGACCCCCTTTCATGAAGTGACTTTCACCCTTATGAAACTAGAGGAAGGGCGAGTTATCGAACTGTGAGACACCGAACGGTAGTTCCCTTGCCCCAACTCATCAACAGGATGCAACAAAAATCGATACTATAGTTGTACCCAAGGTATTCAAAAATCTTCTGAAGAAAGAGTTGATTGCAGTATCGTTTTACACACAACTGGGAGAACGTGTAATCACATAAACGATGTAAACCAATAGAATGGAACGATTCGAATGTAAGATGAAGAATTTTGTTTTTAAATGAGAGTTGGGTGTCTGTGGAAAATCTAAGCTTTCAAATACATTTCATGACGATTGCTATGTATGTAGCCATGTTTTCAAGATACACAACATTTTATCGAATTAGAATAAAGACTACCTTAAAGATTCATACATATTAAAGTCCGAGTAGTTTTAAAATAAAAAAAAGTTAGCTGGAAAACCAAGACATGATGTGGAGAAGAGCAAAGGGGCTGGCTGCAATGGAGGGAATTTGTCACGGCCCTGAGCTCCCCCTAGGAGCTTAAGGACATATACGTCTAGAAGAGTCAAGTTTTTAAATACTAGAGAATAATTTGTTAATAACCCTTTGCTAAGGGTGTTGTCACCTTTTAAACCCCTTTTAATAGGCTGAATAGGCCTATACATTAAGATAATCTACAACTTAAGCACATAGCCATTTTTCGTCCCAAATACCTCCCAAGTAAATTCCCACTATCACACCGCATCGATCTAAATTGATAATTCAAGCCCGCCCACTTAGCGGGTGAAATGCGATCAAATTGATTTGCACGGGCGCCAAAAATCTGGCGAAACTCTTCCCCCGAGCGCGCCGATAGGTGTCATCCGAAAATAAACTTTTACGAGGGGTTCGTGCGTTGCCCATAACTAATAATTTGTTTGACCGCGCGGTCATTACGAGATTCCTCGAGTGATTTACCCGCACTTGGATTAATCCATGTCTATAAATACAGTATGTGGTGTCGGCGGCGAAGCAATATTGCGGAGGCTGTGGCGGCAACGTGCACGCTAGCGCTCCATACAGCCGTGGCAGCGGCCGCGAGACGTACTAACCGGCAATTTAATTGTTGGAATATGCCGGTGAAATATTACTCGCGCGCGGATTTATGTCGGGTTGGTGATCGTAATTCGTAATGGAATTTATGTAGATGTTAAATATTGGAAATGCTCGGTGGGATTGAACGTGGAGGTTGTTTATTTTATTCATACTGAGCCAGTTTGCGTGTCTGCTTGGATTGGACATTATTTTAATCGCGGAATAATTGGGTATTTTTCCTATTTACGCGGGTTCGATTCCCGGCTGCAGTGACAACCTTTCACGATGGCCACTCCGCGTTGTTCGGAAGCCGTTAGTCCGTTCCAGTGGTCGTTGGGCTATTAATTAATGACCCAACCTGGGGAAAAGTCTACCCTAATTTCAGTAATTTGTAAAAAGACTACACACCTCATGATCCATCAAAATACTCATCACACTCACCATCATCTCATATTCCCCTTAAAAGACCCTCTGAGAGTGGTCGGTGTCACAAAGCAAAATATCAAAAGTAACACTTCAAAAGTATTAAAGTGCATAATTGGTTGTAGCTTACAAACTCATAAAAACGTGAGGAAATTAATCAAGCACACGATGATAACTCGCACTAAAACATACACCAACCGTGACTTCACACTGGTATACATTCTAACTTCGACCTCTGTTCTTTTATTCAGCCACCAATCTGTGGTATTAATGTCAACATAACATCACTTACTCGCGCGAGTTGATCTGTGGTGGCGGATCAGCTGACGTACAGTGACCAGCTGTTACCGCCTCAGTTCCCAGAAGCCTCTACGTGCTAGACGTGCGCTATGCTCTACTATTACCTGTAATACGCCTGCTCCGTGACCTGCCGAGCCCCAACATGTTATTTAAAGGCTACGTGATTAAAAGTCTCCAGTCCCTGATTGGCGCACTATTAATTCAGAAGGAAAGATCGCCTCCCCGTCCCGTACCGTATGGGCTGGGAGCGTGTTGGTATTCGTGTTGTTTTTTACGTTCGGTGATCCCTGGTCAGTGGGCCTGTACGGTGAGGAATTTTAGGGATTTCTTGACTTAGGGGTTTTCTGCGGGTACAACCTTGATAGTTTAAATTATTCTCATTAAAAATGTTTATTATGTAAGCTCATTAACCTTAGTAATAGGTTAGCAATTTAGCGAGTGTGCAAATTAGGATGTATCTTTTAGTCTAGTTACAATTGATGTAACATTTACGTTACATATTTGAAGAGGGGACGTTAAAGGGAACCATCTTTTCGTTACTAAATGAGACAAAGATAATTTCGAAACTTGAAGTAGTGGAAAAGGTTTGTTAACAAATATTTTAGATTATCTAGCTTTAATGTAGATTTCCGTGAAATAATAAAGACCAAACGCTAAAAACAGTTAGTGACTACTATTTATACACTAAGAAACTTTTCACCACATCTCAAAAATGCTCTTAATAAATAATGAAAGTTTGTTTCTGCATTGCAATTTTATAGTGATTAAGACACACAAAAAACGAGGGCTTAATTATTTAATTCCCAAATATTTATCTATTTATTGTTTTAGTTTCAAGAGTGAATAAAGCTAAAATGTGGGTTTAAACTTTAAAGGGTTCAAATTTCATATATGCAGATGATGAGGCCATGGATCCCCGCTTTTCTGGGGGGTATTCCGTACCCCCAAGCTTCCCCCTTCCCTCGGTAGTTAATCCCCCAGGACCTACCCTTAGTTACACAAATGCTCCATAGTCCATATATAGGTAAGAATTTATTGTTATAAGGATACATTTTTTCATGCGATTACAGTATTCCATAAAAAAAGTTTCTCTGACGTCCTAACACCATTCATGTTAGTCTTACTAGTCTAGAGTTTGAACGTGTATTTTTGAGAGCATCGGTCTTTATGAAAAATATCGTAAGTATGATTAATCACAATATCTCCAGAAAAACAATATTTGCTATTCCATTACGTTAAGCACAGAAGCTACAAACACCTTGCAGAAGATACAGCTCAAAAATAATATTTGAACATTTTTAACCCGTAACGTTCAGAGATAATCTGTGGTAGATGAAAATAAAAACATCAATCTGTGATATTCAAATCAGCTGATTACTAAATGAACTCAGCTGGGCAGTGCTGACAGCGGCCCAACCTCCTGTTGATCGCCGCTCACTAATATTTTATCTTCGATCGCTTTTAATTCTCGATTTTGAAAGGTTGGCTGTTGGACAGCATGTCCAGCCTCTCTCCTCAAGGCGGGGCAATGAGGAACTTGCATGCGGACTTCTTTGAGTCGATCCGAATAATGACCCGAATAGTTGACTGGGACTCGTGGCGTGGTCCTGTAATCCAGCTTCATGGAGGTCAGGTTTTGAGGATGATGTAGGTCTAAAGCGGCTCAGATAGTCTCAGTGATCATCTGATGATACCTGCACCAACTCCCACCATCGTTTAGACATATCAGACCATCACCTGCGTGGTTCGGAAGTCACGTTAAGCCGTTGGTCCTTGTATTTCCATTGGTCATTGGGCTATTAATTAATGACCCTAAGGAAGAGTCGGCCTTAGTTTGTAACAAGACTTCACCTCATAACTCATTACTACCACTCATCACACTCATCCGTCACTACATATTTGCCTTAAAATACCCTCATGAGAGTGGTCGGCATCTCAAACAGTGATTTAGTGAATGTTGAAACTAGGATACAGGGATGCTTGTAAAGGAATTTTCAAAAAGTTACAAATTTTAACTATTCTAAATATTTATATTTACGAAACTGTTACACTTTGTTTAACCCATTATGACTTAATAAGAGGTAATCATGTTCACAATTATGGGACTAGAAACAATTTTTGATACAGATTAGAAAGCCACAGAACAAACGTATACCAAGTCAAATGGGAGTAAAATTATATAATAAACTCCCAGAAATTGAAAAAAATACAACCTTTGAATACTTTTAAGACTAGGCTCAAACGTTATTTAATTGAACATGTGTTTTATAGTGTAAATGAATTTATGGGCCAATAAAAACCTCGATTTGTAGTATTATTGGTTTGATAAGAGTATTAATAGTTTAATGGTATGTCATGCCTTTGTCATGTACTTTGGTAGTGATTTTGCCTTACTTTTAATCATTCATCTTCTTTTTTGTCACACAATTCTTAATGTAATCGACAATAAACTGTTATTATTATGTACTATTGCAATAGAAAATATACGCGAAAATTTTATGTAATTGAATACATACATAAACATTATTTTCTCAGTGCTTAACATAACCTTATTTGTATATTATTGCGTATTTATTCTAGAAGCGTGCGTATTGAAATTTCAAACGTATAGAGCGTTCTGATTTCATATAACTGTATTTTTCTTGGAGTCATGTTTTATAGACTTTTGCTTGTTAACTGTGATGTGGCTTGATAATTCTTGTTTGCAGTTTTCTTACAGATGCAAAAGAAAAATACAAACGCAACGCAGTCTTTCACAAAGACAAACCAAATAATGAAAAACCCCAACATCTCACAAGAATAAGGCATTGGCAAAGTTTTGAGAAGGTCTTTCTCATTCGGCTCGCAAAATTTTTGGAAATGCAAAACCTATTATCATCAAACCAATTCGGATTCCGAAGCGGAAAATCGACAGTGGACGCAGTCGTCCGTCTAGTCGAGATGATAGTAGAAGGTATTGAGAGTCGAAGACAAACACTAATTGTTTTTCTCGATTTATCAAAAGCTTTCGACTGTGTGGATCACGGCACCCTGCTTCGCAAACTGGAGTATTACGGGATAAGAGGAGTGCCACACAACTGGCTTGAATCATATCTTAGTAATAGGAAACAATTTGTAGGAATTTCAGACGTCAGATCAACTGAGAGGGGTTGAGCTATGGAGTACCCCAGGGTTCCATACTTAGTCCTTTACTCTTTTGATCTACGTCAACGACGTTGGCTCATCGGTACAACACGGACGACTCGTTCAGTACGCAGATGACACGACTCTGTTTCAATTCAAAATCAATCAAGGAACTAGAAACAACCGTTTTCACTGAGCTCAACAGTTCAATTCAACATTTCAGTGAGCTCAACCTCAAAACCAATAAAAAAAATCATCTTTCATTCATTTTTGCCTTCGACAGACAGTCTCAGATTGCAGTCCAATAGTTATGTTGGATGAGACTGAGATTGAAGAAGTCTACTCGACAAAATTCCTCGGAATACACCTAAACAGAGGGTTGACGTGGGGTTGTCACGTAGACAATGTCTGTTCAAAATTAGCCTCAGGCATTTATGTTTTGAGACAACTAGCCAAATATTGCCCGACTCAGGTACTGATGACGGCATATTATGGACTAATCTACCCACACTTGTCTTACGGACTGGCGTTGTGGGGGGGCTGCACAAATGTAAACTTTTCTAGGCTGTTCATTCTGCAAAAACAAGCAGTTCGAACAATTGCAAAGCTACAGTGGAGAGAGTCGTGCAGACCAGCATTCAAAAACTTAAAAATGTTGACACTACCTTGCCTCTAAATTTTGGAAACATGTATTTTTTTCAAAAGTAAATGCGATCTCGTAAGAGGTATAGATATACACTCTTACGAAACTAGAGGCCGGGAGAACTACCGAACTGGGAGACAAAGAACGGTAGTTCATGAACGTTTGCCTTCTCAGGCAGGAGTTCAACTCGTCAACAAGTTGCCAAATTCGATTAAAAGTGCCCCAATGCCGGCATTTAAAGCTCGTCTCAAAAAAGTTTTGATCGCAAAAGCATTTTATAGCACCGACGAGTTTATGGTACACGACTGGGAGAACACATTAGAAAACGGCTAATTCAACCACGGGGCTAAAGTGGGGAAAATTCGAATGAATGAATCGTGTGATTGGAAATTCTGTATGTCTGAAAGAGATCTAGATGTGTGTGAGTGGAAAATTTTAGTTACTAATAACTGACGATTGCGATACATGTATAATGTAATTATGCAATACATTATTTATTTATTTTATTTATTTATTTATTTCTGTAATTCAAATATTTTGTAAATATATTTTTGAAATATAATGTCGTTTTTGGTTTGTACTTGTGCATACACCGATTGTATAATGATATTTGAACATGAGCAATTTTGAAATCTTCGCCAAATTTCATGTGGTCACACTATCAGTAGTCGCTCTATTTATCAACTTTTTCGTGCGTTAATAAATTCACATATACAAAAAAATACTGTTCCAGCCACCCGACAAACTATTCGGCGGTGTGACAAAAACAAAATAGAAGAACAAAAAACTCTGACATCGTGAAGAATGTGTTCAGTTTCTTGCGTTGACCTTTGAAATTCAAAGGCGCAGGCGCGGATCGTTTTGGCGGGACACTCTGTGGGGTTATCAGCTGGTGCTATTGTTGTCGGACAGCTGTTGATAAGAGCTCTCAGCTGACCGGCGCGCTTTCCATCACAGCTGACAAACGACTCTCGGAGATTTCGATCATTCCTCTTCGATCTCGGCGTTAACACGAAAACCCCTTCAGTCGGCTGAAGGAATTAAGGTTGTGATACCTAATAAATTATTTGCTGGGAGGCCGAAATGTGCTTTGGTCCGGAGGGAATTCCTCAACTGAATGCCGAGTGGTGATTTGTGTTCTGTCCCGTAAGTAAAATTGAAAAGTATGAAAACGTGTAGACATTAAAATGATATTCTCCGTCCTGCAGGGGAATTTTAGAAGTTCAGGGATAACGTTTTAAACGCTCGCTATCGGGTTTACTGGAAGTATTCTGAAGACAATAGAAGAAAAGAAGAAAATATTTAAAATTTAACACCTTTTCTTTGTTTGGTACTTTTTATGCAATGACAACTATTGTAATAAACAAATTCAAAACTAAAACATAGCCGACGCATGGTGCTACAGTGAATTCCACCGAATTTCCTCAAACAGGGGAATAATTTACAACAAAAGTGCCCTTGCAGGGGGGGGGGGCGTTTCCGCTAAAAAATAGGGTTTAAGCTGTACAAACTGCACTTATGATTCGATTTTGATTCAACTTAGTTTAAACATTTATTTAATTGTACCAAAAACTAAAAAGGTCCAATCAGCCAGACCAAGATGGAGGCGAAGAAACTCGTATTTTCACCGCCATCTTGGTCTAAACGAATTTTGTTGATTTTTAACTCATATGTTGAGTACGGTGCCATTTTAGTTTATACTCGTACTTTGAGGCACCGACCACTCTTAGAGGGTAAAGGTAAAAGGCCAAGTTTGTCTTGTTTAACGAGGAGAAGTTAGGACTACAAATTCCTCTGTACCACTCAACCTCGACCTTTACCTAGCGTCACCGTATAGTCACATTACAAATTGTAAGTTGTAACTGCGGGGATCGAACCCGCGCCACCGGAGTGATGAGCTCCGGAGTCGCGCGATACCAATCCGCCATGGATCCGCTAACGGGATGCAACACTAACATGCATATGGTATGATGGTTAGTGTGATGAGTGTTTTGATGGATGATGAGATGTAGTCTTGTTACAAACTAGAGCCGACTGTTCCCCAGATTGAGTCATTAATAGCCCAACGCCCAATTGAATGGACCAACGGCTTTACGTGACTTCCACCGAAGTTTTACAAAAATCTTATCACTAATTCAATTTTTATAGCATTAATCATGTCTTTGCTGTGAAACTCCCAACCCCCAAGGGCTTTCCTTCTTTAGCTATATTTTATATCCATACAACATCCGCAAAATGAATGGTAAGGGACCAAAGTGGGCTCTGAACACGTTTTTAAGGGTTTTGGACCGCTTGTAAGTCAAAATTTGCTTACATTTTGTTTAAGGGTTAAGCTAATCACGCAGTGTGGGTCTTTAGCTACACTTGATGTCCATATAACATCCTCAAAATAAATTGCAAAAAACCAAAGTGGGCTCTAAAAATGGCCCGAATGGAGGAAGTAACTTTGAAGTAACACTGAAATGGAGAAGATGGTGAACTAACAGGCAAACTAAATTATTTTTCTAAGGATGTATAGGAAACTATTTTTTTAAATTAAAATATACACACAGCTATGTTAACAAAGCCCCGAGGCGAAGCGCGGGTACTCTCAGCTAGTCTAACCTAAGTTCGCATTATTTTGAAAGCCCCCCAAGACATAAATGCCTAAGGCGTCACAAAAAAGAATTGTAATCAGCTGTTTTTGTTGTCAGCTGATTGACGGATGGTGACAGAGCCTTGGTCACAGTCGGATGAAGACGTCCTCGTGCAAGAGTACGTGAAGAAGTGGACGCAATAGAATAAATTACCGGCCATTAGACTTGTGTTTTCTGCCTCTCTGCTGCACTGCGGACATTGTTTCTCGTCTCCGCGACCTTTCTGTCACAGTGTCACTTCTTCATCACTAACTGACTGACAGTGATTCTTGCCTTAGGCTAGCAGTACTGTTTCCTTCAATATCTAAGCGGATCTGAGATATGATCGGGGCTCGTAAGGATTTAACTTGCTTCAAAGGGTGAGTTTTAAATGTCCCCTTAACTTTTGAAAAAGAAAATATTTTTTAAACCCTTAGGGTATGTTTTTGTAGGACTCTGAAGTTTGTTCTGCGTCTGCGTCACACACCCCTCCCCCACACAAAAATCGAGGGAGGGCCCCCAAACCTTTTAAATACAAACCCCTTCCTTGAGGCACCTCAAAAGAAAGGGAATTTTAACAAAAATTCAACGACGCAAGAAAAGTTTTTATCTCGACTCGTCTTTTTTAACTTTTTTCATACCAATTTAAAGATGACACAAAATCAGATTTAAAATGCCACAATTCACATACAGTTGATTTTGAATTACAAATGTTCTTCAAAATACTCTGAGGGAAGAAAACACAAACCTATAACATAATTCCACAGGAGTATTTTGAAGAAAACTTTGTCATTCAAAATAAATTGTATGTGAAATGTGGCATTTTAAACCTGATTTCGTGTAATATTTAAATTGGCATAGCAACAAAACGAGTCGAGATAAAAGATTCTTCTTTGCGTCGTTGAATTTCTGTTGAAATTCCCTTTCTTTGAGGTGCCACAAGGAAGGGGTTTGTATTTTAAAAATTGGGGGTTTTCCCGGATTTTGAGTGAGGGGTGAGTGACGCAAAGTACGTCAAAACAATCTTCAGAATTCTGTAAAAACATTCCTTTAAGGCAGGGTGCACACTGGAGAAACGCGTTTCTTGCAACTGGTTTCATGAAATTGGTTTCAAAGAAACTGTTTTTCGCTTGACATGCACACATAGGAAACGGGTTGTCAGTTTCATGATGGATTCAGACGATGATGAAGTGATTTTTTGTGGTGGTGGCTAAGAAAAAAGAGAAGAAGGAAGTTTTGGGTTCACCCGTTGATTAGGGATCGCCAACATGGTACTTACGTTGTAGCTCGTCAACTTTGCAGTGATCCTGACAAATTTAAGGATTTTTTAGAATATCGAAGCCTCTTTTGATAATTTGGTGGATTTAGTCAGCCCACTAATAACAAGGAAGGACACCAACTGGAGGTTTATAGCTTTGAGTGCTAACACTTTAAAAACGTTAATTAAATATACGTAAAGTCAATACAACCACCTGCAACGTGAAACCAAACCAAGATGAACCCTGTTTTTTGGATTTCGTTGAAACAAGTTGCATGAAATGAACGAAACTACTGTTTCATGAAACGCAGTGTGCACAGCCCTGTGTTAATCTAATCTATCAGTTGCACGCAACTTAAGTTTCACGTTTCATGAAACGAGTTGCAAGAAACGCGTTTCCCCAGTGTGCATCCCGCCTAAGCCTTTTAAAAATATTTCCTTTTTCAAAAGTTAAGGAAGGCATTTAAAACTCACCCTTTATATACAAAGGATTTAAAGCAAGTAACATTAAAGAATTTTTATTATTAGATTAGATCAAAGTAGTGCTAATGCACCAGTTGTACGTCAACCGAAGGTTTATTGTACTACCCTGGTTATCTTAGCCTGGGAGACCCACCCCCGTGGAGCCACAAAGCCTCAAGATGATTCTCCCAAGCTCAGACAAGTGAACTTCATCCCAATTACCCCCTCAAATAATCCCCTTCTCCTAACCTCCAAAGAGGTCTAATAGGATTTGACTGGTAGAAAAGGTTTACATCAAGTTTAATCGAAATCGTATCATAAATACAGTTTTTTAGAACAAAACCCCATTTTTGGGGGAAAAGCTTTCCCGAAAGAGCACAGTTTCTAGTGTAAGTTTAACTTTATCCCGATGTAGAAAAATCGCTAAGACTCACGTTACCGTTTTAGGCTACTAGTCGGGTATGTTATTCGCAATCAAAATTGGTCATAAAAGACACATGCCTTTTTACGTTATTGCATGCAATTTCCTTAACAGTGTGAAGGAGCCTACTCTTTAACTTGCCTTAAGCTACTAAATTGCACGTAAAATAAAAATACACCAAATAATAATTACAAAATAGATTAATCTAGGAAATATTGCAGCATCATGCCAATATCCAATCATCTCCGTTTTCAAATTCAATTCAGTATACAGTACTTGTAAACTGGCTTTTAATAAATATCAAACTGTGATTATACTTATGGACCTCTGAAATCCATGAAAAAAGGAACTTAGTTCCTCGATATCCCTTTACATTGTTGGAATTACAGTAAAACTGTTCAATAGTTTATTACACAATAACCATACAAGATGAGGCATACCGAGAAATCGGAAACAATTTATTTATCGGAAGTTTTATTTTTTCCATCTGGGCTTACCTTTTTTACGCAATGTTTACAGCAGCTAATTACATAATCAAAACATACCTCAACAATCCTTTGAATAAACATGCCAAAAATCTTTACTGGTACCAGCAAGATTTTGAATTTCGGTAGGTTGTTATTGAGGTTTGTGTGTAATGTGTTCAAAAAAGGAGAACAAATAACGTTGCTGAGGTGTAAGTGTCCTACAGACATACATTGGTTAGATGTATTCTCTAGGATATTCAGGAATTGCCAATAGGTAGAGAATTGTGAATCTCTTTCGACACCTAGCAACTCCGGTCCTCCCGTCAGAGCGAGGAGAGGCTCAGCTATATAAAGTTTGATCGACCTGCAGTACTCGCGCACTACGAAGGCGAGTACCACCGTCGCTTCTGAGAACTTAACTCTTTGCGCTGATGCCAACTCTTAACAATTTGTTTTATGAGATTATTTGCAATGAGATGTTTCTTGAAATGTAGGACTTTTTCGGTATAAAACAATATTAAAATGTTTCCTTAATACAGTTAAAATGTATTATAAGAGAGCTACACCAGTACGTTAAACGTTTTATGTTAACTTTGCCTATTGCGTTAGGTTGTACACAAGTAAAGTCATTTCAATACCATTTATCAAGTTATTTAAAATACTAATGTTCTCTCAAATGTAATAATTGTGCAATTTACATGACACATAGAGAGTCTGTGAATTTTTATTTACTTTGATTGAAGTTGTAGTTTCTATAAACTTTAAATATTACTTTGATATTTGAAGCCTCATTAATCACCTAGAACAAGTCTATATCTTATTTGTACAAAATAAAATTTATAATGCTTGTGTAAAATCATTATTGGATTTATTTCAACACAATACAACCTTTATAAGAAAACAACTGCAATTCTAATATGGCGTCACCAATAACTCTATAAGTGTAGACAAACTACTTAGATTTGGCAAGCACAACTATACGCAACACTTTTGCAATAACCATTAAATTATTATGTCTCATGTTCAAATTCATCATCCGTTAATCACTGCTTGTTCCTTCGTCATGGTTATTCTTATATTCATTATTACTTCAAACATGTAAAAGAGGTATACTTCCAATCAGTCGAAGGAGTTATTTTATTTGCCTGAAAAGAAAAAAAATGGATAATGCCAGTTGGCCTAATTGAATTGTACTGTAATGTATGTTCTAGTCAAAAGTGCAAATATAAAAAATACACTGAGGCTGGGTATTGCGAAACATGCAAGAAGCTTTCATGTAGCCTTCATCTCACTAAATAGCTTTTGAGTTTAAAGTAACAATATATAAATCAATGACAACTTTAAACTTTCAGTTGAAGTCTCAAAGCTAATTGCTTGGGGCCGGATTTTAAAATAAAATATTAACTAAGGTAGTGCTTAAATGAACAGGTAAACAAATTGCCACTGTTTTATTAAAAAGGTGATTTACATTGGTTAATTTTAGTTGGTTCAAGTCTATTTGTTTAACCCAAACTAACTTTGTCTTGTTTAACGAGGCGAAGTTAGGACTACAAGGTCCTCTCTACCACTCAACCTCGAGTAAAACGCACCTCGAGATATTACCTGGTAAAACGCACACAATTGTGTGGAGTATTTGGAAATATTAATAATCTGGTCTGAAATCAAAATAAGATTGGATCGACGAACGTAAATCTTAGCGGTGATCATATTTTATTTATTTATTTATTGACTAAGCTTCATCCTTTGTAGAAAATAAACAGAGACAAATTTAATTGATAGGCTATATACATAACAACAATTAATAAGTAAGTACATAAATAATGGCTGCAAGAATTATGGATAAAATAGATACGTTTGGGTCAAGGGTAACTTTGATTAAAACCAATTTAAACATTAAACATTAATCTTGTAGCCACAGACGAAAGTACTTTATACAATAAAATCAACCATAATAAGTAGATTAAATCAAGTCAATCTTATTCTTACCTGAGTAACTTAATGTGCCTACTAACATATTATATTGTTATTTGAAATCCTTTAATTAGAATAGAGGACAGTGCAGAAATAAATTAAAACAAATTCGGCAAGTCCTACATAAGAATTAACATCATTTTAAAAATCGGGTTTGTTTACAAACATAACAAAATATTACGTGTCAACCAGCTGTTGTCATGACAGCGCCAAACAAAATGCGACAGTGGCGCTGTCTCGCGGCGGCGCAAAGTCAACTGAAACTCGAGCCTGCCATTGAAGTTGACTTAAACGAGGAGAAGCTCAGCTATATAAAGCTACACACTCGCGCACTTACCACCGAGCGCAACTTAACCGAGAACTCCGCTGATGGTTTTATCTTATGTGCCAGTTTTAATTAGTTGAATTGAGTCGTATAAACTATTTATTGAAAAGTGCACTAATTGACTAAAAATCTATTAATATTGATTGTTAAACTAAAATTTAGTATTAACTCTAACATCAAGACTTTTTTAAATACAGACTTATCACACAAACACCTTTAATTAGAATTGTCCCACGTTAAATGCGCGTTCTCCCAATCATGTGCCATAAAGTCGGCTGTATGGTAGAATTTTTCTACGTTCATGTTTCGAGTTTGAGATGATTTTTCAAAACTTTCAGCGATGAGGCACTCTTGATAGTCTGTTGACTAACTGAACTCCAACCTGGAAAGGTAGAAGTTTATGAACGCCGTTCCGTGTCTCCCAGTTCAGTAGTTCTCCCTTCTTCTAATTTCGTAAGAGTTCTGAACAAGACTTCTCTTTAGAGAATTTTGACCGAAAAATGATACACGTTTCCAAAATATACAGACAGAGCAATGTCAACACCTTCATTTTTTAATTGTGACAGACCAATATTGCTGAACCTAGGATTGTCAGTCGCAAACGGAATTGAATTACAGATGATTTATATGAGTTCGTTTTGAGGTTGAACTCGTTGACATGTTGGACTCCCCCGTTAAGCTCAACAACAAATTAAAAATGATCTCATTTCTAATTCTTGAGTTGGTTTTGCTTTTAAACTGAAAGTCGTGTCATCTGCATACTGGACGAGTTGTCCGTTCTGTACCGATGAGCCAACATCATTGACGTAGGTTAAGAAGAGTATTGGACTTAGATAGAGCCTTGAGGGACCCCATAACCCGGGATCTCCCTACTCAGACTAACGTTTGAAATCTCTTTGTTCTATTACTAAAATACAATTTGATCCATTTTAGTTGAACTCCTATTACTCGTAATGTGTTTTTTTACAATAACAATATATTTGCTATAGACAATACAAAATATTGAGTAGCAAAACACAAAAACAAATTACAATAAAATGAAACTAAACATTCACACTCACTTAAATTTGTTAACTAACACAGTCAAACGCCTTTGACATATCCAGTGTGGTTTCTCGACTTTAGATTGCTTACGTTGGAGAAAACGTCAAAATATCCAAAGCAGTTTCAAAGTTGGGTAATTTCATCCCAGAAACTTACAATCACCAACTTTTACCCCATCATGCATCTTAATTCCCGTCCAATAAACACTAAACTGTCAAAATAAACCATTCAACGTAGGCCAAACTATACGATCGTAAAAACGTCCTGCAGACACCACAATGGGCCAAACTCGTCCAGCAATCGTAGAGCCGTACGGGGTCGTTAAACCCGAAATATCCCCAATAAACACCGACCACCGCGCGTAACTCAGGAAAATCCCGCGTTTCACGTCAAAATAAAAATAGTACTCACTACGGTTAATCCCCTGGGGTCCTGAGCTGGCGGGGGTCTTACCGGGGTCATCCATTGAACCAAGACATCACCGGGCTCATATTTACGACATTATGGATTCAAATCCGTCCCGAAATGCGCTGCAGAGTAGTAAACTGTGTGAGATACGAGGCTCAGGCCGCGTGGGAGGCTGGGTACTGGGCAGGACTGGTCAAATTTGAGAGCCGCTAGCCGCCCGTCACGACACGGACCCGGGACCCCGGCCCGGCCTCTGCGCTGAAACAGACGTCAGTGTGTTCCACGCGAGTATGTCGGTGTTCGCAAAATCTTTCACCAAAATTGAGTGTACGGATTTTTTTAGACCAAGGGGGTTGCCAAAAGGGGGGTTCCGGGTCATGACAACCCCCTCCCATTGCCCTTGATAAAGGCCCCAAAACGGACCTTGGGATGTAAAAAACTTGTATCTAATCATGAATTGACTTTAATGTAATTATAGTAACATTTATTTTACAATATTTGTGTTAAACTACAGCAAATAATCACATAAAATGTTCCCAAAGTACAAAACTATACTATTAATACTATATGTTCATTATTACTCGTAAATTGTTACAAAATTTTTTGTATGTTTGTTTTGTCTCTAGATTAAGTTTGTTAACCAGAAAAATCCGTGTATCCTGAAAGGTTCCTTTAAGCCTTACAAATGGGATTTTATGATATAAAAACCAAATGTATGAACTAATTTTATTGCATTTGCTGTAGGATACACATTTGTAGTACCGTGCACCAAAAGTCATCAAAATCCGTTCAGCCAGACTAAAACCAACGGCATAAAAGAGTAAAACTAAAATACACATAATTAATTTGTAAAAATAATATTTAATGTAAAGTTTGCTCAGATTATAAAATTATTGTGTTTTTTTTCGCACATGTACAGTAGAACACAGACTGGCTATTAAAAGTTCACCAGCCACAGGAATGCCAGCACACATCGACAGTTACAGTAACGTTGCCACATCGATAATCGACTTTTATCGATTCTCCGTCACGTCCGGCTTAATTAGCGATTATCGCTTCTGCGAACCATGGCCGTACAGCGCATGCGCGGTCTACGTGCCAAGTGGTCGGGGGAACATGCGAGACTGTAGTACTATGTAGTTTCTGAGAAGAAGGTGATGTAGTAAATACATCCGTAGATTTCAAAGTCACTATTTAACAGTCACATGTTTCGGATAAACATTCAGATTTATGTACTTCTCTAAATTTGCATAAATAGTTGGGCCGGATGGTGTAGTGGTCAGCATAATCGCCGGACAAGCGAGAGACCCGGGTGCAAATCCCGGTTCAGTCCAAATTTTTTTGTCTTCAAATTTCTTTAGTAATAAATTAGCAATTTAGCGTTTATACAAATTAATATCTATATCAGTAGTAGAAAATAAATAAAACCAAATAACCCTTTTAACATTTTTATATTACCGACCAGTTTCGGACATTATTCCATGGTCACGGTGGAAAACAAAATCTCAATAGAAATAAATATCAATATTTACACAACAAAAACACATGCAGGGATGGGTTCTAAATAATTACAAGATATATACAGGGTTAGGCAAAAGTGTGGAAACGCCTTTATAACTTTTTAACCAATTTTTTCAGCGCGACCGAACTCGGTACATTTTATGAGAGGAAACAAAAGTACTTTTTAATGAATACTGGCACTTGGATTGGGGGGTAGCCCATAATTTTCATAGGGAAGCCCTATCGAGTGACACTTCATTTTGAAGGTCTTAGAAAATGATGATGAATGCTAGAAACTAGAAGTCTCTATTTTAACCCAGAAAGAAATGGCGTTGGTTTTAAGTTACACAGAGTTATAAGTATACCTCCCCAATCACTATTTTTGAAAACTGGGGCAAAGTGTCAGTATGCATTAAAAGATAGTTTTGATAACTTTATAATATGTACCAAGTTCGGTTACACTGAAAAAACTGGCTAAAAGTTATAAAGGTGTTTTCACACTTTCGCATAATACAAATCTGTAACTTAAAATGGACGCCATTTCTTTTTGGGTTAAGATAGAGACTTCTAGTTTTCAGCACTTATCAACATTTTTAAGACCTTCAAAATGAGGTGTCACTCGATGGGGCTTCCCTATGAAAATTATGGAGCTACCCCCAATCCCCCATTTTTAAAACTGGGGCAAAGTGTCAGTATGCATTAAAAGGTACTTTGGTTTCCTCTAATAAAGTGTACCGAGTTCGGTTGCGCTGAAAACACTGGTTAAAAAGTTACAAAAGGTGTTACCACACTTTTGCCTAACCCTGTATACAGGTTCTATATAAGTAGATTTGGTAGTTCGTGAAAAAGTGCTGTACAAATTCCAAAATTGCAATCAAATTTTGTGTAATTGGCTATGTGTTTCGACAAAATAAATGTCAAGTGGAAAGAGCTCAACTCTAGGTTATACATATATGTGTGTACTTTGAACAGGCCGAATAACAAATGTTACTTCCGTAAATATTTAGGTCAAGTTCGTTAACCAGCCAAATCAAACTATCGGAAATACCCTTTGGGGAAGGGGGTTTATGAAAAAAAGTTGTTTTAATGGTCTAAAAACAGTAAATCTTATCCGATTTTGATGAGATTTGAAATAAATATGTATTTTGATCATATATATGAACATACCAAAAATTACGAAAATCCATTGGGTTGTTTCAAACTTATAAAAAAAGTTTTCTTCGCTCTGCTAAGTAAAAAGTTTTTTTTACGTTTTAAGTAAAACGAAAAATGTTATTTCAAAATTTCAAAATTTTAATGTAATACAACGTGCAGTAAAAGGCCACAGGCCGAAGCAAGGCTGTGAGCGTAGCGAACGTAACTCCTATGGTTATAAAGACCTCTTCACTCATGCCAGCGGCGCATTAGCGCTTAGCTGCGTCAGCCTGGGTTTATTAGTATAAGCTGAGGTTCAAATATAAAATTGCTATAGTAGAATTGTTTTCATGTTAGTGAGAAAAACGTGGATGAACAAAACTGCAAACAGTCTTCCCAAGTCTTTTAATTGTTCACAAGTAAAATGGCAAAACTTTATATATACAGGGTCATCGAAAAAGGTGTACGGGACAAAGTGAAATAAATCTTAAACTTTTTTTAAATTTTAATAAATAATGTTTTAAGATTGTACACAATCTATTTCTTTAATTTTAATGATGTGAGATTTGAGCTTTGCAACGGGAGCCGTTGCACGACAGACATCTAGCCGATAGTCAACCTCCCGCCAGGTGTTTTGCAGCATTTCAGGAGTCACCGTTGAAATGGCTACGTTGATCCTTCTTCTTATCTGTTCCCTCAAGTTGAAGAAATTGAAAGGGGAAAGGACATTAATGTCATTTTCAGCAGGATGGAGCTCCATGTCACTACAGTCTAATCGTCCAAGAAGCTCTCAAAACAGATTTCCTGATAGTTGGATTGGGAAGAATGGTCCTGTTTTGTGGCCACCTAGGAGTCCTGATTTAACGCCTTTAGATTTCTTCTTTAGTGGTTACATTTAAAACTTAGTTTATGCTGAGAAAATACGTGATCTACAGCACCTGAGAAGAAGAATCAACGTAGCCATTTCAGAGGTGACTCCTGAAATGCTCCAAAACACCTGGTGGGAGGTTTACTATCAGGTAGATGTCTGTCGAGCAACGGGGAGAGCTCACATTGAAACCTTTTTAAATACATAAATAATTTAAGATTTGCTGTGTATTTTGATGTAAAATCAAAATTCTAACAATTATATTAAAAGTTAATTTCACTTTCAAATCCCGTACACCTTTTTCGATGACCCTGTATATTGGCCCACAGACACATCAAATACGTGTGTAATCACTCTTCAAGTCGCATTTTAACACATTCTCACAAAATTTGGTACAAATTGTAAATTTCTAGATTAAGTTCGTTGACCAGTAAAGTCGGTTTTCCAAAAATGAGTTGTTTCTTAAAAATGTATAATAATTTTTTAATTAAACTTAGTACACACGTTTGTGGCATCATAACAAACATGTGTACCGAAAAATAAAATAAAATAACAGTTGATGGAGAACTAGATGGCGGCAGAAAATAGTTTTTCGCCACCATCTTGGTTATGGTTTTGAATTTTTCGGTTCGCATTTTAGGGTGTAATAAATGTGTACACAAAGTTTAATCAATATGAGAAATGTGTTAAGGTTTAATAATGTTTTAATGTGTATGTATCTAATCACAAACAAAGTTTCAATAGCATAAAACCTATTTTGGTTTAGCTCATCACTCCGGTGGCGCGGGTTCGATCCCCGCTGTCACCACTTACAATTTGTAATGTGACTAATACGGTGACGCTAGGTAAAGGTCAAGGTTGGGTGGTAGAGAGGACTTTGTTGTCCTAACTTTGCCTCGTTAAACGAGACAAACCTTTTTTGTTGATTTCGGGTGTAACTGGTCATCCCGCTGGAAGAAATTCACGATAGCGCTATGGTTATTTATTTACTTCAGCAAATAAACAAACACTAACGGAAACAGCTGTACGGCTACACAGCCAGTGTGCAAGAGCCTAGACCGGGACGGCATCGTGCGGCAAAAAATGTGAGTAAAAACCGTTCCTAGAAATCGTTCGACGTTCGAGAGTCGACTTCGTTAGTTTGTAGAATCCCATCCTCGTCGTCACCGTCGCACTGGACAAGATATAAAATGGAAAACTGGAATTTGTTTGCTTTCCGGAATGCTGGATGTTTACTTAGAACTATTAGATTGCGAGGGAAAATTATGGTCGTTGAGTTGGCAACATTTGTACGCTGATTCGGTGATTAGGACCAAGTTCTGCTGAACCAGTTGCGTTCTGGTGTTAAGTGTGGACAGGGTTTCCCAGGTTTGTACTGGAAATTAAATTAAAACATAGTCGCGTAGCCACAAGTGCTACCGTGAATCCTATATTGGGGTATAAATTACAATGGAAGTGCCCTCTTTGGGACTCGTGGCGTGGTCCTGTAATCCAGCTTCATGGAGGTCAGGTTTTGAGGATGATATAGGTCTAAAGTGGCTCAGATAGTCTCAGTGGTCATCTGATTATACCCGCATCAACTCCCACCATCGTTTAAACATATCAGACCATCACCTGCGTGGTTCGGAAGTCACGTTAAGCCGTTGGTCCTTGTACTTCCATTGGTCATTGGGCTATTTATTAATGACCCATTCTAAGGAAGAGTCGGCCTTAGTTTGTAACAAGACTACACCTCATAACTCATTACTACCACTCATCACACTCATCCTTTACACTCCTGAGAGTGGTCGGCATCTCAAATAGTGATTTAGTGATTTGAACCCCTCTTGGTTTCTTGTGATCACTATTATATAAAGGTCGCATTTTTGTCCGATTTTGACAAAATTTAGTAAAATGTTCCTTTTGTAAAATTTCTAGGTAAAGCTCGTTAATCAACAATATCGGTACACCAAAAGTGCCCTTTAAGGGGGTCCCTTCAAAATGGGGTTTCAGCCGCTATTAAAACTGTATGTGTGTTCCGACTTGTATGTAACTTGGTACAACATTTATCAAACCTAACCCAACATCCTAAGCCAATATTTTGCGTTACAATTTTGGTTAGGTAAGTAACTGAATGTGGTTAAAGGGGACTTTTGTTGTTTACTTTTAGTTTCTGCAGTAGTTCTAAGTTAAGTTTTACAAACCAATTTACACAAAAGTTTTATCTATAATCTAGTTCTTCCGGTTCACACCGCGTCAAAATTAAGCCTGATGAAATATTTCGGTCTCGCTGTGGAGTACCGTCTTCAGACACTGATTGGCTAGTTTCAGATTATAGTTGTGACACCGGCCGCGAAATCCTGAGAGTTAAGTGTTTTGTTTGGTTTTTTTATTTCTCACTAAATGTTTTTCACAATAATTACAAATAGGCTGATAAACATCAAAACTAAATATTACGCAATGCAAAATAAACAAAGAAGACAAAAATGTGGATTTAATTAGTTTGTGCCTCATAGATCGCGTTCACAACAGCATTTAAAGTCCGACTGACTATAATAAAAATTCCGACAGTAGTGGAGAGATTTCAATTTTAGATAATTTGTTGTATAATTGACGCTTGGTTAGAACGTCGTGCCGAGTTGGTCAACTAACTGTAGGCCTATTGTTCTAGTTAACGCCGGTGAGAAATTCTCATCAATCGCGCTAGCCTACACGGATCGCTACAAATTCCATTATTGTGAACATTTTAATTACTCCCTTATCATCAAGGGGTTTGTTCTTAAAGTCTAGGTACTTGTATGTAAGTAGGCCTAAATTATTTTGAATGATTCAAAAGATCTGCTTTTATTTATACTTTCGTTTACTTTCTGCAAAAAAAATCACAGATGATATTTCTGGAAAATTATGCGAAAAACATGGCCTCTCCTATAAAAGGCCTCTTTTATGGCTTTTGTAATAAATGAAATTGTAAACCGTTTAAAAAATTCCAACTTACTTCAATCATCTATCATTCCAGGAAGAAAAATATATTATTTGGCGAAGAAAATAAAAGCCCTACATAGTCAACCCAAACTAAAACAAATAGAACTGCAGAAGAGGTTTGAATTTGGGTATCCATTGATTTACCCACACAACAGGCGATGTTGTTTGGAAATCTGACTGTATATATACAAATATGATAGTAGTGTTGGTACTGTGTAAAACTATTACTGAAATAGCTTTTACAAATAGGAATGTAGAGTTGTTTTAATACAGGGTGTCACAAAAATGTGTAGCGCGCTATGCAGAACTGGATTCTACATACAAAAATAAGTCGAAAATGTCTTGTAACATTTTTTATTTTGGCTTAGTTTAGCCGTAACCCGCCACATTGTAAATTTTTGAAAATAACTAATAATTCAAAATCCCTTTGAGATATTTTTGCGAAGCTTGGTATAAACCTTAAGTGTTTTTTTAATAACATTTTCCAACAATATTTTTTATCTAACTTATCAAATTTTAAAATGGCGGTCATTTAAACATTTCAAAGTCAAATGGAATCAAATTGGAATTTGACTATGAAATTTTTAAATTATTATTAGAAACCACGAAATATTATTCTAATCGTGTAATCTTGTTACATTGTGTAATCTTCTGATAAAGATACCAAAATTTTGAATGTATCAAATATATTGAGGTTTAAAATTTGTAATTTTATTCACATACGTATAGCCTAATAATGCCTACAAATAATTACAATCCGTCTGTTCAAACATTCAAATTTCAACTTGTTAAAATAATGTTTGAATAATATCAATAGTTTAGTTTACGCTCAAAAATAATTGTCTACGATGATTTCAGTTTTTTAATGTTTTATGATATTTGTTATTGTTAATTTAATGGTTAAATTTAAATGACCTCTCTGACCAGTCTATGCTGGTCTTTAGTCTGATGTATGAATTTAGTCAAAACTTTAAAATGTTGTAGAGTGCACATTGATTGAAGAATAGACAAAACTTCATAATTGTACTGTACCTATTGAATATATTTTTATCTTAAAAACTATTACAGTATTATGGTCTCATTCGTGTTAAAGTATAGTAACACTTTGGTAAATGATCGTTTTTTATTCTTTTATCATAAGAATAAGCCACTGTTTACTTTTAATGTTTAATAATAGTCTTTAAGACCCAAAAAAAGAAGGATCAACAGGGTCATGTGGTATACTTTTTTAACAATATAGCATAGTTTTTATTCACAAGTTCCTCTTTCAAAAAGTTTAAACTTTGTCCATGGGTCAATAGTTTTGAATGTATATAAGGATTTTTCTTTCCGTCAATCTTCAAGATGACTGCAAGTTAGTCATAAACAATTTAGAAACGTAAATAAACATTGTATTGTTTGATTCTTGTGACATTTAAAATATTAAAATCAATGTTCATTACTTTCACAAAAATTAATAATTTATCTGTCGGCCTCTATACTATAACCTGTTTTTAATTAATAATTTATAGCTGCATAATTAATAATTTGTACAATATTATTGTTTTATTTTAAACCCTTTCAAAAACTCACGTGTTAGTAGAAACGCCGTGCCGAGGTACAGTATGATATCCACAGAGCACCAAGAGATAACACAGACTAACCTCACTCTAGGAGGCTGTGGCTAGGAACAGCTGATCCACGGCGGGGGAAGGGGAACACACCTCCCTCCCTCCCACTGTCAATCAGCTGATAACATCTCCCACCCCCCTCCCACGCGGTATCGCACCCACCCACAAGTAAATTGAGGTTAATAACGTTAAAGAATGTTGAAAACTGTGTTGGCTGATGGTTTATTAAAAATGCCTTCTTGGAGGGATTTAAAACGGTTATTTCTGAGGAGTCGAATTTTTGACGGTAAATTGGTGATAAAACACCAAGTATGAGGCTTTTATACACGACACTAAACAACGTATTAGATTTTGTGTAGTTAGCGCTTAGCTCTTGAAAGGTTTGAAGCCCATACTTGATGTCTCATAAATAAAGTACCCAATCTCTGGGTATTATTATTCTATGGGTCAAACTAAAAATTAAATGAAGTACTCATTTTTTCTAAAACTCTCCGTTTATCAGCTAGCCGCCATTTTGTCTCATACTTGTCATTCATTTTTCTATAAACTTCGTATGCTTTTGGATTTTAATAAGATCATCAGGGAAAAATAACAAGCCTTGTCAAATGCACCTTTTGCAAGTTATAGCCACAATAAATACATTCGCAAAAAGTGCATTTTTTCTAAATTTGTGGATATTTTTGAATTCTTTACTATTTAAGGGCAAGTTTCCAGGGACAAAGTATATAACGCCGTAATTAGCAAACGGTAAATTTGACCATGCCAGTAATTTTTCCGTAAGGATCTTACCGAAATACACAAGGATACATTTTTTAAATAAAAAAGGAATTAGAAATACGAGCCAATAATTAGTGAACAGACGAAACGGTGACTATCAGTTAATGTGGTTAATTTTTCTCTCCTAAGTTAATCCTTATTGAAGAGGTAACACAAACGTGGACGTTGCCGAACTGGGCCAGGGGTCGGCACGGCGAACTGGGCCAATGGTCACTGCAAGGGTCGGTGTCGAACTTGGCCAGGGTCAGAAAAGTTTCTAATTACAACGGCACGGCGAACTGGGC
Organism: Matsumurasca onukii; assembly: GCA_018831715.1. NCBI lineage: Eukaryota > Metazoa > Arthropoda > Insecta > Hemiptera > Cicadellidae > Matsumurasca > Matsumurasca onukii. The sequence goes on from CM032059.1 coordinate 15,454,269, forward strand.
CAATGGTCACTGCAAGGGTCGGTGTCGAACTTGGCCAGTGGTGAAAGAGTTGACGAGTGGGGAGGCCAGGGTCAGAAAAGTGGCAAACTGGGCTACTAATTTGGCCAGCAAGTAATTACAACGGCACGGCGAACTGGGCCAATAAATGTCAGAAAGTTTTAGTTACTGCAAGGTCTGTATTCAGAAAAGTGGCGGCGAACTAGTTCAAACTCAAAAGTTTTAGGCACGGCTAGCCGGTGCATGAAACGAACTTGGCCAGGGTCAGAAAAGTTTCTAATTACAACGGCACGGCGAACTGGGCCAATGTTCACTGAAGGGTCGGGTCGAACTTGGGCCAGGGTCGAAAAGTTTCTAATTACAACGGCGCGGGCCAATCACTGCAAGGGTCGGTGTCGAACTTGGCCAGTGGTTGAAAAAGAAGTTTATAAATGTCTTTTAGTATGCACTTATTAGTTTAATTTAGCGATGTCAAACTCTGGATTTAGCCGGTGCATGAAACCACGCTCCTTTGAAAGACACGCGCGGTCTTTATTATTTACGTAATTAGAATTTAAAACAAAAGGCCAATATATTAAATTTAATTTTTGGACAAGCGCTTTCAATAGCAAGCTATCATCTACAGGCTTGTTCCACAAAGAAATACAAAAGTAATTATTATTGTTTTGACAGTTATATAAAAAACATATGATTAAAAATTTGAAAAAGATTAAAATGAAATTAAATTTCTATTTTTAAGTTATATATATATATTATGTTGATGTTCTTGATGTGATGATATCTAACAATTTTGAATTCATAATAGGGCCATCTTCATTATAGAGTGGATTGCATCCATTCCCACGTTCAATAGAGTGGATTGCACGCACACAGTCACTGCACTGTGTACCGCCGTACCGCTACTCATATTAGGCAGAGAGCTTCGTTAGTGCCTGTTTGGATGTTGTTTTTCTTAAGACAGGCGGAAAAACTGAGCGGTCTAATTGAGATGGAAAATGTCTCAAATCTGATATATCAGTGAAACACGGGACTTGCATCTTTGAAAACGCCATAATTTGAGATGGAAAGTTTCAAAAATAAAACTTACAAAATGTGTCATTTAAACCAATAAATCTTTTAAAAACAAAATTAGAAAACCCTAAAGAAAAACATCAAAATTAATATGTCTGGTATTTATGAAATTGGCTGCAGTGAATGTGAAAAAATTTATATTGGACAAACTAAAAGATCAATAAATACCCGATACAAAGAACATTTGGCCCATGCAAAATATGGAAGATACGAAAAATCTGCAATTGCAGCACACTCCATAGCCACAGGACATTCTTTCAACATCAATAATCTCAAATTAATCAAACACATTTTCAAACCACAACACTTGAATGCCTGAGAGTCATATTTCATCAATAATTCGGACAAACATAAATTTCTCAATAATGAAGATGGCCCTATTATGAATTCAAAATTGTTAGATCTCATCACATCAAGAACATCAACATAATATATATATAACTTAAAAATAGAAATTTAATTTAATTTTAATCTTTTCCAAATTTTTTATCATATGTTTTATATAACTGTCAAAACAATAATAATTACTTTTTGTATTTCTTTGTGGAACAAGCCTGAAGATGATAGCTTGCTATTGAAAGCGCTTGTCCAAAAATAAAATTTAATATATTGGCCTTTTGTTTTAAATTCTAACTATCAAGTGCCAATATCTCCAGAAGAAGATCACAAATTTACGTGTTTCATATGAGAGAAGCGTTTGCGTAGATTTTATTTGTTCAAAACAGAATACCGTAGTTTCAAAAGTATAAAGTAAAACTACTGTCAAAGTTTCGTCTGATGTTTCGCGGCACTATTCTCTAATTGACGGTATTCTGATTACAGACTTTTGAAGCATTAAAAGTCTGGAAATCTTTGTTTATGCACAGCTTCTCCGGAAAAAATTAGAAAATATAGGGTTGAATCAACCCAAAATAGGCCATTTGTAAGATTTTGCTAGTACAATGGTTGGATAGCTTTCGAAGCAAATACCTTCCCGATGTTATCCTAAAACAGATTGCATCTATGTGCTTGATGATCCAAGAGTTTTTGAGTTTTAAAAGGCGGACAATATCAACACCTGAGTCGGCAAGGGCCAAAGGGAGAGGGTGCCGAAAGGATAGTGACCAGTAATCCCGTTCTACCTGGAGACTGACCATTGGCCCAGTTCACTACCGACCCTTGGGGGTCAACCCAAAAATTTCTTTGGAAAAGATTAACCATCATTGGCCCAGTTCGGTATCACCCCAAAAACGTCTTGGAATCACACAAAAACACTTTATCGAGAATTAACGTTTATACTTGACAAAATGATAACGATATACTCGTAGTAACTGAATAAGAAAGGTACAAGAGTACCGCAATAACTTTCACTGGAATCTCGATGTGGCAATTAATGACTCGATTAATGATAGCGACTCTCGCGTCGCGTGACTTATCGAACGCAATTAATGATCGTTCTGATAATTTGCCTAGACTAATTACTCTATTCCACGCAAGCAATGAATAACAAGATGATTTTTTATTTCAGGGGTCTCTAAAGTGATAAACGTGTATGCAAATTGCCTCAACTCTTCAACGCAGCTATTTGCAAGGTAAGTTGAAAATGTATGACTCATTTTTGACAATGCTGGTTCAGTAACCTAAAACATTTCATAGTTGCACATCACAAACATTACACTAAACACTGCCTGGCCAGTGGCCAACCGCTTAACAGCCCCATAAGGTGTCTTGGAGCAGCGGACGACCAATCATAGCCTTTAATCAGACTGACCAACTGTAACAGAGAACACATAAATACCTATTTATGCACAACCAATGGCAGGGAAATTCTTTAGAGTTCTGATGAATAAATCAGGGTTTCCTTACAAAGGAGTTAGTCATGCGTGCGCTGATTACCTTTAGGATTACCTTTGGGTTTGCGCCTTTTCCAATTCTGCTTTGTCATCTTTCACCTGAAGACGGCGTAAGATTCCAGATCTCGAAACGTCGTGTTTTGTTCACTCAAAAACGATGGAAAACATTCGTAATAATATATCAGCCTCAGTAAAAAATCAAAGGAACAAATCGTAGTTATGATGTTTTTTAATTGAGATCATGACTATGTATACGTCTCAGATGAAATGTTGATCAACTGTAAAACACAACGGGATCGAATCACAAAACACAGGTGCAGTAACCGATAACAGTAGTAGAAGAAATGTGAGAATACGAGTTGGTCGATATGTAAACAAGAGCGTAACGTACCAGTCCACCGTTCCTCCTGTCCAGTTCCATGTTCCAGTTCCACGGTTCCTCAGATGTCAACACAAACAGCTGATAATTGCCACTAACTTTGAGGTTATCTCTGGTCTAGACTAACTAACCTAGCTTCTCGCTGGAGAGCGTGGTCGTTAAAACGTCTTTGTGGATGAGAGAAACGTCTGCAACTGCAAAAATATATCTAATACATATAAAGGTATTTATTAGGTTATTACATGTTACTTTATCTATCAATTTGTAATAAGTTTGAGGTTATGAGAGAATTGTTATTACATCTGGTTTGCATGGTTTAAGAAGAAATGCACTTTATGGTTGCAGTATATTACAAAAATATTATTTTTAAACCACAATAATGGGGGGACTGTTTTTATTTAGCTACCTTACGTTGACGTAAATGATACTGTCTTGCTACCACATTTTGATAAATAATCTTAGCAAGTTAGCGCCACAAGAACGTCTCTTCAAGATTACTCTTAGAACCTGCCAATGGTTCAGAAACTGGGAAATAGTGGGAATGAATAACAATGTACGATCAACCTAGCGGGATTTACTCCAATAAACTTGTAAGAATCATTCGGGTAAATTTTCATAATTACGGGAACTACTACTAAACAACAATTCAAAAATTCAGAAACATTCCCCGATTAGTCACACAATTTGACTAAAAACTCCATTAAAGCCTAACGTCCCATATGGAAAACGCCGAAACAGCTGTTTACAGTACTTTACCGAGCCCACAGATTCTCCACAACCTGTCGGAGTCAGCTGGTCGGCTGGCGCGCGTGACGTCACCGTCCTAATCACGGGGCGGGCCGACCCCTGGCCCCTTGAGAACGCACACTCTGCTTCCCACAGCTCCAACTTATTAGCCGGTAATTATCCACATGAATCTACACGGAGAAAGCCCCGAACATTGGGGGTGGTGGGCCCAGATCTGATTTATTTAGGAGTTTGGGCGGTGAGAAGCGACGCTTTGCGTGGGCGGGGAGGTCGTGAAGGTTTTGTTGTCGTGGAAGATTTTCATCTCTCGGGGAAGAATTTTGGAGGTGGAACTTTCGTGTGGTGTACAGCACGAGTTGTTTAGGATTGTTTGGAAATAAAGAAACTAAAGGCGTTAAATCCAATGTGGAGTTATTCCCTATGACCACTAGAGGAAGAAGAACACAACGTTTTGGTTTCTGGAATCTGAAAAATAACCTAATCTTTGATACTTTGATTTGAGGCACCGACCATTCTTAGATGGTATTTTAAGGTAAATAAGGGATGAGGATGAGTGTGATGTGTGTTTTTGATGGATGATGAGGTGTAGTCTTGATAAAAATTAGGGCCGACTGGACTCCAGATTGAGTAATTAATTAATAGCCCAACGACCAATGGAATGGTCCAACGGCTTAACGTGACTTCCGAACCACGGGTAGTCTTCAGGTCATAAGTAACCTAAAACCTGAAGACGGGATAATATTCCAGACCCCGAAAAGTCGTGTTCCCCTGTTCACTAACGATGCAAAACGTCCCCAATAACAATCAATACTCAGAAATTCTCCCATCCTCTACAACAATCTTTAAACAAATTATTTGTTACCTGATCAACGTCCCTGCTGGATCCTCAAAATTTCTAAACCCATCTACTTCATAGTCAAATCCTTCTAAAAATTCGTACTATCCATCCCACCAATTTTATAAATCATCACAAACGACTGCTAACAAGCCGGCCGACACCAGCGCCAGGTCAACCCCTAGCGGCCGATCCATCAAGTAAACCACCAGAACCGATCAGCTGATAGTCATTAAAATGGAATTAACGCGCCAAACGGCGATCATGGCCGGGCTAATTATCAAAAAGAGGCGGTCGAGTCGTGTGCACTTTGATTGTTGCGTGGGTCCAGTCACGAGTCGAAGATTATTGGTCGACTCGAACCATTAATCGAGTCTCGCCAGTATCTTACAGATAAATTCATCATCATAATTATTGACCTGAACACTCTCTGACGGCTGACATAACCTATAAAGCACATCGGCACGATTTCGTGTTTACGTCCTCGGTTGGGTTAGGTTCTTCTTTCTTTTGATAAATTTTCAAATGATTGCTGGCGGTGAATTGTGCAAAATGTGCTCTGTGTTGAGTGTGTAAATGCTTCCTAATTTCATTATTCATAACGACCACTGATTGTAAAATATATGTATATATAAAATTGTAAAATAAAAATACTGAATAAACAATCAAAAGTTGTATATCCACAACATGTTTCAGCTAATTCAAAACCATTTTCTAGTGGAAAAGTAGAGAACAAAATAACAACACTATAAGCTTTTCACTCAAAGGTTTAGGCTGTCATTTTAGCTATCAAAGCATGCTTGTTATTAGCTAGTGTTGTTATTTTTTCTCTACTTTTCCACTAGAAAATGGTTTTGAACTAGCTGAAACATGTTGTGGATATACAACTTTTGATTGTTTATTCAGTATTTTTATTTTAAAATTTTATACAGTGTATACTTCCTAATTTCATTATCTTACGGTGTAAGTATTTGATCTTAACCATTTTCGGTTTGTTTTATCTTTTTTGTATGATGGTATTATTCCTATAAAGTAGGGTATTGTTGGATATATGTCTTATGAGTTCGATGTGCTTGAGTCTATGTTTTGTCTTTAATTTTTTTAACCTTTGCTTGCTTTAAGTTATTTTTGTGCGTATTCCTAGTTCGTCGTTTGATCGGTTAGGTTTAGTTTTTACTTGATTGTGGCGTTTAGTTATTTAAAATTGTTGTTGTTTTTTGGGGGTTTTGTTTTTTTATTAATATTTTTACCGAATACTGTAAGTTTTATGTTTTATGAATGCTGATTGATTCCGTGTATTTTTTATTTTTTGTTTATTGTTGCGTTTTGCTTGGTTTTAGTTACTTTTGCGTGTATTTCCAATATTTCGTTTTGTCAGTTAGAAACAATGTTCACTTGATTTTAGCGTTGAATTAATTAATTCATTGTTTGTTGTTTTGGGGTTGTTGCATTTTTTTTCGTTTAAGGTTTGATTGAGTAACTGCACTATTTTTGGGCTTCTTTAGTTGTTTTTTAATTTTTGAATTAATTTATTTCAGGGTTTTTTGTTGGCCTTTTCTTAGTTAAACTTTCCTCGGGAGTTATAAAATTAGATTGATAAATGAAGATAAGTTCGAGACCTCGCACGTCAACCTCTGTGTGAGGCTTATTAAGTTCTTCGAGTATGACCTGCTAGGGGATGCCTAAGCTCCAGAACATGAACCTGGCAACGATCCCCAAAAGATACCTCTTCTCCTAGATTCAAGGGTTCACACTCCGGGAGCAAGACCAATCAAAATTATTTCCACTTTCAAGTTTTCTATTGGTCACCTAAACCATTTTCCACTGGACAAAATAAAATATCGAAAATCCGTTCTACCTCCGGATGACAGATGGCTAGCAAGTAACAACGCTTGGAACGGGCGAGTCAAAGACCTTGGACGGAGTGCGAGATTTACATGTAAGTACTGTGCAACACAACAATAGTGTCAGTTCGTAACTGTAACTGTTGCCACCACCACCAGGAGAGCTAGTGTAGCGCCATTATGTCGTAAACACAAACAGCTGGGAGACGCACTTCACAATTCACCGCGCCGCTGTCTTTATACATTCTGTACAGTAACACATTTCTTAGCGGGTTTGGATTTGTATGATATGTTTTATGTTAAATTCCATTAAAACCCCTCGTAAGTCTGAGGCAGAAGGCCGAAGTGAGGCTGTTCACACCTCGTAACACCCGTCGTTATAGAACATACAACTCTGAGCCAAAGCGAGACTGTAATTGTGGAGCGAATTAGAGTGACAAATTGCAAAGGCAATTCGATTAATTCATGCTAGCGGCGTTTTTGCGCTTAGCTGCGTGTCGGCCTGGTTTGAGTAGAAATTAAAAAGTAACAACACTTAGCCTAAACAACTTAAAACATTAAAATGTTTTAAAGCCATCGAGTCCAATCAAAAGGGTGAATCGATGAACATCACTTGTTTCTTACACATTATTAACGAATTTCTGTAGGAAGAATCGGATATTCATGGCGTCAGCATGGTAAGACCCAGGCTCGGGATCTGATGAGCATCACGATCTTGATTCCCAGAAATGCATTGAACATTTTTCAAAACTTTAATTTACATATACGTATAATTTCCTTTGGTCGCATTTTACCTAATTTCTACACATTTCTTGTATTTTTAAAAAATACTTCGGTTATGTTTGTTAGCCAGCAAATTGGTCTACTGGAAGTACCCTTATGGGAGGGGGCTAGTTTTCACCAAAAAAGCGTTTTTAACCATCTAAAAAATACATTGCACGTGATATTGATACAATTTTAAATATAAAATCCATTTATTTGTTTCGAAATGGCGGCCATAAAGAGTAATATTTCGTTGTAACAGCTGAATAAGTAGTCCGATTTGAATAAAATTTAAATGCGTTATTCCTTTATGATATGTTAAACTTGCAGAAAAAGACCACGTAAGTCTGAAATCAAAGGCCACAAGCGAGGCTGTGAGCGGTGCCCGTGTAATAGAGCACGAAAGCTGAGGCCGAAGCGAGGCTGTGTGCGGTGCCCGTGGTAATAGAGCACGAAAGCTGAGGCCGAAGCGAGGCTGTGTGCGGTGCCCGTGGTAATAGAGCACGAAAGCTGAGGCCGAAGCGAGGCTGTGTGCCCGTGGTAATAGAGCACGAAAGCTGAGGCCGAAGCGGGCTGTGCAGAGCACGAAAGCTGAGGCCGAAGCGAGGCTGTGTGCGGTGCCCGTGGTAATAGAGCACGAAAGCTGAGGCCGAAGCGAGGCTGTGTGCGGTGCCCGTGGTAATAGATCACGAAAGCTGAGGCCGAAGCGAGGCTGTGTGCGGTGCCCGTGGTAATAGAGCACGAAAGCTGAGGCCGAAGCGAGGCTGTAATAGAATAGATCACGAAAGCTGAGGCCGAAGCGAGGCTGTGTGTGGTGCCCGTGGTAATAGAGCACGAAAGCTGAGGCCGAAGCGAGGCTGTGTGCGGTGCCCGTGGTAATAGAGCACGAAAGCTGAGGCCGAAAGCCGTAGCGAAGTAGGGTTACAATCGTGGGGACCCATACTCGTGAACAGGGTAAGGACGTGCCCCCTCCTAGTTAAAATTTAAGTAGAATCAAATTGGAATTTGACATTGAAATTTGTAAATGGTTGCCATGTTGAAATTTTATAAGTTAGATAACTTATAAGATTAGATTTTATAAGTCAGATAACATTGTCTAAAAGTATTTTTAGACAATGTTATTAGGAAAACCATTGATATTTACCTACCAAGTTTCACAAAAATATCTCAAAGGTTTTTAAGGTTATTAGTTATTTTCAAACATGTATAAAATGGCGGATTACGGCTAAACTAAGCCGAAATAAAAAAAATGTTACGAGTCATTTTCGACTTAGTTTTGTATGTAGAATACGGATCTGCATAGCGCGCTACACATTTTTGTGACACACTGTATACCTAGGGACTAGAACACACTGAGCCCGCGCCAGAGTACCTACCGAGCCAGCTGAGCCGTTGCGCGGGGACGTGTACGTGTTGGTGTTTTTGTGGCAGCTACGGTGCAATTATACCGGCTACGTGACGACTGGCTAGATAGCATCAAACTATGACGCCATTTATATATAATAAAGCACCGTTTACACGAAGCGCTGGATGCCAGTGTGCATGGCGCTCACCGCGGGAATGTGCGCACTATAGTCAATTCCAGGCTTGGTTGTAATCAGTGCGAATATTATACTTTTCAATTAAGGTTTATGAAATTAAAGGCAGAAGGAACTACCGAACTGTGAGCCACAGGACGGTACTGTTTGACCGTTTGGCTTCTCAGGCAATCCGGTTGACTTTTATCAACACAGTATTATATAATACAGATTCAAAATCAGCGTGAACAACAATTAGAACTCTCTCCAGAGGACGAAGGCAGATAGTGCTCAATATTGGATAAATATAAAGAACAAATTATTTGAAATTAGCCTTAAAGTAATTTACTACTTCAAATTAACTAGATGGCGACTATGTCCCAAAGTTTTAAATTTTATGTCTAACTGTTTGACGGTAAGGGAAGAATCACTAAATTATTTTAAATAGTTCTTTAGGTTTAAGCTCACGTATAAAGGGTTTTCAGTCATGAATAATTCAACGAAACTTAGTCCCCTTGCTGTATAAACCTAATTGTCAGCCAATATTATAAAAATACGATACGATCAGAAACTTATCCCAAACGTGTGACGTTATGCTAGCCCCAACACTTTTAACCAATATACGAGAAAGTTTTAACAAATAATAAAAAATAATGCTACTAAACACAACGCAAAGAGTTAAGTTCTCGGTGGTAAGTGCGCGAGTACTGCAGCTTTATATAGCTGAGTCTCTCCTCGCTCTGACGGGAGGACCGGAGTTGCTAGGTGTCGAAAGAGATTCACAATTCTCTACCTCTTTAACAGTCTAGAATACCCTAGAGAATACATCTAACCAATGTATGTCTGTAGGACATTTACACCTCAGTAACATGATTTGTTCTCCTTTTTGAACACATTACACACAAACCTACAATACAACCTACCGAAATTCAAAATCTTGCTGGTACCAGTAAAGATTTTTGGCATGTTTATTCAAAGAATTGTTGACAAGAGCTATGTTTTGATTATGTAATTAGCTGCTGTAAACATTGCGTAAAAAAGGTAAGCCCAGATGGGAAAAATAAAACTTCCGATTTCTCTGGGTATGCCTCATCTTGTACGGTCATTGTGTAATAATAAAACTACTGATCAGTTTTACTGTAATGCCAACAATTTACAGGCCACATGGGTTCGAGAAACTAAGTTCCTTTACATGGATTTCAGAGTTCTATAAGTATAAATCATAGTTTGATATTTATTAAAAGCCAGTTTACAAGTATACTGAGTTGAATTTGAATATGAAAACGGAGATGATTGGATATTGGTATAATGCTGCTAATTCATTTCTCTACCTATTTCCATGCAGAATACCCTGCAGAATGCATCAAATGTACTCTGCAGGACACTTTACACCTCAGTAACGTAATTTGTTCTCCTTTTACGAGTATATCCTACAAATTTGGGGTTTTATCGATTTTCCTATGGAAAAATGAGATATTCATGCCGTCAGCATGGTAAGACCCAGACCCTGGACCATGAAATGAGCACCGATCCTGAACCCCCAGAACACGTTTTGAGCATTTTTACAAGACTTTATGTACTAACATAATATGAATCTATGTATATAGGCTATGTGTGAACTCCCTACGGGTCGCATTTTTCGTTCCGTTTTCATGAAATAGGTACAAATGTTGTAAATATCTCGCTCAAATTCGTTAGCCAGCAAAATTGGGCTACCGGAACTATCTTTTTGGTCAAAAGAGTGAGATCTAAAACATTATATTTCATCCAATTTTGATTAAAATTGAAATAAATTTGTATTTTAAAAGTGTCCACCAATGAACTAAAAATTATAACAATAAATACAGTCGTTTGAAAATGGGCCCAAATAGTGTATTTTTGCTATAACAGCGTTTAATAGTAGGCGGAACAGAGGCGGAACGAACATCCTCGTATCGTCCGTGGCAATTATAGAGAGGAGCGAATAAGAGTAACAAGTTGCAAAGGAAAGTCGATTCACTTATGTAAGCGGCGCTTTAGCGCTTAACTTCGTGTCGGCCTGGTTATTTATACTTTATACTTAGATAAAGGAATTGGAATTCAGGAATTGCCATGTGGACAGTGTCTGCACTAAGATCGCCGTGGGTATTTATGTTTTGAGGAAGCTTTCAAAATACTGCTTGACGCAGGTAGGCTACTGATGACGGCATATTTAATACGAAATGGCCATCTGGAAAAGTTGTACAGGAATACATTTTCCAGAATCTTACTATAAAGTACATAGTGCGAAAATTCACGAAACTGCGCAGAAAACAGCAAATAAACGTTTTATTGAATAAACATGTATACATATATCTCAATCGTCAAAATGTATTGGCTAAATATTTGAACTCATACACATCTACGCACACCTACATAAGTTACATTCATAGTCTCATTCACTCGAATTTCACCCGTTTGGCCACTCTCAGTCTGTCTTTTCACACGGTCTCCCAATCATGTGTCATAAATTCGTCCGGACTATGAAATGCTTCTGCGATCAAAAGTTGTTTAAGACGAGCTTTAAATTCCTTCGGCATGGGAGCACACGTAATCGAATTTGGAAGTCTGTTTGAAGAAATGAACTCCTGCCTGTGAAGGCAAACGTTCATGAGCTACCGTTCTGTGTCCTCCAGTTTGGTAGTTCTCCTTGTTTCTAGTTTCGTGAGTGTGTACATCATACCTCTTACGATATCGCATTTTCCTATAAAAAAACGGGTTTCCAAAATATAGAGACAGGGTAGTGTCAACAGTTTTAAACGCTGGTCTGCATGACTCTCTCCACTAAGTTTTGCGATTGTTCGCACTTCGCACTGCTAGTTTTTGAAGAATGAACATTCTGGGAAAATTGGTGTTTGAGCAACCTCCCCACAACGCTAAACCGTAGGAAAGATGTGGGTAGATGAGCCCATAATATGCCGTCATCAGTACTTGAGTTGGGCAGTATTTGGACAATTGCCTCAAAACATAAATGCCAGAGGCCAATTTTGAACCGTCTACATGAAAATCCCAAGTCAACCCTCGATCAAGGTGTATTCCGAGGAATTTCGTCGAGTGGATTTCTTCAATTTCAGCCTCACCAAAATTACTGTAGGAATAAGATCTGAGTAATTCTCTCGCAAGCAGCATAGTCATAGTCGTGCAGACCAGCATTTCGAGATTTGGAATTGTTGACGTTACCCGTCTTTTTGATTTTGTAGATAAGTCTCGTTTACAAATCAAAGTGCGATACCATAAGAGTAAAGGAAATGATTTGAAGAAGACTTAGAACACATCATTTTCATCCTTAAATGACGAAAATTGTCACATTTTTGGTAAAGTCAGCTGATTAAATGTTATATTTCTAAATCCTTCTCAGATAGAAAACACGAAGACGTCAACTTAGGTTTGACCAGAGCAGGCTATGAAAGTTGTAGTGAAAGTTGAAATGCATAAATCTTTTGACCTTTCCATGTTCTGAAGTGCAGTGATGAAGTTGCATGATTGATTACGTCTCGTACTAGCAAACTCTACCAGGTGACGGCGAGGCCGCCTCACAGCTGATCTGTCATCAAGCGTAACCTGATCAGCTGTTACACATAAATAAATATTGTAAATTGCATCGTTGGTAGGTGAAATTTGCTGCGAATGAATTTTTCATCAACGGTTTGAAAACTAAAGCTTTACTAACGATATAATAATCAATTGAATCAAATGGGTTTGACTAGTGTAGTGAAGGGGTCCAACCATGGGTACAAATATGCCACAATAAACTCAAATATTTGTTAAGTCATAAGAACGAGGATTTTAAGAATGATAAAGAAAATTCTAAAGAATAAAAAAAACTTAAAATAATAAAGAAATTTGAATTGTTTTCAATTACTTCCAGTAGCATTAAAGAATAAAATTGTATTCATTATCATTTGTACTGCATTTGCAATTCGTTATAGGTATAGCATGGCCGGTGGCCTTTAGATTTCCTGCTGGCCGCTTATGGCCCTATTGCCCATCTCACCGGCCATGCTAAACCTAACGAACTGTATGTATGCGGGACTAAGAGGTGTATGTGGAAAATCTGTTCCTATATTTTTTAGACCAATATCTGAATCCGTAGTTTTTCATCCAGGCTATTAGTTTTCCTTTTTAATTAAATGACATAAGTTATTATTTGTATTAAAATTGGTTTTAATTTAAAAGTTAAAACAATCACGCTGTTTTGATTGTGCGGTCTTCAGATTTCAGCGCAACATTGAATAGACTGTGACTCGTGGCGTGGTCCTGTAATCCAGCTTCATGGAGGTCAGGTTTTGAGGATGATATAGGTCTAAAGTGGCTCAGATAGTCTCAGTGATCATCTGATGATACCCGCATCAACTCCCACCATCGTTTAGACATATCAGACCATCACCTGCGTGGTTCGGAAGTCACGTTAAGCCGTTGGTCCTTGAATTTCCATTGGCCATTGGGCTATTAATTAATGACCCATTCTAAGGAAGAGTCGGCCTTAGTTCGTAACAAGACTACATCTCATAACTCATTACTACCACTCATCACACTCAACCTTCACCACATATTTGCCTCAAAATGCTCTCATGAGAGTGGTCGGCATCTCAAATAGTGATATAGTGATTTAGTTTCAGACTTCAACCTTTTCGCTACTAAATACTTCTGTCTCAAATTAATTATCTTTGAACTTGGTTCGAAAGCCCGAAAGACCACGCACATCAAACATCCAATTACTTTAGTTGAGCTTCCTTAGATTAAGATTGGAATATCACTTTTTTATATACAAAGGGGAATACTTATCATCTGTAATTGCAAGAGAGGACCGTGGGGTGTGGCACCACTGTTTCCCTAGGCGTACTTCTGTCGACGTAAGTTGGTAGCAGTGCCTCCGTCCATTTGGCGCTATCTAGGAATGCGTCTATCTCAACACTAAAGATGTCTGCCAGCTGAGTGCAAATAAACTTTACACCACGTGGTAGAGGATGCTTTACGAGCGTTATGTGTCCACCTCAGTTGCGCGGCGACGTTCAATGCAATAATCCAAAATACGCCGACACTATTCAAGTTAAGATTAAGGGCCGTTTTTTCAATTGCCTGCTAACCAGCTGGTTAACTAACCACCGGTTAAGTTGTTTACAGTCTGCAATGTTTACATTTTCACGCAAAGTTCAAAACACTTTAATGAATTATTGAAGATCAATCATGCAATAAAGCTATTATTTTACCATTTTTTATTGGATTTAACATCTACACATTATGCTAATATAGTTAAATACAAACTATAACATCAAAATGCAGAATCGAAACAGACAAAGAAAAACTTAACCTCAAAAATATCCAGCCTTCGTATTGGTTGGCTGACAGTCCTAATTTTAACCGCTGGTTAAGACTGAATTGACGATCATAAGTATTTATATTCATTTTAAAGCTAAGAAGCTTACCAACGCCTGTATAAAGAGCTTTCAAAATTGAATTTTGAGTGTACACATTTAGAGTGGAAAACTTGGAAAACTTCATATTTTATTTCGACTAAAACTATTAAACCAATTTTGAGAAATCGGGCTCTCTACACATGTCGGAAATCTCCTGTAGTTTTCAAATATATAATGTTTATTAATGTACAAATTACTTTAAAAGATGAAAAACAGGCTGATGTAAACCCTTGAATCGGAGCCTCGCCGCGCAGTAGTGGCTGTGACCTTGAATTTCATCCCATAAGAGCAATGTAAAAACACACAGTTTCTTAGGACACCTCACCCCTACAATTTTCATCCGACTCTTATGAAATAATCTTTGTTTTAAAATGCATTAATTGTTTTAGTGATTCCGCTGAGCTGAATTTCCATTTTATTTTTAAGAAGACCTCGACATAAATCCAAGAATTGAAGACACGTTGTATTTGAATTTCTTGTTTCACTAGTAAACTAATAAAATGTTCAAAAAAGTGGTCAGCGGATACACTGCAGTACATTATCATCTTTCAGTAAAATTAATTTCAAAAAGAGCAGATGAAAACTGTAGGCGTGAAGTGTTTAAAGAAAATGCGTGTTTTTGCATTGCTCTTATGGGACGAAATTCAAGGTCACAGTCACTACTGCACACTCTTAAGGGTCCGTCTCAGCTGCGCGGCGAGGCTCCGATGCAAGGGAATTATTACATCAGCCCGTTTTTCACCTTTTAAAATAATTTGTGCTTTAATAAAATTATTTATTTGGAAACCACAGAAGATTTACGACATGTGCAGAGAGCCCGATTTCTCAAAATTGGTTTAATAGTTTCAACACAAATAAACTTGAAATTCGAGTTTTAAAAGCATTACTTTTGTTTGAGTCTTACCAGTGATAGTAGAGTTGTTTGTAATTTTGTATGTTAAAACAATTTTTAATGTACTTTTATAGTATCAGACAGTAAATTAAATTTTTTTTAAATCTTAAGGATAATTCGTTAACCGGAAAAATAATGGTCTACAAGAAGTGCTATTTTGGGGGAAGGGCGTTTTACTCCAAACTCTGTATTTCAGATCCGATTTTGATGGAAAACCAACCAATTTCTCACCGTAACCAATTCGTGTACCAATTCGGGTATTCAAAATCGACAAAACCCGATTACCCAGACCAAGATGGCAATCATGTTCCACCCATCGAAATAGGACCATGAATGCAGTTTGTAGAGCATAAACCACTTTGTTGGGTAAATCCTCCCCATCCCCACTACTCAGTGGGAGATCACTATGATTGGTTACGTGTTGGCTGTTATTTTATCAACCCTTTCGTTCAACTTGTACCGTTAAACATGTATTTTTTAACGATCCGGTTTGATTTCGCTTATAATACTAGATACTTCATAAGCTCTATACTTCAAGCAGAACCAGCAGGTGTGTACAGGTCACAGACGACAGCTAGATAATTACATCAAATACAATATTGTAAACCTGTTACAAGGCAACTCAAACGCTCGGTCTGTTAGAGTCGGTCTACAACAGCTATCATACCGCGAGAACAACTCAGGAAATTTTGCAACTGATTAATTGTTTTGAACTTCAGGAATAGAAAAGAGAGAGATTACAACGTGTTTTTCTGGATACTTGGATTTTGTGAAGTTCTGTATCGTCAGAGAGGCCAAACCAGGACCTGGGCCAAACATGGATTTAAATGAAGTGTGCTTTGTATACAGAAGTGTCAGAGAGTTCTAAAAATTTCCGCTTGTAGCGCTAGCAGTAGGAGAATCTGCGCCCTATAGACAACCGACTCTCTCTTGAGTAGACTCTTAGGTACTGTATAAAATTAACTTATTATTACTCATGTTTTTAATTTAAAAATAAATATATGTTGTTTGAAAATTAATGGAATATTATGAATTTAAAAATTTGACAAATGGAGTGTTGTGTTATTCATCCTACTACATTTAAACCTGTAACAAATTTATCACAAAATCGAGTATTAAAACCTTAACTCTAAAGTCTAAACCATTTCAGCTCCAGTTTTGCCGTTTCGAAATTATCGGAACATATATTAATTATCTAATCCAAATATTAGGCACTGTAAATTCCGTCAGAGTACCAATACAACGCCTGATCACAAAACTGTTTTCCGTAAATACAAAATCGACGTATTAAAACTGTTCCTTATAGAACAAAATGACTTCCAAATGCCTCAAACCTCAACTTGTAAAAAGATTTAGAACGTTTAGATACATCTCCCAGCCGCCCCTCCCCCCGCTTTGAAAAGACCTCTTGTTCCTATTAAACCCCCATTCTTTGGATCCCGGTCACGCTATTGCATTTTATACAAAGGCGAGTGCTACAGAAAGTGTTTACTGAAACAGGCAAGTTCACAGGGGAGACCCTGTGATTAGCTGACTTGCTATTGGAACGAGAGAAATATAATTTGAATGAATAGATGAGAGTGAATGTACACAGGGTGACTTATAAATAGGGGATATTAAGTTTTGAAAAATGAAATATTTTTAAAACCCTTTGGGGAATATTCTTACAGGATTCTGAAGTTTGTTTTGACGTACTTTGCGTCACCCACCCCCAGTCAAAATACGGGTGGTGGAAATTTTGTAAATACAGCCCCCCCTTGTGGCACCTCAAAACTAAGGGAATTTCAAAACAAATGTATACCAATTTAAAGATGACACAAAATCAGGTTTAAAATGCTACATTTCACATTCAATTTATTTTGAATGACAACATTTTCTTCAACATCCTCTGAGGGAAACATCATAACTCTAAAAAATAATCCCCTGGAGTATTTTGAAGAAAAATTGTGCCATCCAAAATAAATTGTATGTCAGGGATTTTAAACCTGATTTTGTGACACATTTTGCGTCGTTGAATTTGTTCTGAAAATCTCTTTATTTTGAAGTACCATAGGGGTGAATTCAAATATTGTGGGGGCCCTCCTCCCGGATTTCGACGCAAAGTACGTCAAAACAAACTTTAGAATCCTATAAAAACATTTCCTAAAGGGTTTAAAAAATATTTCCTTTTTGAAAAGTTTAGGTGGGGGGCATTTAAAACTCACTTTGTAGTCATGGGACATTGGTATAAGAACTAGAAGTGACGATCGGATTGTAAAAATGTTCATGCAATAAAACACTCATTGACTTATTGATGTATTGGTGAGAGAGGGATTAGAGGATTCGTTTGCCGAGTTTGCGCAGCTTGGCCATCATCCTGTTCGTGTAGGACATCTCCTCCGGTACGAAGGGAGGGCCGAGTCTCTCCAGCTTGTCTAACAGATCTGGTCTTGTCACCAACATGTTCCTCACAGCCAACGCTACAGCTGCCTCCTAGAACACACACAATCAACATTCTACTGACGAACAACATTGGAAAAATAACCAAGGTAACATCCTGAAGGATGGACCAACGGCCAGGGGGGCCATCAGTTGTCGAATGTCCTGGGAAAAGTAAAGCTCGTCCTTTAAATGTTTAGTTAACTGTTTCGTACTTGATATGATGAGTCCGACACTTTTCAAACCAAAGGTCGGAAGGATTCTCGACCTGACGACCTCCCTCGAAAATATTTGAGGAAGGTTTTCAATAAATCGTTGAGAAGAGGAAAGGTTTTGTATTACTAGTATTGTAAGTGAAGAGCAAACGCCTCATGAATATAAGTTTGGGGGTGGCTGATTCGATCAGGAGCAAAACAGCCCGGGTTCGATTCCCGGGCACAGTGAAAACTTCTCACGATGGCCACTCCCTGTGGTTTGGAAGTCACGTTAAGCCGTTGGTCCATTCCATTGATCTTTAGGCTATTAATTAATGACCTAATCTGGGGAACGGCCGGTCCTAGTTTGTAACAAGACTACACCTCATCACCAATAAAAAAAATTCAACACGCTAACCCTTCATCCCATACTAACCTTAAATACCCTCTAGGAGTGGTCAGTGTCTCAAATCAAAGTACAGTATTTAGGTATTGATTAGTAGACTCATTTACCTGGAAAGTTGGACTGAAAGGCATCTCCGTAAGAGCCATTACATGCACGTTCCCAGCTGCATCACCGATATACAGATTGAACTTGTTCTGCGAAAAGAGGAGAGCCGTGTTGAAATTTCTAGAGGGAGACTGAACTGATGCCTTCGGCGTGGAGATCTTCCTCCTGATGTCCCACACCTCGATGTAAGAGCCAGTGATGCTGAGGATCATCGTGGAGTGAAGAGGATTCCACAGCGCTCCTTGTACTGAAGCCATGCCACTCTCTAGAGTCACCAGAGGCTCGAATATTCCTTCAGCCCAGATGCGGATGCACCAGTCTGCGCCACAGGTCAGGAATAGTTTGTCGCAGAAAGGGTTGAACTGGATGTTGTAGATGGGCCCGTTATGTGCGACGAACACTTCGAGGTGATGTTTTCTGTGGTTGATGGAGCAGACGTAGACACATCCTTCTGCTGTTCCTACAAGATAGACCAGAGGGTCGACAGGATGGGCCACCATGACTTCTGCAGAAGGGTTGCGTTTGGAGAAGATTCTTCTGGTGTGACACAGCTTGGGCTGTGGTACGCCCTGGATGTGCCCGTGGGGACGGCTCATCGTCATGGTCTTTTTGCTGAAGAAAAACTTTGACTTTTTGTACCGGAAGATTCTTCCGTCGGTGTCGCAGGTGAGAAGATTTTGGTAAAGTCGACTCTCTTCGACCGGGAACCACAGACACTGCCAGACCGGGTAGTATGTGGGGTAGTGATCGTTTGTTGCTTTCAGCAAAGGAGCCCTACTGATGATGTCCAACATGATGACTAATCCAGAGTAGAATGTCACAGCGAGAATCTGTGGTCTGGAAGGACTGAAAGAGATAAATGTTACAGGGTCTTCAAACTCAAAATGCCTCTCGGGAATTTCAGGACTCTTGACGTTCCAAACGCAAACCAAACCGCAACACTTATCAGTGTATTTAAACTTTCCGTAGCTGACTGCAATTATATTAGGGTTCCTAACATTGTTGCTTATGCAAGTTACGCATCTGTTTGCAGTACATTTATTTTTGAACGTCCAAAGGTGTTTCAGAGAGTAGTTGTAGTGCACCTCTAACGACATGGGATCTGATAACAGCAACCCTTGGTACAGCAGCTGCTTCTTGCGATAAAACTCCCGTTGCAGCAACCTCTCCATGACCATCAGAGCATCTAAGAAACTGCGATCAAACCTTTGGTTTTCCCACTCAAATTTCCCCGCGTATGACTCATCCTCTGCAATCGCTGCCTTGGTTTCGATCTGACCTTCTTCTCTGGAGATTTGAGAAACTTCGGATGGTCTTATTTCGCCTTTGTACGTATCGTATATATCCCAAACCGTCGCCCAAGCGGAAGAATTCGCTCTTCTGCCTTTAGACATGTGAAGTTTTCTGTGCTTTTGAATGACTTGTGTAGTTTGCGTTGCTGTATGAGAAAGAGACTTGCTGGTTTGTTTAGTTTTCTCATAATCATAATTTGATACAGCTATTGATTTTCCTTCTTCAGAATGTAGGAACTCTGCCGCACTCGGTATTTCTAACATGAACATGGTGTCCGATTCCTGCAAATTCACTTTGAAAGTAGTTTCGATTTCTTTCTCCCTCGGGGAAGGGTCCTCTCTGAGCCTGAACAAGGAAGGAGCTCTATCCTCTGACAGTACGTCTAGTTCTGCGTCCCCAAATTCACTCTGAACAGCGACTGACGCTGCAGACAATCCACTTAGAGAAGCCATCCCAGCACTGTACAACGAGACAGCCAGGCTACTTCTTCTAACTAAGGAAAACCTTGAAGGCGAAGCAGACACTAAAGATTGTATTGAAGAGGTCGAATGAACTTCGCCCAGAGTTTTGGTGGCTCCCAAACGAGCTATTTTATAAGGAAGTCCACCAAAAAGCTTTTCACTCTGGCTGGGAAAGTTAGGATCGTACATTCCCTGTGGGGTGAAGTTTGTTCCTTTTTCGTAGATAAAATAAGGTTTCCTCTTACTTGCTGCAGATTTATCAGGGTTTGGCACAATGTTCCTCTTGTAACCCTGGGACCTTTCGCGGGAAATCTGGTGCGTCCTCAAACCTTTTACGACGGTTTGTGCTCTTTTCCTCGTCTCATTCGCGGTACTATTCGATGGAATTAGTGTTTTGTTGCGAACTGTTGCTTCGGAAGAGGTTTCGATCGCAGCAGCCTTTGTCATCGACACAGGAGGTAGATTGTGTTTCTGCATCGTCGTTTAGAACAGCGTTCTTGGAATTCATTAACTGCGACTATTATGTGTTAAGGTTATTATTTGTAAACAATTGCTGGTATTGTTTTGACAGTTTGTTTACGTCGAAGCCAGACCTCGATACATCCTAAATATATATTTTGATCATATGAAACTGTAAGCTCTTTGGGAACAATATCCAAAGAGAAAGAAAACTTTCACAAAAATCCTTTTATACAAATTGATTTGAGATACTACAATATCATGATTAATTTTTAATTATTTGGACTAAAGATTTGATTTGGAATAATGTTATACATGACCGAAGGCAAGGGGTTTCGGATCCTTTGGGCAGATAACGATCAGGCCAATCACTAAATCACTGTTTGAGATGCCGACCACTCTCATGAACAAATATGCCAAACTAAGGCCGACTCTTCCATAGAATGGGTCATTAACTAATAGCCCAATGACCAATGGAAATACAAGGACCAACGGCTTAACGTGACTTCCGAACCACACAGGTGATGGTCTGATATGTCTAAACGATGTGGGAGTTGATGCATCATCAAATGATCACTGAGACTATCTGAGCCGCTTTAGACCTATATCATCCTCAAAACCTGACCTCCATGAAGCTGGATTACAGGACCACGCATTTACAGGATTACAGGATTGCACGTTTCAATACGGGTAACGAACAAATAAAAAAAGTATATAATCCACACAACATATTAAACACAAGTAATTTAAATGTCAGGAACCCGATATTCGACGAAATCAAAAAGATAAGAAGTTCATACAAACATTTCATATTATACACATTTTAAGATTCTTCATTTTTCAGTAACTGTTTTTATTAATTTCGAATTTTGTCCATGTGATTTTTGTTTGTTTTAGAAAATCATACTATTTACAATAATTATTATACAATGTACTTACATGCGGGGAATGGCCTAAAGGTTGAAACCGGTCCATGTTAAAATACAATTTTACCAAGGTACTTTGTACTTTTTCAGTTTTTCTTTATATCTAATTATAATTACAGTATCCCTCAGTGAATCTGTTCTAAAATATTTATCTTCAGTTTGTACGACAATATAAATACTTTGTATCATATAGGACAGTTAATAATCATTTATTACGTATCCGTCACAACAACTTTTTAGGTGAAATTTCAACCAAGTTTTTACATACAATTTAGTATAAAAGAACTTGTATAAAAACAATATGAGCTGTTAAGGGCAGAAACTTATCATTTATCAGTGTTTATTACAATAACATATTTAAATAAACCCAAAAAAGTTGAAAAATAAAGGGAGTTGAGATCTACGTTACCACTAAAGGTTATTCACTTTCTCAATAGAATGCGCTGAGCGCTCGACTTGATGTTGGTGCGCTAAACAAGCTAGCCAACTGTAACTGTGGATATTGCCGGACTCAGTAGGTTGATTAACACGAGACGTTTCACATTCGTTCCGTTGGCAACAATGAATAAAAGTGTATACTCAGCAACAGGTTGAACTTGGAGATGTCGTATTTCGCAGACGCACGAAGCAGTAATGTTTGAAACTTTGTCAAGTTTGAAAGTTGTGACTCCTCCTATTGTCTACATGTGAATTATTTAGTGATGTTTTAAAGTGCTTGATAACTAAAGTTTTAGTCTATATTCATAAAATTTCCGTTAATTTTTGGCTGGTCTAGGCTTTGAGGTAGGTTTGTGGAGTTGCCATTAGAATTAACCTAAAAGTGTCGTATATTGAACATCTAATTAAAAATTTGAATTGGTAATACGTTGGTCTGAAAATTAATCTAATTCAAAATAGACAACGTGTTTTACATCAATGTTCAGTTACTTTCAGCAAGCTTTCCTATTATCGCTTTTTATCTGCTAAACTATTTTCGGAGAAAACAGCTGAGTAAAACTGTACATAACCCAAATTTTGTTTGTTTACTACGCAGAAGGGCATATTATTTTCGTCTGTTTGTTTACCAACTCTTTAGTAGACTAAAGTGCAGCAGTTCAGGTCTTATTTAAAACTGTTGAGAGCTGGTTCTCCGTTTACATTCCTTTAACATTCAAGAAATTTATTTTTAAGCAGTGATATGACGTATTGAAATTATTCTCATAGTAGATAGTGTTAGATGACGTAACGAGTACTAAAAATAACTCTTTTGTTGTGGCATTTGACCTCTGAACATATTTTGTTTTCTTAAATACAGTTTTACAAAGCCTTTACCTTCTTATCACATGATCTACTGGAATAACTGAGCATAACACGTAAACTACAAAGAAAATTAACATCCTTTACTAATTCTATAAATTAAACAACACCAATTAAAAAACACTGCCAAAAATCATGCTGAACATATTTATAGCTTTAAAACCTACTTTATAGCTATGAAACCTGAGAAATAGTGGCCTGGAATTTACTTGAAATTGCTAGTTTTCAAAATGGCCTTAAACGTTGTATATTGGCATACAAAACCGAAAGAATAGTACAATGTAGTGGTTGTAGTCTTGAAACTTAAGAGTGACATGCAACCTTATCAGCTTGATTAAGAAATCATTTGTAACATTTTCAGCAAACGTCCTCTGGCCTAAGTCATACTTGGAATTGCACAGCCACGTTATTAGTGTCAAAAGTTGTGTTTATGTGAATATGTGTTTAAACAACTGAAATATTTGTGATAACTTGTGCGCGGACTGATTTTGTTTTGATTACTAACTCGAGTGTAAAGAAGAACATATTCTACTTCAGCCTGCCTTCTGAAATATATGGTAAGTTTGCTGCATTATTCAAGTAAAACCCTACACTCTTTTCAAATAACACAATTTAATTACTACTTTCAAGGCACAAGCCGCTGAAAACAAAATTGCGAAGAGGTTTTTAGCTAATAATTGAAGAAAGCTCCCTCGTGATCATTTGTTGTTATATATTATTAAGTTTTTACCTGTTGTGGTGATACTGTATTCCTATCCTGATATGGTAAACATAGCAAGGTCATATTTAGTTTGCTCTTTAATATAGGAAACGAAATAATTAAATTTATGTTAAGGTTAATAAGCGTTGACTGCTCCCAGATTGGTTCACATTAATAAACGACTGATTCATCGAGAGATATTGGTTAAATAAATGCACACAGTCTTTGCTTTCGTGGATCCATATTACAACCACACTATGTTTTAATAAACTCGGTAGAAAAAATACTTTTTCTCAAAAGTTTTTTCCAAACTGCCGTCGACAAGTTTTAGCAGCAAGTTAATAAATCAGGTGGTTGGATTCGCAAATATTTGTAAAAACAGATAAACTTAATGAAACTTCCGGTAAACTAATAGTTTCTAGACCTATTTCTAATGGGTTAATATCTCAATTCCTAAATCTTAATTCCTCTAACCCAAGGAACATTTTCTTTAATCTTGTAAAAATTGTTCCGGGTACAGTGTTAATGAAAAGCCTCCTAGAAGTGTTACGGTGGACTGCTTTGTTTCCTTGGTGGCACAGATTAGAAATGCATGTTTTGCGGGCTTTTACGGTAATGCAGTCACTGGGTTTGACACAATATTTATCTTACGGGTTTGCACTGACCCAGATATTATGGGTCACTGGATTTAAATATGTCAGTAACATGCTCTAAATTTACCCACTGAAAACTGTTACCCACTGTTTATGATCTTAAATTATTTAGTTTCAACATTTGAGAGAAGGCGGTTTAATCTGAAATCCTTTTACTTAACTTTAACACACATTAAAAAAAATTATTATTCACTACAGTAAATTTGTAAAATGTTAAACATTGAGCCTGTGTTAATAGATTTCTGGATTTGCCAAGTTGAAAGAGACAGAGCAAATGGAAATGAAAACAGCGCTAGGAGCCTGAAGGCCAGCTTATACATGCAAGCAAACATCATTTTATTGTTTTTCAACAACTTCGGAACTTTCTTTTCTACGATATTTAAAAACAAAGTCATTAATTTCCCATTTACATAAAAACTTCTAAAATTCCATTTGTGGTTTATTTTACACAAATTTGTGATCGTGTTAAATACTCTTATAGCGCTGGGTCATGACATTTTGTGATTTCTTTAAAATAATTAAAGTGGGTCTTCATTTTATTGTTTGTAAAATATTAATGATTATATGCATGTTTGCTAAAAGTGACAAGCATGTTGTTTTAGTGTGTTTCTACGCTTTCACTGAAGAAATACTTTGACAGATTCTATTCACACTTTGTATGTTTCTTTGATATCCTAATATACTGTACGAGTTCTGTACTGACGTTTAGAATAGCCATTTAAAAAACTTATTTCAAAGTCTCATTTTTTGTACTTTTTTTGTCTATGTTCGATAAAGTTACAGTCAACAATAGTCATCGAGTTACTCAATTTAAAAACAACTCAAGCCCATAGAGCAATTGAGTTAGCCTGGACAATTTCAAAGGCAAAAGATACTCATGGGTGGGGCTAAAGAAATAATTCATGACTTTTTTTGGAACCAAGGAATTTGTGGGGAATTTTATACTAATATAGTACAGAGATAGTATTTTTGGGGGCGCCCTGTATACATTTGCTGAGACCTAAGTAAGTATGAACATGACCAAATGTTCTACAGCAAGGCGTAAGAAAATAATAAAAATCAACCGGTATTCGACCAAAGCGCAAGGTTTTTACTCAATACAAAGATACAGTACTACAATATCTACTAAGATCGGTTTTAACATTATCACAAGTTTTATTATAATGTTTTTCCCAATCATGAATCAACCAACAAATCTTTAGGTCTCTATGAATGAACATTTAAAAAAAAATATTGGCATTTTGAAACTCCTTATTTTATAATTTTCCTCAAGTCACAATTTAATTAAATTTCAATTCAAAAATATCTTTAATCTTTATTTGTTCTTATTACATACAATATACAATATAAAACAACTCACAATCAAAGAAACTATATCCAAAAAATGAATTTATAATACTGTTGTTAATATTTTACAACATATAAATAGTAAAATAATAAAACTAAATACTTGTAAAAATAAATAAGAACAATTAGTTAGGTACCTCATTTTTGTATGTGTTGAGGTACCATCAAAGTAAATATCAAACTTCTTGAGTTGCAACCTTCGTTAAAAAACTATAAACAATACACCTAAATAGCTAAAGTAACGTAAATATTATATAAAACTAAACAACGTTTCCATCTCAAGAATAATACATAATAAAATTAAAATATCAAAATTAATGTAAGTTAACTGAAGTTATAATTGAGAACTACTAAATACAAAGCCAGTATAAATGTTATATGTTGAACAAAGGTAGACAAATTAAAATACACAACAAAAATGATCATAATCTCCACTTCACCTAAAAAACCTTTCAACACATTCAATATCAAATAGTCATTTCTAAAGTTTGTTTAAAAATAAGTCACAGTCAAAATATCTTTAATACGTTATCATCAAAAAAGTACAGTGCCACAAGTCTACAACTATTTGATTACTTCAGCAATTAATTCTCCTGGAGTCTAAGCAGCTGCATTTCTTAAACAATTTCACCCGTGATATGATACAGCTTCCCTGAGTCTAGTGAATTGCAAACTACGCTCGCACCGATTATGTATTCTATCCACTGGAGAACCGCTGGATATTTTTAGCACTGGCCTCCACCTCCAGCCACTCTAGTCACTATACAAGTCAAGGTCTGCCTCTGCCTGTACAGGCTCACTACTACACAGTTCACACTATAGGAGTCTTTTATCTCGTGGCAAAGTCAACGAACCGCTAGGCGGGGCATTTGCTGGGTGTTCCACGCACTCCTCGATGTGTGCATGTAGACGGAGAAAGAAAGGGATTGAGAAACATTATAAGAAGTATTGTGTAAGTTGGTGCGAGAGCCTTCATCTGAGTTACTCTGGTTGTTTTTAATCTTGAAGGTTTGTTTATTAATTTAAGTTTGGTACTGTGGGTGTTTTTGATCTTGAAGGCTCATTAATAATTTAAGTTTTACAGACTAAATTGAAGAGCTTGATGGTTTCGCCTACGTATGATGGTTTCTTTTTAAAGAGAAAAGTGTCTTGCGGTGACTTCTTGGATTCCAAGTGACAATTCAAGTGTTATGGATTTCTGCATGTCAGAATTGGTTTTGATACAGAATTGAGAATGGTTTCAAGAATTAGAAGGGAAAAAACTGATAAAGTTCTTTTGTCTTGAAAATGTTTTTTTGGGTCTGTCCTTTTTTTTCTAAATTCTAAATTTAAAATAAATTTTCCTACCCAAAAAATAATTTGTGTACCATTTAAATTATTTTTAAAAAGAGAATCATGATATGAGATTATTATAGATAGTTTTGTGATGTGTCTTTAGTCTCCGTATAGCATGTACAGTAGAAACTTGATAGTTTGACTATTTACGAATCGAAGGGGTCCATATTTATCCAGAATATATAGAATTTTATTTATCCCAGAGGAGCATTGAGTACTTCTTACATGAAAGTAAGACAAAACAATTTTACCGCATTACATAGCTTGCACAAATCCTTACAAAATATTTTTAAATCTTCCTTTTTCTGTCATTATCAGGTCTTTTACTTTTTTTAGTGATTATCAAGTCACCACAGATGATGTCAAACTATCGAGTTTCCACTGTAGGTTTGCCACAAGGGAAGTTAATTTGATCTTGCCAAGAGAGATTCTCATCTATCATCACTCCAAGATGCCGGTCTAGGTTTATCAGTTAAATAATTATTGGATGTTCTAAACTAATTTTTTTTCTTCTCTCTTTGACCTGTAATTTTACTCTCATCCGCTTCTTGGACATTACATCCAGAAGGCAGAGGAATTATGCTCTCCATAATGGTCTGTGGTCGAATCACTTGGTCAGTTATGGTGGATACAAATAAATCAAAACAAAAATACCGGTCCTAAAGTATCCCTTGGAGAACACCTTTATTCCTAAGTAGTTTTTTGCAGGTTAATTTTCAGTGTATATCACTTTGATACATGTACATACATGTTTTTGTGGTCTGGAAATTGCTGGCTTATTCCTTTGCTGCCTAAATCCGAAAATGAAAAGTAAGGGACCTAGAATAGCTCCTTGAGGAACACCTTGTGCAAGTTGTGTGGACTCCAGTAGTTTGACAGGCTTGCTGGGTATTTTTAGCCCGTGGCCTCCACTCCAGCAGCCTACACGTCCAGCTTGCAAGTCAAGGTCTATACAAGCTCACTGTACACTTCATACTCTTTATGTTCTGGTGAAGTCAACGAACCATCAGACGGGCGGATATTTGCTATTTCTACTCCCAGAATTAGTTTGGAATCTGGAGTATGTAATGTAGTACTGTAGTAGAACCTGAACTAGTTTTATCCTCTGTTCATTTTGTTGTTGTTGTTGTTGATACTTTTGCCTTGAGACACCGACCACTCTTAGAGGGTATTTAAGGTGAATATGGAATGAAGGGTGAGTGTGATAAGTGTTTTGATGGACGATGAGGTGTAGTAGTCTTACGAACTAGGGCCGACTGTTCCCCAGATTGGGTCACTAATTATATGACCAACGACCAATGGAATGGACCAACGGCTTATCGTGACTTTCGAACCACGGGGAGTGGCCATCGTGAAAAGTTATCACTGCGCCCGGGAATCGAACCTGGGCTAATTTGGTGCGAAGCACGCACTATACCACGTCAAGGATGATTTTGTAGTCTGACCGATGAATGAAGTCTATGCGTAAAACAACCTTTGTTTGCAACGGGCTAGAAACTACAAAACCTCGTGTCAACTTTGAACCAGCGTCTTTTAGTAGTTTTACAATTTGATAGACGCTGCTCACATATGATGACTTTCTGTAGGTACCATAATTTTTTTAAGATGAAGTCAAACAGTCTATCTGGGACGAATTGGAGCTACATTTTTTAAATTCCATTTTTAAATGTGGTTTTCAAAGCTGTAAAACGATTTCACAGCGGATTTTCCCGAAATAAAAATGAAAATTTGAAAGTTTTTTTCCATTTTGTCCCAAAGAATATATTGAACCTTCATTTGAAAAAACTCCCAACAACACTAATAATTATAACGACGATGTTTGTTGGACTCCAACCCGCTACATCGTCACTTTTTTCCGCCCTTATTGCGCAGCCTAAATTTTGTAGTTTTGAATCTATAATTTCGTTATGTTTTGCCTTTGTTATCTCTACGTCCTCTCCCAAGGTCAAATCGGAATCGTAGCCACGACGGAAGGCATACCCGGGGCGCAGTGCAGCGTGCGATTCAATGACGCAAGGCGTGTAGAGTTACCGTAGCGTGCTAACATGTGACACAACTAGCCATCCTGAACAGTCAACGGAGCCGAACTGACAGCTGATAGACACAGGAACAGCTGATCAGCATAAACAATCTGGCGGGAAACTCGCCGAGTGGAAACCACAGATTATCTACACCCGCCACACCGCAGATTAGCGCTCTGGTTTATTTTTGCCCGCGGAACTGTAAAAACAGCTGATTGTTTTGGCGATATAGTGGGAAAATATCTAACCGACTTTTTTTGAATTGATTATTTGGTGGTAATTTTTTACGGAATTGTTGTCAAGTAGCCTTCTATTGGTACAAGGAAACAAAAAGAAATAATCTTTGTGCCATTTATGGATTGAATTTTACAATCTACGGCGGTACGGGGAGACCTTTCGAGTATAATTTGTATGCTTTTCGTAAACAGTAATTTATTTACTATTAGAAAGACGTACCCGTTGTCCTACCACCATTCTTTAATAGTAAAAATAGCCGAGGCGTAGCCACAAACGCTTACGCGAGTCCTAGCGAATTTCTTGTATCGGACGATATTTTACACCGGGAGTTTCCTTTTAGGGAGAGCGTTTTCACAAAAATGGGGTATTATGCTATTACAACTTTATTAATGATGCGATTTTTATGAAACTTGATACAAACGTTTCTGTAACCAAACCAAACGTGTATACCAAAAATCAACAAAATCGGTTAAGTTAGACCAAAAGGGAATGTTGTCAGAATCGGATGATAAATACTGTTTTAGCATTTTTGGGAAAAACTTCCCATAAAATAAATTAATCCTGAAAGATAATAAATAGCGTTGTGACATATAACGAACTGTGCGATGTCATATGTGAGCCGAAAAGCAACGCTGGTCCCGACTGGTTATTTAGGCTACATTTGCATTTACAGGGTTTACTTGTCAGTGCGCCGAGATGTGTGTAAACAGCCGTTGAATGATAACCAGTTGATTTGTACTGTGCGAGTAGAAAACATCGCTTCACGCTGTCCAGCTCATGTTTGCAGCTAGATGTGTAAATATTTTGCTGTCATCATGGGTTTTGTAAAAATCGTCTTTACATCGATTACACAAGCTATGATTTCCAAGGAAGCGATGAACGCTACATTAAGTTCATGTGACGGTGAGTTTTGTTTTCTTGCTTCGCCGGGTTTTCCAAACCGGCCCGGGTTCGATTCCCGGCCGCAGTGATAACTTTTCTCGATGGCAACTCCCCACGACTCGGAAGTCACGTTGGCCCATTCCATTGGTCGTTGGGCTATTAATTAATGACCCAATCCGGAGAACAGTCTGCCTTATTCTGTAACAAGACTACCAAAAAAACACATCACACTCATCATCTTCCCTTATTCACCTTAAAATACCGTCTAAGAATGGTCAGTGTCTCAATGAAAGTATCAAAGTACAAAACGTAGTGTGCCTCAAGGTTCCATTCTGGGACCAACTTTATTTCTTATACTTATAAACCTTCCCTCCTGCTCCCTCCACTTTGTTCTCTCTGTAAAACGCTTTGTAAAATTAAAAGATTATAAGATTTTCCCGCGCCGCACATACAAGACTGTACCAGAGGCGTGTGAAGGTAGGTGGGTATAAGTGAAGTGTAAGGAGTGGAGAGACGGTTTAGGCCGCAGTTATGGAAGTGGGCCAACGGCTATGTTATGTAGATCAGCTCGTAAATGTCTCTTCGAGAACTTGACACAATAATCACCACAGTGTTATTCATCAATAGGCGGTTTCTTTCTTTGCTTCGTAGTCTCTGGACGTTGTTACTCAACTTTGTTAGTGAATGTCTATAAAAAACTGTTAATTAAATCGCCAAAGAGAACGAAACGTCGTAAAAACAAAACAGTTTTGAGCAATCCATTACCTTCTGATTCAAATGGCAAAACCTTTTTACCGTATTAAACTTCTACAGGCCGTATTTTTTCAATGTTTACGAAATTTGGTGCACATTTTATTTTTTTCCTTTTGTCAATATCTAGGTTAAGTTTGTTTACAAGCAAAACGGTCCACTGGAAGTTATCTTTGAAGAAGGCGTTTCCCACCAAAAATAGAGTTTAATGCTATAAACACTTTTGATCAGATTTAGAAAAAACTTGGTATACAGGCTTATGTTCCTGTTCTAAGCATGTGAACTAGAATCAATAACATCGGTACAACCTGACCAAGATGGCGACGAAACCCAGTGTTATACTAAGTTTCATCAAAATCGGATAATTTTTCGGAACACACCCCACCCCCATAAAAGCACTTCCGGTGTAAATTATCCCCCTATTACAGGAAATTCGCTAGGATTCACGGTAGCGCTTGTGGCTATGTATATTTACGTATAGTGTCTGGTTTTACAGCACTTTGATGACTTGCCTGCGGCACTCGCAAGACCTCCTGGAGACTCCTCTAAGGGATTGCAATAAGTAAAACCATAATAGCCTCGCTATTCTCGGCGTACATGAATTAAGGAGGTTTACTTCCGGGTTTAGGAGGGTTTCCTTGTTCTTTGGAAATATTGTTTTGCCATTTCCTTATACTAAAATGTTCTGTACTACAGTATTAATATATGTACAAGGTGAGTTTTAAATGTTCTCCCCAACCTTAACTGTTTAAAAAGAAAATATTTTGAAAACCCATTTGGGAAATTTTATTTAGCATACTGAAGTTTGTTTTGACGTACTTTGCGTCAACTACTCCCACCAAAAAACTACTGACCCCCAAATTTCTTAAATACAAAGCCCTTTTTTAAACCTGATTTCTTGTTATCTTTCAATATATATTTTTCTTTGCGTCGTTGAATTTGAGTTAAAATTCTCTTTCTTATTTGCTGTTAAAAGGAAAGGGGGTTGTATTTAAAAACATTGGGGCCTTCCTCTTCGGTTTTCGGGTGGGGGTGGGTGACGCAAAGTGAAGGATCCCATAAAGACATCCCCAAAGGTTTTTTTTAATATTTCCTTTTTCCAAATTTAATGTGGGGGAGGGGGACATTTAAAACTCAACTAGTATATTCAAGAATTCTACCTGCCAATGGGATCGTAAATATAGTTTAATTCTAATAAACATAAATTTTTAACACATAAATTTATCCCGCATATTATAGATTTGCGTCCTAGGCTAATAACAATGAAGTGAACAAGCACTCAGAATCTCCTGGAATCACTTGACAGTATAAATTTCATAAACTTAGTTGACTTGAGAGTGTAGAGTTCAAGTGAAATCAGATTTGATGTCGGACTTGTGACCTGATCAATTATAGACAATCAGCTGTTCCGGCGCTCTTCTGTCACCGACTGTAAACATCAGCTGGTGAATATGAAACGTGCAGAAGCACTGTTCAGAGTTGACTCATGTAGAGTTCAAGTGAAATCAGATTTGATGTCGGACTTGTGACCTGATCAATTATAGACAATCAGCTGTTCCGGCGCTCTTCTGTCACTGACTGTAAACATCAGTTGGTGAATATGAAACGTGCAAGAAGCACTGAACCACAGGTTCAGAGTTGACTCAGGAGTGTAGAGTTCAAGTGAAATCAGATTTGATGTCGGACTTGTGACCTGATCAATTATAGACAATCAGCTGTTCCGGCGCTCTTCTGTCACCGACTGTAAACATCAGCTGGTGAATATGAAACGTGCAAGAAGCACTGAACCACAGGTTCAGAGTTGACTCAGGAGTGTAGAGTTCAAGTGAAATCAGATTTGATGTCGGACTTGTGACCTGATCAATTATAGACAATCAGCTGTTCCGGCGCTCTTCTGTCACCGACTGTAAACATCAGCTGGTGAATATGAAACCTGCAAGAAGCACTGAACCACAGGTACAGAGTTGACTCAGGAGTGTAGAGTTCAAGTGAAATCAGATTTGATGTCGGACTTGTGACGTGATCAATTATAGACAATCAGCTGTTCCGGGGCTCTTCTGTCACCGACTGTAAACATCAGTTGGTGAATATATCGACCATTCCTATTGGATATTTCAATATGAATACGATATGAATGGTTAATGTGTTGAGTGTTTTGATGGATGGTGAGAAGTAGTCTTGTTACAAACCAGGGCCGACTGTTCTCCAGATTTAGCCATTATTAATAAATAGCCCAATGACCAACGGAATGGACCAACGGCTCAACGTGATTTCCAAACCACGGGGTGTGGGTATCGTGAACAAGTTGTTATTGCAACGCCGGGAGTTGATTTGGTGCGAAGCACGCACTATACCAGTGAGCTACTCGTACCTCTTCCTTCTCCCTCACCTCTTTGGGAAATTAGGGTAATTTTCTTTCAAGTGGTGGCTAACCTGCTTGCGATCAGCTATATGTTTTTATCATAAAACCAAATAGCATTTCAAATGTTGCAGAGCGCGTTAAGGTTGAAAATCGGTTACTTCCCCAGTCTCTCAGCACAGAGTGGACGCAAAACGTGACTGTATTGGAAATTGCGTTGTTTACTTCCAAAATGCAAATATAATGGTATCTCCCGGGGCTGAGCGCTTTCCGTAATTATCTGTCCAAAATGTGCTTTTGTTTTTAGCGCATATCCACCGGAATTAGAGGTATTCATTTCTATCGCATTATAGAACGAATTTGAAGCATTTTTGAGATATTTAACCCATCCTGAGTCAAATGAAAAAACTTTATACATACAGGGTATCAAAAATGTGTAGCGCACTATGCAAAACCGGATTCTACATACAAAATTAAGTCGAAAATGTTCACTAACATTTTTTAAATTTCCGGTTAGTTTAGCCGTAATCCGCCATTTTCTAAATTTCTGAAAATAATGAATAATTAAAAAAAACCTTTTTGAGATATTTTCGTAAAACTTCGTATAAACGTTAATAGTTTTCTTTAAACAAATTTAAACATAATTTTTTTAAACTCATCACATTTCAAAATGGCAGCCATTTAATAATGTCACAGTCAAATGGAATTAAATTGGGTTTTGACCGTAACATTTTTGACATTGTTCTTATAGGATAAAAACAAAATGTCCGGCAGATACCGTGGACTCTTAAAGCTAGAAGGCATCATAGAAAAAAGAATTAAAATATAGGACATAATATTGTCAGACTGATAACTGTGTTGTCGTCGTCTTGTACTTAGAAGTTCTCTGTCAGAAATCTTTGTATTCAAATCTTCTTATAATAATACGAAAAGCATCTATTGATGTTCGACTCAAATAAGCTGTATTGAGTCGACTGTATACCGTGTTGCGAAATATATTGGAGGATTTGATCCATGTTATGTATATAGAGCTGTAGATATTGCATTTACAAAGGGATCTCTCGCCTTATCTTGACACAGTGGTATTCACTTACATACAAGTTAATATATTCGCACTGTGTACATATCCACTCTATGTTCATACGAACTGAATTCACTACACAAAACGTTTCCCTCTAGACAGTGTTATTTGAGAAAATGATGGTTTAAATTCTGTGTATGTTTGGCGTCGACCAAACATTTCAGAACGCGTCCAACCAAAATATTTACTCTTTCAGCTTCTCTGCTTGTAGTAGTTGACTTTATGAAGATTCCAGTGAGGTCTTGTTGAATAATTAGGGGATGGTTTGGTTTTATTTATTTCATCTTCTGTTTTGTGTTTAGTCATTTAGACATTGTTACCAGTTTTGTTTTTACGATTACTGACATTTTTACCGTTGAAATGTTTAGCCTCTTAACTTTTTCCTTAAAGTTCAGGCGAATATTTTCGAAACACAACCTGTGCTTTTATTGAAAGTGCTATAAAAACTAAACATTTTTAGTAATTAGTCTCTTGACTTCATATTCAGTTGAATTGACAACTTTATTGGAGTTTTTGTGAAAATAAAGCTTGCCTTCTTTAATGAGGCGAAGTTAGGACTACAAAGTCCTCTCTACCACTCAACCTCGACCTTTACTTAGCGTTACCGTATAGTCTATTTACAAGTGTAAAAGTGATCATGTTGTGTGTATGATGTTCCTCATAATTAATTAACGAGTTCAAGCCAATAAGCATAATTTAGTATAAAGAGAAAACTTAAGTTGCACCCAAGGTGTGTAATAATTATGGTTCGTAAAACAAGCGCATAGTTATGGAATTTTCATGGTAACCCTCGTAAAATTCTAAGTGCAGTCTAAAAATATATCTGTATACAGGGTGTCACAAAAATTTGTAGCGCGCTATGCAGAACCGGATTCTACATGAAAAGTAATTCGAAAATGTCGTGTAAAATTTTTTCAATATTTCGGCTTAGTTTAGCCGTTACCAGCCATTTTGTAAATGTTTGAACAAAAGTTAATAATTTAAAACTCTGAGATATTTTTGTAAAACTTGATATACACAATAATTGTTTCCTTAATAACATTTTCCAAAAATAATTTGTATCTAACTTATCAAATTTCGAAGTGGCGGTCATTTAAAATGTTCAAAGTCAATAATTAAATTGACTTTGAAATTGTTGAATGACCGCCATTTTAAAATTTAATAAGTTAGATACAAAATTGTTGAAACATTTTATTAGGAAAACAATTAAGGTTTTCTCCAAGTTTCACAAAAATATCTCAAAGGGGTTTGAATTATTACCCGAAGTATAAAAAAATGTCACTACACACTGTCTTTCGAATTTCTTTTGTATGCAGAATCCGGTTCTGCATAGCGCGCTATTCATTTTCGTGACACCCTGTACCGTCTAGGAGACTGCTCTCACAGAATACCCATAGGATTTGTTATCTCTGCTGCACTAAACCAAGCCAAATCGTGGAGCCCCTCCAATTCCAACCCTCCAAGATGCTCCTACTGAGGATTTCACCACGTTGGACACAGTATAAATTAAAAGGGCCGAGCAGTAAACCTGTCGATTAGGCACGCGTATAAATTTGCCCCGACAGTAAAGCGCATAAAGCACCCCGGACAAGGGACTGGGCCAGGAACAAACCGGGTGATAAATCAACAGTGAAACAGCTGTTTGATCAAGATATTCCACTCTCTTGTTCTGAAGTGTCCTTGGCTCAATTGAATTTGTTGTCACAAGCGCTAACGTGATTTCTCGTGAATTTTTAATAACGGCGTTAAGAATTGGGCAAAGTGGATCAGTGGCGGGTTGCTATCGTGCGTGACTTTAGAGCTCATCACTCAAGCGGCGCGAGTTCGATCCCCACCGTTACCACTCTCTCAATTTGTTAAGTGACTGTGGTAACTGTTGGGAAAAATGATGACTTGTGGATCTAAGTTCGCCTCGTCATTTTGCATAAGAATCCATTAATCTTATATCTCTAATACTGCATCTTGCACTAAACAATAAAAAGGTTTAAAATAAAATTTAATAATATAATTTTTACTCTAAACAATAGATTATAATGCTCCTAACACAAATATTCCTAAAAAGTAGCAACATTTTACGTTAAATTCATTTTATAACCCCTCAAAGAGTTAAGTTCTCGGTGGTAAGTGCGCGAGTACTGTAGCTTTATATAGCTGAGCCTCTCCTCGCTCTGACGGGAGGACCGGAGTTGCTAGGTGTCGAAAGAGATTCACAATTCTCTACCTATTAAGTAGTCCAGAATACCCTAGAGAATACATCTAACCAATGTACGTCTGTAGGACACTTACACCTCAGTAACGTAATTTGTTCTCCTTTTTATACTATAAATCCTTGTTCACAGCTACATATTTAGACGAAGGACTACAATGCCAAATTTGTAACTCTATCCTTACTTAGTTATTGAATCCTTGATATCATCAGTTATCTCTAAGTTATCTTTGATAAGTAAATTATAAGTAGAACATTAGCTGCATCTGTTGAACAATCAGCAGTGCATCTGATGCATCTGTGCATCAAGATAATTAATGCACTGATGATACTCAAGTTCAACAATATGCTACAGTATCGAACAACTGATGCTGTTGGCAAACAATCTTTCAACACAAACCTGTGTTTCTGATTGTTTTTCGACTTGGAGATTGTATTTGGAATCGTTATAAAGTAGCCGATTACCCCCATAAAAACACCCTGCAATTTTTATGAACATTTGAATATCTTCTTAGATTTCATACAATTCACAGTATGTTTTTTTTTTGAGACGTTTGATTAAACCTTTGTGTTCATAGACATGGACCGTTTTATATATCTCAGGAACTTGATATGTTCTCTTGTTTGTTATTGAACAAGCTAGATTTTCGTCATTATAAAAAAGCATGTGTGTTATATCTTCTTCGTGTTAAATATAGTCCACAATATTGGGTGTGTAAAAAAGGTAAAAAGGTAAAGTTTGTCTTGTTTAACGAGGTGAAGTTAGGACTACAAAGTCCTCTCTACCACTCAACCTCGACCTTTACCTAGCGTCACCGTATTAGTCACATTACAAATGTAAATGGTAACTGCGGGGATCGAACCCGCGCCACCGGAGTTATGAGCTCCGGAGTCGCGTGCGATACCAATCCGCCACCAGATCTACAATCTGATCCCGTCTTCAGGTGAAAGATATAGTTGGTAACTCATAACAAATATAGTTTGGTGAAAACCTTCCTCTGCCGGATGCGTGCGGAGAAGGCCTAGATGTGACGCGTGATACGCATTTCGTGTGAACGAGGCTTTAAGACGTAATTAAATGCGGGCATGACTGTCAAAGGCGTGGTTACACGGGGCAAAAAGCCACGTGTCGTGCGAGTACGCCGTACAGTGCAGGGGTCATAACCCTTGCTGCTTTTAGAGGATGATTACTGGCGAATCATCCTGCGGAGATATTTCGCCTGGGTTTGTCGCTTTGATAAAATCTTTCATTGGGCAGCAAAGAGCCAATAGTTTCTGAGTTTGAAATGTCGTTTTGGACTTTGGTTATCTTTAGAAACAAGAAGATTACGACGTTAGTTGTCACCTGAAGAGAGATTAAATTCCAGATCCCGAAACGTCATGTGAATTTAGAAATACCGTCATCGTCAACAACGAACTAGGACATACATACATGACTAAAAGCTAGCTTTTCAACCTTATATTGATTGCAGCCAACATTATAAACATACATTAGGAGTAAAAGAACATAGAGACCATGAAACGATGCTTGGAAGTTATGCTGAGAAATTTGAAGAATTGCAGTTAGTGTAAAAAATTTAGCAACCGTAGAAACAGCAACTATACAGTATTTAAAATCTCCCAGGGATTTTTACACAGATCTGCACAAAGCTCGGGGTGCCTCAAGGTTCCATACTAGGACCAACTTTATTTCTAATACTTATAAACCTTCCCTCCTGCACGGCAAAAGTTATTTCACGCTTTTGGACGGTCTCTTTCTTATTGTCCATCAGTAGTAAGTTGTTTTTAGGTAAGTAAAACGCAATTTCTATGAACTCTGACGACGAGTGGAATTTGCTCTTCGTGGTTTAGAGGTTTGTTTTCTACGTGATTTCCGAGAATGCGCCCTATCGTCTAATTAGTGTTACAAGTTGAGTGCAGGATTAGTGACGAGTTTCTCCTTAACAATTAGCGGGTAAATGTTACAAAACTACTTAACACGTCTCTGGGCTAGGGGGTAGAAAGTGAGTGAGGATTTAGACATAGCGTCATAGGATATTGCATGGATATACGTGGCTTAGTGCTATAACCTGTGTCTTGGTTGTATATACGAGTAATTTAGATTCGGTGTAAAAATTTTAATAAGCTGAAGTAGTGGAAAATTTTTACGATGGAGCTGTATTTATTATTAGGTCTGTGTGATTGTGCGAAGAATTATATAAAAGCTATTAATTTGTACGATACTAAATTTGATGAGGAAGGCATTGCTTTATATACAGAATAGGTTTGTTCCCGACCAAAACGATTAAGATATTTGTATTTAAACTTGTGGAATACTTATTGGCTCATTTTCTTGTAAATAGGAATGGAACTAGAAGATGTCAGGCGATCTTCAGGTTTTCGTGAAAGAAGTAAATTTTCAACCTAGATTAGATTAATTGTTCATGAAAGTGTACAAGATTGTGTTTTATTCAGGCTGTTAATGAATAAGTGAGTTTATTCATTCGATTGTTTCTTCAATACACATTACTGTACATAAAATGTTTCCTACCAAGATATAACAATCTAAAGAACATTAAATGAAACAGTCGAATCGTGTTCAGGAATTGTTTGGATTCCCTAGCAACCGCAGAGTAGCGTGTGCCGAAGTGATGTACCACAAGGTTCAGTCTTGGGGCCTAATCACATTACTACGCTGCCACAGCGTGATCTCCATGGTTGCAACCTGGCGCCAAAACCTTGTCCGCAGCTTCTACACTCTGAATACACCTGGAACCTGTGTATGGATTCCCCAGCAACCGCAGAGTAGTGTGTGCTGAGGTGACGTACCACAAGGTTCAGTCTTGGGCCTAATCACATTACTGCGCTGCCACAGCGTGATCTCCATGCTCGCAACCTGACGCCAAAATCCAGCTTCTAAATTCATTTCTGATCACGATTTTAAGATACTTCGAAATAAATATGCATTTTAATACTTCATCAATGTACCGTACCAAAAGATGAAGAAAATCCATTTGGTCGTTTCAAAATGGTGGCGAATGCTTTTCGCAACAGCTCCGATTTCAAAGAACTTTTGAGTTTCACTGCGTGATATGTACTGAAACCTGCGCTGGAAGACCACGAAAGTCTAAGGCTATGAGTGTAGCGGGTATAATAATAACGGATGTAAAGCTAAAGCGAGGCTAAAGGCTGCAGCGAGTATACTCGGATTCCAGTGCTATTCACACTATAGTACTT
Source organism: Matsumurasca onukii (assembly GCA_018831715.1). Lineage (NCBI taxonomy): Eukaryota > Metazoa > Arthropoda > Insecta > Hemiptera > Cicadellidae > Matsumurasca > Matsumurasca onukii. The sequence continues at coordinate 15,493,925 of CM032059.1, forward strand.
ACAGTGTGCTGGCGCCTGCGCGGTGTTGTGTACGGCAAGCACCGTTAATTACGTGACTCATGGCTGTTTAGGGAGTTCCTGGACCCCAGCACAAGGTTAGAGTTCGCTTCAAGGACGCCACCCGTCACGTCTGGGTGTGATGAACCTTCGGACGTGTCTATTAATTCTCGTATTAATCGTTATTTTACCATTAAAAGCTCTTTTTGCTCACAATACAATGAAGCTATTTTTATTAGCAATACATTTTTTGACAATTCTATTAATATTTCCACAATTGAGACTGGGAAATGTAAACAAAGAATAGTTGACGCTACCGTGATTCCTGTGAATAGTTTAATCGAAAGTGCCCTATGCACAGCTTATTTTGACTCTTATGACTGCACTCTTCAGATCGCATTTGTGTCTGATTTTCAAAAACAAAGGTACAAATATTCTGTTTGTAAATCTCAAAGTTAAGTTCGTTAACGAGCAAATTCGGTTTGCCGGAAGGGGTTTCCCTCCCCCCAAAATGGGGGTTTACAATTCGATTTAAAATAAACTTGGTAAAAGCATTTATGCAACGGGGCCCAAGTAACATTTGTAACAAAAAACCGACGAAACCCAATCATCCAGGCCATTTGGTGGCGGAAAACGTCGTTTAACACTTGGCATCTTTGGTGATACTTTTTGAAACGAAAATGCGTTGAAACGTGTAAATTAATGTTTCAAATATCATAATCTGTGTGCACTGCCCGTGAATATCGTAAATATTTGTTATTCCTGGTTCCTTTTAAGCAGATACATTTCCCATGTCAAGAAAGGAAAATATCAATGAAAGCCTTTTAAGGTATGGTTAATGCAATCGCCTGAATTTGCAATGTCATTGCTTCGAAATCAGAGATCTTGATTACTTTTTGCTACTTTAGTTTCAGTGGAGATGAAACTGGCAACATTATGTACCGCGGAGCTCTCTCTAATCCGAGTATATACACACCTGTGTTGTAAAGATTAGATAGTACGACGTTTCGGCAAAGATTACACTCATCAAGTCGTGTTATCTTATCAGTGGAGTGTCGCCAGCCGGGGGCAGGACTTTGCAATGTGGGCTTGACGTGCTTTCAGAACCACTGTGCTGCTTGTTGTGCTAAATCAAATAGCCAACCGCTGATTTGCGTAAAATCGTACAGTTCTTATTTAAATCAAAATCCGTGTGTATTTCGGGATAATCCTTTTTACCCAAAACGAAAATTTACAATTAAAAGGGTAAATTAAAATTGACTTAGGCGTAAACTGATTCTTAATTAATTAAGCAAGGAAGTCTTACTTTTGGAGGAAATTTTAAACGGAGATGGGTCGAATGAACTGAAGGATTGACTGTTCCCCAGATTGGGTCGTTAATTATTAGAACAACGACCAATGGAAATGGACCAACGGCAACGTGACTTCCGAAGCACATGGAAGAGACCAAACTAAATGCATGTCACTATTTAGCTACTGACACCTTTATAGGCCGTCTTTCATGTCGATATAAAATTCACCCCTTGAAGAGCTTTTGATTTGTTAAAAATTTGGTATGACTGCTCCAATAATAATATTTAATTCCTGAAAATTGTTAAATCTTTCACTGTAAAGCTCATATAAGCGTGGTCGTTAAATATTTAGTACATATTGTCGAGATTCCTATAACCTTTGTTGACAATTTTCATTCATTGTTATTGTTTTAGAAGTACAACATGTAGGCCTATTTGTTAGGTACTAATCTATCCCTGCGTATAGATTGAAAAATTGCACTATTTGAAGAAACAGCGATTTCTCACACACTTATCAAAAGTAAAACATATTCGTTCATACAGTACTGCCTTGAGGGACACCTCAACAATCAGCTGGTATGTGATATGAAGTGCATTTAATGAAACATCTGATTTGTCTCTCCACGTGGCCAAGATTGTGTCTCAGATACATTTATTAACTTCATAACATGTAAATAATTCTTCGCAGATAATTATCTTTTCTTCGAAATGGTTGAACATATTTTCAGCTGATAGTCTTGTAGTACGTATCTTCGTACAATATCAGAAGAAAACGTACAAAAACCAGAGCGATTGTTTTGTTTTTGTCTAAAGGAAAAGAGACTATCTCTTGGATATAATTTAATGTCGCTTTTATAGATCGTAAAATTAGGTTCTCTCATTTAACTAAGTAATGAGAAAAGTTAGAAGAAAAAGTAAAAAGAAACATTGAAAGGATTTTCGTGTTTTAAACTCAATCCACTAATGGATATACTTATTTGTTTACGTTTTTCAATAAGACCTTAATGGTCAAAATTGCTTTACCTGCTTTTGTGCTTTATCCGTAATGTAAGTGAATAAAATACTACCGTACATTTATGTTACAAATACTACTGTACATTTCAACATTTATGTTGAATAGGCGGTTACTGCATTTATAACAATTGGTTCTTTATTTATAGGACAAATTTTACATTACACTTCATCATAATTTTGATAGTTTTCTGTTCTCAGGTGTTTTTGTTATTGGGGAAAGCGCTGCAGAAACTTTAGACAATTTTATAATCTAGTTAATCTTCCGGTTCACACCGCGTCCAAAATTGGTAATTAGGTTGAGATATTTCGACCTCGCTACGGAGTACCATCTTCAGTCACTGATTGGCTGAAATTGATTAGAACTGGCTGAAACTGAAACGTTTCGCGATCTGGGATCTGAACCCGTCTTCAGGTGAAAAGTAACCCATAGTACTTAGTAACACATAGTACATCACTTATTACGTGAGGACAGAATCGTCTGGGGCCACTACGTGGTATTTAGTTCGTTGAGTGTTGTAAATTTTTTTATAGACCTAAAGTAAAAAAAAACAAATCCAAAAAGTTATCTAGCAATATTTGCACGAATGTAAACCATACATATGTATATATCACTATTTGAGATGCCGACCACTCTCATGAGGGTATTTTAAGGCAAATATATGTGGTGAAGAATGAGTGTGATGAGTGGTAGTAATGACTTACGAGGTGTAGTCTTGTTACAAACTAAGGCCGACTCTTCCTTAGAATGGGTCATTAATAATAGCCCAATGACCAATGGAAATACAAGGACCAACGGTTTAACGTGACTTCCGAACCATACAGGTGATGGTCTAATATGTCTAAACGATGGTGGGAGTTGATGCGGGTATCATCAGATGATCACTGAGACTATCTGAGCCACTTTAGACCTATATCATCCTCAAAACCTGACCTCCATGAAGCTCCATGGATTACAGGACCACGCCACGAGTCCCAGTCAAATGTCTTATTTACCTTATAAATCAGAACTACTATCTTACTGAGCTGTATGAAGAGTAACAGCGATATACAAAGCTAGATGTGATAAAACTTCACAGCACCAATTTGACTCATCAATCAATATTGCCACAGTTGTTTTGACATTTGCAGAATTCCAAGGTCAACTATTTTTGAACTGATAAGATTTGTGAAATCTCTTTCCGTCTGTGACAAATTACTGCAGTTTCTTGCTTTGTGTCTTTTCATCGCATACAAGTTAAATAATTAAAAGGGAAAGAAGAAAAGGTTAAATGAGAAGTTCAGTTTCAGCAGTATTGTATTAACAGTCCTAGGCGAGAATGCAGCTCCTTTCAACAATGGACGTTACGGATTAAAAAACGTCAATTTAATTATCAAACAATGAACAACAAAATGTCGTTTGCAAACGCTTTTGCATTTAACGTCAAAAGAGGCAGTATCATACTCGTGAGGTTGAACGTTTTTTAGTAACAAGAATAACACGACGTTTCGGAATCCGGAATCCGATTACGTCTTCAGTTGAAAACACAAAACATTTGGAAATTAACGAAAAAAGGTAATCAGTCAAGCTGACAAGCCACTCTCCATTAAACAACGTGTTTTATCGTTTGTTTGTCCCTAAACCGATTTAATTTCTTAACAACTAGCCTACAAAACAATAAAACATGTAGAACAAGTTTGAAAAATCAGAAAAACAAAGCACGTCCACGGCCAGTGACAGTCGTCCTCTAACTGGTTGGCTGGCTGGGAGTAGCGGACGACCAATCACAGGCATGTATCACCAACTATAACAGAAAGTACCTTTTTTAACAGCCAATGGGTGGGAAGAAATTCTTTAGAGTTTTGATAAGTGAGTCAGTTTTTTAGAACAAAGGAGTTAAAATAACTAACAAGAATTTAGAAATATATACAGGATGAGTCACATTAACTGATAATAGACTAACGGAATTTTACGTTTAAGAACTATGGGCAACGATGTTGTAATGTAGGATTTGATGATAGGGCGTCTTACCTATTTAATTTTTCTTTGGCCTGTTTTGAGTCCTCAATACCATGCTATGAGCGTTTGTACTGTTTCCTGCTGAAAGTAAGTTATGATTATCCGTACGCTTAAGTTCATTTTGATGAGAGTTAGCCAACGATACCTTATTTCAACTGAAGCTTGAATCAGGACGGCCTGCTAGCTAGCTTTATGTATGAGATCTCAATAAGTCTTCTTCAAAATAAAGTGCGCTTCCTGATATGTTATGCTAGCCTCATTCCAGTTCCAGGCATGATTTTAGTACCATCAAATGTCGAGGAATTTTGAAAATATTTTATTTAAAAATGATAAAGACTTCGAAGAAATAAGAAAATAAATTTCAAAATGGTGAAGTGTGGCGATCCAAAATCCATCTCTCCGCAATAATATAAAACTGAAAAAATTTCTAAAAAGGTCTAATCGTTATCAGCAGCAGTGAGGTTTGATAACGGCTGTATCATCTGCGTATGTTGTTGTACATGTTCCGTCCCCGCCCACGTCGCTTGTTTGCCAACAATAAAATTGAGCTGGATTGTCAATTAATAACCGCTTCCAATCCAATCATTCTTGCTTTGTCATCTGGGATAATTTGGTTTCGCTCAATCAAGCCTTTTGACATTGACAGTGGTGTTTTTTAATCAGGATTAAATGTATTTAGCGACAAGAAGCCTCTTGTTTGGTCCGCCCCTAGTTGGTTCTTTTTAGTCCAAGATCCCAATCATTCCACGGATTCTTCTTTTATCTGTTTAGCGAGTTTCAATAGGAAATAGAGTTATTAATTTCCTTCGCAAAAGAGAACGGAATGTCGTATAACATAATCTTGTTTGCTGTTTCGAGCTTCTGTTTCGCACCACCATCTTGGATTGGATTTTTTGATATTTAGTTCACATGTTGGGCACGTTAAAATAAAACGGATCAAAATTTTGCAGTGTTTATGGCATAAAACCCTTTAGGGAAAAGCCCACCAAAAAAAGTACTTTCGGTGTAACATATCTCCGTTACAGAAAGTTCGCTAGGAATTACGATAGCGTTTGTGGCTACCCGTCGGCTGAACATCTAAAGATTGACCAAAATCATGATTCAGTCCAGGGTTATTATTTGTTTAACCAGGTACTTTTCGTTCTCGCGTACATATAGAAAGTGATTTTTTTAACTCAATCCAAGTTTTAAATTATAGTAAGTCAGTTTTTACGAGCAATATATGTTCATATCTTTGCATCATTAGTTTGTTCGCTTCGATATCTATTAACTGGTCAGTATTGTTGCAGTAATAATGTGGTTTTAGTTTCCTAATTAGACGTTAGTGCAAAACAAACGTAGTTATGGATTTCAGCCCAGACCAAATAGTGTTTGTTGTTCAAGAAAATTTAAGAACAAGAAAGACCCTATCTTTTGTCAAGACTGTAACAAGACTACACCTTATAACTCATTACTACCACTCATCACACTCATCCTTCACCACATATTTGCCTTAAAATACCCTCATGAGAGTGGTCGGCATCTCAAATAGTGAGTTAGTTTTTTGAAAATTGGGTTGAGCTAAGAAAAACACACCTTGTATTTATTCAAGAAGCACTGAACGTGTTAGCGCTTTCGTGAACTCTCGACAGTAAAATTGTAGACTATTGAATTCTAACGATAGGTTGCACCACTGCGCCCCGCAAGGAATGTATGGACTAATTTTTTACAGTTTTAAAAGATTTAAATATATCCCAGTAACTGATTTTTGGTCCACTAGGACAACCATGTGTATTTGGCAATATTGTGCCTAAGCCTTACAAAACATTATTCATTAAAAGTACAAATGAGTGTGGAAAGACCAATATGGGATTGACTATCAGCTTTTAAAACAGCAGACAAACGTACTCATCTGTTTGGAGTAGTTGAATTTGTTTATGTAGATTATGAAGATTATATAGAATAGATTGACACTTGCATTTAATTTAAAGATACTTGTTATCGTGTATATTTGTTTTTTCCGTGACACATTCAAGTGTATGGAATTGTTGGGTTCAAAAATCAAGACTGATCGTTTAAACATCAAAACAAATTAAACATCCATAAAATATACAGACAGCAATGTACAATTTCGCAAAATTTTGGAAATATTCCCTACATGGACATGAATGTTTCTGCCTCAAACTACAAATCTAATGTTTTTTCGGTTATCTAAATCGCCAAATGAAGGATTCTAATTATAGTCATAGTCCCAACTATTTTACGTTTGGTTGGTTTTTTTATTACCTTTATAGTTTCGTAAGATTTTACTAAATCACTATTTGAGATGCCGATCAGTCTCATGAGGGTATTTTAAGGCAAATATGTGATGAAGGACGAGTGTGGTGAGTGGTAGTAATGAGTTATGAGGTGTAGTCTTGTTGCAATCTAAGGCCGACTCTTCCTTAGAATGGGTCATTAATTAATAGTCCAGTGACCAATGGAAATACAAGGACCAACGACTTAACGAGACTTCTGAACCACGCAGGTGATGGTCTGATATGTCTAAACGATGGTGGGAGTTGATGCGGGTATCATCAGATGATTACTGAGACTATCTGAGCCGCTTTAGACCTATATAATCCTCAAAACCTGACCTCCTTGAAGCTGGACTACAGGACTACGCCACGAGTCCCAGTCAGTATTAATATTTGATTTGTTACAATCTTTTATTATAAACCACAAAAAATGCTACTATTTTGGACAAGGCTCCTTTGTAAGTTCGAGTATCATACGGGATTTGATGAAGACGAGACCTTCTACCCGCTTCACGTATTGCTATTGGTTTGTGGATTCTTGTGAAACAATATACAAGAACCTACGGATGAAACCACAAAAAATAGAACATTCTAGAAAGAAAACATATTTGATCTATAGTGGAACATTTAGTAAAAAATGCCTTATTTCCTTTTATTACTGTAAAAGGTGTATTCAATTTTATGTAAAAACAAATTTAAACTTAAACTTAAGAGATATAACCAGATTCCAAGATTAACAGATTCTAGATTCCGAAAGGTCGTGTTCTTCTTGACTACTAAATAACGATGGAAAACGTCCACAATCTTCCATCGTCAACAACAAACTTCAAATTAAGGACCTTGTCTCACATTAAATCATTCTTGTTAAAATTATTGCCTTATAATTAAACTATTTCATGTTGGTTGAATACAGGCTATGGCGTTTAACAGGTAACTTAATTGAAAACACTTAGCGATAACCGATATATTCACACTCAGGGTCGCCAGACGTCTGGGTCAGAAATAGAAGTCTTCGGGGAATCAAACAAATTGCGCACTCTACATCATTCCACCTATCTTCCACCTTGTCCACTTATGACAGTTGTATGTAATTTGAATAATTAATGTATTAAATATGTATTTGTTTTTGTTCCAGGTGAGTTACAGAACGTGACTTGTAAGTAATAACTATTTCATGATCAATGTATTTATCTTTGACTCACAATCGAATTTTGTATCATAGTCAGTTAGATTCAAAACGGTGCTGAAAGACTGCACCGGAAACGTAATATTTTGAGCTTACCATCTCAAAAAATATAAATAGGCTGAAAAAGTAAACAAAATTCTTAAATTACAAGGCTACAACGAGAGTTTGAAATTCTTGTCTCTAACTGGGACTCGTGGCGTTGTCCTGTAATCCAGCTTCATGGAGGTCAGGTTTGAGGATGATAGGTCTAAAGCGGCTCACATAGTCTCAGTGATCATCTGATGATACCGGCATCAACTCTCACCATCGTTTAGACATATCAGACCATCACCTGCGTGGTTCGGAAGTCACGTTAAGCCGTTGGTCCTTATACTTCTATTGGTCATTGGGCTATTAATTAATGACCCATTCTAAGGAAGAGTCGGCCTTAGTTTGTAACAAGACACCTCATAACTAATTACTACCACTCATCACACTCATCCTTCACCACATATTTGCCTAAAAATACCCTCATGAGAGTGGTCGGCATCTCAATTAGTGATTTAGTGAAATTCTTGTCTCTAAATTTAAGTTCATCCTGACAGTTTTGTAGTGTCTGTTACTGCTTGCTTTACTTTCAAAACTACTTACGTATGTCGCCAGATCCAAACAATGGTATTTATAAGATATTTATGATACCTTCATCCTATAAATTCATCCGGAATAAATTACTAAAGAATAGTTTTCCCAGTTGATGAACCTGAATCCGTTTGACTTTTAGCGTTGAATATATACGTTATAGAAGGACAACGGAATAAGAAATTTGCTCGCGGCCAATTATTATTCACGCATTTCACCACGTCGCAGAAGCGACACTAGTTTGTGATAGGTCGTAATTATATGCTCACTATCAAAGACAATGTTATGGTAGGTAAATAGCGCATTGACGTCACATGGCTGAGGCAGGAAATTCAACACAGTTAAGGCAGCCCACGCACAGAATGCGCTGCCATCTATCTCCACCCTCGGCTCCACTCGATCGATTTTGTCAGTCCGATGTCACTCCGATTTTGCCACTCGATCCGATGTCAGTGACATAAATGTGACCGATCGTGCGATTTACGATCTTGTTCGTGCGTCAGTGGCTGTTCGCTGGTCAGTGGCCGTAAGGTGAGAATCTTAAAAGGATTTCCTAGCAGAGCATTCTGTGCTATGTGGCATCCATGCGCTATCTATCTACCGTAACATTGTCTTTGTCTCTATTGCAAATCGTCAAAAACTCTAAAAGTACTATGTTGTTGATATTAGAATTTCTGGGGACAAAATATCATTACGGACGGTTTTCATCTTGTTTGAGTGTGAAAGAAAAATACGACGTTTTGGGATCTGGAATCTGATCCCGTCATCAGGTGGAAAGAAAACCTGAAGACGGGCTGAGATTCCATATCCCGAAACGTCGTGTTTTTCTTGTTCGCTAAAAACTATTAATCACTTCCGTAATCATTTTTCAACCGTGTCAAAAACACCCACAACTTCACCAGCGCGCGAACAAGACCACCACACGGGCTGACCTTCTACATCGTGTATACTCAACGCTGAACAGACTCGCGTGTTTCTCTCACTCATGCACATCCAGCGGTTCTGTTCAGCGGGACGGCAGGAATATTGACACTAATAATAGTGTTGATCGAATTTGTTACTTGTCGCGCCCCTCTGTCTATTTCTGGCTTGCTAATTCCAAGGCCAGGGCCGCTAGAATAATGCCGCCCATTAAACTGGTCTTGATGAATTTCAAGCAGACAGCCGCCGCGGTTAATTGATAGGCTGCAAATTGAGTTTTAGGTTTTGCTGTTCGTGCAGTTGAATATGTTTACGGTCTACCTAATTTGGGTTGCCGAATCGTGTTTCTTTGACTGTGGTGCATGGTTTTGGTGTAGTACGCATCGGGGAGTGCGTGTTTAATCGTAGGGTTATTCATTAATGGCCCAATCTGGGGAACAGTCGGTTCCAGTTTTTAACAAGACTACACCACATCATCCATCAAAACACTCATCACACTCACCCTTCATCCCATATTCACCATAAAATACCCTCTAGGAGTGGTCGGTGTTACAGCAAAGTGTTACAGTTTAAAGTGAAGTTTGTTAATATAATGTGTACTGTGTTTCTTCACTTGAGGTTCGTTGATATAAACTGGTTGAGATGTTTCGTTGTATTACCTTCCATGGAATTAGGCATTGTAGAAACTATTTGTTCAATTTCAAGCAGTAGTAGTCTCTCTAACCCTAGGTCCAACCATAGAATAAGCATAACAGTATGCTTATTCTATGGTCAAATAATAATAATAAGCAAATAATAAGAATAAGCATAAAAGTATGCTTATTCTATGGTCCAACGCAGGAAATATTATAGTAAAAATATGGTCGTGGACCTTTAGGCTGCTCGATGATAAATTGCTATATCTAGTTAAAAGGTTTATGATGAAAATTAAATATGACAGATTTTGATGATACTGCTCTGGCGATGGATGATGATATTGCTCGTTATGATAGACGACTTTGTTGATTGACGATGATAATGATGATGATTAATGATTTTTCCCGCTGTTAATAAACTTTCGATGATGAAAGCCGGATGATGATACACCCGTTGATAGAAGGTTTGTTAAAGGACGATGATAAAAAGCATTGATGATAGATGATGATACCTATATTGGCCCGTTGATGCAAGTCTTTGGTAATGGATGATAAAATAAATCATTGATGATGGATCAAGATAATTATATTGCCCGTTGGGACAAGACGTTGTTTGTGTATGATGCTATTTATACAATACTACAATGTTTTTAGGATGACGAACAATTCGTTGAGGGTTAGATATTTATACAATGAATTGATACGATGCTTTAAAACAAATTATTATGATGATAATACAAGTCTTGGACGTTGGATGATGATATTTCTATGGTGATACGAACTTTTTTAGGAAATTGCTATAATTTCACAATGGTTTGATGATCGATAACCTTTTTAAAAAATGAAATTGATCTATTAAAGACTTTGTAATAGTCTTACAAAAAGACTAGGTATCGTCTACCTAGAAAAATTAGGTAGGGACATTTCGTAGTGTTTTCCTCAAATCCATCATCGCTATTGCCTTATCTTGCGGAGTACAGCGTGAGACTGGTGGAAGGATACACTCCGCAGCAGCGAGGCGCACGATGTGGCAACGACGCTTGGCGATGGACTTGGTGATTGAACTAACCCTTTTCATGTACAAATGGACGTCTGTAAAGAGTTTCTATTGTCTGTGACTCCTGTAAGATACTTTTTTCTGTAGATATTAGTTCTAAACACTTTTATTAGTCGTTGAAGCCAGCCAACCACATTCGGTGATGGATTTAGTGATTGAACTAACCCTTCTCATGTACAAATGGACGTCTGTAAAGAGTTTCTGTTGTCTGTTACTACTGCAAGATACTTTTTTCTATAGATACTAGTTCTAAACACTTCTTATTAGTCGTTGAGCCAGCCAACCACATCCGGCTCTCGGTGATGGATTTGGTGATTGAACCACCCTTTCATTACGAAGAGTGGACGTCTGTAAAGAGTTTCTGTTGTCTGTGACTACTGCAAGATACTTTTTCTGTAGATATTAGTTCTAAACACTTCTATTAGTCGTGTGAGGCCAGCCAACCACATCCGGCTCTCGGTGATGGATTTGGTGATTGAACCACCCTTTCATTACGAAGAGTGGACGTCTGTAAAGAGTTTCTATTGTCTGTGACTACTGCAAGATACCTTTTCCTGTAGGTATTATTGCTAAACATTATTAATCGTGTGAAGCCAACCAACCACATCCGGCTCTCGGTGATGGTTTTGGTGATTGAACCACCCTTTCATTACGAAGAGTGGACGTCTGCAAAGAGTTTCTATTGTCTGTGACTACTTCAAGATACGGTTTGTTGTGGATATTGATGCTTTACCCTCTCACATTCAGGTCGGTTTGTAGGTGTTGCGCAGTTAGAGTGCTCTCAGACAGCTTGGCTCCGACTCGCCAGACTGGTTTAACTCGGGCGGCTTTCTATCCATACTGACCAGCGGGATAGCTTAGCACATCACGGACACAGTGATAACGTTTATTGCAGATCTGGGTTGTTCCGAGCAAGTGTCAGTGTGTGGCGCGTCAACTTTGTACGATCGCCGCATAGTGGTTCTGTCAGTGGTGGAATTGATCGTATGTAAAGATGGTATACTGATGGGTAAAGATGGGATCCAAATGATGGCTGGTAGCTCAGTGAAAATAAACACAGTTTTAAGTATATTTTTCTAAAATGTTGAAAAATCCTTGTATTTGACCAATTGGATTAAAAAAACAATATAGGCTATATTTTTAAGTCTAACTTCAAGTTGTCGAATAAAATGCATTGACTTTTTAGTTTAGATTTTTGACAGCGCTTGTTTACCGTTTAGAAGTACTATACCAAAGGTATTATTAAGATTATATATGGTAAAAACGGTCAACTCAAAGAGAATCTTCTTCGCCGAATTTGGGCCACCCTCTTTCTGTAATGTATCATACCCACAAGTATTAAAAGACTTATTTGTTGAAGAACATAAGTATTATTTACTAATTAAAAATGTTAATATTAAATAAAATTATATTAACAACATAGTTTTAATAAAAGTATTAATACAGTTATTTATAATAAATAGGCCTATTCATTCTAACAACGTTTTATTTTTATTTTTTGATACATCTAAATAGTTTAACATGTTTTTAACTTTTAATACTTCAGAACGTCGTAATTTAAAATTACCTAAATGTGTGCTAAATATAATTAAAAAACACGCCTACCAAGCTGTCAAAGTTAGACTTCGTGAAAAATGACAGTTATCTGCGAGCAGATTGTAGCATTTAGTTGACATTCTATATGGTGTATTCAATGATTTAACCAAAAGATTTTAAGTTGAATCTTTAGTTATGATACCACGAACCAAATGCCAGCTGTGATTGTGTACGCTGCCAAGATATATTTCCGCCACTGTAATACATCACACATCCAGCTGCAATTAGATAAGCACAGGTGATTTCCATACATTGCGAAACCTCGTCCCCACCTTGCCCTCGAGTAGTCGGTCACAACTGTCACTCGTTCGAGCTATCGAGTAGTTTGTCGCGATTGTTACTAGTTTGAGCTATCGAGTAGTCGGTTACCACAGCTGTTATTTGTTCAAAATATTAAGTAATCGGTTGAATTTGTGACTAGTTCGAGCTATTGAATAATCGGTCACAACTACCACTCGTTTGAGTTATTGAATAATTGTTCACAAATAATAATTGTTCAAGCTATCGAGTAGTCAGTCGCAACCATGACTGGTTCGAGCTATCGAGTAATCGGTTGCAACTGTCACTGGTTTAAGTTGTTAAATAATTGGTCGCAAATAATTGTTCAAGCTATCAAGTAGCCGGTCGCAACAATAACGGGTTAGAGCTATCGAATAGTCCGTTACAACTGTCACTCGTTCGAGATATCGAGTAATCGGTCACAACTGTCACTGGTCTAAGTTATTAAATAATAGGTCGCAAATAACAATTGTTTAAGCTATCAAGTAGTCGGTCGCAAACTATGACTGGTTCGAGCTATCGAGTAGTTTGTTACAACTGTGATTTGTTCGAGGTATCGAGTAGTCGTTCATGGGCTAGAACGAACTGTTCTGTGGAAGAAATAAAATCGCTAACATGAATCCTATCGAATTCCTCATAATTCGGTAAAAATTACACCGGATGTACCCTATTTGAACCCTAAATTGTAACTATTCTACAGGTTGAACTTTTTCTCCAATTTTCACAAAATTTGGTACAAATGTTCCATTAAAAAAAACTGGATTAAGTTTGTCAACCACTAATTGGACAGCAAAGGCTTTCCACCAAAAAGTGAGTTTTATGCGCCTTGCGAGGTATTTTTCAAAGAAAGAAGAATTATTCTTGCAGAACTTTATTTTAAGAAAACAAATTACTAAAGCTCAAGTCAATGAATATTTTAGAATGCATGATATTTCTTTCTCAGAAGTAATTTTCAAGAACTGGAACATTTTAATCTGACATTTTTAAAGAATTAAAACAAATTAGCAATACCTAACCACAAACATCGTTTTATAAAAAAAACATTCAATATATAATTTAATTAAAATTTATAAAATTTTACCTATAGACGTTAAATCAGAAGAAAAACATTAAAATTTTTAACATTGAAATGTTTTAACATTAAAAAGCCTGACAAACCCTTTAGTAAAGAATACAGTCTACAACATGGATGAATTTTGGATACATGAAAGAAGATGAACAAATCATATTTATCGACTTCAATGACCTACTTTTATGCTTTTACTTTTATTTATGTTTTATATTTTTGTTTTAAATTTATGTATAATTGTAATGCATAATGCAATTTTATAGTCCGGCAACAAAGTATTATCTTATCTTATAACAGCTGTATTTAAAATTTTAAACATTTCTATAAAACATTTATGTTACCTTACCTATATCATGTACCTACTAAAAATCAACAAGATCCGTTTTTCGAACAAAAATGGCAGATTTTATACATTATGTATCCAATTTTACGTATATTATAAATGAAATGTTACATATATTATATAATATACTTTAAATATGTAAAGTTTTGTTGTTTGATTCGGGAGATGTTGAGAAGCTCAAAACTGCAAACAGTTTTATTCTACGACGTTTTGTTCTCTCCGGCGATATACAGGGTGGTCCATAAGTCAGTTGACCGACATGCATTCAATGAAATGCCTGCCTGTCAACTGACTTATGGGCCACCCTGTAGAAATGAATAGCTCTATTTCCTATGAACATTCGCTAATATGTGTGTTTCTACCAAGGGAAATCACAAGGTTCCTCGTTGATAACAATACATAATAATTTGCTGTTTGGAGAAAACATAACATTTTATCCCTCACAGCTTCCCATGATATCATCCCCAGAACTCGATATGAGGTCGAATCCCCCACTACTCCGAAGTGTAAAAGTATCGATCCTGCAGACTCGAAGAAAATGTATTCCACAAGATTCTTATCTGACTCGGACATGTCTTGAATAATGTATTGGCTTTTTTGAATAACGATTAGTTACCTTTTCACGGTGTCAGTTGTGATAAGGTCATTAATATCAATTAGACGGCTTGATGCATGGCCAATTCATAATATATTTACTGTCAAAATATATTCGATCAGATATTTATTTCGTAATTTCTGGACGATGGAACAAACTTGAAATGGGTAAAGGTTTTCTAGACACGTTGACGAGCCGGCTTATAAAAATATCTAATTATAATGTTTGTTATAATGTGGTGTCACCTATGGTGGCGGTACAACTTCCTGTTTATATTTTACTCCGTGGCGGGTTGGAATCGAGCGCGACTCCGGAGCTGATCACTTCGCTGGCGCGGGTTCGATCCCCGCAGTCATTACTTACATTTGTAAAGTGACTATACGGTAACGCTAGGTAGAGGTTGAGTGGTAAAGAGGACTTTGTAGTCCTAACTCTGCCTCGTTAAACAAGACAAACTTTACCTTTTTTTTACCCCTCTATAGGAAATTCGCTAGGATTCACGTTAGCGCTTGTGGCTACGCGTCGGTTATGTATGTAAGACGAGATCGACAATTGATAGCTTTAAAAAATCTACTTTAAGAAGTTCACTAAATCACTATTTGAGATGCCGACCACTCTCATGAGGGTATTTTAAGGCAAATATGTGGTGAAGGATGAGTGGTAGTAATGAGTTATGAGGTGTAGTCTTGTTACAAACTAAAGCCGACTCTTCCTTAGAATGGGTCATCAGATGATCACTGATACTATCTGAGTCGCTTAAAACCTGTATCATCCTCAAAACTTGACCTCCATGAAGCTGGATTACAGGACTACGCCACGAGTACCAGTTCATTTTTCGCCACGAGTACAAGAAAAATTGGAACCGCTGATCTTGGAATTTAAGATTCACTGAACAAAGAACGACCATTGCCACTCCCTCTACTGATGTCCCCGTGGCAGCGGAATTGTTGTCAGGGTTGTTTATCTTGTTGTACATTTTATGACCGGTTTTCTATTTGTGGAATCTGCCAGCTCCAGTGGCTCTGTAAATCAGCAAATGACCTTTGACTTCGCATTATTTGCACATCTCCGAGGTCTTCTCTCGGGGAGTGTCCGATTGGGTCATGGTCATGGAAACGGCTGTTGCATAAAACATACCGTGAATGCTGGTGATTTTTTTGTAACGGAGTTAATTTACTCAAGAACTGCCTGCTATTTCGGGTGGGAGGTCTTCCCTTGAAATAGGGTTTCATGCTTTTAAAACTGTATTGAGGGACCGATTTTGATTAAACGTAACGCTATTAAAGTAAAACTATTTTCCGCCGCCATCTTGGTATGGCTAAACGGTTTTGGTGAATTTTTGAGACTCATGTTATGCATGGTGCTATACATGTTTATACCAAGTTTATTCTGAATCAGACTATAATTACAGTTTTAATTGCATGAAAACTGGAGTGAAGCCTTTCAAAAACTTCTGATTCACATTTTGCTGGTTAACAAACTTAATTCTAGAAATTTTCAAAAGAAACATTAGTATCAAATTTTGTGAAATTAGATTTTTTCTGGTTGACTCAGGAGGTGTTTGGAAGCTCCAATTCTGTTTTCCGACGTTCCGTTCTCTGTGGTGATAGAAATGAATATGTTTATTTTCTACGGAAATCCGCAAATAATAATTGTGGACTCCTGTTTTTTTTAATTTCAGTAGACAATTTGCCCATAAAGTATACCACTCATCGCTCTTATTAAACCCGATCTTTTGACGGCGAAAGATCTTGATGCCTGGCTTCTTACCCAATTTTTGTCAGTAATGATGATCAAAAAGCTCTTCCGTGGGCTTTATTGTAAAGCCTAACTGTTTAGTTTCTTCTAATTTTATTGTCGTGATCAAGAAACACCCTCCTGTAAAACCCTTTCAGGATCGTTTCCCCCACCATTGTCACAACCAAAAGCTTTTACTCAAAAGTTTTATCGAAATAAAAAGATTTTGACTAATTCATTTAAGAACCCACCATCAGGATCGCTTTCCGCACAGATTTCCGACAGCCATAATCTTTGACATTTAAGATAGACGTCTTGGAGTTTCATCAAAATCAAAAGATTTCGACTCATGATGCAGTAAAGAACGAAGATGTTGACTCATAACAAAGCACTAACGGCCCCTTCTTTCTCTGATGTCCACAATCAAAACCTTGATGTTATAATCTTGTTGTATATGACGACCGGTTTTTCTATTTGTGGAATCCCCCAGCACCAGTGCCTCTCGCATAAATCTGCTGATGACCTTTGACTCAATGTTTGCACATCTCGAGGTCTCGTCTGGGGAGTGCCTGGATGAGTCATGGTTGTGTCGTCTGCATATGATCAACAAGGAGGACTGGTTTGTTTTGAGGATTTGTTGAAATATTCAAGAGTTTAAAATACGTTTGTTTGGCATTTTTAGTGATTTGTCAAGAACCTTTGTTAGAATTAATGTGATCAAATTTTATTTTTCCCGGTTTGAATTCAATTCAGCATTAGAAAGGATTCTATTTTATCGTGTCACCTTTGTGAGGTTGAAATCACAAGAATACTGAGTTTGTATATTTAGAATTTCCAGTAGTATACCAAGCTTTTGACCAACCTGAATGAACAAACTTGAAAATTTCAAGTGAGAATTTTACACTCTAGCTTTTTCGACTGAAAAAATTAATATGTAATTTATGGGATTGTAGAACCAAATGGAATTCAACATTTTGCCCAAGTTATGACCTATTTTCTTGATTTCCGTACTTTATTATTAGAGTTGTAAAGCAAAGAGAACCTTTTCCAGTTCTACACATTTTACGTTTACTTTAGTATCTTCCCAAACAAGTATCTTCCCAAAACCCATTTAGAGGTGGCATCTTCTGTATGTTTCAAAAAATATCAAAATAACATGAAATTTCCAATCTACAACTTCAAGCATGTTTGGTTCAAGTGTTGTATAGAAGACTGTAGTGTACAGTGTTGCAGTACTTGATGATAGCATGTGTCTGCCAGTGATTCACTAACTGCAGGATGTACGATATAGACGGTCAACAGTTGTGACTGTCAGTGTCAACTTTCATTCATAAGTGTCTCTACAGTCAGTTCCAAGACTGGTTGACAAGCATGTTTGGTTCAAGTGTTGTATAGAAGACTGTAGTGTACAGTGTTGCAGTACTTGATGATAGCATGTGTCTGCCAGTGATTCACTAACTGCAGGATGTACGATATAGACGGTCAACAGTTGTGACTGTCAGTGTCAACTTTCATTCATAAGTGTCTCTACAGTCAGTTCCAAGACTGGTTGACAAGCATGTTTGGTTCAAGTGTTGTATAGAAGACTGTAGTGTACAGTGTTGCAGTACTTGATGATAGCATGTGTCTGCCAGTGATTCACTAACTGCAGGATGTACAACGATATAGACGGTCAACAGTTGTGACTGTCAGTGTCAACTTTCATTCATAAGTGTCTCTACAGTCAGTTCAAGACTGGTTGACAAGATTTTGTTCAAGTGTTGTATAGAAGACTGTAGTGTACAAGTGTCAACTTTGTGTCAGTCAGTTCCAAGACTGGTTGACAAGCATGTTTGGTTCAAGTGTTGTATAGAAGACTGTAGTGTACAGTGTTGCAGTACTTGATGATAGCATGTGTCTGCCAGTGATTCACTAACTGCAGGATGTACGATATAGACGGTCAACAGTTGTGACTGTCAGTGTCAACTTTCATTCATAAGTGTCTCTACAGTCAGTTCCAAGACTGCGAGTTAGCTTTTTTGTGCAGTCCTTCAGGGTGTAAGGGACCTTTAGGATAGCTTTAGTAGTTACTCTTTTCTAGTAATGCGAGAGTTTCAGCGTAGTTTCGTTTTCAGCGTAGCTGAGTTTTTGTCGTTTGATAAATCCGCGTACAAGATTATAAACAAGAGATTGGTTAAGGAGTATCTCAAGGCTCTGGATCCCTCTTCTATTTTTGATCCACGTCAATGATGTTGGTTCGTCGATTCATAGTGGATGACTCTCTCTTATGTGCAGATGACACGGCTTTTTGGTTCAACGCAAAATCAATCACAGAACTGGAAAACATTCTTAGAGCTCAAAAAGTCAATCCAACACACAATCACTATTTAAGATGCCGACCACTCTCATGAGGGTATTTTAAGGCAAATATGTGGTGAAGGATGAGTGTGATGGACAGTTTGGGGAAAGATTCCAGTGAATGTACGGTTGTGAATTATGTATTTGGGTGAATGGGATCTAGATGGGAATGGATGCACAGTTTTACATTTTATTAATGATATACATGTTCACATACGTATTCAACAAAAGATTTAACTATTTGTTTACTGAAATTCACTAGTTCTCAAGATGTTCAAGAACAATTATTCTTACTCCAAACCAATTTGGGTTTCAGAATGAAAAATCCACTACCAATGCTGTGTTTTCTCTTGTTATTATTGAATCTTTTAATGAGGAAAATTGTGCTGTCAGTCTTCTATTTGATTTTACTAAAGCAGTTGACCTTGTCAATCTTGATATGTTGCTTTCCAAAATGTCCATTATGGGGATATGTGGTCTTGTACTAGAGTAGTTTAGGCAATTTCTCAAAAATCGCTGCCAAATGGTGAAAGTTAGTTATTTTAATAAGGGTGAAATTATTAAGCTAGGTCTAATCTTCAACAGTGTCCAAAGGCGTCCCTCAATTAGGTCTTATCATCTTTATTAGTGGTCTTCCCAGTTATCTTCATGACACAAAACCTTTTCGTAAGTCTCCGGCTTTGTCCAGTTGAACAGGTGTAAACTTGAGCTACAAGCCAACCTGACGTTATGTTTTGTGTTCTGAAAGTAAAATATTTTGATTTCGAAACGACGAAAACCGCATCAACTAGCCCACGTTAGACGAGTTAATGCGGCCACCCGCAGGCGGCGAGTTGTGCCAATCTTGTTGTTCCGCCGATGGACGGGATGAGATGTAGATGTGAGTAATTGCGGCATCACGGGTGGATGCGGTAGGTCCGCGAAGGTCGACCGGTTCTGCGCAGACTGCGCGTCGCCTAGGAGCACATGAGAGGCGCGCGGGTATTTCTAGCCGCGGTGCGGTGTACAACGTGTCTCAGCTGATAATGGCACTGGAAAATTGCGAAATATTTTTTTTTGAGACACCGACCACTCTTGGGTATTTTAAGGTCTATATGGCATGGTGGTGAGGGGATGATGAGTGTTTTGATGTATTCTTGTTACAAACTAGGGCCGACTGTTCCCCGGATTGGGTCGTTAATTAAGAGCCCAACCAATGGAATGGACCAACGGCTTTACGTGTAGTACTGCACTCGGCCGTTGGAGAGCTGCTGTTGAGTCGGTGACAGGGGGTTTGTCCGGGCCTGAGAGAGGTTGAACACGAAAATGTTAAATCAAATCAAATTAATTATTGTGGTCCTAACTTCGCCTCGTTAAACAAGACAAACATTTTTTACTGCGCCTGGAACGCTTTGAAATTATTTGAAAAATCCCGTCTGAGTACGCCTAGGGAGATACCATTGTGAGACGCGTTTTTGTAAAACATTTTTATTCCTTGGGAGTAGTTTTGTTGCTCTGTGGGACTGAGCAGAGATAGATACTGAAGTAAGAGACGCAGGATGGTATCTCAATTTATTAACTGATGGTTATATTCTAACGGAGAGTACAGAGAAAAAATCTTCATTTACTTCAACGATAACCCAGTCCTATACAGGAAAATAGTTTACCAGGAGTCAAAATAAAACTGTATTATTAACCATACAACAAATTATCATTCAAATCATATTGCCAACCCGAATTCCGACAAAGATTTACCAAACATACTGTCTCTACTAAATCACTATTTGAGATATTTTACCACTCTCATGAGAGTATTTTAAGGCAAATATGTGGTTAAGGATGAGTGTGATGAGTGGTAGTAATGAGTTATGAGGCGTAGTCTTGTTACAAACTAAGGCCGACTCTTCTTTAGAATGGGTCATTAATTAATAGCCCAATGACCAATGGAAATACAAGCACCAACGGCTTAAACTGACTTCCGAACCACGCAGGTGATGGTCTGATATGTATAAACGATGGTGGGAGTTGATGCAGGTATCACTGATGATGAAGATGATCACTGAGACTATCTGAACCGCTTTAGACCTAAATCATCCTCAAAACCTAACCTCCATGAAGCTGGATTACAGGAACAAGCCACGAGTCCCAGTCACTATTAAAGCATTGACTTTCTATCTTGTAAGATGGAAATTCAAAGGTAAAAGTCATCTCTGTAGGGCCATGCGCGTGAGTCATGTCTAAAGCAGAATTTCATAGAACGTAATCTCACATTATGTTTATTTTACTATCACATTTACTCCCACATGTACACTTGCAATTGAATACGATATTTTCCCAGAAGTTAGCAGTGTTGTCGTCATCAATTCTGCGCAATAAATTTCGACGCAGTGCTCTCGTTGATTTCGTCGAATTGTTCAATTGTAGACACGTTTAAATATTGAGTGACGTCAAAGAAAGTTGTAACTGATTGTGGTGAAATTTCTCAGGAACGAAAAGTTCGTTGCGAAATCGAGTTTGATTTGTACATCGACATGACAGTTTGGGGTTAGTTCGAACCTGAATTCAATTTCTGTCATCTGACAACGAATCTGCAACATTACTAGTTTTAGTAGCGATTCAGCATTAGAAATAGAGTTCATTCAATTCTGTAGCCATAGTTTGTTCCAAGTTATATTCAGGTATTAATGCCTTGTGTAAATGGTCCGCGAATAGGCTACTTTCCAACTTAGGTAATGGGACTCATCTTCCCTAACCTTTCTTACGGATCGCCGCTTTGGGAAATTTGTTCAAACGCAAATGATTCAAGAGTTTTCATTTTGCACAAAAGAGCCGTCGGAACAATTGCAAAGTTGCAAAGAGGAGAGTCGTGTAGACCAGCATTCAAAAATCTGAAACTGTTGACACTACCCTGCCTCTACATCCTCCAAACTTGTCTTTTTTTTTTCAAAGAAAAATGTGACTGACCTGCTAAGAGGAGTGATATTCGCTTGTAAGACACTAGAAGCAAATATTTTCATCAAGTTGGCCATTAGTAAGGTATACAGGGTAAAAAAGAGTGTCGCAAATCCAGTAGGGTCAGGTTTATTGGGTCAAAATAAAGGGAAAATGGAGAATAACTTTTTTCAAACGCTTTATTAACCAGATACCCACAATTTACTTTTTTCACTTATTATTAATTATCCCCCCTACCACTCATGGGATTTGGCTCAAATGTAATGTAAACTTGTAGCTAAGTAAGACTTGTATCTTTGGAAAAGATTACTAGTATGATCTAACTTACCATTCTAAAAAGGTCCCTACTTTATGTTTTTTAGGTCAGTTTTGGTGTTATATATTAACTAGCGAATAAACGGCGAGGTTGACAATAAATTTTACCGAATAATATTGTTTTGTAGCAAATTTTATCACCTTGACCTATCTATTTACATCAAGGGCGAAACCCCGAATGAGAAATAACAAAGCTCTGGGATGCTCTGGCTGAAAAACGTCAACTTTTCACATTATTACCTAGATTTTCCCACGGTTTCCACTGTAAAATAATTGATTCTCAATTGATTTTTATGGCATTAATGTCAATAGATAGTTAAAAAAATTGCTAAATAACGTTATTCTGTACAATTCACTATAAACCTCACAGTTCATTCGCTAATTGAGGAGTAAGACTCCTTTATTCACTCCGGAGCTGACCACTCCACTGTCGCGGGTTCGATCCCCGTAGTCACCACTTACAATTTGTGATGTGACTAATACGGTAACGCTAGGTAAAGGTCTAGTTTGAGTGATAGAGAGGACTTTACAGTCCTAACTTCGCCTCGTTAAACAAGACAAACTTTACCTTTTTAAGACCAAAAATGCTCTGTAAGTACCATAAAATAGACTCCATTTTACAATATGGTATGTTAGATAATACTGTTCATGAATCAGACATTGTTTAAACTTTTCACTTTTTTAATTTTTTAAAGAGTTAGCTTTCGCCGGCCAAGGCATCTTCAGTTTAATAAAATTATTAAATTTATTAAACTGAAGATGCCTTGGCCGGCGAAAGCTTGCTCTTTAAAAAATTAAAAAAGTGGAAAGTTTAAACAATGTCTGATTCATTAACACTATCTACCGAAGAAAAATAGATAATACTGGTAATTTTTCCGAAGATTATTTTTAGTCTTACTTAGTTACACATTTATATTAAGTTTGAGCCAAATCTCATGAGCGGTATGGGTATAATAAATAATTAGGGAGAAAAAACAAAATGGCATATGTCTAAAAAAATGTTATTCGTGATTTTTTTTTATTTCGACCCAACAAACCTAACCCCAAAATTCGTGACACTCGTTTATGAACACCCTGTACATTCAACTATGTCACGTAAGTTACACAGGAAAATGTAACATCCGCAGCCGTATATAAATTGCCACGCACTTTATTTTTATCCTCTGTGTCAACTAATTGGTGCGTTTAACATCGTCGGCGTGGTTTGTTAAGTGATACCAGTGCCATTACAATCAATCCACCGCCGGGAAGGCCGTTTTGAACACTTGTTGAGAATTATGTAACTAAAACAAAGATTATGTTATGGTAGGTAGATAGCGCATATACAAACTTGAGCACGTGGAACCGAGGGGAGAAAGTTGGTGAGAGACGGCAGCGCTCGTAGTGCTTAAGCTGCCGAACTATTCCTGACTCAGCCATGTGGCAACCATGCGCTATCTACTTACCATAATATATTAACCATAATGTGCTAAAAGGCTACCTATTGTGTAAGGTATAGAGCGTGTGGTGTGTTCGAGAATTTAATTCTTTTACGAAAAACGTTCAAAATTAACGCCATCAAACTAATTATTAATAAGTTACCTCAAGAAATAAAATTTGAAGTCAACCTTAAGAAATTTTAAACAATTATTTAATTAGTAAGACACATTACTCCACCAATGTTATTTGTCACATTAGGTTTTAAAATTCCTTTATAATTGTATACAATTTTATTGCGCAATAAATATTTATTTGTTTACTTATACAAAGTGGTTGTTTTGTCTCTGGTCATAGGGATTCTCAAATAAAACCTCGCTTTGTCTGGACGACATAGCATAACCGACTCGTAGTTACAAGCGCTACCGTGAATAGAAGCGAATTTCCTGAAAGCGTGGGATAATTTACATCGTATTTAGAAACGCCTCACAACCCCCAAGGCACTTTAGCGGAGCGTTTTTACCGCTCAATTAACTTTATCTAGAGATTTGCAAAAAGGAACATTTATACCGAATTTGAGTATACAGTAATCAGAGAAACAATTCAATTTGTTGAGTTGTAACACTTGTATAAGGTTTTGCCATTCGAGTGTTAAGAAGTTCAAAACTGCTAACAGTTTTGTTCTATGACGTTTTGTTCTCTCTGGTGTTAGAAATTAATAAGTCTATTTTCGTATGAAAATACGCTAATAAGAAGTAAACAATACAAATTATATATAAATTTTCATTTCGCCATACAAACCATTTAAAATTATGCCCAGGAAGTTTGAGGGTACTTCAAATCAATTAAAATCTTAACAATGACAAAAACATTCGGCTGTTCTTAGAAAATTGTTAAAAAATAAAAGATAGAATAAGTTTTAGTCGTGGTTGAGATCAAACTAATAAGTCATAGTCTTTGCATTTGCTAAATAAACCTATACACAATAGAGTATAGTGCTAAAAATAAAGTAATCAATAGCACTATTTCCTTTGGGAATCCGCTAATAATGAAAATGGTTTTCCGAGATAAGATTAATAACGCCTTTGCCAACAAGGAAAGCTTATTAGTCGATAGTTTCTGTAATTGGGGCCAATTAAAGCTTTTCCTTATTGAAATTAACAAGGTCGAGAAAGTACTTCCTTTTGCGAAAATATATGTATTATATGATGTAATTACGAAATTTATATTGAAAGAAATAATATTCTAGTCACCTAAAGAAATCCTACATCATCCCTACGAAATAAATATACTTGGAAAACATTTTCCAACAGAAACATGAGTTCTAAGAAGATTGAGGAATACAATAGACGTTTTGTATATTGTTGTCATTGAGTAAACGGTTCCGAGAATGAATACAATATTCCCTCCTCATTTGTTGTTTGTGTATAAAGGAACTTCCTGGTTTGGTACTTTGCAGGTTTCATCGCTGTCGAGATTGTTAACATGATAATTTATTTGCATTAATGGTGTCTGTCTACCGTTTAAGAATGCGATTTCCGCTATTTTTTCTCTTAACAAATTTTAAGCAAATTTTAAAAGGCAACCAAAGTCAGAGAGTACAGTTCGTCAGGTTTAGCGTGGCCGGTGAGATGGGCTATAGGGCCATAAGCGGCCAGCAGGAAATCTCAAGGCCACCGGCCATGCTATACCTAACGAACTGTACTTGATTTAAATGCTATATTTGAAAACGCTTATACCAAATTCCGAATTCAATTATTTTGAATTTAAAACATGTTTTCGTCATTCTAATTTTAAAATAAAATCAGTGTTCCAATTACATTGACATTTGACATTTTCTATGGTTGCCTTTTGTTATTTGCTCATGTTTTGCTAAATAAGAAAATTAGAAAAATCAATTAAATGTATTAAATTAATTTTTCTATTTTCAGCAAGAGTCCCTCGTACTTAGTTTTGGAAATATTGTTTGGGGTAGGTTTTGGTTAAAAGCCTACATCAAAGAAGTTTGGTCTCGCCCAGTATACAAAACCAAAGATAGATAATTTTGGTATGCGGCAAAATGTTCGTAAAAGACCACCTTTACAAGGAGGCTAGACACCACGTATATTTGTATTTGAAGATATCAAAAAACTTCCATCACCCATAACACATTTTTAGGTGACATTTTAGGGTTACAAATATTTTGTCTGGATTTTTTGTGTTGAAAATAGGGAGCTGCAGTTTAAAATACACAAACCTGAGTTTATTTGTCTGTGCACGGGTGGTCTGGTACACCCTGTATATATGTATGCCGACGCAAGTGTTGTTGTTTTCACTGTCAACTTGAAGAAGATATATGCGGTTCTCAGAATTCTTCGAGTGTTTTTACAATGTTCTCACAATCGGTGTGATACTTTGTCTGTTGCGTTGTTGGTAAGCTTTACAGAAATGACGTTATCTACCAAAAAATCCCAAATCTACAAAAATAGTTATTTGGAACCTTCAACCAATGAAAAGAAACTATTTATGATCAAATGAAGTGTTGTGGACTTAATAAATTTCAGAAGGCTTAAAAATCCTACTGCCCAGAAGTGGATGGACTAGATTTCACAATGTTATTATTACATATGAACAATTTTTAGTATCAACTACAGTATTTCTGTTATTGTTGATAGTTTCTATTAGACCAGGATGTTGGTAAAGGTAGAAATGTTCACAATCAATGTACTAACGATGTGTGTTCGATTTCAATCCCAGCTACTCGTGGCATTCATCGATCCAATAAACAGTATCGTAACTTTTTATTAGAAGCAGAAATCCCATAAACTGTTTTAATTATGTAAACCATTAAAACTGAACGGCACACATGTTCTTTGCTTTCACGGTGAAATCAACTCGAATACGTGTTACATAAGTGTTTACAGGGGACAACTTTAAATAGTCCTTATGTACTTCATGTGTTTCAGAAATGTAAATCGCCAAAAGCACTTGTATTTTTTGCTTTTACTAAATCATACATACCTTTGATTTGTGTTATTATTGCGACGAATTTGTGGACATGTGGTAAATATGGATTTTCCATCAACTTCCTTCTTTATGTGTTGTTTCTACGTTTTACATATAAACAAATTTAACATTATACGAGTATATGGTGGCTTCTACCACCTTATAAACACAAAATTCGTAGATCCGTAGATCCGAAGGTCTTGTCCACTTAAGTAATTAAATATATGTTTTTAATTTCAAAATTAGTTAAATTTCTTATTAAATCCAATATTAAGGCTCTAATTATAATATTTAAATCTTAAGTGGACATTGCCATAAGACGTAATTTGGTTCCTTAGCCTAACATTTTGTTGACCCAACCTCAAACCCATGATGACGGAGTCGGATTTCAGATACCGAAACGTCGCTAACTTCATGATCTGCAATACAATTTCACATCGAAAGTTCACCATCGACCTGAACAGTTAAGTGTGAACTGATTGGACTCGATATTAACCGGAAGTGACTGTGTGTGTTGAGCAGCCATATTGTCGCTACGTGCTGATGTACCGACAACCGAAGCTATTTCTGGCTTCAACCACCATAAACACTCTCAAGTACCGGCTATAAATACTCACTCTCTCGTTTACAAGACGCAATAAAGCGTCAGCTGTATATTGTTTGTGTGATGCACGATGATGTTCACGATGATTTTGATAGGGTGTATTGAATGTGCAATTTGAATCAGTTTTGATTTCGTGCTGGTTCTCGGATTTTAGACTGGACCACGGTGTAATAAAATAATGCTGGACGGGTTTTATGGTAATAGTTTTAGAAATCAGCCCTACCTACTGTTCGTTTTGGCAAAAAGAGAGTTAAGGTACTCAAAATGTGCAATCAATAAATAAATTTATTCAAACCAAACCAATCTTACTATGCGTCAATCTTTCTATTTGTCCATCCATGCAATCTATCCAACTCTCCATCTAATCTTTTAATCCAATCCACCCATACATACATCCTCCATCCATTCCCCCATTCAATTCCTTTTCGGATAAAGCCAACGTCAAGATAGCTACTGACTATTTGACGCGGCCTGAACTGTGACTACGCCTCGCAACTGCGAGTGTGGTCGCGCGGAGTAGAGTGGGGGGACTAACTCTGCTGACACACTGTAGAGCGCACCACTGCTCCAAAATAACGTTTTCAGAGCCCACTTTGGCTCCCTGCTGTTTATTTTATGGGCGTTGAATGGATATGTAATATAGCTAAAGATACACTGCATAATGCGTTAAACCTTTAAATAAAGTTTCATCACTATAATTTCAGTCGATTTTGAGTTATAAGCGTTCCAAAATGGCTTCAAAACGTTATAGCTAGACGGACAGAATTTCTTTTGTCAGTTTTGGTCTTTGTAAACTGTAAAGTATATACAAACCAAATAATCAAAACCGATGGATTCATTTAATAGATAGTGAAACAGTTATGCGAAGCCCCCTGATAAAAATATTTGTAAAATTCATAGTCTACAAGATAGCAATGGTGGCCGGATATTTTATATAGCTGGTATCTGGAAGGAGCTGAGTTCAGCGATTGCTGGAGTTAGCTCTGATTGCAGTTGAACATACGTCATTAGTACTGACATTACCCGCTTGGCTGCGTCTCGTGACAACATTTGCCTCTAGCACCTCTGTACAATTCTACAAAACAAATCTTTCAAAATGTATATTTTATCGACAAAAATAATAGTCAGAATAGGTTTTAAGAAGCGGTTCGGAATCAGAGTGTACAGTATATGCTTCTCGACCTTTTGTCTGTGCATTAGTTCTGTTATTAAGGCTAGAATTAAAAGATAAATTTGAACACAATTAAAGTACACTAAGCAATTGTGCGATCTATCGGTACTCTCAAGAAAACGTAGAACGTTTCGGACCATTGATTTTGTTACAGTGACCAGTATTGGTCTTCCGAAATAAAAATTGTAGCCATATCGACGAGTTTTGGGGTTAGGCTTGGCGGCAAACATTGCGCGTGAGTAAGATCCTATCGTTGAAAGTAGGAATCTCAAGCAGTAATCTAGGCGGAGCTTTTAGAGTGGCGGCCAAAATCCTGGCGGCCATTTTGTTTTGTCCCATAAGAACAATGTAAAAACGAGTATTTTCTTGAGTCACTTCACGTCCACAATTTTATCAGATCTTTAAGAAAAACGTTTTATTTGAAGGATGTCAATGTATTGTGGTGTCTCCGCTGACCACTCTTTTGAAAATGTTATTACAGAAGTTTAATAGTAAAACCAAGAAATTCAAACACAACGTTTCTTTAATATTTTAATTGATGACATGGTTTGATAAATGAGAAAATGGAAATTCGGCTCAGCAGAATCCCAAAAATATATAAAGCACTTTAAAATAAAGTTTATTTTATAAAAATCCGATGAAAATTGTAGGCGTGAAGTGTTACAAAGGTTTGCAATGGTCACGTTTGTGCCAAAGCTGGTACGTTCGTCACCTTTAAAAATATATTTCAAAATTATAAAATGATTAGTGTCATGCTTATTTTTCGAATTAGTTCAATTTACCATGTTTTTAAATCCAGATTGTAGAGACTTGGTTGGTACAGGTTTGAAAAACGCTCCATACACATGTGCAAAATTTCCTTACCTTCATCGTGTGTATAAATACTCTACTGTAACTTAAAAATGGTCGGCGTATTTTGGCCTTCTGCAGACCCTTGCGTCGTGCGTCGCCGCGACGGATTCGTAAAATTATGAGAATTGAGCTTGCTTCAAACCCAGTGGGAAAATCAATCGAACTGGATTTGACATTCAATCGTTGATTTGTACAGTGAGTAATTAAACAGCTGTCGGTATGTCAGCTGATCGTGTGACAATGGTGTGTGGAAATCAGCTGTTCAAGCTCAGCGCTATCAGCTGTTCTGTTGTCAAGGCCGGGTATTCTCAGCGCTCGATAACCCCGGCTCTGATACGTTGTTCGAAATGCAACCAAAGTGTCTGGCTTCTTAGCCTAAGTGTTATCCGTGACCGTGTTTTCTTTATGAGAGCAAAATGATAGAGTGCCTACAGATGTCCAATTGGATAGGGAAAGCTCGATTATAAATCCATCACCAAGGGCAGTTGCCGTATCGTGTGCGTGCAGAGCAGGTCGTGGGGTGGAGCGGGACAGCAGTAGGGAGTAAGACTGGGACTCGTGGCGTGGTTCGGAAGTCACGTTATGCCGTTGGTCCTTGCTGTATTTCCATTGGGTCATTGGGCTATTAATCAATGACCCATTCTAAGGAAGAGTTGGTCTTAGTTTGTAACAAGACTACACCTTATAACTCATTACTACCACTCATCCTTCACCACATATTTGCCTTAAAATACCCGCATGAGAGTGGTCGGCATCTCAAATAGTGATTTAGTTATTTAAGGTGATGAATTTGATGATTGAACTGGCCTTTTCTATACAACGAAGAAATGTAGGCTACGTCTGTAGAAAGTTTCTACTGCCTGTGGATTGGCCTACTAGTTTTGAAAAGGTACACTCTAAATAGAAGGAGTGAAGGCCACTCAGAAAGAGCGAAATTTCGCTCTTTTTGTGTTGAACCCAGCCACTCTCAATACAGGGTGGCTCGATTTTCACTCTTTTAGGAGTGGTTTTTACTCTTCATATTTAGAGTGTAAAGATAAAGTTTATCCTGCTCAACGACGCGTAGTTTGGACTACAACGCTCTCTCTACCTCTACCTTTACCTAGCGTTACAACCTAGCCACTATAACCCTTGGAAAAGGTTTATAGTGGTTTATATACTTAGTAAAATATTCAAGTATGATTATTAAATAACAAACAAGTTTAAGAATAAAACCTATATTAGAAATTGGAAATAAGGTAAAATTGGTAGAAAATGTATAATGATAAACATGGTACAGCATTTTATTATGGGTGGATAATGTATTACAGAAGCCTATTATATTTTAAGGTACATTAATAGGAAGTGTGCTACATGTGGTTATTCCAAATTCAAGAGTTCGCAGTAGTGGAAGTGACCTTGAGTTTCGTCCCATAAGAGCAATGTAAAAAAACATGCATTTTCTTAGAACTTTTCACGCCTACAGTTTTCATCGGATTTTTATGAAACAAACGTTGTTTTGAAGTGTATTAAATGTTTTAGTGCCTCCGCTGAGCCGAAATTCCATTTTCCTATTTATAAATTAGGAATAAATCCAAAATGTAAACAAACTTTGTATTTTAATTACCCTTTTTACTAGTAAACTAATATAAATTTAAAACAAGTTTTTAGCGGAGTTGTAAGCCACTGCAGTACATTGTCAGCTGTCAAATAAAAATTATTTAAAATTGATCTGATGAAAATTGTAGGCGTGAAGTATCTCAAGAAAATGCTTGTTTTTACATTGTTCTTAAGGGACAAAAACCAAAATGGCCGCCAGGTACTGCGAGAAAAGTGCACCTGTAACAAACTGCATTTTTGTCTGAGCAAAAACACCACAAGAAACGCTACACACTTAGTCGGTATTTATCAGAAGTAGACTTTTCAGAAACAATATTTTAAGTTTTGTCGTATCAGTTTCAGCCAATCAGTGACTGAAGATGGTACTCCACAGCGAGGCCGAAATATCTCAATCTAATTATGAAGTTTGGACGCGGTGTGAACCGAAAGAACTAGATTATAGTTGTGGAACCTGCCGCGAAAG
Organism: Matsumurasca onukii; assembly: GCA_018831715.1. Classification (NCBI taxonomy): domain Eukaryota; kingdom Metazoa; phylum Arthropoda; class Insecta; order Hemiptera; family Cicadellidae; genus Matsumurasca; species Matsumurasca onukii. The sequence continues at coordinate 15,525,209 of CM032059.1, forward strand.
CCTTGAGTTTTATCGTACATGCTTTTGCCGTTTGAACATTTTATCTCATATAATATCGCCTAACATATGATACATTATTTAAGCCATATATTCTAATTATTTTACCAATTGCAAGTACTTTGTGCTAAAAAACCTGTTAATGAATTCCTTGTAAAATTTGTGACTCCCCCAACTCTTTGTTCGTCCTGTTGTGTAACACTTGTTGTCTTGTTTGTTCATTATTTTATCCTTGGGAGTTTACAAGCTTGTAAATCATGTTGTTGTTTCATCTGAAATGTTGTTACTCGCTCTAAACAGTGTCTTTGTAATATTTATAATATATTTAACACCTTATAGACCCGTAGAATAATATTGCCTGAGTTAGGTTAGGCTAGGTTCTCTGCCTTGTTTTCTATTTACGTTAAACTCATACATTTTATTTTTTACCCTGTCTACGTTTGAGGTATTGTGTGATATATATTTTGAGATTTTGAAAACTTAATATACAATTTATACATTCGTAAATATGTGTATCATCTCCGCAAGTCGCATATTTCGTCCAGTTTTTATAATATTTGGTATAGTTTCTTTTATTTTAATATCTCGGTCAAGTTCGTTTGCCAGTAACTAACGAAAGTTTCCTTTTTTTCACCAAATGATCTATAATCAGGAAATTTGAATTTGATGAAATTTGAAATATGTACTGTAAATATGAATTTTATTGGTATCTATCGAGATACCAAAAATTATGAAAATCCATGTATGAAATGGCTTTAAAATGGCCACCGAAAATTTGGTTTTCGCTAAAACCGTGAAATGAGTTTCCGATGTTATGAAATTTGAAATGCGTGTTCCCTTCATATTATGTAGTAAAACTTGCAGTAACAATCCTGAGACCGAAGCAAGGCTGGGAAAAGGTAATTCGCTTCACTCATGCCAGCGGTGCTATAGCGATTAGCTGCGAGTTGACCTGTTGTCTTTTCCGGTACAACTTTGTCGTTTCTTCAAAAGTTCGCCTGTCGCCTCTGACAGTTTGTTTACACCTTTGTTAATCCTGTAAAGACAAACAACAGCAGAATGTGAGGAATTTGAGCTAACTAACAGTTCCCCCAAGCTACATGAATCACAGGCACATACACCAACATGCAGTCTTTGTATAGCCCTGGTTGAGCACTGGACCCGACCTGGCTCGCGTTACAGTAGAGCAGTACAAGGATTCCAGACCTATTCAGAGTGTAGCAAACTATACGTATGTAGTCCGGAAACTATTGTGAAATAAGATTACTTCTATAAACAAATGGTAGACTATTGATTAAAAAACTAATAACGTTAGAACTTTAATTTTAGAAAAAAAACATAAGCGCTACCGTGAATCCTTGCGAATTTCGTATAACGTGGTTTACAACACCGTTAAATTACACCGGAAGCGCCCTTTGCGTGGAGGCATTTATTTGGAGAATATTTCCCCTGAAAATGGGATTTTGTGGAATTGTGGTATTACAATTTGTATGGACCGATTTCGATTGATCTTGATATAGGCTAAACATTTATAACACCGTACCTAACCTACACAAGAATCAGCAAAATCCAATCAGCCAAACCAAGTTGGCGGCGAAAAAACAATTTCGATCACATACTGTATATAAACTTTTGCCATTTGACTTAGGCAGTGTTGGGAAGCTCAAAACTGCAAACCTATTGGAATAGCTCTATTTTTTATGGAAATTCGCCAATCAATCTGAACGCGTTGGGTGTTACTTTTAGTAAATACAATTAGTAAAAAATATCAATTGGCTGCCAGCACAATCTAACATTCAAGGTTCATCGTGCACGTGCAAAATAGCCAGCTACTACGCACCCGAGTGTTTATTTACCACAACAAACCAGTGCTGTATCATCAACATGAACAGTGTGCAGGAAGCCGAGCCTATGCTGTGATAAGCGGTTCTATTTATAGCCACCGGAAACTGAGATCTGCTGCCAGTCAGTGTTACACTGTTGATATGTCACACGACACTGTCGACTTGTTGGATTTATCAGTGTTTTTCGCATTCGGATTGTTGCGTGATCTTGATTCGAGCTGTAAAATTTTGTACACACAGGAAATCACTTCAAAAGCGCAGAGGAGAAAGTAAAGTTCGTCTTTAAGTGTCAGGAATTTAAAGATCATCGTTGACGCTAATAAGATCGCCGTGGACACAAGAGAAGGTCATCCACCTCGCTGATGAGATGAGGTCACCAACAGAAGTATATACATACGATTTTGACTCTAAAGGGACTTAATGATTGACATGAACGCCAATGAAAGTCTATACTGATGGGCGTGGACCCGAAAGGGAGTTTATAGATCTTCGTGGACTCCAATGGTAGTCTAGAGATAGTCGTCAACGCTAATAAAAGTCTAGAGATGGCCGAGATAGTTTGAACGCTAATGAAAGTCTAAAGATAGTCGTGAACGCTAATGAAAGTTTAGAGATAGTCGTGAACGTCTAAGAAGGTCTAGAAATAGTCGTGAACGCTAATAAAAGTCTAGAGATAGTCGTGAACGTTTAAGAGAGTCTAGAGATAGTCGTGAACGCTAATGAAAGTCCAGAGATAGTCATGAACGTTTAAGAAGGTCTAGAGATAGTCTAGAAGATAGTTTGAACGCTAATGAAAGCCTAGAGATAGTCGTGAACGCTTAAGAAGTCTAGAGATAGTCGTGAACGCTTAAGGAGTCTAGAGATAGTTTGAACGCTAATGAAAGCCTAGAGATAGTCGTGAACGCTTAAGGGAGTCTAGAGATAGTCGTGAACGCTTAAGGGAGTCTAGAGATAGTTTGAACGCTAATGAAAGCCTAGAGATAGTCGTGAACGTTTAAGAGAGTCTATAGATAGTTTGAACGCTAATGAAAGCCTAGAGATAGTCGTGAACGCTTAAGGGAGTCTAGAGATAGTTTGAACGCTAATGAAAGCCTAGAGATAGTCGTGAACGCTTAAGGGAGTCTAGAGATAGTCGTGAACGCTAATGGAAGTCTAAAGATAGTCGGGGACGAAACTGGACGTCTAGAGATAGTCGTGGACGATGATGGGAGTCTAGAAATCGTCGTAGACATTAATGAAATGGAGTCGGTAGTGTGGAACTTAGGGATAGTCTAGACTATAGAGGTAGTCCTGAACGCTTATGATAGTCTAGAGATAACTAAAACGCTAACAAGATTTCAGAAATCGTCGATTATACTAATATGGTTATATAAAGGAGGGCGGTGATGCTAATGGCTAATAGAAGTATTTCTTACAGAGCTAAATATAACATAATATCTGTTAAAAACAATAACCAGCTACAATTTACAAACAGTAAAAAATTTAATTTTTAAATGTCAATCACCAAATGAACAAACTAATTTGAATTGTACTTGAAACATTTAAACAATTTCATCTTGTAGCTTTGGAGGTTTCGGGAAGGAATTTCTGTCTGTTTATGGTGTGTATACAGAAGAAACGATTCTTCTTTGGTGCGGAGACAATTGAAAGAAAGGCGAGAGTACAGTGAGTGAGATTGGGCGTTGGTTTGTGCGCCGCGGTTCAATTGTCTCAATTCCATCATTCCATGAAGCCACTTGTCTTGCCACTTTCCCACTCTTAATCTCAATTAGCCGACACAAACACTTCACTGAACACGGGAATCTAGACCGCGCCGTGCCTCCGCTGTGTTTTCAGTCTGTTTTGGAGAATGTCTTCAATTTTATTTAAAATTAATATATTACAATGTTATTTTACACATAACGCGTCTTATCTTTGCACAGTTTAGTTGATTTACAGAATTCCATTCTCAGCAAATCGATGTGGCATAAAAGTTCAGGAATTAGCTCATAGTTGATCCATGTTTTGAGTTTCAGAAATTCTTCTTCTCAATAAAAACTGTTTTTATTAAATCGTAATAGTTTTTTTCAAGCCGCAAGAGAAGATCAGTCTTCTTAACTCGTCATTCATAAAACAAAACACTTATCACGCTTACTATTCATCCCAAATTATTTGTTTGAAGTTTGTTGTTGACTATGGGAGGATTTCAGAAGTTGAACTAGTAATTGCGGACATAAGTAACTTTTCACCTGAAGACGGGATCAGATTGCAGATCCCGAAACGTCGTGATCTTTTTGCTCACTAACGCTGGAAAATGTCCGCAATAATAGTTCAACATTTCACATTCACCTTAAAATTTCTCTAGATGTGGTCGGTGTCACAATAAAAGGTATTTAAGACTGGAGAATCCAGAAAATCATGAAAAATTATGCCAATTCATGAAAATTTCACCTTTTATCGAATAGGGGGTCGAAAATATGTGGACATGATTTGTGAGCTGGTATTTGATTGGATAAAGCAGAATGAAACTTAATTCGCCACAGATGAGCAGCAACCAATGACAAATGCGGGCTAGATAGGCTCAACCAATACGGAGTCGAGTAGTATGAGAATGCCTTTTGTAAACGATCAATCGATTAGGCAAAGCATAATTAGTAAAATGAAGCATGATTAATATGATGTATTTTTTTAAATTCTAATATTGAATGGAAAATAAAAATTATGACTAGTCAAAGATGAACAGAACCCAAGCAATAGGGAGATAAGGAATTCAGGTTTTGTGAGCAAGCCCCAAATTTCCTTCATCTGTGGATGTAAGGTTGGTAATTCAGTTCATACTATTTAATTGAAACTCTGCTTAGAACCAGAGGTAAACACAAGCTATAAGATGGGGAAAATATAACAAAACAACGCGTATTCTCTTGCGGCAAATTTGTAAATCTTGTGTCGAAGCTGTTGTTGAAAAGAGTGAAGCCTTGTTTAGTGTTTGTGCCGGGATCAGCACACAAACAGCGACTGTTGATAACAGTCTGTGACCTTGCCCTGAGTCTTATCTCTTATCAGAGGTACGGGTCGTCCGGCGAAACCGGCGATAGCAGACACTCAGTCGCTACTGGCTATAGGGCGCTTATAACCATAGCCAAGCCAGAGTTGGAGCATATTGTAGTTGTTCTTGAGTAAAAATGTACGAACGGAAAAATAGCTTCGGTATTTTTTGTACCGAGCTCTCTTCTCTTAAGAGGATTGATCACCCCAAGAAAACGTTGCTCAACTCATGCTCTTTTAGTCCCCCGTTTGGGACGCTATTTTTTGGTCTAGAGATTAGAAAAGTTGTTTTCCATGTTCTCAAAGGTTGTCTCTAGGTCTGTATAACCAAGTTTATTTAAAAAAGTCTTACACCAAAGTTAGAAAAAAATTTGCTAGAACAATGGGTTATTTTAAAAATATATTCTATTTTGCACAAGCGGTGTTTTTCTTTTTTGTGTATCAGGCACATAGAACCACTCCTACCCTATCGTATAAACCCCATACTTTTCGGTTCAACGGTGTCGGAAACAGGGGACTACGAAACCATGTGTTGCCACTTTTTAGTGAGCGGAGCAAAGTTGGAATATCGCTACTCGCTACTACCATTTATCACTGACAAGGTCGGCGACATGCCAAACTCTTCAAATATCTGAACTAGACGAGACAACCCTACTAGAACCGATGTTTTTGAAACCGAAGATAAACTTGGATTTCCACCTACCCCTCGTCAACCGGAGAGAAATAATCAATACTCCGCTATGTCAGTGATAAACATGGGTTCTTGCTTGGTTGACTAGTCCTCTTAACTAAGAATATAAAGTTTTTTTTAGGTGGAATTTCTTTCGTGTTAGGCTATGCCAAGAGAACGAACGTCTAAAAACAACACTAAATTGGTTAAATTCTTTGGAAACACATTGGGAATTAATTTGATACTGTGATTTGAGACAACGACCACTCCTAGAGGGGATTTTAAGGTGAGTATGGGATTAGTGTTAAGTGTTTTGATGGATGATGAGGTAGGCCTAGGTCAAGTCTTATAACAAACTTGGGTCGGCTGTTTCCCAGATCGGGTCATTAATTAATAGCCTTTTTAAAGACGAAAAGAATCTTTAGTTCTGCTGCTAAAGAAATCATCCCAACCACCGTGAAGATTGTTCGGGAGTTTCCTTGTTGTTGGCTTAAAACATTTTGATGATTTCCAATTAAATCGCTTTGTTTCTTGTAAGTCAAGTGGCAACTAAACGGGAATTAAAGAAATAATGGGTTCCATCCTATCTCAAGGCTTCAATAATCTGGAATCGAAGCAAATTCTAGGAACTATGAAGTAGTTTATTTCAGATTTATTGTCGGAAACATATTTTTATTTTGAAATTGGAAACTTTTCAAAACTGTTTACCTTAAGGGACTGCCTCTGAGAAAGCCTGAATTCGTCCGCACAAGGAACTTAAGACACCGCGCACGTAACAACTGGTTAACGGGCCTTCTTTCAACTAATGCGGCCAATTTCTTTAGAAAAAAGTTTGTGCGTTTTTTTTAAAATTAAGTACTAAATCTTAAGTTAAATAGTGTCGGCGTATTTTGGATTATTGCATACCTTTGCATTGAACGTCGTCGTGGAGCTAAGGCAGACTCTAGAGATTTAAAGAAAATAAAGAGTAAACACTAATTGACTTTCATATATTTTTTCTTTTTATTTAACGCTCAGAAGATGCTCAGATACTAATTGTGAAAATATTGGTTATTTTCTTAAAGCTAATGGATGTTTCAGACAGGCTTAGTTATGAAATACAATCTCCACGTTGAAAAACAACATGTTGTGCATTTCGCGTTGAAGCACCAGCTGTTTCATATCTGTATTGTATAACTTGAGTATAACCAGTGCATTAGCTTGTGTATCTAATGTACTCATGATTGTGTTTCAGTATCTGTATATACTTGTCAATATTAACTCAATGTTATTAGCTGATAATAAAGCACTATATGATATGTTTGCTGCATTCTACTCGTACTAACATTGTAGAATTCACGTTAAAATTGTCTTCGGGTTAAAGAAGTTAAAGAATATCAGGGGGTTGTTTTAAATGTCCCCTTAGCTTTTAAAAAGGAAAAATTTTTATAACCCTTTGGGGAATGTTTTTAGAAGATTCTGAAGTTTGTTTTGACGTACCGTCACCCACCTCCCACCCAAAAACCCGGGGGGAGGGCCCCCAAAAATTTTAAATACAAACCCCCCTCTTGTGGCACCTCAAAAGAAAGGGAATTTTAATACAAATTCAACTACGGCAAAGATCAATTTTATCTTGACTCATTTTTTGTAATACCCATTTAAAGATGACAAGAAATTAGGTTTAAAATGATACATTAAAAAAACTGTGTACAACAAATTGTTCTTTAAAACACTCTATGGAATAAGTTATATGGTTGTGATGTTTCCCTCAAAAATTTTTCAAGAACAATTTGTCATTAAAAGAAGTTGTATGTGAAATGTGGCATTTTAAAGCTGATTTCTTGCAATCTTTAAATGAGTATTACACACACAAAAACTAGTCGGGATAAAATATTTTTTTACGTCGTTGAATTCGTATTAAAATTCCCTTTCTTTTGTGGTGCCACAAGGGGAAGTTGTATTTAAAAATATCGGGGGAGGGGGTGGCTTCTCCCACCCGGGTTTTTGGGTGGGTGACGCAATGTACGTCGAAACAAACTCCAAAATCTTCTAAAATCATTCCCCAACGGGTTGTATAAAAGGTTTCCTTTTTCAAAAGTTAAGTGGTGGGGGGCATTTACAACCCACCTTGTATAGTATGTTAGCTATACGTTTGTTAACATTGTAGTATTCACGTAATGAATTTTCTTCGGGTTGAAGAATGTGTGTTTATACTAGAGTCTCGCAAAAAAGGAAAGCGTTTCGGTTGGTAAAGTAGTTTTATATAAAGCATAAACCAGAAATAGTAAAATAAGGTCTTCAATGGACCAAAAGGAGAACAAATTACGTCACTGAGGTATAAGTGGTCCCACAGAGTACGTTTGGTAGATGTACTGTGTAGGTTTTGCTACTTAAGTGATAATGGTAGAGATGTGAATCTCTTTCGACACCTAGCAACTCCGGTCCTCCCGTCAGAGCGAGGAGAGACTCAGCTATATAAAGATTTCTACAGTTCGCGCACTTACCACCGAGAACTTAACTCTTTGGTTAAAATAATACCTAATACCTGAAATATTCAAATTATTGTGACTCAAACTTTTGTGGATCTTAAATTTTTTTTAAACAAGCTAAAAGGACAAATATAAATGTGTAACGTAAACGTGTAGAGTGTATTTTTTAGGTATCACACAATTTGCTCGACTATTACCTTGTCAATTATATAAGTGTGACCTTATTGGAGTTAAGTATGCACATTGGCGGCCATTTTGTTTCCTGTCCACATAAGAACTATGTAAAACAAGCATTTTTTCGACACGTCAATGTTTTATTTGAAAGATGACAATGTTTCTTGTTTGAATATTTTATTAGTTTAATAGTAAAAACAAAAACTTGAATACAAAGCTTCTTCACTTTGGACTGGTGCTTTGTAACATTGTTTGTATCTATCCCCTCATAAGTTTATATAAAGCACCACTTCAATGCTAAATACACAAAGAACGTTAGTGGATGTAATCTCTTTCACACCTAGTGGTCCTCCCGTCAGGCGAGGAGAGACTTTGTAGCTATATAAAGCTGCAGTTCACGCGCACTTACCACCGAGACTTAACTCTTTGGAAGGTTAAAATAATACCTAATACCTGAAACAAGACAAACTTTATCTTTTTTAAATCCTATGATAAAAAAGAATGTAGGCGTCAGGTGTCATTGATGTTATGGGACGAAATTCAAGGTCACAGCCACTACTGCGCCACAATTAATTAGGGATTAATTAAGTTCCCAATCCGTACACCATTAGCGCCACTGTTGTCTTAACTCAAGCACCACGAGTGCTTGTATACAAACTGATTTGTTCAAGGATTAAATTCACGTTCAGACTATGTGATTAGTTGTGTTTTAAATATAAGTTTGTGTTAAATTAACAAGTGTTTTTGTGGTGTAATTTAGTGTGGGTATTCATCGGTGGGTTCCGAGTTCAGACTGATCATACGCAATTGTATAAAACACGTTAAAACTTAGCTAACACTGACCTATAAGGCCAGGAATGCAAACATTTTAAAATTGAATATTTTAACTTTTAGCTGAAAATGTGCAATTTTTCAAATCCCATTGGGGGTTTAACAACATTTCAGCACTGTTTTAAAATGCAATGGGTTCTAAACCCAAACAGATTTCATTAAAAGTGTAAGTTAGAGCCTTAAAACAACTCAAAAAACGTTTCTCCAAAAAAAGCAGCCCGAACCAATGCAAAATTGCAATGGAGAGAGTCGTGTAGACCAGCATTCAAAAAATTGAAATTGTTGACACTACCTTGCCTCTATATTTTAGAAACATGTCTTTTTTCAAATAAAAATGCGGTCTTGTAAGAGGAAGTGACGTTCACTCTTATAAAACTAGAGGCAGGGAAAACTACTGAACTGGGAGTCACAGAACGGCAGTTTATGAACGTTTACCTTCTCAGGTAGGAGTTCAACTCGTCAACAGGTTGCCAAATTCGATCAAAAGTGCCCCAGAGCTTAAGGCTTTTAAAACTCGTCTAAAAAAGGTTTTGATCGCAGAAGCATTTTATAGCACAGACGAGTTTATGGCACATGACTGGGAAAACGCGGAACACACTGAGGGTTGGTACAAACGAGAGTAGTACAATTCGAATGAATGATAGAGAGTGAATGCCAAAAATGTACGGCTGGTTGGGATTTCAATGTTAGAATATGTGGAAAGTTTTAGCTTTTTAAATTACAGTAATTTGACGATTGCATAACATTTTATATGTTGACGCAATAAACAATGTATTTATTTAACTCTTTTTGGACATGTCAAAGGGAAATAATTTTAAAATATTTCGTATTTTCATTTCTAGAACTTTTGTTTGAATAATTAATGCCTTTTGGTTTGGCCTTCAGATCCTTCCATAGTTGTTTAATAAAGACACTGGCGTATCGTATCTCTTCTCATAACTGTTGCTCATATGTCAATTTACACAATAAAAACAAAAGAATTAACTACTTTTATTTCATTTTAAGCGATCATTACTGATGGAAAGCTAGTTGCTAGTGATCTTGTAGAATTTTAGTTTAACCGTACACCTATTCGGATATCTCTAATCATTTTGTGAAATACGTGTATATGACTGTTCATTCCGTAATTTGTTACATGAGGTTGTGGTTTTTATTCCCCCACGTTACACCAACAACTGAAAAGTTGTTAAGTTAAAAGTTGACAAAGCTTATCTGACCCGCTGACAGCTTGATGGGTCTATTGCTGTCTGCAAGTTTTGTTCCCGGTTGTTTCTCTGTTTTCAGCATGAAGTCTTGTACACAGTTTACCCCGGTGGTTTCTCACAGTATCTTGTTTGCCCTCGTAACAACAATAGAGTGCATTTCTGCAAAACATCTTCCGATTATAGCACACATAACAGTTTGCAGACTCAACACTGCCAGTGTGAGCCAAATATCATGTTATGGTCAATCAAAGATCATGTTATGGTGAATCAAAATCATGTTATGGTGAATCAAATATCACACCTACGTTAACTTGATCTTTGGTGTGAATTTAATGTGAGAGTAAACAGTTTCTAAAAATCAGCACTTTAACGCCCCATAGTGTGGACAACAGACGTCTTAAAACAATTTAAATAAAGTAAACAAATATATAGTTTATTGCGGAAACATATTAACATGTTATGCAATCGTCATTTTTTCAGTCTAAAATTTTCCACGCATTCTGCCATCGAAGTCTTATTCAAACATACATTTTGTTCATTCACTCTGTCCCATTCATTCGAATTATTTCAATCTATAGCTTTATTGTAAGTCGGTGATTTCCGCGGTCTCCCAGTTAAGTGCCGTGAACTCGTCTATACTGTAAAACGCTTTTGTGACCAAGATTTGTTTTAGACGAGCTTTGAAAGCCTTCGGCATTTGGGCACTTTTGATCGAATTTGGCAACGAGTTGACCAATTGAACTCCCAGCCTGGGAAGGCAAACGTTCATGAACTATTGTTCTGTGTCTGCCAGTTCGGTAGTTCTCCCTGCCTCTTGTTTCGTAAGAGTGAATATCACTTCCTCTTACGTGGTCACATTTTGATTTGAAAAGAAGGAAGATTTTTACTAAAGCTTTTTCTCTCTTTAATCGTATTAGGTTTTGACAAAAGAGAAATTTTAAAACTATCAATCTAAAAAATAGTGAGTTTTTTCTGGACAAACATGAACGATGCTTCTCGATCCCTGAGAGGAGTGGCTTAGGAAAAATTTAAAGTAAAATTGTATTTTGCTGTGTAATCCACTTGGAACTTGACTTATTTTTTTCTCTTAATTATGTGTGTGATTCACTATGCATAGAAGATATTTTTCTGTCGTTAAATCTGACTAATTAATGATGAACAATTTCTCGTGTATCTTAAATTAGTTTGACTGTTGCTTTACTTAATTGTTTTGATTTTGTTTGCAGGTACGTTGACAAGTTTTCAAACTGGTGGGGATGCAAACTCTAAACGTAAGTGTTACGTTAAAAATAGGTTTTCTCCGCCATCTAGGTCTGGCCAAACAAGGTTTTATTGAATTTTGGCCCACATGCTAAGCAGGGTGTCATTAATGTGTATATTAAGTTGAATCAAAATCAGATCATTAATACAGCTTTTATAGCATAAAAGCCCATTATTGGGGAGAAACGCCCCTTTTAAAGGTCTTTTCCGGTTGACCAATTTTGTTAGATAAGGAACATTTTACCAAATTTAGTGAACATTTGACAAAAATGCGACTTGTAGGGTTGTCACTGAGCCAAAGAGAGATTTTCAGTTTAATTTTTCCTTTTATTGGAAATTTGTTAGAATTTACGGTAGTGCTTGTGCCTAAACGTCAACTATGTGTGTGTGTGTTTGTTTTTTAGAGATCAGCCAGATTACATCGTCAGTTTGACGTCCGAACTCCGCACCCTCAGCAACCATTTCAAATCTCAGGATAACATTTTTACACTAGTATTTAAACGCAAACTAATAAATAAGAAAACATTAAAAACAATCTAAATTATGTTTTAAAATGGTAAAAATACGCACTTTTCCTCTCCGGCTACTACATGACACCTGACAAGACAATCACCGCTGTATGTAACACTCCTATACGCAATGCGCGCCCCGCCCCACAGATTCCGCATATCTAAACATCGATCAGCTGGTACTGGTAACAAACAGCTGACAGACTGCCTGGGGCCCGTGACGTCATGCGCGCAGGTGTTCAAATAATGCATTCGCCACGACTAGTGCAATGAAATACAGTATCAAGCTCGCTTTCATGTAGGAAATGTCAGTATTGGATAATTATTTTTAATTTATCCTTAGAGAGCGTGAATATGTTTGTAAATTGAACGCAGGAAATAAGGTTTTAAAAATTGCACAATATGTCAGATACTAAAGAAATATAAGCTAATAATTCTTTTGATTCTTTTTCAGACCCTGCCACCACGCTATGGAAAGCATTTTTCTGATTTTCGCGAAATTTGGTACACATGTTCCTTTTGTAAATCTCTAGGACAGGTTAACCAGCAAACATGATTCACCGGCAGTTACCCCAAAGGGTGTTATAGGGGTTTATGCTTTTAAAACTGTATTTATGGTCTGATATCGAAATACAGATCTAACATGTGTATGAAAAAGAACTAAATCCAACCAGCCAAACCAAGATGGTGCCGGAAAGTAAATTTTTTCCTCGCTATCTTGGTATGGCAGAACGAATTTGGTTGATTTATGGTACAAATATTAGGTACGGTATTATATACATAAACTGTATACAGTTCGGCACTTGACTCAGACAATGTTGGGAGCTCAAAACTGCACAGAGTTTTGCTCTACGCCGTTCGGTTTCGTTCTTTCTGGGTCAACAAATAAACAGTCCTATTTGCAAAAAATTAGGTCAACTCGATCGCATTCCATATTTCATATTCACTGCAAAGCTATTATCTTCTACACGCTCTGAGGCCCATGTACGGTGCGGTCAGCCACTCTGTATTCAACTAGTGGATGAATCTGCCATGAACATCTCATACCAACCTTGCAACACTACTTATCCCTGCTCGTAGACATTGTCAACCTCCGTCACTAGAGAGCGGTATCGTCAGCAAATACGTGCCGAGCATTCACTGAATCTCAATATTTGTTTGTCGTGAGCGCTTCAAGTTTTATTACAGTTCCGTGTTCGGAAGTCCTTCACTTGGGAACATGTCAATGGGTGAATAAAATGCTAAGGTTAATTTGAATCTGCTGGAATTTCTTGCTATTTTCTTTTATTTAATTGACGATGGACGAGTCTTTTGTCGAGTAGAGATCATAGTAGAGGCGTTTGAGAGACGAGAGACTACACCGGGTGACGCCCAAATTCACAAACTCGGATTACTTCACTTGGATAGAAATGTCGATGAGTGAATAGGATGATAGATTGTTTTGAAGCTGTTGAAATCTATTTAGATTTTCTTTTATTTAATTGCCCATGGTCGCGGTCTTTAGTTTAGATGATAGGTAAGGCGTTTAAAAGAGGAGACTACATGGGGTGCATTCCTTGACTTTCCAAAAGTATTTTAACAGTGTTGATTTTGCCACCACACAGCATTACACTTTCCAGAAGCTGGTGGCCAGTCCTGAAAAAGTCTTTTCGATAGTGTCACAGCCAATGGGAACATTGACAGTTGGCATCCCTGCTCCAATGGACGATTGGCTGTACTGTTACCAATAGGATAACGGACAGCAGTATCTCAGTTTCAGCCAATCAGTGACTGGAGACGGTACTCCACAGCGATACCTAAATATTTCAAGATCATTATTATAGCAAATTATTAAGACAGTTGTTTTGACTTGGTGTGAAGCGGAAGAACTAGATTATACAATCATCTTAGTAATATAAGAATGAGACATTTCCGACGTAAGATTAATGTAAGAGAAACTAAACTACAGGGTCCCTCAGGGATCTATACTAGGTTGTTCCTCTCTCTGATCTACGTCAACTACGTTGGGTCATCGGTACAGAACGGACATCTCCAGCACGCAGATGACAGAACTCTCTTTTTTAAAGCTATCTTTAACCAAGAATTCAAAAGACTTTCATTATTTGAGCTCAAAAGTTCAAAGAACACGCCTGAGACAACTTCGGTCGCAGAACCATATTATAGCTCTGACAAGCTATAGGGGTATATATCTGGACGGACGCGAAACACAAACTTACCCCAGAAATGGCAAAACTTTAATCAATGAGAGAGAGCGAATGTCATGAAGACAAATTATATGTTTGAATCGGATCTAGATGCAAGATTATATAGCTAATGTTATGTAATAAAGATTTGGACGATTGCATAATATGTCAAATGTTTAAATAATAAAATATCTTTTTATTTTACTTATGGTCTGATATTTGGATTTCAATTGACAGTTAGAAGGGATTACTGAATTTTTAATTTAGTTTGAGGAAAAACGAGCGTTTTTGCTAGAATCGATTGTATTGGTGTAAATAATACATCGTAACTTTAAAGTTTAAATCCTTAAGTAAAAATAAAGTAAACAGAAAAAACTAGGAGTGTATAAAAAAATTGTCATCCTCGTTAACTCAAACAAAAAAATGAAATTGGCTTAAATCAGCCAAATTATTGCTTGCAATATTTTCCCATGTATAGCTTGACGGTTTATGAACCGAAACGTACAAATGCGGCTTCATATTCGATCATTAAATTACCTGACGGTTTGATTTGATCATTAAATTCATCCAGAAGGCTTGACTCGGCAAGCGACATTGCTTCTTCTTGGCATACTATGCTATTCAGTTACATGACTGATCCAATTTCGTATCTTGTTAGTAATAAATAATTGTCGTACATGTCACGATTTTATTAAAAAAATATGAGAAAAATAACGAATTATTTCTTCCGGTTCACACCGCGTCAAGCAATTATTACAATCCGCTTGAAATACTTCGGGGTAGCTGCGGAGTATCATCTTCAGTCACTGATTGGCTGAAACTTAGCTACTTGCTATCTACTATTCTTTTGGTGACAAGGCTGCCAACCTACAATGGAGCAGGGATGCCAACTGTCGATGTTCTCATTGGTTGTGACACCATGAAAATACTTCTTCACGACTGGTTGCCAGCTTCTTGAAAGTGTAATGCTGTCTTTTTTGTTGAAGTTTTGATGCTTTAACTCCACACTATTTGGCAAAATTCCATGTTCTTGTGGCATCCTTTCAAAAAAGCAAGTATAAAGATGATTGGGCTGACACTGAGCAGCTTGCTGCCTGCTAACAGATTGGTGGAGCAGGGATGCCAATTGTCCAAGTTCTCATTGGTTGAAAAACCAAGAAAATACTTCTTCACGACTAGTTGCCAACTTCTGGAAGTGGCTGAAGACGGTACTCCACAGCGAAACCGAAATATTCCAAACTTATTACTGTGATACGATATGTTGACGCGGTGTGAAGCAGAAGAACTAGATTATAGTTGTGACACGAGTCGCAAAAGCCTAAGAGAGGCTTAAATCCTAGGGAGCCGTAAAGGGGTCTATATTATCCTTCGCAAACTTTACAGACATCTAACAGCACAGGTTTTCCTCCATGATCGATCGCGTCAACGCAGTGCAGAAACGAGCAAATGAACTATGTAGAGGTTTTACGAACAAGAACATCTACAGAGGTCCTACGGGATCGGGAAAGTATTTCGGAGTTAAGTAGTCAATTCCATCACCAATCGCGGTATCATGCAGTGTGATCCCTGGAGTAGGAGCGGTAGAAGTGTATACTCGGTGATTGAACCTACCCTCTTCCCTACAACGGAGAAATAAACGTCTGTAGACTAGGCCTATTATCTACACTGAAGCGCAGTCCACAATGGCACAACTTAACCGGCGCGGTCGAGACCACCTAACCAGCTGACCGCCATGCCACTAATATCAGCTGATTAAACTAACCAGCTGCTTGTGTGTTTATCTGTGATAATAACAGAGCGCGCTGCCGCCCCGGCTGATATTTGAATTTGAATTCGCCCCGGTCGATTGAGCGTTAATTTATTGTGGTTTGACGGGTCGGTGTGTGGCTTTGAAGTGAGCGGTCTGAGTGGATTTTCGGTTTAAAGTGGAGTAGCGTAGTGTGCGTGTGTGTGAGAGTGTGTGCGTGTGTGTGGAGAGAATTATCAGTTTGATGTCAAAGAGTTTGTGAGTAGCTGCTCTCGTCTGTTAGTTGTTTTGGCAATAAGTGAATAATTGGTATGTGTAAACTTGGGCAAAAGCCCAAAATGTCAGTATATAGCGCATGTTCAACTGTATTTTTATGTTTATAAATGTGGTGGAGATCAATTTACAAATGGTCCTGTGTTTGAAGTTTGTTGTTACGATGGTACGATTTCTGAGATTAAAATATTATTACGGTCGTGTTCCGTAGTTGTTTGTGAACAAAATGTACACGACGTTTCGGGATCTAGAATCTGACCCCGTCTTCAGTTGAAAGGTAACCTAAAACATATACCACAAGCATGCCAATCGATGAATCTACCTTTGATTACCCGGAGCTCATTCCTCCGCTGACGCGGGTTCGATCCCCGCAATCACCTCTTATATTAGTCAAGTGACTAACGATAGGTAAAGGCCGAGCTTGAGTAGTAGAGAGCCCTTTGTAGTCTCAACTTGGCCTCGTTAAACAAGACAAACTCCGAGAAATCTACTTACCATACTATAAAAGTACACAGGATCCAATCTAAAGGGTAATGCCTCGAGAGGAGCTTCTTTGAGTTGAAAGCTGCTTTGCCAATTCCAATATTATATCATCAGCGTATCGATTGCCTCGCCTCGTGCGTTTGACATATTTAGCTTTAAATGTTCATGTCAATATTGCCAAGCCGCCGTTTAACTTACTGTACTCTTATGTACATGAAACATGTATTTTAAGTGTGTTTAAAAGGATGTGTTTAAAAACTTTGCACTCATTCTTCATCACATATTTGCCTTAAAATACCCTTATGAGAGTGGTCGGAATCTCAAATAGTGATTTAGTGATTTGAGGTTAGGTTTATTGGATCAAAATAAAAAAAGAGTAATAATAACCTGTTTTAAAAAAACGCTTTGTTTACCAGATTTCTTTGCTAATTATTGATTTTCTCCCACGTGCACCACTAATGAGATTTGTCTCAAACTTACTCTACATGTGTATCTAAGTAAGACCATCTTTGGGAATAATTACCAGTATGATCTAACTTACCGTTTTAAAATTGTGGCTATTTTATAGTATTTTTAGGGCATTTTCAGTGTTACACCCTAATTAGCGGATGAATAGGTTTACAATAAAAAGTAAAGAATTACATTTTCTATAACATTTTAATAATTATCTATTGACACCAAATCCATAAAAATCGAACGAGAAACAACCGAGCTAAAGGGGTAAACTGGCTGAAAACGGGCAATTTTTCACCCCATTAGCTTGTTTTTAGCCACGGTTTCCACTGTTACATTGTGGATTCTCAATAAATTTTTTTAAACTCGGTGTAAATAGATAGGTAACAACATTTTCTATAAAAAACTATATTCTTTTTTATTGTTATTTTTACTCTCACCGTTTATTCGCAAATTGTAGTACTACAAAACCCCTAAAAATTTCATAAAATAGCCATAAAGCTAGACCATGCTGGTAATTATTTTTAAAGATGGAGGGCGTTTCGTTCTCTATGAAGATAGAAATTAAGAGCTCTATCATATCTGTGAAAATTCAGTAATAATAAAGTTACTAATGTTTGCTGCAAAGTTTAATTATTCAAGGAGTTGATTGAGATTGCAACTATCTAAGTTAATTAACACAAGACGACAAACCACTATCCAACAGGTTGAATCACATTTACCCAAGTTGTCCGACCAAGTGGAAGTTATTGTTCTACAGTAGCGTCGGGCTACCTTGGACCTCACTCTATAGAGGGACCAAACTACGCTTGGACCTTAAGAGGATTAGTCAACCAAGCAAAACCATGTTTTTCCACTGAAATAGTGGAGTATTGATTATTGTTCTCATGTTGATGAGGGGTAGGAGGAAATCCCAAGTTTATCTTCTGTTTCAAAAACATCGGTAGGGTTGTAGGCTATTTACCGGCCTAGCTATTTGATGAGTCGCGCGTGCCGCCGACCTAACCAGTCAAGAGAAATGGTAGTAGCGATATTCCAACTTTTCTCCGCTCACTCAAAAGGTGGCAACTCGTGGTTTTGTAGTACTCTGTTTCCGACGCCGTTTATGAACCGCAAAGTACAAAATATGCGGGTTTATATGCTAGGCTAGGAGTAGTTCTATGTTTTCTTTTTAATAAACAAAAAAGGCAAAAACTGCTTGTGAAAAAATATAATATAGCTTTAAAATAGCCTATTTTTGGCCAAGTGCTTTGCTAAATTTTGCGTAAGATAAAAGAAACACAGGTTATACACACCTAGAGATAATCTTTGAGACATAGAACACATTTTTCTAATCTCTACACCAAAATATAGCGTCCTAAATGGGGGACTAAAATGGGGGTCTTATTCTGGTTAGATTTTCTGTGGCCTTCTTTGAGTCCTTAATACCATTCTGTTAATTCTTTGCCATAACTTTTACCAACGAATTAGCACAAAAAATTCAATTAAATTTTGTTGAAAAATATTTGTTTAGGTCGCTGAATATTTTTTATCCTCGCGAATGTATATCGGCTGCGCCTCGAACATTAACGCGCTCGTTTTAAAAAGCTTCACCAGTTTCAAATTTTACTAGTTTCGACCTCAGAATTTCTGCATTATTTTTACTTTGATGATTATTTCTGTGTACAATCAGGACTTGTCAACAACATAGTTCGCTGAGTATCAGTATCTGGAACGGAAGTGAGTTAATGAACGCGAGCTGGATTTGTGGAAGTCAAGTCGCGTAAATCACCGCTTGTATATATGATCATGTGAGAGATGAAATGCCACCGTTTATCAGCACGAGGTTATAAATACAGCCGCCGCTCTGACAAGTCTAAACTGGAAATAAATTAGGCGTTAAATGTGTATTAGTTTGTTGGTGAATTAGTGGAGTGGCCGGCTGTGAGATTTCGGCGTGGATCTGGGGTCCGTCTCCATGGTCACCGTACAGAAAGACTGAATTTGTACGCCCAAGGAACACATGACACCGCGCACGTAACAACGGGCCTTCTTTCAACTGATGCGGCCTAACTGTCAAACCTCAGCTTGCAAGGGTTTCGTAGAAAGTAAATAGCGCTCTTATATGAAGGTTAAGGTCAGTTGTGTTAATTTTTAACGAAAGAGAAAGAGTTTTTAGGCGTTTGCCTGTGGTTGGATTTTTGATAAGCCTATTTTTAGCTTCTTAAATAAGGTCTTAAAACACTTTATATTTTTAACTTTAACCGACATTTTGAAAACCGAACTACAGGCAAACCTAGAAAATATGTTTATCTTTTATTTAAGAGTTGTTACTTCAAAATAGCATTAATACTTACTTAAGTCACCATTTTATATCACGCAAAGCTCTGCAACGACGCTCTCCCGAGCAGCCGAGGACCCTGCACTGTTGATCCTTTGGTTCGCATGTGTCTTTTGAATTCGTCATTCAAGAATTTATTCAGAATCATTGTAAAATATTAAAAATATATCCAGCAGAAACCTTAACTCAATAGGGAAAGGGTTAACAAAACAAAACAAGAAAAAAAATGGTTAAACAAATATTAGGCCCTATCAACACTGAACCACAAACACACACTTCGCAGTATAACCAGGAAATATAGCAATACACTGACATACATTCAGGCATTAAGTCTAACGAAGATTGAAATTCTACGTTTATATAAAACGAATGCTATCTTATTGACTTAAAATTAAATTTTGGAATTTTTCGAAGTAGGTCAAAAATTAAGAATCGCGGCATTAAAAGAAATTACAAACGGCAGTTATCAAACGGACATTAATAATTAATTAGAAGGTTGGTCAGGGGGAAGTTTTTAAAAGGAGTGGAAGCCTGGACCGATGGTTGCCTGCGTCCGTGGCTCAGTGGGTAGTCACGGCTTGCAAAGCGCAGGGTCGCGGGTTCGATTCCCGGTGCAGGCACATGGGTTTGGACCGCTTTCCCAAAAAGCGTTTGGTAATGCTTACAAAATCCTAGGTTAAGTCTCAAAATAAATGTCATTGGCGTAAACATAAAAAAAGAGAATAAACTGATTTCGAAAGGATAAAGAAAGTTTGGGCACAAAAAAAAACTTTTCAAGACGGTGTTAACAAACTTGGCGTGGTTGAACTAGGCCTTTACACAAATAATAATAATAGAAAAGTGTGTAATTTATTTGATTAAGTGCTAATACTTGTTGCTGATTTTCTACCTAAACCCAAGTTAGGAGGGGATGATTATTTGAAACTGTGCTGGTTTAAAATTTAACTGCGATGTTGAGAGAATTCCAATATAAAATACGAACTGGGATGATTGCAATATTTATATTGCAATCGTTATTGAAATCTGGTGGATTAAATAATATTTTGTTGGCGGAACTTCCTGCTTTATCGTTACCAAAATGTTACGTGGAAATCGCGTTTTTAGGTGTAATCCGTTATGAGTTTGAACAGTTTTTAGGGGCATCGTTAATCGTTAGTGAACAAGATGAACCGACGTTTCGGAATCTGGAATCTGATCCCGTCTTCAAGTGAAAGGGAACTTAAAACATAACACAACTCGTAAGAAAATGAGCTAACCTAAGCATAAGCCGACCAGTAAAACTCAACGAAACAACATGTAGCTACTAAAGTCAAAACATAAAATCTCTAAAAGCTCGCTAAAAAAACAAAACGTTATGCACGCAAAAACCTTAAAATCAAACGTTTTATTCACGTGTGACGTTATTCTCTGCCGCGTGAAAAAATCTAATATCATATTTTATTTTAAATGGTAAGAAAAAACACCACAAAACGTAAAGCAGGTTTAATTTTGTTATACTTTCCAAGTTCAGTTGAACGTTGTATATGGTCCAGAGTTTATTGGAAGTAATACTACATATAAGGAGAGGAAATCACATTTTGAATTTCAATAAAATTGGACCACTTATTCCGCTAAATTATATAGCTAAAATCACTTTTTTTGCCTCCACTTTGAAATGATTTGCTTGATTTTAATAATTTTTTGTACATTGATGTATAACAACAAAATACATATTTATTTTAAACTTCATGAGCATTAGACGAATTTACTGTTTTAAGATTATTAAAACCCTTTTTTGTTGAAAATTCCTCCTCCCCTCAAAAGGGTACTTCCGGTAGCTAATGAACATGACCGAGATATTTACAAAAGGAACATTTGTACCAAATTTCATGAAAATCGGACAAAAATGCGATTTGTAAACAGTACACATATAAATACATATACACATAATTATATGCATATACAGTGTTTAAAAATGGTCAAAACGTGTTCTTAGAATGCACAAATCTCGGTCCCAGGTCTGGGTCTTATGTCCCATGAGGGCCTACATGAATATCTCATTTTTCCAAATGAAATTCGATAAACAAAACCAAGAAACAATATTTTGTTAAGGAGAGAATTAACCTATAACGTAAAGTGACGGCGAACCAGTGTACAATAGCAATGGTGTAGTGGTGAACTGTGGTTCGATAATAGGCTACAATTACGATAGAGAGATCAGCACGCGAGTGTGCAGTACAGTATAGTACTTTATACAGTCACGGTAGCCACCGTGTATACATGCGATATAAACATCTAACTCTTCCGCATTGACCAATCAAACTGTACACTACACAGTATGTCTTGTCATATGTTTCAGATATTTGAGGGAAATGGACAAAATAGGACGTTTAAAAGCACCAGGTAAAATTGTTTGCAAGATTAAGCAAACCGATTTTTCCGAAAATCAAGGATCTCGAACGTTGACAGCTTGTAAAATAAGGTTGAAAATATTCAGCCTTTCACAATGGCAACAGAAAACGAAAATAAAATTTATATTTACGCTTTATCAATTCTCTACAGTAGCGTGAACGCCAAATCTCAACAGATTCAATATAATTTTGCAATCTCATTCCTTGAACAGTGTATATTCACATACTCCTTGTTTCCCTACTGGTAACAAGCATGAAAAGGTATCATGTGGGATTGGTTGCCTCTGATCTTTCATCAATCATGTAAATTCTTCTGAATCTCTGCTTTGGCCAGTCGATTGGTTGTCTTGACCACAATACATGTTCACATGTTCTCTCTCCCTATTGGTCGATCATATACATCCCACGTTTTCTATTGGTGCTTATCTTTGACCAATCATGTTTCCTTGTGTTTCAAACAATTATATGCATGCTCACAAATCATGTCCACATTTCCTTCGGTTTTCTACGGGTGAACGTTAAAACGATGTGTCATTGGTTGATTATTATCAGAATTCGACCAATCATGTGTCATTTTGATTTGGCCAGTCATTTGCTAGCTCACCAATCATAGTTCACGAATTCCTTGCCTCCCTATAAGTCACTTGTGCAATTGATATTCTGTTATAAATGATTGCTGCTTTCCTTGGCCAATCACCTGGTGACCTCTCGGTTTATTTATTTTTTTCCCAACAGTTTGCACCTTTTTACATCATTTTGATCGCCGACCAGTTGACCTGGCCAGACCGTCATTGGAATTCCACCATTTTGACATCTGCGTAACAGAATCACGCTATAAGTTATTTACACACATCACTAGCCTTTCCAAAATCATTTGACAGATAAGCAAAGTTATAAATAAATCCTCATGATTTAATGAAAGAATGCTCAAAACTATCCTCAGGAATTTATGTTTTGAGGAAACTGTCCGAATACTGCCCAACTCAGGTACTGATGACGGCGTATTACGGAGTAATTTACCCACACTTATCCTACGGATTGACTTTGTGGGGAGGTTGCACAAAAAAATTGGTTTAGGATATTTATTCTTCAAAAACGAGCAGTCAGAATAATCGCCAAATTGCGAAGGAGAGAGTCGTGTAGAGAGGCATTCAAAAGTCTAAAACTGTTGACTCTACCTTGCGTCTACATTTTGGAGACGTGTCTCTTTTTCTAATCAATAAGTAAAATACCATAAGAGGTACAGACGTACACTCTTATGAAACTAGAAGCAGGGACAACTACCGAACTGGGAGACACAGAACGCTAGTTCATGAACGTTTGCCTTCCCAAGCAGGAGTTCATTACGTCAACAGTCTACCAAATTCGTTAAAAAATTCCCTTGAGCCTAAGGCATTCAAAGCTCGTCCTAAAACAATTCTGATTTCTCAAGAATTTTATGATACAGACGAGTTTATGGCATTCAATTGAGAGACCGTATGATTGGCTGACTGAATAGGGACTAGAGTGGCTACATTCGAATGTATGGGATAGAGTGAGTGTAAAAACTGTAAGTTTGAATGGGATTTATATGTAAGAATGCAAGGAAAATTTTAGATACTCAAAAATTTGACGATTGCGATACATTTATTGTAAATGTGCAATATGCAATAAAACATTTATTTATTCATTATTTATTTATAGAAGAAGATTCATTTAAACACTCTTTTGTACGCATTGCTATTTTCAACCGGTTCAAACGCAGCGGCGAATGTTGATATCGCACAGATTAATGTTTATTTTGTAAACCATCTGTGGATGAGTGGGTGTGGGGGTTCTACCCTCCCTCCCGCCACACCCCTACACGTGTCAACGCCACTTCATATCAGTGTTCGTCTGTCACTGGATATTACCGCAGATTTGTCAATCCGTGCGGGGATTTTCCTACATTCATCAACACGTCGGTTTATTTGCGTGGTTATTGTCGAATTTCCATTGGAAAAATAGGGTGTTCATATTGCCCTCATTGTAAGACCCAGGACCAAGAACTGAGCACCGATCCTGACTTCCAGGCCATTTTTTCTACACTTTATATGCATATGTGTACTCGTACTCTCTACTGGTCGCATTTCTTGTCCGATTATCATGAAATTCGGTTCTAATGTTCACTAAATCACTATTTGAGATGCCGACCAATCTCATGAGGGTATTTTAAGGCAAATATGTGGTGAAGGTTGAGTGTGATGAGTTATGCGGTGTAGTCTTGTTACAAACTAAGGCCGACTCTTCCTTAGAATGGGTCATTAATTAATAGCCCAATGACCAATGGAAATACAAGGACCGACGGCTAAACGTGACTTCCGAACCACGCAGGTCTGATATGTCTAAACGATGGTGGGAGTTGATGCGGGTATCATCAGGTGACCACTGAGACTATCTCTTAAAACAGCAAATTTCGTCCGATTTTAATGAAATTTAAAATAAAAGTGTGTATTTTGTTGTAATACATCAATACCTCGTAACTCTCGTCCTAACAGAACATAGAAATCTGAGGCCGACTCACTCATGCCAGCGGCGCTTTACGAAATCTGGTACAAATAAATGTGCCTTTCGCAAATCTCTTGATAAAGTTGACAACTTCATCAATGTATTTCAGAGCTGCCCGAGAAATCTTACCGTATCTATATTAATAAAATAAGACTTTTGATTGTACATTGCAAAGAATCCATCAGCTTTTGGTTATTTAGTGTTCATATAATTTGCATAGACAGAAACTGGTGTCAAAAAAATGCCTGTCTGTCTGCCGGTCTGTCTGTCTGTAACCTTTTTTAGGCATCTTGGACCGCTTATAACTCAGAATTGACTGAAGCTAAACACCGATAAACACTTATTTGGTTTCCGTTTGTCTGTACTTTGAAACGAATCCATCGGTTTTTGGTTATTACGTTTTCTTACACTTTTGAAAACCCAAAACTGACGTATAACCACAAACACAGCCGTGGGAAGAACATGGTACGTCAGCTGGGCAGCTTAAAGCCCACTTTCAAAATGCAGGATCAGGTGAAAGGATCGGTAGTTTCATGCCAGTACCCGATCAGCAAAAAGTGCCCTTGTACAAAAATACTTTAAAGTCATGATACTATAATATTTCATCCGTGGCGAAGCACGGGTACACAGCTAGTTTAATATAAAATACTTCCATCAAACCACGAGATCAAGCACAGAATAATTTCAGCCGGAGCTCATTTACTGAACTGAGAAACTTCAAAGGTTATCCTTGAAACATCATCGCCGAGAAGACTTGTCACTGAACCGGAATAATCTGTTTAACCTTACAACCAACTTTAGTTTGATTATTTCCACTTTTAATGAGGTGTTTGCTATAGTTTACAGATTCCTAACTAGTAGAACTTTGTCATACAAATTCATTGTTTGTCCCTTGACGATTCATTGTGTGGCAATTAAATAAAAAAGAATAAATAAAATAAGTAAAATAAATAAAGTAGCCTAAATAAAATACATAAAATAAATAAAAAACATATATTAAATAAAATAAATAACGTAAATCAAACATATATTAAATAAAATAAATAACGCCAATAAAGTGCATCAAATAAATAAAGTATATAACATACATGAAATAAATAAAGTAAATAAAATAAATAAAGTAAATAAAATGAATAAAATAAGTAAAATAAATAAAGTAAATAAATCAAATAATATAATAAAATAAATCAAATAGGTTTTTAGTTACCTCTGTCAATACCCAAAAAGTTTTGTTGAGGGTTGTTACGTCCCCGGGCAGTTCGACCGCACGTTTGAAGATGATGTTTATACATCGAAACGTCCCGGGGATGTGACAACTCTCGGATATTGACGGAGGCAACTAAAACCTATTTTACTGTCAGAACTTTGACAACCGTTTCTGTACTCCACGATAAAATTGCATTGTTTTAGATCGTATACAAGATTATGTTGGAATGGATCTAAATGATTTGTTAGCGAGTTTCCTTGGGGAAAAATGATACATTCATGCCGTTAGCATGGTAAGACCTGGTCCAGGACCACTGATCCACGTTTTGAGGATTTTTTCAACATTTTATATACGTATGTATATAAGTGTTAACTGTCTACATGTCGTATTTTGTGTCCAATTTTCATAAAGGTTGGTACAAATGTTCCTTTTAAAAATATCTTGGTCAAGTTTGTTTTGTCAGAAAAATCGGACTACCGGAAGTACCCTTTCGTTGAGGGGGGGAGTTTTCTCCAAGAAAG
The DNA here is from genome assembly GCA_018831715.1 of Matsumurasca onukii. Taxonomy (NCBI): domain Eukaryota; kingdom Metazoa; phylum Arthropoda; class Insecta; order Hemiptera; family Cicadellidae; genus Matsumurasca; species Matsumurasca onukii. The sequence continues at coordinate 15,551,294 of CM032059.1, forward strand.
TGGTTTAATGATCTAAAAACAATACATTTTTTTGACTTAATGCAATTTAAAATAAAAATGTATTTTTATGTTAACATCAATAAAACATACATCATGAATATCCGTGTAGTCGTTTTAAAATAGCGGTCAAAACAGTTATTTTTCGCTACAACGGCGATATGAGAAATCCGTTTTTAATTACATTTGAAATGAATTTTCCTTTCATGGTTTGTAGTCTAACTTGCAGTAAAAGACCTCGTAAGTCTGAGGCTGAAGGCCGAAGCGAGACTGTGAGCGTAGCAAACAGCCTCGTGACGCCTGTGGTAGTAGATCATGAAAGCTGAGCCCGAAGGCCGAAGCGAGACTGTGAGCGTAGCAAACAGCCTCGTGACGCCTGTGGTAGTAGATCATGAAAGCTGAGCCCGAAGGCCGAAGCGAGACTGTGAGCGTAGCAAACAGCCTCGTGACGCCTGTGGTAGTAGATCATGAAAGCTGAGCCCGAAGGCCGAAGCGAGACTGTGAGCGTAGCAAACAGCCTCGTGACGCCTGTGGTAGTAGATCATGAAAGCTGTGTGAGCGTAGCAAACAGCCTCGTGACGCCTGTGGTAGTAGATCATGAAAGCTGAGAAGGCCGAAGCGAGACTGTGAGCGTAGCGAACAGCCTCGTGACGCCTGTGGTAGTAGATCATGAAAGCTGAGGCCGAAGGCCGAAGCGAGACTGTGAGCGTAGCCAAGTTACAGTTAGCGAATTAGAATAAAAAATTGCTAATAAAATTCGCTTCACCCATGGCAGCGGCGCTTTAGCGCTCAGCAGCGTGTCTGCCTAACTTGGCTCCAAGAGCCACTAGTTCTCCATACATAGTTCTCCAGGCACAGTACCCAAAAACCGGCAAAATATCAAAACCATAATGTCCAACTTGTCTGGAACCTTAGGATCTTGCACTTCACCCATTTCTAAGCGGAAACTATGTCAAGGTTACAAGAGTAACGTGGCATTGACAGTGCTTAGTGATAAGGGACAGGAGTGTTCGTAATGATAACAGTAGATTTTCAGCTCTGCTTTTACTGATTTTATTGTTTTTGTGTACTTCCCTCGCGTGTTTTCCAGCGAGTAAAACGCATGAGGGATTCAAGGATGGCGTTTTAAGATCATTGATAAAGGTACGATAGGTTGTCGTCAGTAATAGTAGTGGAAGTCATCGTACCTTGTAGTACAGAGTAATTAAAAAAAAGGTACTCGTCATTTTATGTTGAGTATACCTTTTATTAGCCGTACAAAACTTACTTCATTTTGAACACTTAAGGCCCAACCTGTTTTTGCCATTGAGTATGACATATTCCATACGTCTTAACATGTTTGTAACCATTCATGAACATTTTTGAGAAATTGATATCCATTAGAACTGATGTGCTTTGCTTCAGATTTTGAATGCTTTGAAGTGGAGATCTGAAACACTTTTCCTTTAGTGTTCCCATAAAAATGCATGAAAGGGGTTATTATATTTATATTTAAAAAAAGGAGTCTTGATATTAAGGAGTGTTTTTTCGTGGGGAACAACAGTAAGGAAAAAGTGTTTCAGGCCAATATGTCAAATTATTGAAAATCCGAAGCAAAACATAACACTAGTTCTAATGGATATCACTCCTCAAGAATGTTCAATAATGGTTGCAAACATGTTCAGATGTATGGCATGTGTCATACTCAATGGCGGAAAACGTGTTAGAATTTAGTTTTAAGTAAAGTCAGTTTTGTATAGCTAATAAAAAGATTCTTACTTTAAAATCACGAGTACCTTTTTTTGGGCCACTCTGTAGTTAGCTTAGCAACGAGTGCCACACTGGACAAAGGTTGGTTCCCACCTTCCGTTCATCTTTCGTTTTTTTTTTTTGAGGAACCGACTTCTTCAATCCCAGGGGTGTGGTCCACGAGGAGTCAGTGGTGACTTGAAAAGAACCTATGATATCAAACTAAACAGCTCTGTAAGTAAAATTGAATACCACGAATTTCAGTTAAAAAGGATCCTACGTTACAAAATGGCGGCGGTTTGAACGTTTATGAGGTTTTGACTTGGGTACGCAACTTTTACGGACAGTTTGAACCGATTAAGATAAGATTTTTAGCATAGCTTTCTGCTAAATAAGATATTTAGTTATATATACCAAACCACGCTCATAAACGTTTGCCCTCTAAAAAAGAATTTTTACTTTTCAACAGACTACCAAATTATGTCAATAATTTAAGGCTCGCATTTGGAGGACCCCATAACTGAATGACTGATACTAGTAGAGCAAGAGTGGAATAATTCATGATTACTAGGAATTTTAGATCAAATATAACTTGTTTCGTTTGAATGGGATCTCAATGGTATCCACAGTTCATGTTACAATGACTTATTTGAAAGTTGTACGTGTAGAAGTCTTGTTTACATTGCCGGTAGGTTTACACATTATACAGTGCCGGCACATTTGACAGTGACTGTGTCTATAAATAGCCACGAGTCACCTTCAATATACTTCACTGTGCTGCTATACTCAAACATAGAGCCACTGTAGTCACTCTTTACTCTAGTTACAATGTTACATCTGTGAACATGTATCTTAATTTATTGTAACAGGTTCAAATTCAATTTTGGGAGGTGGTGCTCAGTGAAAAGTTTTGTTTTAATTGCTATTTAAAAAAATTATCTTCATCAAGTGATGGTTTTGTTAAATTTCTTTATTAAAGTTCAGCTAGAGGTTAGTGGGCTGGTAACTCATTTGTTATCTCCGTTTTAAGAGTGCGCAGTAGTGGCTGTGACCTTGAATTTCGTCTCACACCTACAGTTTTTATCGGATTTTAATGAAATAAACTGTGTTTTTATGTGCGTCAAAGTCTTTAGTGTCTCCGCTGAGCCGAATTTCTATTTTCTTATTTATATAACCGTGGCATAAATCCACAAATTGAACACACTTTGCTTTTGAATTAAATATTTGTTCTAGTAAACTATGAAAATTTTCAAAAATGTGGTCAGTGAAGTCACTGCAGTAAATTGTCATCTTTCAATGATTAAAACATATTTCAAAAAGATCTGATGAAAATTGTACGTCTAAGAAAATGCTTTTTTATCACTGTTCTTGTGGGACAAAGAACAAAATAGCTGACATGTACTGTGCTCTGTAATTGTCGGCCATCTTTAATCCACTCTCCATAAGAACAATACAAACTAACTACATAAACCTTCCTTTCGGCACTTTTTCTGTCTCGAAAGAAATATGGGTTGTATTTCACATCCCAGTATTTTTGATGATTTCTTATTCATATCGCTGACATCATTTCATGACTGGCAGATAGAAGTTGTCTGCAATCTAATCACATCATCAGGTGAAAGGTAATTTAAAACATAACACAAAGCATTAGAAAATGACCTAGCCCAAAGATATAGCGTGAGCTGACCAGTAGAACACAACCAAAACTCAACATGTACTGTTAAAGTGAAAAAAATAACAGAAAAAAAGACATGTAAAAAACGACTGGCAACCAGAAAAACTGAACACGCCGACGGCCGGTAAAAGCTATCAACCAAACTACCAACTGGTTGGCTGCCGACCAATCACAGGTGTGCATCAGATTGCAGGTCCCGAAACGTCGCGTTATTCTTGTTTCCTAACAATAAGAAATTTCCGCAGTAATATTTTAAACCCACAATTCGTCAACAACAAACTTCAAACAAAGGAGATACAACTATAGTTGGTAAATATGAAGAAACCAAAAACTACTATAACCATATTCAGATGAAAAAATTTTTTTACTTGATAAAATAGTTACATATAGAAAGGTTTAGGTTCGATTTATTCTACAGTCTTACTATCTAATCTCCAAATCTTGAACCCTATCGAGAACTTTTAACGAGGTCTTTTGAGAACTTTTGATGAGGTCTTTTAAGAACTTTTGACGAGGTCTTTTAAGAACTTTTGATGGACCATGTGAAAAGAATGTTTAGCCTGTTGTTACGTGCGCGGTGTCGCGTGATCCTTGTCCGGATGAGTTTAGACTTGCTCTGAGGCAGTCTCTTAAGGTAAGGATCACCAGAACTCTTTACTACTCGTATACTCATGTTTACGAAGCTGGTACGAAGCTGAGAAACTAAATCGTCAAGTTCTCATGAAAGATACACAGCGACCCATTAAAAAGAATGATATGCAACCATTGCTGAAAATGTCTGGTATTGCATCACGCCAAGCTTATCTGACCGACTGTAGGATATAAATCAATTCAACTGTAGATTACGGTTGACAAGCGACCTTGGATGTCAAAAGTCGCTACTTTCGGCACTGGCCCCTGACCCTCCTCTAGAGCTGCACTTGGGAGTTAGAAAGTGTCTTAGTCTGACGGCTCGTTAAATGGTGGCAAATCTTTCTTTGAAGGCCCTAGTGATCAAATTGTTAACACGGACCTGAATATTTCTGAAGATTTTAGTTATTAAATATTGTTATCATGTAGTCATGGACTTGAGAATTTCAGAATGGTCCAACTTTGACACTTTGATTTTACACACCGACCACTCGTTGAGGATATTTCAAGGAGAAAATGGGATGAATAGAATAGAAAATCTCTTTATTTGCAAAGTTATACATTACAAACAAGGCGAAGTTAGGGCCTCATGAAGGGTAAATGTGTTGAGTGTTTTTGATGGATGATTAGGTGTAGTCTTGATACAAACTAGGGTCGACTGTTCCCCAATAGCTATTAGTTAATAGCCCAACTGCCGATGGAGCGGACCAACGGCTTAACGTTACTTCCGAACCACGGGAAGTGGCCATTGTGAAAAGTTATCACTGCGCCCGGGAATCGAACCCGGGCTGATTTGCGAATCACTCACTGTACCACTGAGCTAAGACACCCCCTACCTTCAGTATTTACACGTAAAAGCCGATTGCTTCAATAATATTGTCAATATTCCAGCGTGCTGATAAAGTAGTGTGCGGTTTACTATTTGTATCTAACTTATCAAATTTTAAAATGGAGGCCCTATAAAATTTTCAAAGTTAAATGGTATCAAATTGGAATTTGACATTGAATTTTTTAAAAGGCTGCCATTTTGAAACTTGATAAGTTACATATAAAAAATGTTTTTGGGAAATGTTATAAGGAAAACAATTAAGGTTTTTACTAAGTTTCGCTAAAATATCTCAAAGCGTTTAAGAATTATTTGTTATTTTCAAAAAATTACAAAATGGCAGATTACGACTAAGCTAAACCGAAATAAAACAAGTTACAAGCCATTTGCGTCTTACTTTTCTATGTAGAATCCGGCTCTGCATAGCGCGCTACACATTTTTGTGACACCCTGTATACACTATACTGCACAAACATTTAGTGCTAACAAAATTAACTGATAATCAAAGTTCTAATAATATCACTGATTCCATGTATACATCTTTAAATGTAAACACCAAAAATGTAAAATTCAACCCAATATGATGATGTATACAAGACAATCATCAACGCAAAGAGTTAAGTTCTCGGTGGTAAGTGCGCGAGTACTGCAGCTTTATATAGCTGAGTCTCTCCGCGCTCTGACGGGAGGACCGGAGTTGCTAGGTGTCGAAAGAGATTCACATCTCTACCTATTTAACAGTCCAGAATATCCTAGAGAATACATCTAACCAATGTATGTCTGTAGGACACTTACACCTCAGTAACATGATTTGTTCTCCTTATTTTAATAACTGGCACAAAAACTAATATAATGGTTCAAATAGAGGTTTTTTTAGTAACTTCGCTATTATTATAACTATAATAGCTATTAGTAGCCTATAACCAAAACCAATATTTAAAAAAATGTACTAGTTTTCACATTTGATTTAAAAATGGTGACTATATTAAATGTTCTATTTTAAACAAATTCTATCAAAAGATGTCATACTTTAGACGGAGAAATAGTTCTAGTGCAACTTTAAACTCTCTACGACACCCTTGATAGTGGCAGCCATTCAAATTTGGGACACTCGTAACTTTGACTGGCCGCCATTTTCTACTGGGTTGTCTTAAAATACCTCAATTCTGCACCATTTGTATCATAAGCAACAAATTAATGCATAATTTAACGAAGGGTTTGCATTCAAAATACGTTTACGTGATTCATATGATTCGTACCAAATCGGCTTCGATTCCGGAGCGCAGTGATAACCTTTCACGATGGCCACTCCCCGTGGTTTGGAAGTCACGTTAAGCAATTGGTCCATTCCATTGGTCGCTATGATATTAATTAATGACCCAATCTGGGCAACAGTCGGCCCTAGTTTGTAACAAAATTACACCTCATCACACTCACCATGATCCCATATTCGCCTTAAAATACCTTCTAAGAATGTTCGGTGTCTCAAAACAAAGTATGAATCAGCTTATTAAGGAAGTACGAACATTTCTGTACACTCCAAAGAAAGCATATTATTTTATGGACATAATTCCTGTTGGATTTTTATCACATTGTCATTAATAAAAGAATTACCCTTTTTGGGTCACTCTGTATACAGATCAAACTTTCCCGTCCGATTATAGGTGTGATTTCTCGGTTTGTTCTATCCTCAAACTGAACACTGACGATGGACGGTTATCGTCGTGGGGTGTGGACAGTAAGCTCCCTGAGGAGTTTTGAGGCGTGGTTTGGTGATAGCTGACAGTGATAAGGGCTGCCAGACACAACACAACAGTGTCGAAAACAACTTTGTGGGAGGCAAACATTAAACTCATCTGATGAGCTAAAATTAACCATTCCTCATCTTGAAGTTTATTTATAGCAATTTGTGTTTTGTGATTGGAAAACTAATGCGGAGTTTTCCAGAGTTTAAACTATTATTGCGGGCATTTTCCAACGTTAGTGAGCACGAGGATCACGACGTTTCAGGATTCTGCAATCTGATCCCGTCTCCAGGTGAAAAGTAATCTAAACTTTTCACTTGAAGACGGGATCAGATTGCAGATCCCGAAACGTCGTGATCATCTTGCTCATAATGCCGGCCCTATGCTCTGCGGACATTTACCATCGTAGGTAGCAAGACTATCACGACGTTTCGGGATCTGCAATCTCATCCCGTCTTCAGGTGAAAAGTAATTTATAAAAGATCAATGCTTGTGTTCTTAGCCTTAAAATTTTCGGGAATATTTTACGTCTTTTTTTAGGGTTTAGAAATAAAGTTTTAGTTTCATATCATACTTACAGAAAAATTTCATCTTCCAAGCTTACATTGAATCAGTAGCCTTTAATATAATCACTCAACAAACCAAATCAGGAATTCACTAGGATACTTTTGTCGAATTTTGATGTTTTTGCCCTGAAGGTTTGGAGGTGTATGAACATGTGGTTGACATCTTGCTCGACCTTGTCTTCTTGACCTTGTTAGACAGTCCAGATGTTCAAGGGACTTTGTAGAATCAACATATGGCGTCTGGATCAGCTGTTTTTTCTTAATTTTTTTGTTTGATCCATAACAGTAATATTAGTGTGGCTCGTTTGAGGTTTTGTAAAGATTTTGGTTCATGTAAGTGCAAAATATCTCGTCTGAAATATTTTTTAAAAATTGTTTCGTATTCTTAATACAGTAATTGTTTTTAAACTTTGAAAAATGTCATGTATTTGTTTCTGCGAAAATTGTTTTTGGAACTTACGTATCAACGTTATGAAAATAAACAAGATATCAACGGCTCTAATAACAGTATTTAAAAAAAAGCTACTAAGTAAGGGAATAAATTTAATCCCTCACGCAACAAAACACATTTTTACTGTGACAGTTTTAATTTTTTTGAAGCTGTTATAAGTGTGAGAAGAAGTTGTGTGGTTTTTTTGTGTAGTCTACTGAGGTTGAAATTTTATTTGCGGAAGTTTGCCTTAGTTATTTATTTAACATAAATAGCACAACGTTTCGGGATATGGGATCTGATCACGTCTTCAGGTGAAAAGTACTCTAACACAAAACATAAGAAAAAGAGCTAATTTGAATGAAAGTAACCAGTGTAAGTTCTCCAGTCACCCACTACCAAACTAAATAAAAAATGTTTTATTAATTTATTTTTAAAAAACTAGCCTGGAAAACCATACCGCATGCACAAAAGCTTTAAGAAATGAAAACACTATTAGGAAACCGAGCAAGTCTACAGGCAAAGACAGCTGCCCACCGACTGAGTGATTGGCTGGTTGGGAGCAGCGGACGACCAATCACAGATGTTTATCAGACTGGCCAACCGTAACAGAACACAAAAATACCTATGTATCTACAGCCAATAGAGAGAAAGGAATTCTTTAGTTTTGATAAATGATTCAGTTTTTCTAACAAAGAAATTAAAATTACTCACGAAAATTTAGAAAATTTCCTACACGGTGAATCACGATTATGTATATTAAGCACTTGTAGCTGTTATAGCGGTTTTGCGAAACCGTTTGCGCACTACTTCAAAACGGCGTCGACTAGAAAACTCAGACTACATATACTTAAAATTTCTCCGAAACACCCCTCTTCAAACTAATAAATTCATAAATAAAAAATATTAATTTGTTATAATTTAGTTGTGTGCTTACTTTTATTTTATTGGAAAATATGTACGGTAGAGACAGGTCTGTAGAGTGAAGATAAAATAAATATTTGGTAATTTCTTTGTCAATAAAGGGAGGCAAAAATTGCACGGGAGTGCCTATAGAGAGCGCCACCGCCTGCTTTTTAAACGTTCTCAGAGCCCACTTTTGTCCCCTGTAACTTATTTCGTGGATGTTGTATGGATATGAAGTAAAGCTGAAGACGAACTGCGTGATTGGCTAAACTCGTAAACATGTTTCATCACCATAAGTTTAGCCGATTTTGAGTTATAAGCGTTCCAAAATAACTTTAATACGTCACAGACAGATTTTTTTCTATCATTGCAAAAAGTAAATAAAACCCAAATATTCCAAACCCGATGGATTTATTCCAATGTACAGGCAAAAGTGTTATTTTATTTATTTATAAAATGTTCTGTATGTGTTCAGGTTGTGTTTGGTTATTTACAGTTTGCTTGTGTTGTTGGCAGGTTGTGTCCAGTGCCGGCTGTAACGGTACAGTCGGGCTCACGATGGCGAGCAACCCCCTCGTCCACAGGTGAGTCATTAGTGTCTCATGTCAAAACAACTTTGAGTGAGCAGTAGTGGCTGTAACCTTGAATTTCGTCCTTAAGAGCAATTTAAAAACGTGCATTTTCTTGGACACCTATAGTTTCCATCGGATATTTATGAAATAAAATTCGTTTTAAAGTAACGGTTTAATGGCTCTTTTGAGCCGAATTTTTACTTTTGACTCTTAAAACAGTACATAAATCCAAAAACTGAAGACGAATGCAAAATGCATTCGAATTTCTTGTTTTTACTATAAAACTAGTGCATAGTTGACGAAAAGGTGGTCAGCGAAGTCACTGCTGTACAGTACATCTTCATCTTTCTAATAAAACTTATTTTAAAAAGATCTGATGAAATATGTTGGCGTGAGTGAAGTGTCTCAAGACAATGCTTGTTTTTACATTGTTCTTATATGACAAAAAACAAAATGGCCGTCACGTACTGTACACTCATTGGTGTGTCTTTCATTGGTACTCTATATGGTGGCCTTATCCAATGACAAAAATTCGCCCTGGTAAAATGAGATTCAAACCCAAAAAGAAGCAAGAAAAGTTCGCAAAGAAAAAAAAGTCCTTGAAATGAGAATGAATTATTCTACTTTTCTGCGCAAGCCATCGCGGAAGTGAAACTGAAACAGTACATGGAACGGGTCGACACTTTGAAAACAAATGGCGGGAGTAACAATGACCTTTCTAAGTACCAACGTTACTTTTTGCAACCTGGATAATTACCCTTTAGGCCGTAAAGACCTTTGGAAAACCATGAATTTCACTTTCTGAGTTCGGTAGACACCCTGCTTGACCACTTTGATTATTAGAATTAGTGGCGGGAGTAACTATGACTTCGTAAGTATACCAAAACTTTTGCAACCTTGAAAGTTACCCTTTTACACAGTTAAAAGCCATTAAACCGTGAAATTTACCTTACGGGTTAGGTAGACACCTGCTTGACCACTTAAATTTAATGATACCTCCTAGTTGGCGACTTGTCGTGTGAACGGGGCTTGCTGGCCAGGTTGTAGCCAGTGCGAGTGAGGCTTGTTTACCACGAGGTTTGTTAGCGTCGGTTAGGCCAGTTAGCGCAGTGAGCGCAATAATAGATGTGACGCGCTAATAAACAAACCAACACTGAGTGACGTACGCGGGTCTCTTGCAGATAAGTTCACACTACCATAACAACGCGTCATGGAATACAGGGTGAGAAATTTATAGCGGGCATTCTTTGTTAGCGAGTATCCTTTGGAAAATTGACGTACTCGAGCAGTCAGCATGGTCCGCGGGACTGAAATGTGCACTGATCCTGACCCCCTGAACACTTTTTGAGTATTTTCCAACCATTTTTATATCACTATTTGAGATGCCGACCACTCTCATGAGGGTATTTTAAGGCAAATATGTGGTGAAGGATGAGTGGTAGTAATGAGTTACGAGGTGTAGTCTTGTTACAAACTAAGGCCGACTCTTCCTTAGAATGGGTCATTAATTAATAGCCCAATGACCAATGAAAATACAAAGACCAACGGCTTAACGTGACTTCCGAATCACGAAGGTGATGGTCTGATATGTCTAAACGATGGTGGGAGTTGATGCGGGGATCATCAGATGATCACTGAGACTATCTGAGCCGCTTTAGACCTAAATCATCCTCAAACTTGATACATATTTGACCCGTTCTGCAAGTCGCATTTTTTATCAGGGTTTCATAAAATTGTGTACAAATGTTTCTTTTATAATTATGTTGGTCAAGCTCACTAGCCAGACAAATTGTACTACCTGAAGGACCCTTTTATGGGAAAGGAGTTTTCACCAATGTCGGCAAAACACATTTTTTTTGCTACAACAACGTTATTTCAATAAAATTTAAAACACGTTTTACCTTCACGACATGTAATAAAACTTGCAGTTAAAGAACACGCAAGTCTGAGGCCAAAGGCCTAAGCAGGCTTTGAACGGAGCGAATAAGAGTACAAAATTGCAAAGGAAATTCGATTCACTCATGCCAACGGTGCCTTAACGCTTAGCTGCGTGTCGGCCTGGTTTTGTTTATTGTTAATTTTGGTAACTCAAAAAGTATAAAATATTATGATGTTATGTTTTAAGCTATGGTTTCCTAGCTTTGACCGCTATATTACTACCGTTATGTAGCGCTCAACGTAACAGTGACGGTGGACGTAACACAATACTCGTATTGAAACAGATGAAGACAAAAACAACTTTTGACATGTTGTTTATTTTAGTTGTAGTCTTTTTTACGTATATAGTAATGGACAAGGTAGACTTTTCATAACAAAAGAAAATATTTCACCTAGGCGAGAAACCTTAACTAGATTTCACCGCTACTTTACGTCCACCGTTTTCTAGGAAAACACCCTCATAAGACCACATTGAAAACAAAACTCACCGTCATATTACGGCCGTAATGTAGCGTTCACCGCTTCCTAGGAAACCATAGATTTAAAGACAAAAAAAATCGTAGTTTCTTTTAGTAGACAAACAGTATCTGCTTTGTCTATCTTTTCACAAATGTATACTACAATCATTTGTTGTACTTGATCAAAGATATGTTACCGAGTACCTAGCTAATTGTCCCCAAGCACTGAAAATGAACAGGATTTATTTATACAGAAGGAACCGAGAGTTGTAACCTAGGCTGGACGCCAGATGACAGTCATTAACCTAAATTCTATCTACAAAGTGTCCGAATGCGGTCAAATGCATGTCTACACTACTAAATTTGGGAAATATAATTTATTCAATAAAAATATCTCTGTCGATTTGATTGTTTAGAAGTACTACATTTATTGGATTTTTCACAGCCTGACGATTTTTGATGGTATTTTTTTAGTTGTGATTAGTTTTTTTTAAATTCAACTTACAATGGACTGGTAATTCTAAAATATAGTGCCAAACTTCAGGGCTAAAAATGCATCATGATAAAACAATGAAACAGGCTCATTTAAACATCGATCCTTAAATGCCCTTGTTCCTTAATTATTTTTTATCTCCCAGATCGCTTATGGGATTTGGCTAAAACATAATATCCAAACATGGTATCCAAGTAAGACCATCTATGAAAAAAACTACCAGCATGATTTAACTTACCATTTCAAAACGGTGGATGTTTAATGGCATTGTAAGGTATTTGGGTGTTACTTAAGTTAGCGGATAAACAATGAGTTTTGCAATAAAGTGTAAAGAATAACGTTTTGCAGCAAGTTTTATTACCTATCTACTGACAGCAAGGTGATAAAAATTGATTGAGAAATAGCTAAGTTACAGTAGAAACTGTGGACAAACACAAGGTATAACGTTGTTTTCAGCCAGAGTTTCCCCCAAAACTCGGTTATTTCATGATCTGGTATCAGTAGAAATAAAATTTGCTGCTATTTTCTTACCTTTTATTGTAAACCAAGAGTTCATCTAACAATTAAGTTATAGCACCAAAAGATACCATAGAGTACTATATAATAAACACATTTTTTAAATGGTTATATCATGATGTTTTTCATAAATGGTATTACTTATTTTCAAATTTACGATGAGTTTGAGCCAAATCCCATAAGCAGTGTGAAAGATCATAAATAGTTTTAAAAGAAAATTTAGAATAGCGGGTAAACTAATCATTATAATAGGAACGATGAATTACTCAAGGCTTATCTTTGTTTATTCGAAACTCTATCATTTTTTACCATAAGAAACCCACACCTGAAATATGAAATCACATTTTAGAATCAACTTAAATAATATGTGACACAACAATTGCCAAAACACGAATGTATCAAGCGTTTTTTGTAACTAATGCAACCTGCCAAGATAAGTGAAAAATAGTGAAATGCATTTTGTGAAACCTGCTAAGACTTCCAAATGTAACAAAAATATTTTGTGGTTAAGTGGAAGAGAGGACTTTAAAGTCCTAACCAATAAAGACGATCTTCATTTCATTTTATTTCATTCTAGCCGAATCTTTTAAATGAATTTATACATTTAGAGTAACAGCTGACATAGCACAGTTTTTTATGTTGAAGAACTATCTGTATAATCTTTATTAACATACTCGCAAGCCACAACACTGAGAGAAAGTTGATTGAAATATGTTTTCTAAATGTACACCATAAAAACAAACCGTTACCCCAGAGAGAGACAATTTGTCTAGGAACAAGCTGTGAGGAAAGAGTTTTATTTAGACAGACGGATTCAGAAATAACAACTGTGAATTTTGGATGTTTGCCCGATCTGTGTGCTTGGTTGGAATCCCATCGTAAAATCTACGACTGCATATGTCTCCCTACTTCGAATCTGATTTATTTTGGATGTTTCTCTCATCTGTACTTCCTTCTCTTTCATCTATTTTGTTCGTGTGATCTTATTGGTTTGTCCTCCATTACGGTCTTGGTTTTCCGAAGTTTTTCTTGTACTTATCTGGATTGGAGGATGTCTCCTACATCGAATCTGATTTATTTTGGATGTTTCTTTCATCTGTAACTTCATCTGTAACATCTTTCATTTCTGTTCCTTCTCTTGCATCTACTTTGTCCGTGTGATCTTAATGGTTTGTCCTCCATTATGGTCTTGGTTTTCTGTAGTTTTTCTTGTGCTTATCTGGATTGGAGGATATCTCCTACTTCGAATCTGATTTATTTTGGATGTTTCTTTCATCTGTACTTCCTTCTCTTTCATCTACTTTGTCCGTGTGATCTTATTGGTTTGTCCTCCATTATGGTCTTGGTTTTCAATAGGTTTTCTTGTACTTATCTGGATTGGAGGATGTCTCCTACATCGAATCTGATTTATTTTGGATGTTTCTTTCATCTGTACTTCCTTCTCTTTCATCTACTTTGTCCGTGTGATCTTAATGGTTTGTCCTCCATTATGGTCTTGGTTTTCTGTAGTTTGTCTTGTGCTTATCTGGATTGGAGGATATCTCCTACTTCGAATCTGATTTATTTTGGATGTCTTCTTTCATCTGTACTTCCTTCTCTTTCAACTTTGTCCGTGATCTTATTGGGTTGTCCTCCATTATGGTCTTGGTTTTCAAGTTTTTCTTGTACTCTGATTCTCCTACATCGAATCTGATTTATTTTGATGTTTCTTTCATCTGTACTTCCTTCTTTCATCTACTTTGTCCGTGTGATCTTAATGGTTTGTCCTTTTATGGTCTTGGTTTTCTGTAGTTTGTCTTGTACATATCTGGATTGGAGGATGTCTTCTGCTTCAAATCTGATTCAATTCGGATGTTTCTTTCTCATCTGCACTTCCTTTCTTTTCGGAAATGGCAAAACTTTACAAATAGGCTATATATATTAAATAATTTGGAAACTAGTTTTTAGCCGCCTTCTTACACTGAATTCCGTTTTACTTATTGTTTTTGCAGATGTTTAGTGCACATGTCATACATATTCATACTACGTTTAAAGATCATAAATACAGCTTTATAGTATAATAACATATTTTTGGTGGAAGCCTCTCCCACCCCTCAACCCCCAAAAAAGGTAGTTTCCTGCAGACCAATTTTACTACTTGACGAACTTAACCGAGATATTTACAAAAGGAACATGTTCACACAAGTTTGTGAACACCGGAAGATAAATGCGAGCTGTAAGGTCTTCGCAGGGTAAAGCCGACACGTCAAGTGTAATTTTTACCCCGTTAAAGTCAATTCCTCTGGATTCACGGTAGCGTTTGTACTAAGTGTCAGCTATGTTCGTACTTAAGTCTTCATTGACGACTGGAGCTTCCAGATGACTGGCGTCTAGACAATTTAGCCTTATGTGCTAACAGGAGTGTGTGCTTGACAGGATTGAACGTGCCAAAAATATAATATTCCCTCCGAACTAACAATGATAATTCAAAGTAAAGACTTTTTCATTCACATCCAGCCCCTCCTCTTCCCAGCGAGAAAATTGCTCAGCCATAAACTCCACAAATAGAATAATGTGTAGTAGTGTGTTTGAAGCTGGTTCTGATCCAATCAGCTGGTTGTGTCTCGATACTACGTCGCAGATCGAAACTAATCTTCGCGTATCCAGCTGGGAGTAGGCCGCAGTAAACCCACCACACCACTGCGGACACATTTCCCTCCCTTCTCCCTAATCATGTCTGGATACTGCCATATCCTTGCCACTGTGAATTGAGACGTGTGTTAAGTCCAAGTACACGCAGTAATTAACACTGGTATTACGGATGAAGCTTTTATTTCTATGCGTTAACATCACAGTGAGTGTAAATAAATGTCCTCCAAGACCATGATACTCATTGGAATCCCACGTCAACTGAAAGCACTTTTGGCTCATCGGTACCGAGATCGCCTTCCATACAATGACCGTTGCTCATTCATTCGCCTCCCAAGTAGCCATTTTCACTAGGTTAGGGCCAAGAACTCTTTATAGAAAGTTTTTGCGGTCAAAACTGCAGACGAGACTTGGCCTGTGGCAGTTCGACATCCTTTATCGAAGGTAATATGTACAAAACGGGAATTGTAGAGCGAAATGGTCGTAAACCACCGTGAGTTAGTTTTTGCCTCTAGTTTCATGTGCAAGTTATCTTATGTGACCTCGAATTTCGCCCCATAAGAACAATGCAAATACGCGAATTTTCTTGGGACTCTGCACGACTTACTCCCCATTGAATTTTTGCAATCGGATCTTTAGGGAAATAAAAAGTCTTGTAAAGTTTATTAACCGCCCCACAAAACGACTGTTAGGAGAGGTGGGTATATTACTCCGTTACGCCGTCATCAGTCGAGTAGGGCAGTATTCTTTTCTCATTTTACAAAACCGTGACACGTATCTTGGAGCAAAAATAACTGTCTACAAAATAAGTCAACCCTCTGTCGAGGTGTATTCCTAGGAATTTAGTTGTTTTTATTGATAGTTTAAATCACTAACAGTTGGACTATTTGAGATGCCGACCACTCGCATTTAATGAAAATTGATTTTGTTGTATTTTCAAAAGATTGCTCAAATATGTAGTGAAGGATTGCGTGTGATGAGCCCAATGAAAGTAGTTTTTGTTTTGAATTGACTTATAAGTGGCTAGAGTCTTGTTACAAACTAAGGCGTACGACAATCTTCCTTACGGATGGCCAACGTCATTAATAGATAATAGCCCAATGGATCCCTGAATACAGCTCCACCTCTCCCGATCTAGCGTCTGACCAACGGTTTAACGTGACCCTTCCGAACCGTTGCGCAAGCAGGTGAATTAGGTCTGATGGCCCAGTTCGACAACCCCGTCCAAGGGTAGAACGAGAGCGAAATGGTACTGGAGTTGTTTTAGAGTGCAATTATGGGTATCGATCGCCCCAGAACAATGATCACATGAGCTTTCTTGGGACTATCTGAGCTTACACTTTATCGAGACCTAGGGAAATAATCTTGTATCCTCAAAATGTTAAGTGACCTCCATGAAGCTGGATTACAGTGACCACGCACGAGTCCCAGTAAAAAAGTGGTCAACGCTGAGTTTCTGCAGTATATTGCCATCTTTCAAATAACACTTATTTCATAAATATCTGAGGACAATATTGTAGTTGTGTGTCCCGAGAAAATGGCGGGTTTTACATTTTTCTTTTGAAACAAATAACAAAATGGCTGATCAGCCTTTTCCGGGAACTCTCAAGCGAAAAGCATATCATAGAGTTTTCCAAATCCTTATGGTCAAATCTTTGATCATGACCTATAAATTGCAGCAAATTGGTTGTAAGTGTTACTCATTCATTGTATTGTTTAAAGGAAAGATTTTCAAAACAGCTGACGCGTAGCCACAAGCGCTACCGTGAATCCTAGCGAATTTCTTATAACGGGGTAAGAACGTCGCCAGAAGTGCCCTTTTTTGAAACCCCCCTCCAAAATGGGTGTTTATACTATACAAACTGTATTATTGTTCCGACTTCGGTTTTACTCGGTATGCACATTTATTACATCTTATGTGTACCAAAAATGGACAAAATCCGTTCTGTTCGACCAAGACGACGGATAAAAAAAGTGTTCAAACAAAACTTAAATACCCCGCACTATTTCAAAATTTGATGAGCCATTTAAAACACCGTGTATTGTACTTATCAGGGCTTTAATTTGTCAAACTTTTTTTATTTATTAAACCTTTACAAAAAACTTTGTTTTAGGTATTACAACAATTAAAAACCTACACGTTGGAAATAAATGTTCACTTCCAGAAGTTACGTTGAGTGTTATGAAGAGTATTTAAAAAAGTTCGAGATACCAAGGTTCAAATTTCCGAGGTCTAATTTCGAATTATCCAGTCGGAAAATCACCTGACACTAACACTCACAGACAGAACAGTGTAGGATGAAAACACGGCTCCATCACGGTTACATTTATAAGCATGACTATTTCTGTACAAATGTGAGGAATTATTCATCGCCTGCTCCAGGTGATTCATCCTGCAAGGTGTCCTTTCTAATTCAGTCATGAAGACGTCGTAGGAGTCGTTTCACTTGTCACCGCCTGTGACACTCGACGTCTTGCACCTGCTAATCAGGAGCTAACGATATTTGTCCTCTAGTGGTCTTGCGCACTCAGTGTTTTCAACATGATTGGGTTGAATATGTATTTTGTCGTGAGTTGTCGATAGTAATTAATTAAAAAGTGAAGGTTATTTCTTAAAAAAAGAAACTACGCCCAAGGAACACACGACAGCGCGCACATAACAACGGTCTTTCTTTCACCTGATGCGGCCTACCTGTCAAACCCTCCGCTTGCAAGGGTTTCGTAGAAAGTAGATAGCGCTCTTATATGAAGGTTTAATTCGTATATGTTAATTTTCATGAAAAAAAGAAAGAGTTTATCTGTGTTTGCTTGTGATTCAATTTTTGATAAACCTATTTTTAGCTTCTTAAATAAGGCCTCATAACACTTTATATTTTCTAGCTTTAACCATTAATACCATAAAAACTGAAATTAATTTTGAAAACTTGTTTATGTTTATTTTACATTTTAGAGTTGTTTATCCAATGTAGCATTAATACTAAAGTATCCATTTTATTTTCCGCAAACGTCTGCAACGTCGCTCTCCCGAGCAGCTGAGGCGGACTCTTAACCGCTACAAATTGGTCACGACTCGCCGAACCCCCACTGGCACGAACCACTCGCGCACTCGACACCCGCTGGTGTCAACTTCTGACCTTGTGGGGACTAAGGAGCCCTACTCGTAGAAGGGAGGCCTTACCTCCGTTACCTCCTCCGATTTCTATGTGTACCATGTCTGTACACATAGACATGGACACGGTGGAGGCTCACCCACTGCTCGCCTCCAGGCACTGTTCATCACTAGGGAACTGCTCCCTCTCCGTCAGCTTGTTCATGAAGAAGGCCCTGCTTCTGTTGCCTCCTCTGATTCACCCTCCCATGTCTGTGTGTTGCAGGTGAGCAGGTCGGAGTGGCCGGGTGGCCATGCGCGCCGGGCCGTTCACCCTGCCTCTGGTACTTGTGCTGTTCGTTACACGGTTCGTGTCCGGGCTAGACCCGTCGCTCGCCTCGCCTGCTCCCCCCACAACCACCTCCACCTCGACCTCCACCACCACCACCACCACCACGACTCCTGCGCCGACCGCACCGCCGCCTCTCAACAAGAGCCTCACCATCGGCTACCTGACCGCCATCCGGGGGGAGCTCAGGGACCGGCAAGGTCTCATCGCTTCCGGAGCTATTCAGATGGCTATTGACGAGGTGAGTGTTGTTTTGGTATTTGAAAGTTGTGTAAAGTCGGGTCCGAATTTGTGATCTGAGGAACTCCCAAGCAGCGTTGCTTTGAAGTTGATAATTTTAACACGGTTTGCTACTAACAGAATAGCGCTGACAGCAAGTAGCTCAGTTTCAGCCAACCGGTGACTGAAGATGGTACTCCACAGCGAAACCGAAATATTTCAGGCTAATTATGAAGTTTTGATGCGGTGTGAACCGCAAGAACTAGATTATAGTTTGCTACGTTCAACCTTCACTTAGGCCTTCGGCTTCAGCCTTTCTCTATTATCACAAGCGTTACAAGGCGGTTTGCTACGCTTACAGCCGACTTACTTGGTCTTTTACTGCAAGTTATACTAATACTATGAACGGAAAACATTTCAAATTTTGTCATCTATGACTACTCAAATATGGATGATATACTCAAATTTTGACTACTCATTATACTGTTATACAGTAGTGGAAATCAACTTTTTTGGGCGCCATTTCAAAAAGACCTGATGGATTTTTAATAAAATTGAAACAAATATTTATTCCTATTTAAATCATAATCGAATGAAACTTTCTGGTTTTAGACGATTAAAACAGTTATTTTGGTGAACCCCCCTCACAAAAGGGAGTTTTGGTTTTTTGATTTTGCTGGCCAACAAACTCGACCAAAATATTTCTAGTAGTAAATTGTAGTAATTGTAGTAATTTGTAGTAAATTGTATGACATTGGACCAAACATGCGACCTGTAGAGATGTATACTTTTACAGTAAATATAAAGAAATGCTCAGATTGTGTTTTGGGGGGTCATGATCGGTGCTCATATCATGGTCCAAGGGCTGGGTCTCACCGTGCTTTGAGCATGAACATCTCATTTCTCCAAAACAAATTTGCTAAAATCCCATCGAATAGTCTACGTTGTAGTTTGCTCTGAAAAGCCTTAAATTATTAAATCAACAGTAGTGCGCAATAAGCTGACAAGGAATAGACTGTAGTAGTAAATTGTAGTAATTGTAATTTGTAGTAAATTGTATGACGGACCAAACATAAGAGATGTATACAGTAATACAGTTGTGTTTTGGGGGTCATTGATAATTATGTATTATCAAAGTTCAAAGTTTATCAAAGTACCACAGCTAATTATTATCAAACTGTTATTAAATTTGATCTTCTTGTTTCATGTAGTCAGATAGATGTTATAAATCAAATATTTTGCACGAGTAATGGCTTTTTATTTTTATCTGGCAGATGTTTGCTCATACTAGTCTCAATTTTATCGTCATTCTGTTTTTCATTTGCTATTTGCGTTGATTTAGTCATTGTTTTAGTCTATTTTTACGCGAAAGTAAAACTAATTTTTATGAAAAAATAGTTTGGTGCCAAATTTATGTTTAAATAAAAATATCTATTGTTACTTTGACTAGATTTCAATTTTTAAGTTTTTTGTTAGATTGCTGTATTATCTCACTTATTCTATTGACTCATTGAAGTTTCCAACATTAAAACCTATATGTAGACTTATTATCCTATATTTTAGCTATAAAAGTGTAAATTAAGAGTGAGCACTACTCTTTGAGACCTCGGATTGTGTTATATAAGATTTAGATCAATTAATTAATTTTGTTAGGACACATGCTTTTGTACAGTTTTCATCAGATCTTTAAAATATATTATAAACTTGATTTCAAAGAAAATTTAATTTTCTATTAACATTGAAAATCATTATGTATATTTTCTCTTTTCTAAAACCGTAACAAAAATATAAAATTAAAAAAGTTTTTACTTTTTATTTTGTTTTAGACTTTCAACCATAAAAATAAAAGTGTTCAAAAACGTAGTCAGCGAATTATTGGCATTATGTCATCATCTTTCAAATATAATTTATTTAAAGTCCAATAAAATTTGTAGATGTGATTTGTGCCAGAAAAATGCTTGTTTTACACCGTTCTTATAAGAAAAAAACAAAATGGCCAAATTCTATTGAGCACCATTCTTTGATTAGTCAATGTCATTACCGGCTTTGGGTTGTGTTCTCAGGTGAACAGGAACGAAGAGCTGCTGCCGAATGTTACGCTGGAGATGAAGTGGAATGACACTCGCGGAGACACCGTCACCAGCACCAAGGTACCTTCTTTAGACGCACCTACTACAGCCAGACTGGCATAGTATCTTTTAGTTCCTGACTCTTGATAAAGCTTTGATAAATTTTCAATCAAATCTGAATACTATTCTATAGATATTTAATGAAAGAGAATTGTACTTTTACAAAAAGGCCAATACAGGTTGTTTTTTTTGTGCAATAAAAAAATGCATCCTGTATTGGCCTCTTTGTAAAAGTGAAGTTCTTTTCGTATCTGCCAATATCTCCTTTAGAAGATTAAGATATTCAATGGTTAGGTTCAATATATTTAACTGTAGTATATTTGTCAAAAATGGAAGCAGTTTATCAAAAGTTAAATGTTTAATTGTCCTGATCTACTTATGCTAGATTTATAGAAGGTCCTAAAACGTATTTCCAACCACAATAATTGTTGGCATATTCCATAAGTTTATCCATTCTCTGATTTTTGCTCTGCATTAATTTTGAAAAGTGTTTCTCTAACAGGTTAAAACATATTTTAGTATTTGCTTCATAAAGAATAGACACATTTTTGCTAGATTTCCGCCAGGAGACAAATTTTATAACGAATAAAGAAACAAAATTTATAGGTACAATAAAACTTTGTACGTTTGGATCTTGTTAATCCGAACCTCCAGATTGTTCAGACCAACCTTTAGTACAAATTCTTTTTAGTCTTTTTTTTTTTTAAATAGCACTTTTAAAGTTAGAATTAACTTGTTATTGATAGTTTATTCTTTTTTCTCTGAATTCTTCGTGCTTACAGTTATCCAGAATTAGTCCAGTCCCAGTTGGTCTTGATGAACTCTACCATAATTGTAAAAAAATGTTAAAAGACAACAACTTGTTGAAGAAAGCATTCTGTGCTTGTTCCAGGTTATGACGGACATGCTGTGTGAGGGAGTGTACGCCTTCTTTGGTCCGGAGGGCACGTGCTACGTCGAGGCCATCGTCGCCCAGTCTCGTAACATTCCCATGATCAGCTACGTAAGTCACCATGAACCATCTTGCATTCTAGTTGATAAGTAGACAATGATGGCCACTCCCCGTGGTTCGAAAGTCACGCTAAGCCGTTAGTCCATTCCATTAGTCTTTGGGCTATTAATTATGACTCAATCTGGGGAACAGTCGGCCCTGGTTTGTAACAAGACTACACCTCGTCCATCAAAAACACTCAACACACTCACTTTTGGTCGTTGTCTCAAATCAAAGTAAAGTAACAAGAAGAATACCCAGTTGCGAGATAATTTTTTTTTTAATGGATCAGTGACATTTATATACGTCTGAAAAAATATACAAAGTATACCTTTAAAATTAAAAAAAATATTTAGGACATATTTTGACCCCAAATAATAGACTATTAGCCCTCCTAAGACTATTTTATGTTGACCCTCCGTCTCTTGACGTCCGTCCAAAAGTTAAATCATAATGGATGGTTAATTCAATAATGTTTCATCATTCTCTTCATAATATAAAGGTAGCTCACTTAATTTGTAGTTTGTGACTTCTTTTAACAGTTTTGAATTACCTCCACAAATCAGTTACAATATTGAAACTTGTGTCTTGAATCACCAGGCATTGCAGGATTTATTTCCGAAAATTCCAGTTAATTCATCTAAACTCCTTCGCTTAAGATGTGCTGTATCAATGCTACCAATCCCGATCTGATTTGTTCGACAAGAGCATAATGCCAGCATCTGCATAACACATGCAACTTGTGTAGTAAACATCCGCAGCGTGTGGCGGGGTATGTAAATCGTAACGGTGACAGAAGTGGAGTAGCGTCTGCGGACAAATGGCTGCCTACGCTGACGACGTTGCTCGGCTATTGTGCTGTCAGACTGACGGTTTAGCATAGATCCATCTCCGTCCCACCGAGTGATGCTTCGCAGTAACGGCTAGTTGCAATTGTTCGCCCTGTCGTAGATAACTGGGCTGTTTTGATTTTGTAATTTAGATCAGCGAGTGTTGGCGAGGAAGCTGAGTGTTGACAGTGAATGGTCATTTTAATTTTATACAGTTTTTTTCAGAAGGTTCTTAATTAGTAAAATACTTCATTTTTTTAGTTGTTTAGTTTTGACCTCTTGAAAATGATTATTCAAAACATGTTGTGGTAAAGCACAGTTTTTGACTGTTTCTTTTGGACTTTTATTTTTAATCTTCACAAAAAAAATCATTTAGCAATATTGATTTAATTAAAATGTTTTTGAACCATAACTCAGGGATATTTTTAATACAATTAAATATGAAAGAAAACATGTAGCAGTACATGTTACTATAAAACTATCAAAATGATAATTATTGAACAGTTTGTCAGTTTGGAAAACTGAACACAAGATTTGACAAAGTCAAAACTACATTAAAAAATATCTTAACCATATTTTTTCTTTTTTCCGGCCAATTCTCCTCCCCCATCAAGTCTATTCACTTACTTCGGTTTAATTACAGTTTTATAGCGGTTTTGTTTGTTCAAGTTAATTGTAATTGGTATCTACACCAAAAGGTGTCATGCACAGGTCCAAAATTCTATTCAAATTATTCACAAAAATATGTTGTTGTAATTTTTTGGCGGATTAAATTCAGCAGATCCAGCGATATAATTCTTTCTCTCGCTCATCAGGTCTATAAATATGCGCTGAAGCCTTTAATTCCCCTGTTTTGAGTCCGACTGTCGGATTGTTTGAAATGTCGCCTCCAAGATAGATTCGGTTCAAGAGCCAAATTTGTTTCCTCAGTGATTTAAAGAGGCGAAGATTAAAATCCCGCGTCTGTTCGGAACTATTTCTAGGCCTACTGAAATAGTCGTCTCGTTCTCGTAGATTTTATCACTGGACAAAGAATAGGTTTAGTTTGAACTTGACTGATGCCTTGTACCGTTTTGAAGTTGAAAGTATTGTTGTAAAGAAGTACTTTAACTTGTATAGGTAATTGTGGTTTAATTGACGTAAAGATTTTGTTTCAAAATTGGTATTTTTCTATTTTAAGAATCGCTTACCATGTTTAACTATTTACGCTTTTAGTACTTCAGTATTTATTAGTGCTTAGTACCAGTCAGCTTTGTTATTTTCCCCCTGAAGAACATTCAAAAGAACTTTCAAATCCAAAAATTCAAAAAGAACATTCAAAATTGCCTGCGTCCGTGGCTAAGTGGATAGAGTCACGGCTTGCAAAGCGCAAGGTCGCAAGTTTGATTCCCGGTGCAGGCACAAGGGTTTGGACCGCTTTCCCAAAAAGCTTTTGGTAATGCCCACAAATATCCGAGGTTAAGTTAAGTCTCAAAATAAAATGCCATTGGCTGCCATGGGTGTAAACAGTAAAAAAAACCTTGAAACACAACATGCCTACAATTGTCATCACACATATTGAAAAACACTGTGTTTGAAAGGTAATTAGTTAATTACATACCGCGGTGACTTTATTGCCTTCTTTTTTTGAAGTACCCATGTGTCCAATAACTATACAAGACAAAATGAAGGAATTTCTTCAAATTGGGATATGTGTTATGTTTCATACGTGGAAAGCTTTCGTTCAGCAAAGTCAATTGAGCATTAAATTATCGTAAAAAATGTGTTTTCTGGAAATCTGATAAAAACTGTCATTTAGGATATGTCAGCTGTCCCAAAAAAATAATGTTTAATGTTGTTCTTACAAGAGGACATAATCTAAGGTCACAGCCAACACTGCACACTCTTAAAATAATATTTTAGGAAATCTAAAATGCTGTTCATTTCAGGTCAGGTCACTAAAATAGAAAATATTTTAACCTTGATAATTTCATGCAATTTCCAAGTATATGAAGTAGCTAAAGATGTTAATATATGTGATATGTGAGTAATCATTTCAATATTACTAAAATTAGGTTTAAATTATTGCACAAATTAATGCAAGTGCTTCAATAAATATTAAAAAATTGCTTCCTTAGTTCAAAATCCTCTAGCTACTCACATTACTATTAAAAACATAGGTGAATTTTATTTCCCCAACTTTTTCCGCTGGGTTACATTGTTCCTTGTAGTTGTTTGTGTGCGAGCAGTAGACGGGTTGTTTGGTTATCGAAAGTGACCAGTTGGAGACTAGGTACCGCCAGGGCTAAGAAAGGCTTGGTAGGGCGCCAGGCGGTGGTGCCAAAACCATTACTACCGTTCCTCAACCATCCCGACTTTCCTCCGTATTGTCATTACACGCTGTGAACGTAGAAACTCACAATTCTCCGGCTCTGACTGCATTGTTACTTTTTTTTGCGTAAAGCTTTTAAGTTACCAGGAAATGCATCATCAAAGCAAAATAAAATAGTCTTCTAAGACAAATTCAATTTGATTTGTATGAAATGTGGTTCTGTATTTTTGGTGACTTTCAAGCCAAGCAAATAAAAAATCTCAACAAAAAAAATAAATTCTACAGTATGTTTAAAATAATCAAAAATGAACATTTTTAGTTCCCATTAAAATACACTGACAATAATAGCACCTCTGGCAATGGAAAATCATGCTGTATTTCTAATTCATAGGCATCTTAAATTAAAACATAACGATCTCAGCATTCAGCCTAAAATATTATTGTTTCCAAAACTACTCTGGTCAAACAACATCCTAAGGTAGTGTAAAATGGACCGTCCAAATTCATTGGAAATCAGCAATTTCAGCATCCAGTCATAGTCTAAACATCTTTACTAGATCATCTTTAAGATTGGTATTGCAAGTTGTAACAGTTAGTTGTTCAGAAGATCAATATTAAGTTTTTAATGTCCATTCAAAGAATCAATCTATCAAAAAAATCTTGCTTTTCTAAAGTAATTTCTTTTGTTGTACACATGAATGTTGTTAGTATTACATGATTCTTTGTATTCGAGGCAACCCTTAAACTTAAATATGTACAAACCTTTTCTTTAACGTATTTAATTGTTTCAAAGTTGCATAGATTTAATTTTTTCAGTGGGGTCGGTTTTGTAGCCAGTTCTTAAGGTCTTGGGTTGACAGCAATTGGTTAATTTTCTTCAGTACATCTGGTAGAGTATTGAACAACTTTATAACTTAAAGCCCTTTTAAAAACACTTTCTCAGAGACAAGGGTTTTCAATAGACTATTCTAGCTCTTAAAACCTGTGATCAAAACCGATTGAAGACACATCTTCAATAGAGTTCTGATATGCACCTCTCCTCACATTAACCCTACATTCACCCAACACTCTGGTGACAAAGAACTTTAAACAATGGAGGGAGTTTTCCCGTGGAGCGTGATACAGTCGTAGATTGCATTGTGGCTTGTCTATTGTATTACACCTGCGATTGATACCGGTTACATAAGCGTTGCGGAAACTACTTCAGCCGTGCAACTTAATTGCGTCCTTCAACTTTAACATTTGGAACTGTTACTATCTGTAAATCATCGTTTCTTTGCTTTATACTCTTGAAACCGGGTTTCTAGGTGTAGACGTGTTAGAACGAATTATCGATTTTTGCGCTGCCAGTATAGTTTTTTAGTCTGAAATTACAAAATGTTTTCATTAAATTATCCTATCTTGGGAAAGTTACAAACAAAGTCTCTAGGTTGTGCCTGAGACTCTTAAAATTTTGTAAACTAATCACAGTGCAGACTCCATAAAAAAAATTCTAGAAACATCAAAGAATTCTTTTTAAAAACAAGTAGAACATCTTCATTTAGAATAAGTTGGAAAGTATATCTTGTGTTTTGAATTTTTCCAAGGCCATTGTAGAGTATCATTATCTAGATGTGGGGTTCTCCTGCCTTTTGGCACTGGCAATTCTTTATTTACAACGTTATTTTTAGCCAAACTTACTTATATAATATAATCAGTCAAAAACAAAAATCGGTGAATATATTATAATTATCTATAGACAGCCTTAACATGACAATTATATACTTGATTTAAGCT
This sequence comes from Matsumurasca onukii, assembly GCA_018831715.1. Classification (NCBI taxonomy): domain Eukaryota; kingdom Metazoa; phylum Arthropoda; class Insecta; order Hemiptera; family Cicadellidae; genus Matsumurasca; species Matsumurasca onukii. The sequence continues at coordinate 15,578,095 of CM032059.1, forward strand.
GAATGTATATTTTCAACTTGCCACAAGCTCAATATTGGCTTGCGCACCACCCGACGTGCCATCGTGTACCACCGTAGTACACACCCGGAAGATCGTGACCCTCTGGTTACAAGAAAATGCGACGCTGCATCACCAAGGACTAACAAATCAGGAACTGCCTCTCACAACTGGTTTCCGATACTGCAATTTGAAGTGAAATAAACATGTATATAGAACAAGCTCGTGCAGCCGGTTTATTTTAAACCAGTGCCAACCAGTTGTATATCCAGACTGGTCTCTCTACGGATCTAAATATAACTGTGTGTCATCAGCATATAGAACCAGTTTGGCTGCGGTGTCTGTCTGAACTAAATTTTTCTGAAAGATTCGAAGGTTTGTTAGTTGCTCTGTAGGAACTGGTTCAAATGGGTTTCACTAGTAAAAAGCTTCAAAAGCTCAAAATCCTCTTTTAGAAAATAGGTGGCTATCTTTTTCGTGTTTTGACATCTTTGCTTCTTGTTTCAGCCAATACACAAGTCATACTTACCGACGTGAAGTTTAACAAACAGACTTCTTGTTACTAAATAGTCCTAACACTTGGTTTTATCTGGGTGTTTACTGATTACAGAACATTGTCATTCATAGTGAATGTAAATCATCACAACGGTTGGGTTTTAAAGTCAAGAGCTCAGCGAAGATAATAACATCAAACATTTGTACTCTTTTCTGTACAAAATTTCTTTTTAAATTGTTAATTAGTCTAAGTATGTTGATGTACTAAGATTCAAACTGAAAACTCAAGCTTCTTAAAGATTTTTTAAATACTTGAAAGTTTTTAAAACTTGGAAATTATAAAGTCAAGCTTTGCCTATGAGAGTTCTAGTTTTCAATTCTGCAAATCAGGCAATTTTTGTGTTTTGTACAACAGTTATCCCGAAAGGAAACCATTAATAAATGAAAACCAAAAGGTTATATTGCTACATCAGTTTTTATTAGGCAATGCATTTTTCTTTGAGCATTACAATAATTATCAACAATTAATGAATTGAACAGAAATTTTAACTAAAAAAACTTAGAGCTCCTGGTTGAAATTAAAAACGAAGACATTAACTTACTTTCCGTGAAACCTTAAACAAATTAAATACTTCATTGTTTACAGCGGTAACTTACTTTTAGAGCTTTCTGAGGTTAAATAGAAGAAAATCAGGAGGCTGGGGTGAAAGAGATCTTCGCTATGAAGTATGATCAAGTGCAAATATATGTGATTTGCTGAGTTTAATCAAGGTCGATGTGGCAAGAAAGGCTGCCAACCTGTCATCTACTTGAATTTATATTTAACCTGTCAATGTAGGAGGGCCATTCAGGGTTCCTTCCAAGGCTAAAAACACAAACAACATTTTAGAATCATAGCCATAATAAAGAACTTTATTAAAAATCTCAATTCAAACTGAAATTTGTATTATGCTAAAAGGTAAGTGTTTTGGTTTTGTAAATTTGAATACAAGTTTTAAGTGATTTTTCTATTAGAGAGTAAGTACAAGCTTTTTGTGCCAAATAATATTTATGGAAATGTTGACAATATTTTGGTGTACTCTCTGGCACACCCAGAGTCATGTTATACTCGTACTGACTTGCTAAACTTCACCATAACCAAACAACTGTGAACTCATACATTTCATTTAGGTTACCCAACTACTAACTCAAATGGCAGGGATAGTAAATGTACATGGATAGAGAAATCATGTTCTAATTCACTTGCTGCGCATCTACCACAATTTACTTAACAGCGGAATTAATTTCTGGTTCTCGTAACTTTCAAGGTTCAATCGACTATTGGACAATTTCCCACCAAATTTAGCTTGTTCCAGGGACTAATGTACATATTTAACTGTCTTGGTATGACGTAGTTCTGCCTGCATCTTGGTTTCATCTCTTTTCACTCCGCTTACGTTTCCTCTGCCAAATCTCAGTCCCGGCTCGCCAAGCCTGTGACATCGCTACAAATCTGCGTTACGATGCATCGCTTTGTTGTTTGCTTTTGATTTGTCTCTTCTTGGAAGTGGACGTGCGGTTTTATTTTATTTGGAAGTGTTTTTAGCCAGTGTTTTGTTTGTGTCAGCACGTTGTAATGTTAGATAATATTTGTCTCCAATCTGTGAGGTTTTGAGGAAATTGTTTAGTAATAGTTGAAATAATTTGTACTCAATTATGTTGACACTTTAAACTGGTGAGGCTTAGCTGAAAGGGTCAATAATTAAATCAAAACCATTTTTCTTAATCTTGGTTTATTTAGATTAAAGTTTGGATACAAACACATAGTCTACAACCACAATTGTTGATAGAAAACGTATTATATATCCCACAATTAAAACTTCTTTTAAAGCAGGCTTTTAAAGTAACATTTCAAGCTTTAGTTTGCAAGATTCAACTGCAAAACATTGTGCCCGGGTATTCTAAGATCTTTTCATTTCTTTGAGCATTTTCACTTGGAAAGATTTTGAAAGAGCCGAATATTTCCGAAGGTGGTGCTCTGTGATACTCTAACAAGCTTGGTCTTTGCAGCCACTCAATGAAGGCCTATAATCTTGTGTGAAAGCAATTTGGTTTTACACAAATTGTAACTACAGGGAAGACAGTAACGTTTGCCAAATCCAGCAAAATATAAATTAAAACTCGGAAAAATAAAGATAAATTTTAACTTATTTTTTATTTTATTTTTGCTTTTACATATATTTCTTTCCTCTCCGTGTGTTTTTTTTATTTACTTAATAACTCAATATTTATTGAATTAATAGGTTTTAGGTTTTAATTCCCAATGAAAATTGTTTAGGGATGCAACAAAATGAACTAATTTCAAAAAAAAAAAATATTTAATCAAACAGAGACTTTGTGTTGTGGACCTGAAGGTAATAGCATTGAAATTAAAATATTGATTAGTTAGTGATTAGTAGATAGTTAAATATTGAATTATTGAATTTATAAATTACATGTAATTTATTTTTATGTTTGAAAATTTATAAAGAAATCTAACTTAGATCGTCATTTTAAATTTTGATCATTTTTATACATTTTACAAAACACATAACGCAAAACAAATAAACTTTGTGTAGGAAATTATTTTATATAGTTCTTTGTTTAACTGTTTGTTTGATTTATATCACATGTGTTGTATCAGTTCACAGATGGTAAACTGATACAACACATGTGATATAAATCAAACAAACAGTTAAACAAAGAACTATATAAAATAATTTCCTACATTCTGAATATAAATGACAGGTGTATTTGTTTTAATTTAAAAACATCACTACAAATTGAATTGCATAATTATCTCTTCAATAATACTTTTCAAATTATGTTTTACTTGCATTTATGTGTGCTTGCAATTCACTATCTGAACAGTGATAGCATATAATCACGCCGGGAACTCTTTAGACAACAACCAGCCTTTCTATAACGGATTGCCTTCGAATTCATTCTGCCTCTGGTGTTGTCACTCTTGTGTCCACTTAAATGTCCTCCAGAATCATATGGCAAGATTAAAAACTCTCCCATTGCTGTCCCCCTTACCCCCTGGTGTGGAAATGGTCTGGATTCGCCCCTCTATCTAGACTCGTGACCTCGAACTACTAATTCGAACCATAACGTTAGCACCGGCTGGCCGGCAGCCCGACTCGTAAGTAACATGGATTTACGCAAGCATGTTACAGTAACTCGACAACACGACTGTGTGAGTTGGTAACTCACAACCCAAGGTGAACTGTTCCATTGTCAAGGCCAAGGTTCAAGCATTCACTAATAGTGATCGACTAATCGGTGACTTTCGCTTTTTGCCTGGGCGAGAATAGTGATGATCAGTTAGTGTCAACTTTAGCAGGCTAACTCTCAATTAGTGATTTTTTTGTTAGTTTATAGAACAAAATATTTAAAACATTGGAGATTTAATCAGAAATACTTTATTACATTATACATAGTTAAATTAAAAGAAATACATTGGAAACTTGGTTGCAACTTAGTTTTCATCCTTCATGAAAACCCGATTTTTAAGTAAACAATGTTTTTACAAAACTAAATAATTCAAATAGTTTTAAAATAATATATTTGTATGAAAACAGAATAAATAAAGTACATATCTTATACATTTTTTGTTGAAAAGCGAATAACATCAGTTTAAAATAAAAAAGTACAATAAAGTTGATACTCTTCAAGAGTTTAAAAGGGTCTTCCTAGGAGCCATCTGTTCAGCGATGCCTTCTGTTCAACTGTTTTCCAGTAGAGCTCTTAATTGGTGTGGGCAGCTAGTTGAACAACTTGCTACCAGCGTATGACAATTTTTTCTCAAAGAGTTCTTAAAAATATTTCTTTTTTAGTATTGTTTACCTTTGGTTAGATTTTAATCGCATCAAACAATTTTGAGCTTTTTATTTGCTGCCAAATTTAATTTACTGCAGCTAGCATTTTGTAAAAGTGTTAATATCTTAAATATATAAATCCTAATCCAGGAAATGTTTTGCCTCCCGAAAAATATGTGAGTTACTCGTAAATACTATTAATAAAGGTTATTACATATATTTACTTGATTTTAAAGAGAGTTAAAGAGTCCATTCTAATTTTTCTTTTAAAACTCAATAATATTTTGACCTTGATAACCTAGAATGGGAATACTTTGTATCAACTTTCATTACACAACTCTTAAAACTTCAAGTGGATAGAACGCGTTAAATCAGAATAGTCAATTAAGACAACACTTGTAGATTAAGGTAATGAGCTGGCAATGTAGTTGTTATCCTGGGATTAAACAGTGAAGAGTCACACTATGATGATATCGGTGACAATATCTCACAGAAGGTGTTCCATATTTAGCTCTCGCTTATCTAAACTATTCTCTAGTTCTATTTTCAGCCGAGAATTTAATCACTTCATGGCAATAAACAGGGAGTTTCAATGTCACAGCAGTGGTGTACAAGGTTGTTTGCGCTCTTTGTGCGTTTCATTTAGTAGCGTTGCTTTCGTCTTTCTCTCTCAAGACTTTGAGTTTGTTTTTGCTACTTATTGATAGTAGCACTAAAATAGGTAATATCAATGAGTACTCAATTGGGTAGATTAGTAATCATTGGTTATAATGCTATACTGCCGGAGGACTCAACTAAAGGCATTAATTTTAAAGCGCTGATGTGTTTGGACCACTTTTCTAATTAGCGTTTTGTTCACACAAAATTATGTTTAGGTCCATTAACATTCCTCTGGTATACACTGTACAGCAAAAATAAGTGGGTTAACACATTCACTGCGATTATCATGTTAAAACAGAGAAATCACATTTGATTCTGTGTAATAGTTTTGAATACTCGTACACCTGAAACAGTGGATAATGTAAAAAAACAAATGTTAAATAAAATTATGTTTTGTAGTGAAACAGATTGTTCAAGCTCAATTTTACTCAATTTACAATTTATGTTTCATATATTTTAGTTGAAAATGACACTTTTACCTACAGTTGCCGCAAAGTTATAAACAAAAAAGTTACTTTTGTTTCCATGTAACAAGGGCAAAGTGCTCTTTGACATCTGACACAGTGAAAGTGTTCAAGAAAAAGTAGGAACATTAAGACTACTAGATGGTTTGAAAACCACGTTATTTTAAGATAACGTCGGAACAAGAGTAGTTGTAACCTAACTTGTAGAAAACAGTGGAAAAATGAAGTCAAAAGACAATATAAGGAAAAAATGTTGTTAAAGAAGAACTTAAAATGAAAGAGCCACCTCCATCAGGTTAAAAATGTCCTCGGACAGAAGAAAACGAAGGAATCTTGTCTGAACTTTTGAAAAACTTGAGCTGCTTAACCAATGATGATGATGATTCCAAAGTGCAAAATATTTTCCCATTTGGACTTGAGACAATGTTTACTTATTGGATGAAACTGAAATTGAAGAGGTTCATACAACGAAATTGCTTGGGATATACCTTGATAAAGGGTTGACCTGGGAAAATTTCCTCAGGCATTTATGTTTTGAGACAACTTTCAAAATACTGTCCAACTGAGGTACTGATGACGGCGTATTATGGAGTTGTCTACCTACACCTTACCTACGGTTTAGCCTTGTGGGGAGGTTGCTCAAATGCAAATGTTTCTAGGCTTTTCATTTTGCAAAAGCAAGCAATCCGAACAATCGCAAAACTGCATGGGAAGAGTCGTGCAAGCCAGCTTTCAAAAAACTAAAATTGTTGACACTACCTTACCTCTATATCCTTGAAACATGTCTCTTTTTTGGATCCAAGTGTGACCCCGTTAGAGGTAGAGACATACACTATTACGTAACGAGAGGCAGGGATGATTACCGAACTGGGAGACACAGGACGGTAAGTCATGAACGTTTGCCTTCACAGGCAGGAGTTCTATTAGTCAACAGACTTCCAAATTCGATTAAAGGTGCCACTATGCCAAAGCCATTTAAATCTCGTCTCAAAACAATACTAGCTCAGGAAGCATTTTACAGCACAGACGAGTTCATGGCACATAACTGGGAGACCTCTTAAAACTGACAGACAGATTATTGGGCTGGAGTGGGAATAATTCGAATGAATGAAATGAATGAATACCTCTGTATGTCTGAAAGATACTTTGATGTAAATGAATGGAAAATTTTAGATAATCTTAAACACTGACCATTGCGATACAATGTATATGGTTTATGCAATACAAGATTTATTTATTTATTTATAACCTAGTCCCAAAATATTATATTCTGGCAATCCAGCTACTATTTCTTTTTACATGGGCCAGCAAAACATGAGTGGTTAACAGGTGCTTAAACTGTTTATTTTTACAATACTGTACATCTGAACACAACTCCACATGCCAATGATAAATCAGACTTCTTCAGATGAGTTAACTCGCAATGTATGTCCCTGTGTAACTCCTCGACAACTTTTACCTAGCGTTACCGCATCATCATATAACAAATCTCAAGTAGTGACTAAGGGTTCGAATCCGTGCCACATGAGTCGCACACGATACTATCTCACCGTGGTGTGAAGTGTGATGTGTATGTGTGGGGTAAGTAGCAGTTGTAACTATTTCAAGCGTGAGTTTCTCAGAATCAGCTGTAGACTCGTGTGAGGTGGTTGCCAGAAGAGAGACAAGCTGTCACACGCCGGTGACATGTTGACTTTACACGAGAACATCACATGTCTTCGCCAGTACGTTGCCCTGTCGAGTTGTTCTAAGTAGATGTTATGATGTTATATGGTGGAACATGTCAAAGTAATATGAATAGGCTCTTGATTTTACAAAAACGTGCAATATGCATAATGTTAAAACTTAAAACTGGATTGGCATGCTTCAGTAAAAGAAAAATGTCCTGAAATAAATATTTTGACTGTTTACAGCCATTATATCTATCAATGTATGTTATACATTGTCCAAACCAAAGACTATCTCACTGATTGGTGATTTTCATCAATATTTTACTAAAAACAGAAATAATTTTTCAATACCATCACATAGATTAAGATTTTTTGAAAAAAAGACAACATATATAGGAATTAAATGTTTTAATGCTTTATCGACATTATTAAAAAACACTTCAAATTTAATACAATTTAAAAACAATGTTAAAAAATACTTTTTGACTAGACCTTTATATTCCATCAGTGAGTTTTTCTGTTAAACTGGGCCTATATCTTTCTCTTGCCTCTCTCCTTATCTTTATACTAGTAATTAATAATTGTTTGACGCCATTCATTGTATTTTGTACAATATGTGAATAAAGATTAATTTCATTTAATTTAATTTTATTTCATTTCATATGTAGGTCTAAGGAGTAGGGTCAGGACGTACTCCCCTCCACAATTCCAGGACAAATTGTTTAAATATTTCAAAAAATGTGATTAATGTAAAAAAACTCTATTTGAAATATTATTTTTATTTTTAAGGTAAAGAAATTCACAAGCGCTATTGTGAATCCTAGACAGTAGTGAATTTCCTACAGCAGGGTAATTTTACACTAAAAGTGTGCTTTTTAAGGAGCGTTCCCCCCAAAAATGTGGTTTTACACTGTATGTGGTAAAAACTGTATTTATAATCCAATTTCCATTGAATTTAATATGAACATTTGTGACTTAACCCCCAAGGTGTGAAAAAAAAATCAAAATCAATATAATCCATTCAGCCAAACCAAGATGGCGGCAAAAAAGCTAGTTTGGTAGGATGCGACAAATGTTTACACCAAATGAAATCAAAATCTGTTTAGCAATGCAGATTTCTTAGTATAAAACCCATTGTCTGTGTGGGGAAGGATTTTAAAACATTTAATTGAAAGGATAGTTTTTACTATATGCTGACTAAACATACATAAATTAAACTTCAGCCTAACTAGCTCTTAAATCTATAAATTACACATTTATTCCAAAATTAGGTTTGTTTTCACAGTATCAACAAAACAAATGTGTAGCGTTTCAAATAGTTCCAAACAACTTTTAGTTCCCTCTTTTCAGTCACAAATCAAAAACCCACTTTCATCATCTACTTTGAAGAGTGTATAATTGGTTGCCAACTGGCGATTGTTTTAGTCAACATATCAAACTGCAAGGCAAAGTTTACTCACACAAGATAACTCAACGCACCTGTTACACCCTGTATACGAACGAGATGTTCGCTAACCGCTACATTCGTACCTGACTCATTTGCTGTATAGAGAATGTGCACATTCAAACATATCGTAATTAAACAGCTGTGCCAATTTGGCAGTGCACTGACACGCGTTTACTTAATGTTTGTAATGTGTCATTCCAGATTTTTGAGGATTAAAGTTGTGATTTATTTAATATTTATGTTCTTATCGTCTTGTTGACAACATGTAGGAAGTGTAGTAACGTACGTTAGTAGTTGTCTCAAAGTTGCGATATAGGTAATAACTCAAATTTTTCAGTCAATCAAAGAACAATTATTTCTACTAAGATGCATACTTAAAAACTCCTAAACAGTCAGGCCTCAGGCAAAATGTTGCTATTGGTTTAAACTTAAATTTTAATAATTTTACAAAGTACTTTGTGGAGTTGTTTTTTGTGTGTAAATTTTATTTATACTAGTGTTTTTTTTTTATACAACATAGTATATACAGGGTCATCGAAAAAGGTGTACGGGATTTGAAGGTGAAATAAATATGTTAATATAATTGGTAGAGTGTTGATTTTTACATCAAAAGACACAGCAAATTTTAATACTTTTTACGTAATTTAAAAAGTTTCAATGTGAGCTCCCCCCGTTGCACATAGACATCTAGCCGATAGTCAACCTCCCGCCATGTGTTTTGGAGCATTTCAGGAGTCACCGTTGAAATGGCTACGTTGATTCTTCTTCTCAGGACTCCTAGGTGGCCACAAAACAGGAACATTCCTCCCAATCCAACGATCAGGAAATCTGTTGTTGAGAGCTTCTTGGACTGCAGTGACATGGAGCTCCACCCTGCTGGTAAATGACATTTATGCCCTTTTCCCTAATGTATGTGTTCCCTCTAGTTGAAGAAATTGGAAAGGAAAAGGGCATTAATGTCCTTTGAGTCCTGATTTGACACCTTTAGATTTCTTCTTTTGGGGTAACATTTAAAAACTTGGTTTATGCTGAGAAAATACGAGATCTACAGCACCTTAGAAGAAGAACAACGTAGCCATTTCAACGCTGACTCCTGAAATGCTCCAAAACACCTGGTGGGAAGTTGACTATTGGCTAGATGTCAGTCGTATAACCGGAAAGTTCACATTGAAACTTTTTAAATTACATAAAAAAATTAAGATTTGCCTTGTCTTTTGATGTAAAAATCAACATTCTACCAATTATATTAAAATTTTTATTTCTCTTTCAAATCCCGTACACCTTTTTGATGACCCTGTATATATAACTTCAAAAGATTAATTCAAAACACTAGGATTAATTGAAAACAAAAGATTAATTAAAATACATACATTTCAATGATTTAACTTCTATATCCTATTTATTTTATTTATTTATTCTCTTATTAAAAACATATTGTCTGGTATAATGCAAGCTATTCAAAAGTCTAATGTTTAAACTCTAGAAGAACCAACCTCAATAAATCATCAAAACAAGCTCATATTTTTTAAAAATTCAGTGAATTATAAACAAAAAAATTTAGAAATGAATCATACGGTATACCTTAATGTACAATGTTTTTATATGTACAACTGAAACAACTACGTGGCATCACAAACAAACTCTTCTAGACAAGACAGTCAAAGCAGCAGTATTTTGCATTCTCGGGATAAATTTGTCGCCAGACAGTTTCATCGTGGGAAACACAAGTCCAGGTGCTCAGGAACGGTCGACAACATCGTTAATAATCCGCCGAGCCGAGGGTTGTGCAAAAACCTGTTCAAATCATGAATGAAAAGGGTTTGCTAAAAATAGCGTGTCGTCAGCGATCAAATAAACAACCAGTTCTGTGGAAGTCCTTGGCAGCAATGTCAGTGACCATGTGTGCTCCTTGGATTGAAGTTGACCCGTCGCGAGTTGACTGGTGTTACCTAATCAGCAAGCAGATGTTAGACTTCGGTTGTGTTTTGTATTTCAGAGTTTGGAATTCAACTTACTGTCCACTTTGAACCACTTACTCTTTAGGTGCTGTGTGGTTTCCAGTTAATGAATGCAGACGTCAACTTAGAACGAGTCACCTACGCTGTCAACTGTAGAGGTTTAGTCCACCTCGTTTGTTTGTTGGTCAGATTTGTCCAGACTATTTATACTTTACCGGTTTCTTCTCTCCCACTGTTTTGCTCTTTGTATGGAAATGTCCAACAACTACTCTCCAAGAGCTGTTTCACCGCTTGAAATGTTTATCTTGAAGTTTTATTGTTTTGATCTCTTATTTTTCTTTACAAAATAATGTATCTTAATCTTTCAGAATATCTTTTTGAAGGAAAAGACTGTAGATTCTGTTTTGAAGTATTCCAAATAGTTATTGAAAAATATTTTAAGGGCTCATACTGGTAAATCACAATATTTGAAATTAAAATGGCCATGAAGAGAAGAAGTATTGGTTAAAGTACACGGACATAAAGTACAGAATATAATAATATATATGGTGTATAAATAAAGTTTTGAAATAATTCAAAAACACAAATTACACAAATACAAGTTAAATAATATAAGCTAAAATAAAAAGCTTGAAATATGTTTTAATTATTATTGGATTCAAATTTTTCAAGGGAACTTCTGTGTCTTTTTACTTCTACTATACATGCCAATAAAAACTAAAAAGTAGCACTTAGTAAACAAGTTATTGTTAAACTTCACTCACCTTTAGGTTCGAGGAAGAGGAAAGTTTCAACGTCAAATTTTACATGTTATCAAGGGAGTTTTGTTGGTTCAGGGTTCACATGCATGCGCTAGGGGGAGAAACCAACAAAACACCAAATGAAACGGAACGTTAAGTAGGTTTAGCAAACCGACCAGAAAAAAGAAAAAGTGGAAGACTTTATATCTACTGTATTAGTGTGTTCTTTTAGACAAAGAAGAATTTGTGTAAATCTACCTCTTTCACTAAGTAATCTAACTGGTGAGTGAAGCCCAACAATCTAACCAGTAACAATTGTTCCCTCAACTAATTAACAACTTGTCATTCAAACATACAAAAAATAAATTTAAAAATCTCCTAAAACAATCCAAAGTTCCAGATAGGCACATTAGACATCATCCACTATACCCCTTATCCTATTTCCATTTGATATTTCCACTAAATGTTGATTTAAATCTTTGTTATCATCAAACAGATTATTTTTCTTTACTCGAAAAGTAAACAGCTTAACTTTTACACTTTATTCTTACTTACTTATTTCCACCAAATTATTTGTACAATTGCAAAACCACTTGGTAAGAACACGTAGATGCTGTCAGTGAGTTATGTGTCTGTGTCAACCGCAATTTGTTTGCGGACTCGCCGCTGATGAAGAAGCGCCTCGGAAAGGTCGTGTTTGCGCTCAAACATTGTTCTAACATGGTGTGTTTGTGTTTGCAGAAATGTTCTGACTACAGAGCGTCCAAAGTGCCCACCTTCGCGCGTACCGAACCCCCCGACACCCAGGTGAGTAGAGTTTACTCTGTCAACAACTGTGTGTCGTCTCCGTAACTTGCTAGACAAGTTGAGAAACTTCACTAGCTTGGAAGAGAGTAACTTGTCTCTGTTAGGACCTTGATCCAAAGTCAACTTCCATATCATTTGTCTTAATCTTAATCAATAAAATAGGTTTTTAATTACCACCATCAAAATACAACTCAACTCCCTCCATCGTTTAGACATATCAGACCATCACCTGTGTGGTTCGGAAGTCACGTTAAGCCGTTGGTCTTTGTATTTCCATTGGTCATTAGGCTATTAATTAATGACCCATTCTAAGGAAGAGTCGGTCTTAGCTTGTAACAAGACTACACCTCATTACTCATTACTACCACTCATCACACTCATCCTTTACCACATATTTGCCTTAAAAGTTAAAATACTCTCATGAGAGTGGTCGGCATCTCAAATAATGATTTAGTGATTTACAAAAATGTAGTAAGAGTTTATACACCCGATGCTTTAATGCAAAACCATCATTGGTTAAAACAGCCCACTGACTTTGTTATCACTGATGAAACATACTCGTTTGAGTCAAGACACATTATGAACTTAATTGCAGACATTTTCCATTGTTTTGTGACCGGGCCTTGGACATAAACTTGAGCTTGTATCACAGTTGAATCAGATGAGTGACGACACATTACAAACAACAAAACTTAATTGCAGACATTTTCCTTCTTTTCTTTTTTTGGCAAAAAGCTCACACTATTTTTGGAATTTGCAGTTTGATTTATCAGATGCAAAGATTGCAGATTGCAATAAATATTTTCAGATTGCAGATTCTAAAAGGGTTTGAACTTCATGTCACAAATTGATGGAAAGTGCCTGCTGTAAAATATTAACTTGGAAATTTCAAACAAAGGGCATTACTTTTAAACTATTGTTTTAAAGGTTTTGCGGAAGACAATGCCAATCAACTGAAGATTAAAAGGGCATTACAAACACAAAAACAAATCAACACAGATCCTTAGAAGAGAGTTGGGTAGAATCAGGACATACGGAAAACCATTTTATTTGCTAAATTAAAAGTGATGTTTTTCCATAACAATAGCATCTGCTCTACCAGTTGGGCAAATATTGGAATTTGTATTTAAATTTATGTAGAAAAGGTTCGTTACATTTTGTTTCCAAGTTGCCAGACAGCTTTTTTCAAAGGAAAGCTGTAGTTTTTCTATTAATATATTTTGCACTTTAGTATTAGTCTCTTCTATAGTATAACTTTTGTTCCTTTTGCTTTTTGTCAGTTTCTTGGTCTTTTTAACCATTCTATATTCCACCCTTTCAAAACCTTTTTGAAGGAGGAATCTTACTTATTTATTATTATTGTCACACTTAACATTCGGGTAGCATAAATATCTCTTCAAGGAAGTTCGCCGATAGTCCTTGTACCAATATCTTCACTGCCGGTTAATTCATCAACACCAATGTTTAATGCACATGATATTATCATTAATTAGCGGCAGATCAGCTGATAGCGAAAGTACGTATTTGAAATGCGCGTTGAATGCTTCAACGGTGATTTATATTCATGTCATCTGTCGCTAATATCCTTCTGACTAGTTGTGTGGCCTTACACTGTACGTTATAACTTTCTGTATCACTCATACATAAACATAAAAGGAAGAAACATTGTTGATGTTAGGCACTGCTTTATAAACCGTATAAAGTCGGCTTAAATTCTTAATTGTTTGATCTGTTTATAGCCAGCCTAACCTTACCTAATTCAGTCTAATTTTGGACATTGATGGAAGGATTTAAATTAAAATATAATAACTTTTCCTCCTATCAATGTAAAGAGGTGACTGGCCAGCTCAAGCAATAGAATATGAAGCACTGTCTCAGAAAATAAATGGTACAATTTACAAAAACCACCATTTGCTGTGCTCATACTTAAAATCTGGGTTGTTAACTTTATTGACAATGAACTTCCAAGTTTTTTTTTCACCTGGCTTGTACCTCAAAATTCAAAGATTGAAAGCCCTCAAAAATTAACTATTTATGGTATAAATAAGTTGGGAGTTAACTTTCAACGGCTTATTTTACATTTTGGATGTTTACATAATTCCTTGAAATTGTACTTTTATCAGGCCAATAATAAAAAGAACTATGTGTTTATAAATATAACAATAGTTTTTTAAACCATTTTTAAATGAAATTAAATAATGTACATTGAAATAATTTAGTAGTTTTTTTACTACAGCACTCACAAAGTCACAACTTAAAGGATTAAGCCACAAATTAAAGGATCCTTAAATTTACACATTCAATTTTTAGCCTATTAAGATATATAACATGTTTTTTTTATGTATGGAAGTTAGGGCAATTTTGATTCTTTCTTCTACCAAGAAACCAATAAATTGCTTTATAGTAAATAAATAAAAAAATCTTTTACCCAAAATCCCTAAAAACTAAAAAGTATTAAGGCCAGGAAAGAAACTTTAATTTCCTATAACAGCCCAAAGAAGGGTTTCCACATGACATTAAGTAACCTTGCCAAACATATAGACTGTTATCCAGGCTGTATAATTACAGCTTGAGGATTAGCATCCATAACCACCGCTTCTTCTTCACAGAAGGAAACTTTGTAGACGAGAATAGACTAATCACTGTGACTACATTAGTCGGGCTATTCCCGGCGGTAATTAGGCTGTTTGTTTAGTCGTGTAATTGGGCTGATTAGAACTTGTTAAGTCGGACGCTCACGGCTGTGCCAAAAGTGTAAACCGACAGTTTCTGTACGAACGAAGGACCTAGAATCAGACATGGAACCTTGGTCAGCTTGCTTGACAATAATGCTACTAAGGACTACTAAGGATGCTACTAAGGATTTTTGGTTGGCTTTATGTAAGAATTTTCAAAATTTGAAAAATTGTATTGGAAGGAATTT
Source organism: Matsumurasca onukii (assembly GCA_018831715.1). Taxonomy (NCBI): domain Eukaryota; kingdom Metazoa; phylum Arthropoda; class Insecta; order Hemiptera; family Cicadellidae; genus Matsumurasca; species Matsumurasca onukii. Next base: position 15,593,095 of record CM032059.1, read on the forward strand.
GTTTTTTTAATTGAAATGCCATTGGCAGAGCAAGAGAGTCCAATTTTAATACAAGCAAAGTATAAAAGCATTTTCTTCAGGTCATAAACACTGGTTGTGCCAGTCAAAATATGATACCTTCAACTATAAATCTTAGCGCAGGCCACAGTTTCTATCTGAAAAATATTGCTGTATAACAATAAGATGTAGAATGTTAAAAGAAATACGTTTTTGAATCAACCAATAAACTCCAACTTTTGTTTGCAGGTGACAAAGTCGGTGCTGGCGTTGCTCAAGTACTACGACTGGCGTAAGTTCTGCATTGTGTGGGAGGACGAGTGGCGGTCGGTGGCGCATTCTCTGCGCAAGGAGGCAGGCGAGGCGAACATGACCATCACCAGCTGGAACCAGGTAGCGCTGCGTGTTATGAACTAGAGATGAGCATAGTCAGGATTCAAGATTTCCAGGAAGTGGGGACTTTCAAAACAGTGGAAAACCCAGGAAATATCGAGGAATTTTAACTCAGATTTGGGAAAAGTTTGCAACGCGAATCGAGGATTTGAGATAGAGTGTTTTACCAAAACCTTATTAAGTATGTATCGTTATGGTAGAGAGGATTCTTGCAGTCCTAACTTTCTCCTGAATAAAGATACTTTTAATAAATTTAATTTTCATTACTTTGTATCTCTAGTAGTTTTGTCATCAATGATAACACAATTTTAAAGATCCATAGAAGGATGGTATCATAGATCATTGCAAACTGTTATAGAAATTAGATTTTGTTGAAGCTGCTAAGGCCATCTAAAGGTCGTTGGGACCATTAGGGGAGAGTTGCTAAAGCTCATGGGAGTCATGAGATTGTAGGAGTAAGACTTGAGAGATGAGATGAAATGGAATCTGAGGTGGATATATTATTGCGGACGTTTTTTGTTAGGGTTTTTTTACCTAAAGGCGGGACCAGATTATTGATCTTGAAGTCTTGTGTTCTTCTTGTTCACTAAATACCAATGGAAAATGTCTGCAATAAAATTTCAATATGAAAAATTCTACCACCGTCAATTTATGGTCGCTGACAATAAATTTCAAACAGAGGTTGGTGTCTGAGATCGCTCAACTCTAGTATGAGGAAAGAAAGGGTTCTGCGGACGTAAGGAGTAGTACGACTCTCTTAAGATAGCTGTTTGGCAGTATTTTATACATTGTACCATGATCACTGTATCGCAATTTGAAAAAAGGTAAATCAGCCAGTTTGGCTGAATAAGGTGGAATATACGAACATATTTATTTTCCCAAGTGCAGGGTACTTGAACGAACACAGCACTACAGCCTCCTGAGCAAGGACTGCAGTGTCTCACGTGTCACGTATGATTCGCAGGTGCTGAGTATTCACAAGTGCTGTGTGGACAAGCTGGCCTGTTGCTCCAGTAGCTTCTGGTACAACCTGATACTGGACACCCGCAACCTGACCCGCAGTGAGTTTACCTAACCTAACCAACTGGCCACATTCTATATTCATGAGTTTTCAAGAGAAGGTAGATTTTAACTCTGAGACTTAACGAGACGTTTCTGTGGTTAGGCCTTTCCAATTGGGTTTGGGATTGAAATGTGCTGTTGTTCGCTGGAAAATCAGGAACAGGCTTCAAACTTTCAAAGAAAAAAGTGGAATCTCATAATTTTTTTTATTTTTCTTAATTTTTTACTTGGCAGTTTTTGAGAGAATTTAAAAAAGAAACTGAATTCATTTTAAAGATTCAATGATACCATCTTAGATTTAGCTAGAACAGTACGATCTCACTAATCCGGCGCTATATTGGGATCGGAAGTGCCGGTTTAGTGGAAACGCCAAATTAGTCGAGGTTCACTAAAAAGAATCAATTTGCTGGGAATAATCTTTCTTACATTGGAGGATTATTCACAACTCTTAAAGATGATTCAATTTCATTCTTATTCTTCCTTATGTCTGTGAATTCTGACGATATTAACTTATCATCACTTTCTTATCTTTTTAAAATCACTTACTAATTCTCTTTTTTCAAAGTAACATGTTTACGTGTTTGCGATATCTCAGGGCCTGTACTGAACGGAAGCACCGATTAGCAATAAACAACACACACTTTGGTCAAGTAGAGACTTGAAAACAGGTGACTTGTTGACACGCTCACAGCGCCGAATTACTGGACGTTCAGAAAGGCTAACGGCCAGATTATAGAGACTGTACTGTAGTTGAAACTCTTTTACTTCAAAATATACAGTAAAACAATTCTGTTTGTCAGGATCAGCTCAGACCAGGCCTGTTGGGGACAACAAGTAATCAAGAGAATACTGAATAAAAGGGAATAAATTAATAAATAAAAAAGATATTTAACCTTTCCCAAGTTTTATTATAGGTGAAAAACATGAAAAATGCGCATTACATTGTAATTTGAATATATTTATATGATAGAATACTTTAATTCATAAATGTCAAAAGTGCTATTTTCTAGACAGTTACATCAATTTAAATTTTATTTACCAACACGGTCCCGATAATCCACAGTTATAAACCGATAAACCGAGTTTTACTTTATTTGTAAATTTTGCTTGTATGTTTGCAGTCTACGTGTTCCTGGGGCAGGCAAAGACACTGGTGGACATGATGCAGAATATGCAAGCCGACCAGATGTTCAAGAACGGAGAATACATAGTCATCTACGTAGATCTAGTCACTTACTCTCCTAGGGAGGCCTTCAAGTATATATGGGGTGAGTGGTCTCAGCAGTTCTTTATAGATTGTTCTAAAACACAAAGATTTTACATCTGGTGTCTGCGATTGTCAAAAAGTGTGTGTGGTACCGTGTTTTTTAACATTCGCACAACCGGATTTCATCGTTTGCTACAATGGCCAGGAGTAACTATGTTTTTTAAATAGGAAATAGGTTTCTTAAACCAAATAAAGCCAAAGACAAACTGCTAACTGTTGACAAAAAACAATCAGCTCGCTTCTAGCAAGGATCTAAAGTGAACTGATCGATGCTAGAGGGGTCTCATAAATTTGTCCACGGCCCAGTATTGGCTCAAGCCAGTGATTGGATGCCACATCCTTTACAAGCACTCATTAATTGCCTGTCTCTAAAGTGTGATAAAGGCATTCAACACCTGCGCCAAAATTGCTAAAACATTGCATACTCAAGAGATGCCTGAACCCCTAGTTGGAGAAAAGAACCCCGCCTGACAAGTATTAGTGTGGAAGAGGCTTTTTTTCCCCTCCCCCGCCACTTCTCTCACTCGCACAGGTTTTTCTACTAGATCCCTGCTTCAAAACTATCTTATCAGTAATGAGTGGATATATATACTTTCTTGTCAGTATGGTGGGATTAAAGTTTTTATTTCAGGGTGGATCAAGATGAGATTTTCATTCATCCAGACCGCGTTCGGTTCGAGTTGATCTGTATGAACATGGTTGTATTGTGTATACGTGTTTACACTAGCTTGCTTAAGTTAGAAGAGCGGAGATTCATCTTGTATTTGAACAGTAGGTGATACACACATACATACAATTTATGCTTGCCTATGTAGTGCAAAAACGTGTCATCAAATGATATATCAATTACAACCACAAGATCTAAAATTAAGTTGTTACATGACAAGGCATGTATTATTTAATCTCCAAATGAAATAGATTAGATAAGAGGGAGGTAGTTGTTATTTTAGGAAGTGTGAGGTAGATAGGCGACGGCGGTGGAAAGTTTCTGAACAAGCAAGTTTTTGTGTCAACATGTTTAGTGGAAAAACTTGTAATAAGTGATCCGAAAATCTAAATTTAACTATTTATGGTAGCAATTTAGTTCAAAAGAGTGACATGAAATCAATTTTTGCAAGCGGTCTTAACGTTTTAGTTTCTCAGTCTGAGTAAGTATGCTAAAAAGAATAACTTAATTTGAAAACTATTCACTTTGAAATGTGGCGCTTCTCATTTATTTTACAATAAATCAAATCCTAAGTCTGTTTGTCATATCTAATTGATCAATCCAAACTGAGTTCAAAATGTGGCTTTTTAAAGATGTGGTACCCCTCTAATAGGTGAGTACTCTCCAAAAAGTAAGTAACTTTCAAACATCTAAATACTAATTTTGTTAAAATCACAACAAACTCACATACTTATTGAAGTAGTTGTGATTTTAACAAAATTAGTTATATTTTCTAATAAGAGCCACTTCAAGAATTACATCTAAATACTATTAACTTCAAGAAGTATTTTATTATATTTATAATAAAACGTTTCAGATAAGTTTATATTAAGGGGCAAGTTTCGGATATCATTTAAAAGTTCTAATCACTGAAAAAAATCAAATCTCATATGCAATTTTTGTTCTGATATCTCAAAGAAGAAAGTCTTTGGAGGCCATTTTCTCAGTTAGGGTTTATTTAAAATTTTTCTGCACTTCAGAACTTCAGATAAGTTGTTAGGGTTGGAGGTTGGAGTTGGAGGTTGTTAGGGTTAATTTAGAAAGTTCTCCTAAAAAGTCTTAAAGAATTTTGAAACAACAAAAGCAAATAGTCTACTCATGCCTGCAAACTTGATCTCAAACGCCTCTTGACACAAACTCTTACTAAAGTTTGAACATTGGGTTGGATTTAAAAAAAAACACCCTGTATAATTGATTGGTTGAAAAGTTTCATTGGCATAGCCTATCACTGAATCTTACTTGCAGCCTCTCTACTCGTCAATTTTCGCACCAACATAGCTTATCTGAACAACCCTCGTTGTGAACTTTTAAGGATTAGAATATGATTTAGGCTAAGTACACTTGATACGAGAGAAGTTTTTATACCTCACAAAACGTGTATTTTTAAACAAAATAACCAGTAGAACGGTCCATCTATTTCTACATGAATTTTCATCAATTATTGTCACTCTGTCGCCAGATAACGACTACACGCAGAAGTACAAGAGTTGTCACGATGGTGACTTCCTGCAGCGGGCCAAGTCTCTGCTGGTCGTCGTGCCGTCGCCGCCCACGCAGAACTACGAGACGTTCAGCAAGCGTGTGCGCGAGTACAACAGCAAACCTCCGTTCAACTTCCCTCTGCCCTTCTTCCACAACAAGAACTTCCAACAGGTGAGAGAGTCGCATGAGAGCAATGACGCTAGGTTTGGGTGATTAAAAACAATGAACTGGTGTTGTCAAACAGACACAAGATTAACTAGAAAATTAGCCCATTCTTTAAAGTGTTTCAAGGTTTAAACAAGGAGTTTCAACTGGTCGGTTTTAAGCTAGCTGTTTGTTTAATAAAGGAAACAAACCTGCAACTGACAAAAGCCAAAAACACCTTACTTCTTAATTATGAACGAATTATTGCACTACTACTTGCAACTAGCCCTTAAACTTGACCTTAACCTAGCCTTACTGCATTGTCACTGAACAAAAGTGGTCACTGCCAAGACTGAACCTGCCCCAGCGATGTATCGGTAAATATATATCGGTTTTAATCAAACTAATTTGGCCGTAAACATCCTAAATAAGTTCTAGATAAACGTTGAATCTTGTGTAGCCCTACACAGTTTGCAAGGGTCTCACTTTTATATTGTCCTGGAAACACGCCATTAGTCTTAATTTCAAATTGTAATCTGAGGGAACTCTAGGATACTCTCTCTTTGACCAAGACCCGTGGCGTGGTCCTGTAATCCAGGTTCATGGAGGTCAGGTTTTGAGGATGATATAGGTAGGTCAAAAGCGGCTCAGATAGTCTCAGTGATCATCTGATGATAACAGCATCAACTCCCACCATCGTTTAGACATATCAGACCATCACCTCCATGGTTCAGAAGTCTCGTTAAGCCATTGGTCCTTGTATTTCCATTGGTCATTGGGCTATTATTTAATGACCCATTCTAAAGAAGAGTCGGCCTTAGTTTGTAACAAGACTACACCTCATAACTCATTACTACCACTCATTACACTCATCCTACACCACATATTTGCCTTAAAATACCCTCATGAGAGTGGTCGGCATCTCAAATAGTGATTTAGTGATTTGAATGTTTCTTCAGAATCCTTACTTACAAAATAACACACAGATAAGGAAATCTTGGGTAGCAAAAATATCAAATAACAAGTTACTTATGCAAAGTTTTTAGCACACAAAAATTCTGAGAAAAGCAGGAATTATACAAGAGTTTTTGATATAAGGGAAATAATTGTCTGCAAACCAGAAAACACTTAATAATTCTGCCTTCTAACACTGTAAATTGTCGCAGGTGGTACCAAAACGTCGGTGGAAGTAACTGACTCTCTTTATTTGCAATTTCATCACAACTTTGTAAATTTCTATTGAAGCATGGCAGTACCGAACCTAGAAATCAACAACAGTTGTCCTCAAAGTTCGTGAAATATAGGAAATTTGTATTCATCCTATAAACCGTGGATAGACTGTTTTGGTAAGGTAAGCAGACGGCAAGGGTGCTTAACGCAATGCCTGTTTCAGTACATCACCGTGACCGCAGCCAACCTTTATGATTCGGTGCTTCTCTACGCTCACGCTCTCGACAAACTCCTCAAGGAGGAGCCGTTCCTCAGCGAGTCCGTCATCGAGTCTGTTGCAAGTAACGGAACTAGAATAATAGAGACCATCATCCGAAACCGCACCTATGAAAGTAAGTTGTACCTACGGTAAGTGAAACGAAATAATGTACAGTTATTTACTCTGTTTGGTTTCGTAGAGTTGGAACTGTTTGGTAGATGGTTTTGCTACAGGATTGAAGTATGGTTAAGAGTCTGCTGTAAATTTGTTGTTGCTTTTATATTGTAGATTAAATTGTTTGAGTGTCTATTATGTACGCTGTTGAAGCGCCCCTTTGAGAAATATAAAAATAAATAAAATTTTAACACCCTACATCTTTTAAGGGTGTAGTAAAAGGGGGAAGTAAAACTCTAGTTCTAAATCTCCATGCCTGAAGAAATATAATACCTGATTAAAATCTAAACAATACTTGAACTGAACATTAATTACTTTGTTTTAAAGAAGAAAGACATTTCCAAGTAAGCTTGTATTTCTGGGAGCTAATCGATCATATGATAGGTCAGCAGTATAAAAGTCTTCTCCTCTGATAAAATCGTCTAAATCAAGAACATAGCAAGCGTACTAACACCATTAGGTTAAGCACTAATTTCTTTCAACTCGTTTTTAACTCAAAATGTTACACCAGTAATATGGTAGTGGTAGTCTTCTATCTCACTACCTTTGTCACTTTGAAATTTGAAGCTACATAATTTTATCACTTACTAAAAATATTTAGTTATTTTGATAAACGTTACTTTTGATCAAATCCTAAAGATCAGTTTTAGTTACTATGTAGTTTTTGCTACACTGTTCAGCAAATTGCGTTCGTGTTTGCAGGCATCACGGGTGCTAGGATCAAGCTGGACCTGAACGGTGACTCGGAAGGCAACTTCTCCGTCGTGGCATTGAAGAAGCAAGACTTCTCGATATCCTTCGAGTCCCACAACTTCACCTGCGACTACTTCTTCCTTCCCGTCGGCCAGTTCCAGCAAGGTGATCTGCTTCCAGTAAGTAGATTACAGTATTGTATGAAAGTATCGGTTGATTGTTATATTTACACCAACAGCTGCAGCCTAATTACTGCCAAGTATGTTATTGCCTTTTACTAGAGGGCTGTTAGATTTTGGATTAAGGGTGCATTTTTTCTCACTAAGATTTACTACACTCAAAAACGTGGGATGAAAAAAGGTTGAAGGTCATGACGGAGTTTAGAAGTCATTTGGAATTTGTGATCATCATGTAACATGCAATTTACGTGAAAATGGGTCAAAATCTAGTGCTCAAATCGGATAATTAATGGTCCTGATCCAGAAATAATGAGCCAGAATCCTGATGATGAGCCAAGATGTGGCTTACATAGGTGCCGCAGGGTTCAGTTCTAGGTCCCACACTGTTCACTACAGTTAGAGTAACAATGTGTGCTGTGTGTGCGGGTTGCAGGAGTACAAGCTGAACTCGCCGAGTCTACAGCCGGACTGGGCTGGTGGCCAGAAGCCTGACGACGAGCCAAGTTGTGGCTTCCACAACGAACTCTGCGCCAAGGACGACTCCGAGGAAGGTGGCATCATCATCGCCGGGCTGCTGGGACTTGTGCTGTTCTGCTCTAGGTCTGTATACATCGGCATAGGTTTAAAGTTATTCTTATCTCATGGCATCCTTCTTACAGACGGCTTATTTCATACAGTATTCAAATCAAATCAAATCATCTTTATTCAAAAAAGAACCAGAGTACATGAATGGTGTCATCGCATACATTAACTTACAGATTTCAAAAAGACTTACTATAGCTTAAGTTATCTAAAAAAGATATTTTAAGAAACTTACTAAATTATTATATTATACAATTTAGTCAAGGTAATTTTACTATTAATCTAAATTATACATTCTGTACAGTCTGTATTGTTAGGGTAGATGTTAGATTGAAGGAGTCATAAAAGAGGGACTAGATTAGGGTGAGGAATGTGACTGGGATCGGCTAACTAGATCATCATGAGAGAAAGTATCAAGCAAGATCGCTGACAGCCACTCAGGGGACTCTAACCCCAAGAATATGGAAACTGGAGAGGCTTTGCAAAGCTTTACATTCATATGTGATTCAACCTCCCCTAGTTTAACATACGGACAGCTAGAAAGCTGCCCAGCAATTGTACAAACCAACCTGTTTTTGGTGTTCCTCAAATTCTAGACGAGTCAAGATAACATTGCGAACGGTATAAAGTCCTGATTTTGTCGCGAGCTCTAGCGGGAGCCAACAATGGGAATCGCCGCAAACGGTGTCAAAGTTGTTATTTCACCGCAGGCTAGCAAGAGTCAAGACATCGTCGCGAATGGTACAAAAAGTCGTGGTTTCAACAAAATAGCCGAAATGGGTGGGAGCACCTATGACTATGTTAAATTAGCTAAATATGGGAAATCAGCAAAATTTACTCGGGAAAATACAGGAATTTTGTTTTTATTGAACGCTGGACACTCTGTTATGGAGCATGTTCAACATACGGACAGCTACAATTATATAAACCAACCTGTTTTTGGTGCTCCTCAAATTCAATGTTTTTAGAGAGTCAATTAAACACAGAGGCAAAACTTCTACTACTTGTAATATTTTGTGTACCTACTAGTCTGCTTTTTTCCTACTCTTATCTACTTTCACGTAGCTAAACTTATCTTTTCTTTAACTTGGTTGTTGGTTTTGCAGTGTGCTTACGCTGAGTATCTACCGCAAGTGGAAGATCGAGCAGGAGATCGAAGGTCTGCTGTGGAAGGTGGATCTGGACGATCTGCTCAGTTACTACGGCAACGACATCGGAGCCGTGGCTTCACCCAGTAAGGTACATTCCTAGACGTAGCCTTCATTCTTAGCCTCCCATACCAGGTACAATGGGAAAGTGTCCACCCAGCTTTACTAAATTCCAGTTTAGTGTTATGCAATACTGTTTGGTACCATGCGCGACTGCAGAGCTCATCACTCCGGTGACGCGGTTTTTATCCCCACAGTTACCACTTGCAATATGTTAAACGACTAACTGACTGTGCAATAACGCTAGCTAAAGGTTGAAGAGTAGAGAGAGCGTTGTGAGGTCAGGACGAAAGCAAAACCCTTCAAATTGACACCTATAACGTTAACAACACAGTACAAAAATAAAATTAATACAAACAAATTTTAACATAAGGCTAGCCAGCACACTGATGTCACAATCTACTGAAGGGTGGCTTAACGGAGGAACATGTTAGTATTGAGTTCTTTGTCAAAAGTGACTAATTCTCCTAAACATTGGTGTATTGTTGTTATTTATTATCTGCCGTAGAGTATTTGTGGCCTGAATTCCTTTGATTTTTACTTTCATGTTTTCTCGTTTCCCTTCTTAGAATCGTTTCCCGACTCCCCTGGGTGCCGCAACCCACCGGTTAAAAGCTTGATAGCACCTAACATCATATAAAACCATAAAAAAGTCTCAAATCAAGAATCATTAATTAGTACTTTTGTTTACTTAATTAAGCTTTTTAAATAATACCATCCTGGCTTTTATTTTTTTAACTGTAAATTAATCTAATCAAAAATACATAACTCATATTTTTATTCTGCTTTTTTTATAAATTAGATAAGTGAACAAAACTTAATTTTATTCATTGAACAACAAATATTTTTTGGTTGATAGATTCCTATACCATAAAAGTGGATAATTCTCCTAGAGAAATGTTGATGTATGTGTGCACACTGTATGAATGGCTTGTGCCGTAGACTAGCCTGGCGAGTGCAACATCGCTGGAGTCTCGGTGCGGGGGCCAAGTGTTCGCCACAACGGGGCAGTACCGTGGCGTGGTGGTGCGCATCAAGGAGCTCAAGTTCAGCAAGAAGAAGGTGAGAACATGCGACAAAGCTTACCATGTCATCAGATCTGTGGCAGTTTGGTATTCCGCACGACTCTGGAAGTCATTTGTAAAGTGACTAGAAGGTCCTTTGTAGGCCTGATTTCAACTCGTTAAACAAGACAAACTTTTTTTGTTATGCTAAAAATGACAAAGGCAAAATTAATTTAGCTTAAATAACTGAAAATCTATTTTTCAACAATTATATTAGGTTTTAAAGAGAATGTATACATTTTAAAGAACATAACAGTAAAAAGAATCAAAGTCCACATTAGTTGAAAAAAACATACACTATAAAATCAGGGTACTTAAAAGTTTACTGTAATTAGATTTTCACAAGTCATTAGACATAAAAATGAAATTCATTAAAAGTATCACAGATTGGGGCCTAAGGGTTTTATTTTAATTGGCAGTTTAAGAGTCAATGGAGCCAGTTTGGAGTTGATGAATTTTATTGATTTTGAGGGTCTGGAACTAAATATTTTGTCAATATTTTCCAATATTTTTAGGGGAAGAAAAGTTGGCCTCATGAACGAGCCTGAAAGTTTCAATTATTTTATTTACTTTTGACATTTTTCCTCAAGTTAATTTAAACAATGTGTTTCTACAATTCTACTTGTTTTATATTTTTGAATGCTGGGAATCCCAAATGTTGCTGGGCCAAACATTACTGAATTTTCTCTTCTCGGCAAAGCTGAATTAGAGACACTAGATTTTACTAATTTTTTAAATATTTTATTAATGCTAAGAAAATGTTTTAAGGTACAGGTTAGCAGAGTAAATTGTTACTTACCCATTTGTATTTTTATGAAACAAACTATCAGTTTATCCTCAACACATTTACTGATGAAGTTTGAATGTTCCAAGGACGTGACGCGAGATGTGATGAAGGAAATGAGGCGGCTTCGTGAAATCAGACACGACAACGTAAACTCCTTCATCGGTGCCTCGGTTGAACCCATGCGCATCCTTGTCATCACTGACTACTGCTCCAAGGGTAGTCTTTACGTAAGTCACTCTCTCTCTCTCTCACTTTCTTTGTTGTACTGTTGTTATCTAAGACATTTTTCAGTTTTGGCACTCAAATTATCAAAGTACAATTCTCTTTTAGTTGTAAATTCTTAGTACTATTAATAGTCGTTGCATTATCAAACTTGAATTTTTGTTGTTTTTTTTCAGGATATTGTAGAAAATGAAGACATTAAGTTGGACAAAATGTTTATAGCTTCACTAGTCAATGATCTCATTAAGGTAAGATGGAAAATCTAGTTGATTTTAAGTTTAAGTTGAATCTTCCAGTGCAAAATTTTCATGGCAGATTCTGTAATTCTGGATTTGATGGACCCAATTTGGGGTTACAATAATATTTAAAGTCAAGGTGTTGTCGCAAACACTAACCGCACTGATTTGATTTGTGGCTGCGAATGATTGCGGAGAGGGCTGACTGGGATGGGAAAAATAATGGAACGAATTAGTAGTTTTGGGCAATATCTACTATCGGATTCAAAAAGCAATATACTCGAGTTTGAGCGGGCGCTGTATGCAACTCAGTGAACGTAAAATTATGGCAATCACATCAAAATTTCCACCGTTTAATTCTACGTAAGGACATATAAGTCAATTATTTTTAAAGCAAAAAATATTTTTTTCCAGGTATGAAGAGTCTAAAAAAACACGTTTTTGCGGTGTATTCGGACTAAGGATGAACTTTGAAAATTTCTACAGCCTTTAGTTTTTGTTGTAGTGCAATGAAATTTGTATCCAATGTAGGTTATACAGTTATGTAACGAGTTACTAAGTTTTACAGTGTTAACAATTTTTTTTAAAAAGTTGTTGTACATTTTATGAACCAGTGCAATCTTGAAGCGGGTGGTCGAGAATCCTGCGTGGCTTAAAACCGCAATTAAAAGTTTAGTTTGAATAATTTATCAGAATTCAACCAATATTTTTATGTGATTTTATAATGTGATATAAACAAATGAACGCAAGCGCCGAGTAAATGATGCGGCGGACAGACAGACACGCCGGGGTGGGAACCGGTACATCTCCGTGTTTCGCTGTTGCCATATTGTGCAAATGCACAACACGTTCCTTACACCAGGTTCCATACATATAAGGCTTTGCTTAAGAATTAAAAACCCGAAGCGCTCATCAATTTCCTAAACACTCATGACTCTTTGATTAACCGGATATCTCTTATCGTTCAACTGTTCACCTTGAGCGCGCAAAAAACAAATAGCACCTTTAAAATCAAAGAAATTTCTCACTCAGAAAGGGCAGCAGGCATCTTGTGTAGATTCTCGCAGTAAGTTAGGACGGAAAATGATCAAAACAATAACTTTGCACCCTTTATGAGGATTTGTAAGTGGACAAAATATTTACGTGGCCAGAAAGGTACCAAAAGACGAAGGTGGGTAGATGTTAATAACCTCAGAACATAGCCGTTCTGATTTTCTATAGTGCAGTGCCAGGATTGACAGGCAAAAATAATTCCCTTAGAAATTTTTTAGGAAAAGGGTGCAAATACCGACACGGGAATGTCACCGCATAAGCAAGGGGAAGGAGGGCGTTGTCCTCAGACCACAGTCCAACTGCATGACGGGCAACACAGCCCCGGCGCGTCTGTCTGTCCGCCCGCATCATTTACGCTCCGGCGCACTTGCACGTTCATTTGTTTATATCACATTATTAAATCACATAAAAATATTGGTTGAATTCTGATAAATTATTCAAACTAAACTTTTAATTGCGGTTTGTTTAAGCCACGGCGCAGGATTCTACGACCACCCGCTTCCAAGATTGCACTGGTTCATAAAATGTACAACAACTTTTTAAAAAAAATTGTTAACACTGTAAAACTTAGTAACTCGTTACATAACTGTATAACCTACATTGGATAAAAATTTCATTGCACTACAACAAAAACTAAAGGCTGTAGAAATTTTCAAAGTTCATCCTTAGTCCGAATACACCGCAAAAACGTGTTTTTTTAGACTCTTCATACCTGGAAAAAGATATTTTTTGCTTTAAAAATAATTGACTTATATTTCCTTACGTAGAATTAAACGGTGGAAATTTTGATGTGATTGCCATAATTTTACGTTCACTGAGTTGCATACAGCACCCGCTCAAACTCGAGTATATTGCTTTTTGAATCCGATAGTAAGACCAATCTGTGGTCATGAACACTAATGGGTTCTGAATGCTGATCAAGCAATACTGGGGGTTGAAGTAGTAGTGGTTGATAACGGAGGCTCAGAAACGTTTGTTGAAGTTCCAGGTTATGCCCTCTGTGTTGATTACGTGTTTTTATTACCGATCTGAAGGTTTCAGGGCATCCTACTACAAAGTGTTGAATAATCTCTAGTTATCACTGGTATCGCTAGTTGACAGACCCGTGTGATTGCAGGGTATGTTATATCTTCACTTCTCTGCGGTGATGTGTCACGGGAACCTCAAGTCCAGCAACTGTGTGGTGACGAGTCGCTGGGTGCTGCAGGTCACTGACTTCGGTCTGCATGAGCTGCGGCAGTGTGCCGAGAGTGACAGCATTGGCGAGCACCAGTATTACCGCAGTAAGTATCCCTTCTTCCTGTCCTCGGTCAAATAACTTCAAGCCACATAAATCACGACACATAACTTTCTACAACTTTATTTTGACCATTAATCTATAACTTGGAATAGTTCGAGGGTTTTGAAGCAAGATATTCTTTAAATACTTTTTGTATACCTCTAATTGTACTTCATCTACTTTGGCTACTTTTCTGCTACTTCAGTTACTTTGAAGTATACTTTGGCTTCTTCAGTTACTTTGAAGTATACTTCAGCAACTTTTAAGCACACGGTCTACTTCGACTATTTCAATCTACTTTGACCACTTCAATCTACTTCAATTCTACTTTAGCCACTTCAATCTACTTCAATTCAACTTTGGCTACTTCAATATACTATAGCTACTTTAAAGTATTCTTCTACTACTTCAGCTACTTTAAAGTATTCTTCTACTACTTCAATTCTACTTTGGTAACTTTGAAGTATACTTTAGCTACTTCAGCTACTTTGAAATATACTTCAGTCTACGTTGGCTACTTCAGTCTACTTCGGCTACTTCAGTTTACTTGAAATATACTTCAGCTTACTTATAATATACTTCATGACCACATGTTCACCTACTTTAATAGTGATGTCTCCCTTGTTTTTTGCATCACCATGAATGTGGAAGTTTTCAGTAGATCGGTCCCAAAGATGGGAAACTTTGAAATGTTAAACCATTTAAAAGGTTGGAATCCCCTTAGAATAACAAGTTGTATGTCTCTAGATATGCTGTGGAAAGCTCCTGAGATTCTGAGGGACTCTCACGCTCCGGTCACAGGCACTTACAAAGGGGACGTTTACGCTTTTGCTATCATTCTTCACGAAATCATCGGCAGGAGAGGGCCTTTCGGTGCTTGCGGCTTTGATGAACCTTCAGGTGAGCATGGAGTGTTTAGTAAATGGAAGAAAATGTTGAAGACTTTTTTTGGGTTGAAAAAATTGGTAACAAATATTGCTTTAATTTGTAGACTTGTGTTGGTGTTGAGATTTGCACTATATTTTTACAACCTGAGATCAATAGTCTATTTTGTTCGGTGGTCTATTCCCTTATTGTTCATCCCAATCAATGATAACTAGACGAGCTTCTATGTTCTCCGTTTTATCTTAGATTAAAAAGGAACCAATTATTTTATATGATGTAATTTAGAAATGTTTTAATACGTTTTAGCTCCAATATTCTGGTTCTGTTTAAGATAAACAGACAGTTATTTTGTTGAAACTAGGCCAGCTATCATTGAAAAGAAGAAGTTTTCTTGTCTAAATTGTCTATATTCAACAATTACTGCACGCTTTAACCCCACTTGCTTCAAGATTGATATACGTTGACAGAAATCATCAAGATGGTAAAGCGTGTACCCGCGGCGGGTGAAGCTCCGTTCCGGCCCAGCCTGGAGCAACTGCGGGACTGTGAGGCGGGTGAGGACTACGTGCTGAGTGTGATACAAGACTGCTGGGCCGAGCAACCTGACATGCGGCCCGACTTCCGCAGCATACGCAGCAGGCTCAAGAACATGCGTGAGGGCAAGTGAGTATGCAATGTGGTGGAGTCAGGAGTCCTGGTGTTTTCAAACGCACGGCAAGGAACAAGGAAGCCACACCACTCGCGCCCTCCAAGCGTTTAGAGTTCCGCTCGTAGTTACCCCGACTAGCGTTCACGCATTTGTTGTGTATTTTTTACTGTACTGTAACTTCCATAGTATATTCTATTCATCCCCAAATTATCTAATCCCCCAAAAAATGAGATTTACTCAAAAATATTGAATATTTTGGGACTTATCCCTGTTTACCATCCAGGTCAGGACCAAATGGTGATTGTTCTAGTCACCCAGAAAATGAGATTTACTCAAAAGTCTTGAATTATTTGCAACTTATCCCTCCTTACCGTCCAAGCACACTGAACGAACGGTGATTGGTCTAGTCAATAGCAGAAAAGTTTTTAAACTCGTTTATAATATTCTGAGTGTCCATAAAGTTCCTGACACTTTTTCACCTTGACTAGTCAACTCTAAAAGAAGAAAGATAGATATATTTATCCCGATGCATATAAGATGCATAGGAAAACAAAACATTTAAAAAAGAACAAATCAAATAAATAAATAAACCGAGGAAAACAAAGATTATCTTCACATATTTCTTCCATCAAGTATTCACGTGTGGAGTAAAAGGTCTTCTCCAAGAGATACTTTTTAATTTTGATGCGGAAAGAAAAATAATATTTATTAAGAACACCATCAATTTCCATCTTTGCTGAAATTTGGTGCATCCACACTGTGTATTATTAACACTGTAATAACAAGTAGATGAGGAAGCGTGTAAAAATAAATAAATAAAAACCCTGTGAACATTTTAGTGCTTTGATCTGATTACGGCTTTGATTTTACAACACTGTTTCTGCTTTATCGCTTCCAGGCAGAAGAACATAATGGACCAAATGATGGAGATGATGGAGAAGTACGCCACCAACTTGGAGGAACTAGTCAACCAGCGAACAATGGAAGTGTACGAGGAGAAACGGAAAACGGAGGACTTGCTTCATCGAATGTTACCTGCGTAAGTGAATGTGCCTCTTGGCTTGGTTTGGATTTAACGATTTTTGCTCCCTAGTTGACTGAGCAGACTGTATATTCCCACACGTTAGGCTGTTTTCAGGTTGGAGCCTTTGCAGGTGGTCTCAAGAATTCCATGAGTCAGGGATGCACTAGCGCTCCTGATGGCAAAGTGAGTAAGTTTCAACATATGTGCAACTGTACCATTCTGAGACTCTGGTCCATATTGTCTAGTTTTACAGTGACAGGCTCAAAGCTGCGGTTTCCTCCAGAGGTGCTCCAGTACAATACCAAAACGAGAGGGAGTCTATTGTAGCTTGTTAGGCTTATCTCATTCGTTAAGGCTTTTTACTCGTTTTTATCTTGTAAATGAATCATTTAAAAGCAAAACACTATATATTTCAGCAAAGTTATTTCTGTTGGATTAACATTGTTGTGAATGTTGACAACTCTCATGTGTTTCAGGCCGGTGGCTGCTAGGCTGACTCGAGGGTTCGGGGTGGAGCCAGAATCGTTTGATCTAGTCACCATCTACTTCAGCGACATTGTTGGCTTCACTCAGATGTCTGCAGAGAGCACACCGCTACAAGTAAGATACACACTCGATACATCACGTAACTTTGGCCAAGCTTTGCTTTCATACATACAGTAGTAGGATCAGAATATTCACAACTATTAGTCCTTTTGAATCAGGACCTTTGAATTTAGTCTGTGAAGGGATGGAAAGGAATGGGAAAGTTTCTTGATTAATATTTCTTATATTAAGTAGTCAATCACATAGAATTTTAATGCAATGTTTTATTATAAACCGTTCTCCAGTTATTTTTTTTTATTTAGAAAGTCATGAAAAAGTCTTAAGCTAAACTTCTTCAAAGAACCATCGGAACAAGTAGCTGATAACTGATATCAGCTTAGTTAGAGAACTGACCCATTCATAATTTCCAATCACTTCTGTAATTTATTGCATAACCTCAGCAAATTAATTACTTACTATAAAAACAAGAAGATTGACAGATCACGTACAATAACATTCCCTTTGATTTTCACACTGTGTATATTTTGTAGGTTGTTAACTTCCTGAATGATCTGTACACTCTGTTTGACCGAATCATCAAAGGTTACGATGTTTACAAGGTAGAAACAATCGGAGATGCCTACATGGTGGTGAGTATTACATTTCACTTTACTTTTCATGGTGATTCATAAAGCGTTATCAATTAACTCTTAAATTTTCCCAAATGATTACCTGCAGGGAAATTAAGTTTTCGGTTACTCCACTAGTATCAGACAGAGCTGAACAACAATTGCAGGTAAAAGCGGTAAATTAATAAATCAATCACAAGAAAAGTTACTAAGCAAAATTTGAAATACCAGACAGCAGCTTCAGATGATAATTTTGTTTATTTTTGAAAAGTGGTAAATGTGGATAGGGTTCAAATTATGAAGTCACCCTGGGATTCTTCCATACTTATCCATACTGTCTTGTCGTTCTAAATTATAAATTGAAAAGTTCCTACAAACTACCTTATTAGCCAAAAAATTCCGCCCTCTTGAAAAATCCTGTTTTTGGGGCATTCCCACCCAATTTCCTTGCACACCCCTATTGAAATAGACTTCTTCCGCTAAAGCTACATGAATGGTTGGGTTCCAGGTGTCCGGACTGCCGATCCGTAACGGAGACAGACACGTCGGAGAGATCGCCTCCATGTCCCTGGACCTGCTCGGAGCCGTCAAGAACTACTGCATCGCTCACCGACCTGACGACGTGCTCAAACTCAGGATCGGAATACACACCGGTCGGTAGTTCAACCTAAGTAATTTAGAAATATGTGATGTTCTTTCTATCTTAGCTTAGCAATATTTTGTTGGAGATCAAAGATAGGCTATCAAGTGTTTAAATAATTACAGCAAATTGAAGCTATAATAAACCCCAATGATATTAAGTACTTACAAAAAAATTTTTGTAGAAACGCCAAATGAGTTTCTTTTTTGTGGAGTTTGTAAGTATTAAAGAGATTTGTCACAAGACGCAGACTATGTTTAATCTCAAGTCAAATTTTATTAATTAGTTTTTGAATACTAATTTCATATCTGTGGAGTCGGTTATTGATGGGTACCGAAATTCAAAACTCAACCTAATTTGGTTTTTTCAATAGAGTTGATGTGGTAAAAATTGGATATTGACTGTTTTAAGACTATTCTTTTCAAAATGTTACAATCAAACATTTCCTTTAGAAGTTGCTCATTCTGCACAGCTGTGAGCATAATACAATATAACTCAACATTGTTGTTGTACAGGTCCAGTGGTGGCGGGAGTGGTGGGTCTGACGATGCCGAGATACTGCCTGTTCGGGGACACAGTGAACACGGCTTCGCGCATGGAATCCAACGGTTTGCCGCTCAAGATCCACATCTCGCCCCAGTGCCGCCAAGCCTTGCTCAAGATTGGGGGATACGAGATGGAGGAGCGAGGCATCGTCAGTATGAAGGGCAAGGGCGAGGTACTCACCTACTGGCTGACAGGCGCTTCGGACGATGCCATCAAGCGCCGAGAGGTAAGCATTAGCGCAGTCTAGCGTGAACTGTGCATGCATGCATATAAGTTCAAGGCTGAGCTATACCTCTCTTGCCAGGCTCTTGTTTGCAGAGGGTTTCCTGTTTTTTTGTGAAGTTTAAACTTGTCTTTGATTGGAAAACCAATACTTTGTTTAGTTTTCATTCCATTTCATATTTTTATCATATGAAAAATTGTAGAGAAACTGTTAAGTTTGATTTATATAATTAGCTAAGAAAAAAAAGATTAATCTCTCTGATAGATTGAAAGTTCATAATACGGTGATCAATTACAAAATTGTTTATCTCGTAGGCTCTTGACAATGGGTAGAATTTCACGACTTCCCAAAACATAGGAAGTAGTTCTCTCCTGAAATATCAGAGAAATTGGAGAAAAGTCCAAGATAAACAGTTTTCTAATTATTGCTTTTAATGCTTTATAAAATAATTTTGTGGAAAATTACAAAAGTTAAGAATGTAGGTATTTTCATAAAGTTTGAAAATTCTCGACTAAGTTTAAATTCTATCAATGGCTTTCTCATGGAAACGCTTTGAAGCACTCCTTTCATAGCCTAACTATTATCCGACAGATGAAAGTGTGCTGTTTTGCTTCTGGCAAAAGCAGTATGATATATATATAATATATGATATATATCGGAGGTATGATATCCACATTTGGGTATTATTTACCTAAGAATACATTTAGTACAAGGGCATTTCTTTGTACTAAATAGGAAAATTTGTCATTTGTATTGAATGGTATTTAACTTTTAAACCTAAAAAAAACAGAAATTTGGCAACCGCAAAATGTGAAAATGTGATGACTTTTCTGGATGTTTGCTCTGACGCTTTTGCATAAAATGATTGATTGTTCTTACTCAGTCCAACTTGTATTGTGACTTTCTATGGTTTTGTTATTTTTATGATAGTTTTAAATTGTTGTTTAAATCCAAATGTGAATGAAACACATGAAAGTTTTAAATTTTGAAAGCTAAGAACAAACAAAAAATATTACAAAAAAAAATATCCGTACGGTGCAAGAGTGGTCACATCATGGCTCATTCTTTTGACTTAAAAAATCAAGCTAGAAATTTATTTGGAAATACATTTAATTGGTAAAGAAAGTTACATATGTTTACTAAGTTGGTTTTCTTAGAAAAAAGTATTTTTTAGCCTTAAAATTTTTTTTATACACCTCATTCAACCATAGTTCAAAATATTTGTCAACTAACTTATGCCATAAAATGTAATTTGTTTTTTACCATGTGAGTTTTAAGCATGCTGACATGTTTTATGTAGTGTTTAATTAGTAGTGTTTTCTACTGCTTTAGCATTATTTCCTCTTGCCAAATAGTTTTACTTTGTATGAATAAAGTAATTAGAGTTCTACTGTTCATTTGAACAATATTTTCTTGCGATTTCTAGACCGAGTCCAACATGCATCTAACAGACAATGGACAAGACACAGTGACTCTGTCGGTAAGATATTTTCTCAAAATCAGCACCTTTCCTTGCGGGATTCACACCCTTTTCAGGAGACCTTCATTTTTCACTAGATACTGTCTTTGGAATTGTGAAATAACACAGTAGATTTTTAGGGTGAAGTTGTCTTAGGCTTTCGCGGCTAGTGTCACAACTATGATTGAGTTCTTCCGGTTCACACCACTTCAAAACGTCATAATTCATAATAATTAGTTTGAGATATTTCCGTCTTGCTGTGGAGTTCCATCTTTAGTCACTGATACCAAACTGAGCTACTGTACTTGCTGCCTGCTATCCTATTGGTGGCCACCATCATAGGATATGACACTATCAAAATGACTTATTATGATGTTTTGAGGTGGTGTGGACCAGCAACTAGATTATAGTAGTAAATGTTGAAAGTTGAAACTAGTGTTTTATCAGTTAGTTAATTGATTTCATACTATTTAATGACCTGCGTAGGGCCACTTCAGTGAGTTTAAGGAGTATTTTTTGTTATTGTTATGTCTTCCTTTTTAGAAGTTGACTGTATTGTGCTGTTCTAATAATCTGTCAGAAATGACTAAGATCTTTAATACACTCACAAAATTAAAAAAAGAGTACAAATATTAAAAAAATATGTAATGCTTCCTCTCTGTTTATTATGATTATTTTACAATTTGGCTTTTTCTTGCCTAATTTTGAATTTAGAAAATTGCAACAAAGCTTATTATTAGATGCTAAGGCCAACATAAGTATTTGAAACTTACGATTTTAGGAGTATCTAACCTCAGTAACAAATGTTTTGGTTTGTGAGGATCTTGCGTTGATTGTGTGTTTGACTAAAGTGTATTTGTTTTTTCTTTGCATGTTTTGAGTTTTGATTGTTACATCAAACTGTTCATGCGAGTTCCACAAGCTTTTTTATTTTGATGACAATTTAGTAATTGTGTAGTTGATATGACAATTAGTCTGAATTTTGCATTTTTTGATGAAATCTTAGGTTTGGAAATTAATAAATTATGTTTAATGAAAATCTTGGCGGTTGTAGTAAGCCCAGCTTGATAATATTTGTCACATAACTGCTTAGAACAAAGATAACCTTTCACGTTACCAAGGCTTTATTTAGCTTCCAAACGTTCCAAAATACAAACTAAAAATAGTGTTAAAATTTTGCAAAATTAAATATTTTATTATATTTGTACCACTAAAATTACAATGAGGAGCCAGCTTTAGAACATTTTGCAAAAGTGTGTACCTTAATTCAGGGAAACAGACCAAACCAAACCTCATTACGTTATTTATTTCAAATGTAAAACATTCTTAATGTTTAACAGAGTTAGAAGATGAGACTATCTATGGTTTCATTTTTTCTGAACAAAATCACTTAGTATACGAGGGTCGTTCGGAAAGTAGTACCCGTTTTAATCTCTGTGTTGTCTATGTGCTGACAGATGATTGAATCAAAGTCAGCTGGTTTTAGCATCTTATTGGTCAGCTGTTTACTGAATTTCGTTTCAATACAACTCTTATTACCGTGTTTGTAAACATACAAAATGGAGAAGAAAATCAATAACGCCGCCAGTTGTGAATTGAGATCAGTTATTCTATTTCGAATGAAAAACATGCGCCAAGTGAAATATACCGCAAAATTAAATCCGTGTATAGTGAAGTGAATGGATGAGTCAACTGTGCGACGTTGGTGGCGAAATGTCAATGAAGGCGCTCAGGATGAGGAGCCAAGCGCCCGAAAGTGTCATCATGGTAACGCTTGTTGAATCTGTTGATGCGTTTGTGCAAAAGGATCGGAGATTGACTTTCGATGAAATTAGTGAAAATTTTCCAAATGTTTCACGACTATCATTTACGAAGTCCTTACAGAACAGCTCAAGTACCGTAAAATGTGTGCTAGGTGGGTTCCGATAATCACAAATTGAAACGAACGGTTGCAGCGCTAAGCTTTTCGGGGCGCTATTCGAAAACGACCTCAAGCAGCTGAAAAGACGAAGCAGTTACTCAACCACTTCCAAAGGGATGTTCTCGACCATCCTCCGTACAGACCAGACCTAGCCCCTAGTGACCATCATTTGTTCACAACACTTTCTTTGGGGGGAAACGTTTTGAGGATGACGACGAAGTCAAACAAATGGATTTATTTCAATGGCTTATTTCAATGGATTGGCGGCAGAAGACTACGACATAAATATTTAAAAGCTTGTAACAAGGTACAATAAACGCTTGAATTTGCAAAAAAATTATGTAGAAAAGTAGGTTAGGATATAGAAATGTAAAATACAAAGTTTCGTTGAAAGATTTGGGCTTTTCTTCGTATTATTGGAAAACGGGTATTACTTTCCGAACGACCCTCGTACTTTGATCAAGTCCCCAACAATTCTAAAATATTGTACTTGTGACAGTAAAAGTATTCAGATGACATGATATTTGTAGATAACTGCTTTTGTTGTTTAAATACAAGCTTGTGCAGGCATCAAACCGCTTTTGTTCAAAACAACCGTTGATTTAACTTATTTCTGTCAAGCCTTCGTTGTTTACGAGTGTCACACTGTGATTTGTGCAGGTTGACCTGAACGAGCTGCCGCCACTGTTCTGCCGGCCGCGGCGTAGTCCCAAGCCGAGTGACGCAGGACGGCGCAACTCCTCCTCGGTGCCGCGTGGGAACAGCATCGACCGCGGCGTACAGGAGCAAGCTCCCGCCGGCCCCGTGATGCGCAGGCTGGTGCGTGAGGCCAAGTCACTTGACCCGTTCCCACTGCGGGACAAGCGCCTCGACAAACTCTCCTCAAACAAACTTAGCTACCATTCGCTACAGGTTGGTGTCATTCCGTGTACTACTACTAAGTTCTACTAGTACTAAGTAAGTACTAGTACTACTAAGTTTTTGAAAAAGAAAAACAGACAGAGAAGAAAAAACACTACAGTGTAAAATGTATAACGTTCTTCTTACATGAGTCAGTTGAAAATTCAAATGAATTAGGTTTTAAAATAAAAAGGTACCTCTAGTATAAGAAATCCTGAGAAATTGCTGTTATTTCAAAAAGTCCTTGTTTGCAATTGGTACTTTCTTGATACAGTTATTGATATTCAATAGTGAACTCAGGCTCGAGAGTAGCTAGAACAACAAACATGCAAAGCTTGAATCAAATCCGTCAAGTATTTTTTTATTCTTCTATTACACAAACAAAGTGAAAGAACAAGTCTACATTTTAAGAAAAGATGGCTTATATTTTGCCATATTACATGGCTTAATCATAGCCTAACTAGATCAGCACTTTTCAGTGAATCTTAAACAAACAAACATCACCTGTTTTCATAATTTAAATGTTTCTTTCACCTTATGTTCAGCCCATCCGGCTGCCTTGATTTTGTAACTGATGAGCTGCCTCTATATTAAGTAACTTTGAATCAGTTAGTTTCGGATCTGGGTCTGGCTGTTGTTCCAAATAGATGGCTTTCAAAGTGAACCCTCTTCGAAATGTCACATTGTGCTCAATGGCGTGCGCGGAGAGTGGTCTATTAGGGTTTTGATGCGCAACATCGAAACGGTGGTTGGTCATCCTGATTCGAAGAGGTGTGATGTAATATAGCGAAATATAATCCATCTTTTCTTAAAATGTAGACTTGTTCTTTCACTTTGTTTGTACAGTGGAACCTCAATATAAGGAATGTCAAGGGGATTTGTAAAAATTCGTTATATCAAGGATTTTGTTAAATCGAGGTTCGTTTTATTGAGGTGAAACCAGACACATTTTGTTCTATAGAGGTTTTGTAAACTTTGGTGTTCAACCTCACCATAACAAAATCTATAACAAATACCTCAATATAACGTTCACTATCAATGCTGACTACATCGTTAGATGTATGTAGTTGCTCTAGTGGAAATTTTGTAGGTAAGAAGGAAAGTAAAGATAATAATCAACAAAGCCATGTATTTTTACATATAGTACATATTTAATAAATTGATACTGTAGAAAGTCTCAGTACATACAAAGGAAAATGATATTTTTGCGCTGTGTGATGTTCCGTCGAAGCTTGTCGTCTTGCTTATTGATTTGCAGCATTACACTCTCAGAGGGAAATTCGTTGTATAGAGGTTCGAAACGTGGGAATTCGTTATATAGAGGTGAACTACGTTATGTAGAGGTTAAGAGTTCCGGATTTCGTTATATTGAGGTACTGCTTGTGGCTTTTGGGGGACTAAAATTCGTTATATCGAGGGTCTTCAAAGTGTTTCTTTCGCTATATAGAGGTGTAATTAGCATTGAGTGTTATGGAGAATTGAAGGGGATTTGTAAAAATTCGTTATATCAAGGATTTTGTTGTATCGAGGTTCGTTATATCAAGGTTCTACTGTGTAATAGAAGAAAGTATTTTTTCTAGTTATAGAGTAAAACTACTTACACACATATAAAAAAACTTTTCATCCCAAAGGAAAGAGGATTTTGCCATCACTAAATCCAACCACAGAAGTACTTTTTCAATTTGAACTAAGAAGCACCTCTCCCTGTGTTGCGAAGGAGAATGCCTTGCAGACGCTGGTGAACGGGCCGGACGGAGAGCGAGTGATGGGCAACGGCTCGCTTGTGTGCGACCCTCTGCTGGACACCAAGCGCTGGCACTCGCTAGAAGACATGCCCGAGAACATAAGTAGCAAGAAGATCATCACCAGGTCAGCCAACTTTGTAACTGTAGAAAATAGCTTTAGTAAAGTCTGAGAGTATTCTTTTGGCTTTTCTTATCTAAAAAAATAAAAAACTAAGCAGAGTTAGATTGTAAAACAATTAGATTCAGCCACAGCTGGGGCAGG
The DNA here is from genome assembly GCA_018831715.1 of Matsumurasca onukii. NCBI lineage: Eukaryota > Metazoa > Arthropoda > Insecta > Hemiptera > Cicadellidae > Matsumurasca > Matsumurasca onukii. The sequence continues at coordinate 15,618,460 of CM032059.1, forward strand.
CGGTGGTTTTTTTGTCAACTCCATTTTTCAAGTTGGGCAGCAAACGGTTTCTCAAAAGTCAGCACTTCAATGTGCCAAAGCTTGCTTAAAAGACTTAAAATATTTCAGATATAGCTTTTCTCACTCCATTAATGGCATGAAAAGTTTAAAAAATGACAATTTAAAAAGTGACTTTACAAGCCTAATGGCCTTAAAGAACAACTTGGTCAACCCTTCAGTGTCTTAATTTATTTTTAAATTTTTATTAAAAGCATATCGTATGGGATGCTCCTGTCCCTGTGGTCAAAATTTCAGCAAAACTGCTCCTCTCTGGTACGGTCCATTACCAGTCATAGAACCACTCCTCTAAGCGCAGGGATTTAGCGCCTCCCTATGCTCAAAAAGTGCCACTCCCCGCCTTACTGGATTTGATGAGCCATTTTCGCTGCAGTGATCCTCAGCGAGTTATTGTGGCCCCCGTGCCCGGAGAGATTCAATGACTAGCATTGCACCATACCAGAGTGCGCCCAGGTGGGAATCAAACCCACGCTGTGACAGACAGGAGCCAACTGTCCGTCATTATAACCACTAGACCATTGATCTGTTTTTTGTGGGCAGTCAAATTCAGTTGGCGTTGGGGGTGACTGGGGGGGTGGTAGTTTCAATGTTCTCTGCTAGGTGCCACTAGAAAGCAGCATCTACTCGGCGAACCTGGTTTGTTACTGTAACTGACGCTGTCCTATGTCCACACGAATGAAACTTTTTAAAATTCCTCGACTGGTCCTTTACAAGTATAAACAACATTTTCTATCACAACAAGGAGGGCTGAAGACAACACAAACTGTGATTGCAGGTCGAGTATCCGCTCGTGGCTGTTCGGTCTGTTCAACAACAGCGGCTACCGCAGCTCGGATTTGAGTCTGCGCAAGGCGAACTGCGGCTACGCAGACTTGCAGGCAGAGAAGGAAAGCATCGTATGATTCTAGTGGAGCCTCCCTGTGTTGCTGGAGGCTTGGTGAATCATGGAGAATGGATTGCTGCAGCTGGGTACTAAGTAGTTATCATCATTAATGAATCGGCACCGCCAAAGTTACCTTTTGACCTGATGTAGTAGGTTTCTGAGAGACCTTGTTTGGACGCTTCTACTTTAGGCTGTGCACTGTCAATAGTGTAGATGGCGCGGCTGGTTCTTTATTTTTTTACAAAGTGATGATATAAAAGGGTTCCAATACAACAGCAACAGTTAAAATTGCCGTACCGTCCTTGGGGCTTGATGAATTAGTAAAGCATCTAAAAGAGGTCTGATGGGAAACAAATATTAGATTATGCTCTGCCCTGTTTTTTTTTTTTTATTCTATTGATACCATTTTTTTCCACTTTGATAAAACACAAGTTATGAAACTTATCTAGATTGCTACAAAAAAAGGGTTTTCTAAAATTTATTTGGCAAGCAACCATCCGCCAAAGTGTTAGTCAACCTCTGCGTTTTAAAATTAAAAACAAGGAAAACTTAAGTTGTTAAATGATTTCAGCTCTTAGTCAAATATAAACTGGGCGTTTACTAGCTCTTGGATTGTAAAGTATTTGGCCAAAAAAACATATGGCTTACAAAATCAAATACTTAAATGTGAATAATTTAAGACGATTACCAGTAGAGAGTAAGGCAGCTGTATGGTGCTATATGGTGACAGCTATATGGTTTCTTGTTAATCATTCAGTGTAGAACTACGTGATCGAGGTGGAATATTGTATATATCGTCAATATATGTGATACGTTAAGATGTTCGCTTTTGTTTCGCCTGCAAGAAATCATGTAAAAGACTCCTTAATTGAGGCCTTAAGTCATATATTATAGATGCTGTTATACGAATGAACTTATCGCTATGCTAGCCTTGTGCGAAACATATCAAATGCTTTTTTGTATGACTCATATTTTGAAATTATCCGGAAATATTTTTGATACTGTACTGTTGACTAAAAGCAGAAGTTTATGCTAAATATACTAAGTTTTACATTTTTTTAGATTTTACACATTTTCAAACAATACTGTAGTTTACCGACATCAGCTGTTTTTATTTCATTTTACTTGCAAAAGTCTACAAAAGTTGAAACGTTAAATGTTTCAACGACTAAACGTTAAAAGTACATTTTACGTTAGTGCAATGGAAATGTTAGAAACTAATTTTAGTTCCTAAACTGTTTAGAATGGACTGTAGAACTGTCGGCTAGGTTTAGAGGGTGCCAGTGCAATTGCACGACTTTTGGAGCTTATTTTAGACTGAAGAATCAATTTTCATATCCTTCACCCAAGTCAATTGCATTCCCTGTTGATTACTGGTAACTTAAGAGTTTGATTGAGGAGGATAAAAACTCTTTGGGGTTTCAATTTTTTACTATAAATTGATAAAAAAATGTATAAACATCCAAAATATTTTTTAATTTTTTGATCCATCAATTTGCATATTAAACATTCAAGAAACAATTGTCACCACAAAGAGTTTTTTTTGTATTTTCGGGGTTTTGTGATACAAATATTGTAAATACTAATTGTCCATTACGGTAAGTGTAATGTAAAATTAAATTAATTTTTAAGTGAAACAATATACTGTTGCCATATTATGTTAGTTATAATTTTATATAATTTATTGTTGTTTTATTGTCACACTGTTGATGTTGTGGCAATGTGTTAAGTGGCCATACAACTGATATATGCTGGACTATTTATGTTTGTTGTAACGTGTATTATTGTACAGCCCATGTTTACATTTGTACATATACCTATTTTACGTTAGGTGTCTATCCGTTAATGTTGTTGTTAGTATTTTATAAATATTTCAAAAGAAACTTGATTTAGAGATATTTTCAGGCTATTCATTGTACAAAGTAAAAATGTAAAATGTAAATAAATGAAATCTATTGTGATCAAATTGTTATTTTCCTGGTATATATCTTAAATACTGGTCTGAGTGAAAGTATAAATTAGTGAAACACAGAGATAATGTTCCTCAGGTTGTCCACACTACCGTGAAAGCCGTTCTTGAAACTGTGACGCACTTCCTGATGTGGGGTAAAAATCCGGAAAGTACAAGCACACAAACTTTAGTAGTACGATTGCCTTGGGAGTTGCTCGGTTCGGAGCTGGGTTACTTCCAAAAGTCGGCGCAATGTCAGGAGGGGGAGAGGAGGGATTTGGGATTCGACTCAGGTTACCGCAGGAAGCACCTTCATCATCGCTGAATCCGAAAAGGAACGGTTGGGAGAGGTGAAGCAAGGGTTTGGCGAAATGACTTGTCCGCTTGAGAGTTATGAACAAGCCGAATTATAATTAATCAATTAATTCTACTGTCAATCGAAGTTACCCCGTTGAGAAACCCAAGACCAAGACGGAATCAATCGTGGGCGAGAATGCTAACAACCCTCTACCGATAGCTTGCGTCAGCACTAGTATATAGAAAGGTAGGACGAACGAGAGCGAAGTGTGGGATTGGGAGGGATTATACGTGTGAAACCAGGACAGTGGCAAAAGCCTAAAGGGTAGACAATACGTACAGATGCCAGTGGAAACCTCCAACTGGAACGACATGAGTATAACGGATGGGTGGGAAGTTGTAAGGCTGTCAGACACCGTACTCTATTGGTAGCACCATAACTTACCGGCTGTGATAGGACCATCACGACAGAGGCTGCCCGCCTTCACGACACCTAGCCCACGCTTACTCTAGACACTTACCCGCTTTGATCGTACCAGCCCGACAGAACATGCCCGCCTTCACGACGCCTCGCCCCCGCAGACTACACAGTTTTCATACCCAATTTTACCGACGTAATGTTTCAATTATTAATTGAAAATATGTAAAGTCAGTAACAAGAAATGTGACAGGTTTATACAGTCTAGGTTAAGTTTAAGTGTGGTATCTATGGTGAATTTTTTATCATGGTTTATTTGGTCTGTTTTTGAAAGTTTGCAAACGGAAATGAACATTTAAAACATAGGCTATCTCAATTGTTGAGGAGTTAAATCTGTTTATCGGTCACAATTGAAAGTAGTATTCAAATTTAACCGATTTTCATATAATTTGGTACAAATGTTCTGTTTGTAAATATCTTAGTCGTGTATGATAACCAGCAAAATCGGACTACCGAAACCCCCTTTTTGGGAGGGACTTTTCAACAAAAAAGTTGTTTTAATGATCTAAAAACAGTAACTTTCATCCGATTTCGATGAAATTTGGAATAAATATGAACAACTATATTTTATTCATATTTAAGTACTGAAGCAATATGAAAGTCAATGTCAATAAAGAAAAGAACAAAAAATAATGAATAACTATATTGTTATACATTGATAAACAAAAATTAACATTTTAACATTTTATTGTCATAAACAAAATACATTGCGTTGACATGTTGATGAATATGAAAATGATACATTATTTACAAAATGAATGGGATGAATAACAAAAAATGAGAGCAATGGTAAATTTAACCACTGATAAGAAAAAAAAGATCATATAAAATAAATAGGTTTAGTTTATAACATTATTGAAAAGCTATTAACTGGGATTGATAAATTCTGCAACAGAGTAAGGAGCCAAGCACAGTAAATATTGCTTTAGTTTATTTTTGAACAATTTGTGGTCGTATAAAAGATTTTTAACTTCAACTGGAAGAATATTCAAAAACTTTTTGCCAGCTTGCACTGGCAATCTTTCATGAATTTGTAATCTATGACTGACTGGCCTATATATTGTATTTGAGCGTGTACTATACTTGTGTATGTCCTTACCTTGCACTAAGTCACATTTAGATATACAAAACATAATAGTTTCAAATATATAAATTGCAGGCAAGGTAAGTATTTTTAAATGTTTGAAAAGCTCTTTACACGATTCTCTAGGCATTACATTACAA